>OZ014506.1:107723450-108971784 GCA_963966075.1 Aphodius sticticus
CGCTATAAACCCTCGCGGGAACATGCGCTCCTAATTTATAACTCGCTCTTTGCTGTCTGCGTAGAGTCCATCAGGACGGCAAAAAAATATTTCTCGTATTCGGTTTCTAGCCTATTTTGGTCGACATTCAACAATTCATGTTGATCACATACACTTCAAGAACATGCTGTCCTAATTTATAAGCGAGTCGTTGCTATCTACGTAGCACCAGCACGGTAAAATTTATTTTTCGTATGGCTTTCGTGTGCCGGGCGCGGCGCCGCTACACCTCCCGTGTCAACATGCGATCAATATTTTTGTTAGGCCGAAATTGCTCAATATTTGTGATTTCCCTGGCTACGTATTCATGCTGCTGCTTCAGACTGTACCATTTGAATTTGATTGGTCGAAGAAAATGATGTGGTGTTTATCCAACAGATGGCTGCACCGTACGACTATAAAATATGTTATTCTCGTCTTATTCACATGTTCAAAAAACCAACGGTTAAATCATTACAACATTCATATTTTGTTGTCATTTTTTTACACAAGTTCATGAAGGCTCAATACAAAATGTTGTAATATTGCTTTTTTGATGTTTGGTTCGGATTTGGAAAAAAAAATAACAAAAATTACCAATTATTGGCTTCTTTAGCAAGGGTAAAACACGAAACAACAACGCAAATGAAAAAAGGTGGCATACGTACCCGGTGTAATACACCTTTATCTATAAGTTAATGTATTACACGTGATTATTAACACAATTAAGCTCAGGTTGTTTGGTTTTATGTAGTGTTGTTTTGTAGTACGCTACTACCTCTAGTGATTCCTCTTAATAATAATAATAAGTACCCATACAATCCAACGTCCCGTGAGACACACTGTATACTATGTTTTCAACTTATTTAGGTATACTGCGCTGGTATGTTCCCTGTTGGACGATTTCGAGATATTCGAGTCACAAAACCGGCACCATGGCCTAACAATTAATCATGTCGCTCTAAATGGCAGTTTTTGCCCTTGCAGGGACGGGTATTATGGCGCAAAAACAGCCCCCTTTTGTCGTGTGACACGTTCCGTACACGAGTAATACACATAACCCAGTTTCCTGGTTCGTTTGATAATTTTCCCAGAGCGGTTCGCAGTTCAAAACCGCTTTAGAACCGCTGTACCGAACCATTATCTTATTATGGTAGTTCGTGTGGTCCGCGCAGAATATACGCAAATATGCAGATTGCTATCGTTGCTGTATGCCCTGTAGAATAGGGGTGTGGGAAGTGTGCGAGAAAATTGGTGTAATTTAAGAAGTTTCGCGAAGTACTGGAAATGAGTAATAACGAGAAATTGTTGTATTTTTTAAATAAAACTGATGTGAGAATTGATTTTGCGGTAGGTAATTATTTACAATTCTTTCTTTGTACTATTACACCTAGATATTCAGTACTGATAGCGTCCTGAAACGTGTAAGAAGTTGCATCTAATAACATTTCCACATAAATATAAAACTTGCTACTTCAGAAATAAAATACTAAATTAAACATCAGTGAAATAATGGGGACTTCTAAATATATGACCCCGCACGAGAAAAAATGCTATAAAGCATGTCATACTCCTGTTTCTGTTTTAAATACTATATTTTTGTTGGTGGTATAGTTACTAAAAAGACTTAAGCAAGCTGAAAAGTTCATGTTTGCCTCCATATTTAATTATATCTACTTCTTGCAAAATCTGGTCCTCCTATCATAGCAACATGTTGGTGTAAACCACGTGTAAACGAACATTTTATGCTTGCTACTTAATTTAACCTGAGTATTGCACGTCAGGCCGATCGGGCCTAGCGGCGCTGCTTGTCATACTGCTGTCAATTTCTATTTTCTCTCTTTTTTGAGGTTAAATCACGTATGTTGCTGTTATGTTGCTGATTTTATCGTTGAAATACAAATATTGCTGTTTAATAAAAATTTTTTGTCGTTAAATGTCGTGTGTACATTATATATCATTTTTTACATAGCATTTTGATGTTGAACTATGTTTCTGTCGTTTGGTTACCCCTAATCTATCTGGCCAAAAAAATGCTACTAAAAAAAAACTCGTTTACAGCCTTTATTACATAAGGTACCTTTTTATATTTCTCTCGTTGCCATGTTTAAGGGGTAATGCCACTCTAGCGCGAGAAAAAATAGCCGATTTTGTAGGTATATTTTTTACAATATAGTAAATGAATTACAAAATCTCTTTAAAGTCCCTTATTGTTCATATTTTGAGGAATATTCACAATAAAAAAAAACAAATATAAATAAAAAATAGCAGCGTTAGAGGACATCAAAGGAAACCTCTTCCGGCGGACAGGGTTGCACGGCCGGAAAGATTTTGCACGCAGTTTTTCACTTAGCCATAAAAACAAAAAAGAGTTGATTCTATATAAGATTATCTCGGGAAGTACGTACGGAAATTACAAAATTCCGCTTTAAAACAAAATGGCGCACGTTTGAACACAAAATATCACTTTTAGGTACAAAATTAGGTTAAAAATTGTTTATAACTAAAAAAGTTTCGAACTTATCGTAGAATCCGTACGTACTTCTCTAGATAATATTGTTCTGAAGCTGCATATAAAATTTGAGTGAATTGACGAAGATCAGTTGAAGTTATCGTTCCGGCCAGTTTGAAAAATGCGATTTTGAGAAACCGCCGTTTAAAATATTGTGTAACTTTGATGTATAGAATTGGTATATATTACTATAGTCGGCGAAGCCTGGGCCATATAATTATCTTTTCAAATTAACATTTTCCTCCTCTTGTTACTTTCTGTTTGATTTTGACGACAGACGGGCCTGTTTTGCAGCATCAGTCAGGGATGATGGCTCTGAAAACATGATGCGCCGTGCGTCAGGCTTCGCGCACATATTATTGCAGTTAGGCTAGATGCTCATACATAATACCTTCATAATCTTCATAAGGCTGGATAATGCATCATTGACAACACATATAGCTATATTTGCTGCAGTATCCACAATTACTTTGCCACTTGGAAGAGAAAATGAAAATGAAATCACCAGGTGGCATTTCATCGGTCAGAATTTATGCTACAGTGTCGCCCAGATTTATTTTCTTCATGTTATCAATTGAATCATGATTATGACGAGTCCATCATAAATTGAAAACTCATTTATAGGCTTCTGGGTTAACTTCCCTTTCTCTTCGAAGCCCTAACTGGTTTTTGTCAAATAGCGGGGACGAGTGCCATTAGTTTTTTCACGTGATCTATGCATTCCTTTTCTTATTTTCTTTTCTTATTCCAAAATTTGCAAGCTTTGCAGTAAGTATTTAGATTTTATGCGAATATCAACAACATTTCTCCAGCTGATAAGCGCCACCAATCATACACAGAAGAAAAGCTATGTTTTCTCTATGTTCCATCGTCCGAGACAGTTACGCCATTATTTTTTTACTATTTTCAATTGACTTTTAGCCCTCCCTGCTTCTGCTGCTTTCTGCATACTTTGTTGACAATGCTTCTGTTTCCACAAAAATGGTGCGAACAACTTTATCGTAAAATGAGTGAAAAATCTGACGAGGAATGTCCTTGAATGTGCAACACTTTTCAATTATATCTACACCTATTCTTATGCGCATGACAAGGATAATTCCAGTATTCTTTTCATATCATTTTTGAACAAATCGGCAACTTGGAATGAAAGTTTGTTCAAAATTCTCAGAAGAAGCCACGATTTGAAATCCTAAGTCACGGTTGCCACTTTCGGCCAATTTCGCATTTGATTTGCACGTTTTACACACTACAACTTGTGAAATAGCAAAAAACACAACAACAAAGTTCAAAAGATGATAATTAAACGCCATCCACTCCAACGTTGTAATAATCTTCAACCGACTTTACGTTTTTACCGGTGTGGACTGTGGATACGTTATCAGGCAGTGGCGACTCTAGTTCCAAACGAATTCAATGCTTGCCATGTTAGTTCTATTTGAAAATCTGCTGCTTCCTTTCGATAACGATATACTCCAAGAATGTCACTAATTATTTCTGCTATTTTTCTACCAACTAATCAAGAACAACACACGTTACAACACATGTTTATCAAATAAGCATTTAAAAAATCTTGTCCAATATGAAACGTATTGTACCTTATTTCTAAGATCTCAAGACATCATTTAAGCAAAAATTTTTTTTTTTATTTTTCAAAAATCTAGAGTGGCATTACCCCTTAAACCGATGAGCAGAAAATGTTGATACCCACTCATTCTATGTAGAAATAATTAAGGAATATCCCACACTTTATTTAATGTTTTTTTGTTAAGTCATTCCAGAGTTATGTGCTTTCAAACACAGGGCTCAACGCGTTGGCAAGCGATAGTAAAACAGCCTATATTTTTTATGTTTTCCTTTTCAGAGTTATGCAATGCTGCTACCAAGATTCAGGCATCCTTCCGCGGGCACATGGCCAGGAAAAAGATCGCCGACAAGGACGATGAAGGGGATGACAAGGGAGATGAAAAACATCACGTAAGGATATAAATATCAACAACCCACGCCCTCATTTCTCTCCCCCCAAAAAAAAACCATTAACGATATTTCGTATCTCTGCTTTTAGCCTAATGACGACGAAGAAGAATTTGACTTCGATATGGCAGATCCTGAACTAAACAAAGCTGCCACAAAAATCCAGGCAACTTTCCGTAGCCACATGAAACATGGAAACAAGGACGAGTAGAGGCCCTCCAAGGACCTTTTGAGAACTTCCCCGAGTATGTCCTGCAGGATTTTGTGTTCTCGATACACATTTGTGATTTCCGATACCTTTTGTAGGCGTACAAAAAAAAATAAAACATAAAATAATAATATTAATAATAATAATGATAGTAATAACAGGTTACTCGACTATTTTACTGTATGTACATAAGAATGTTTTTTAGATCCTTTAAAGCAGGATTATTTGTCGAAGGATTTGAGTGCCACCCCCTTCGAGGTCACCCGGTATAAGTATATATTAATAATTAAAAAGAAAAAACAACCTTGTTTGGGGTTAGAATAGTCAATCAGCCAAAAAATTGACGAAACTCATAGAGACGCGTAACTATGAAATAAAGGACTAATAATAATATTATCCTTAGAGAGAATTGTATCCTGCTGATTATGCACCATCCTTACGAATAACATTTTTAAACGACGCACCTTTTTGCTTGCATTATTATAAATGACTAAGACCGCACCAGTTTTGAAGAAAAAATATATTTAATAGGTTATCGTCCAAGAGATTTGATAAAAAAAAAATTGGGGATGGCCTTTTGTGCAGAAATTCCAAAATTCAGTTTCGGGTCATAAAAAATTTATAGGGGATATTTGAGAAGCAAGATATTTAATGATGAAAAGAAACAATAGACGTGAAGTCAATACTTGGCCGTTTCCAGGATATTTCAGCAGTAACTTGACACAAATGGGATAAATATTTATTAGGTATCAATTTTTCAGACTATTTTATTTCAGTAAAAAGTTACTGTATTGTCTTAAACCCAAGATTCAAACGTTTTTATAATTTTTATAACCTAAAATAATAAAAGGAATACCAAAAGTAACAACGGAGTTCAACATTTCATTCATTTAAGCATAATTAACCAACTGAAAAAGCAAAAACAAAAATACTAGTAGTATCACTAACAGTAATTTATTATTAAAACAGTTACAACACAAAATAACATTCTACTCCATGTTTCATTTTCAAAGGTTGATGTTTTTAAACATTTTTAAACGTTTGTTAAATAAACTGCGAACTGCGTACAGTAATTTTTTCTACTTTGCGTTCGTTATAAACTCATAACGAAACCGCTTTCGTTGTCGTTATGAAAACACTAGATCACACACTTTTAGTAACTTTTAGTTTCCCAATATTGATGATATTGACGTCAAGTGTCAAATAAGGCTGACATCTCAATCGCTATTGGCTCGCGTCAATCGTATTTGTTAATTTTACCACAACTACCAACTGTTGAATATAAAACTAATAGAGAAATAGTATATAACACTCGTTTTATAAGACGCATTAGCGGTCTCGTTCCAAAAGAACTCGTGCGCCAATTTTTGTCTTATAAAACTTGTATTATAATGTACTATTATGACACATAAAAATGTATCAAATGTGTTACTTGACTAGTGTTTCTTAGCAACGTCAACGAGACCACAATTGTCACTTTGACATAACCAACAATAGTTGCAAATTAAGTCACCTCAATACGTTCATATTTGTAAAGCGTGTGAACTGGCGATTGTTCTGAGTTTGCAAGAAAGAATTGAAATAGTGTTAATACATGACGACGATCATATCACACTTGTCGGGAAACTGCTATCATTTTTAATGAAAAGTACCCAAGAACACTTAAATTATGACCTTAGAAACTGGGTCCATTGAGAACAAAAAAACGTATCGCGCAGGAGTGCACCGAATAAAGAAAATTTCCTGAATGTTCGTTAACCCATGGCCGGCAAGCTCGCCCGATCTTACCCTTATGGATTTTTTTTCTTTGGGTACTTTAAAGCAACATGTGTACGCACAAAGGACCTTTAGAGACGTTCAACATCTCACAAATGTTATCATAAGTTGCATCCAAAACATAGCTCGTCAAAAATCAGAAATGTGCATAAAAAGATGAACAAACAATATACAAAATTATATATTGAAAATGGACGAGGCCACATTAAGTTTTTAATAAAAAAAAAACAGTTTTTATTACTTCTAGTATTTGTTTCCAGTTCCATTCATTAAAACAAAATGTTAGAATGTGTTCTTTTTAATATTTTAACAATAAATGCCTGTTTTGGTTGCTTATTGTTGTTCGTTTTTGGTTTTTCTGTTGTCAGTTATCAAAACGAAATGTTGCATCTGTTGCTTAATTAATTTTTTTTTAATACTAATGTTCTGCTTTTTTTCTAGTTTATAAAATTGATAAAAATGTTACCTTATGATTAAAAACAAACATCTTACGAAAGCGATTCTAAATTCGTATTTGATATCTTGTAATATTTCTAAATACCTTATTCAAATAACATTTTTGCGTATTTTTAAAAATAAAGGTACTTTACTCTTTCGTTATTTTCTTAATTTTGTAACACCCGGTATACACAAGCAGATAATTATATCTTGATGTTTGCATTTTAGGTTTAAGACAATACAGTAACTTTTGGTTGAAAAAAAAATTTCTGAAAAATTGATAATAAAATTTGTTCCCATTTGTGTCTAAGTGCCGAGAACATGGTATACATTTAAGAAAACGCAAGGTAGATATTTTATCAGATTTTTCCTTCTCAAGGACATATCTCAGAAGCAGTCAAATTTTGACTACACAATTGATTTTTGTCTGTGTATTTTTTGACGACATTGAAGGTATATTTTCCACAAAATTCAGAAATTGGAAAGAACCAACCAACAAAATGTTAAGAGTTGATGTGGCTTTGTAAAACATCGGTTTGGTTCACCCAGTATAAACAGGTGTAAAACTTTTTTATTCAAAATTACAATGGTATGTATACAATTTTGATGAATGTCTTTACAATATCCCGAAAAAATAATAAAAATCGGTTAAATATTACAAATATTATTGAACGTCAAACTCTTGCAAAATGGAATTCCCTGTTGTTTCTTTGGAATTTCGTACAACAGGCCTAAATGCGTAGAACAGCGAGTATTGTTAGTAGACAATAGATTTTTAAACCGATTTTAGCCATTTTAACTTATAAAAACTTCAATACCAGTTCACATTAAAATTTGTTTATCTTTTCCTTCTTTTAAAAATTAAAATCCTGGGCTAAAATGTACTTAAGAAAGTTAACCAAGATCTCTAGATTTAGATTATAATTATACAACTACGTCGCATAGAAAATGAAACACCCAGTATATGTTTATACGATAATTTATAATAATATTGTCGATTTTTTTTTGTTAAATATGCTAAATAATTTATTGCTCTTAATAAATAAAACAAACATACTGACGTTTCACATTTTCTATGACGTGCTATACAGTGTCAACGAAATAAGGTTATAACCTATAATTATTATTAAGTATTACACAAATGTAACAATAAAATATGTAGATTATAACCAGATTTCTGTATCACGTAATTTTTAAAGGAGCCGTCCCATTCATTATTTCATCAGTCAATTAAAACACCCTAAAATTAATTTAAATGTCTATATTTTGTGCCCCAAAATTAACTAATTTTTATAAAATACAAAATTGAGCTGAAACGACTATAATATACAAAAACATTGGGAGTATTGGGACAGCTCCACAAAGGAAAATACCATATTTTTCTTTTCAATCAATACATCAAAATTGACCAAAACAATATTTCATCGACGTGCATTCGAAAATTACAATCAACAAAATAAAAACATAACGTACTCTCATATTATAATATGAACATTATAACAATATTGTATACTACGACTGAGAATATTATTATTTTTATACCACAGTTCTTTTCGTGGAACTTTGTCAAATTACAAAACAAGTGAGCAAAAATACTCGTTCTTTCGGATATTATATTCCATTTTTTTTTGCATTTAAATGTCGATATATACTATGAAAGAAAACAACTGTGCAATAACGTTTAGTGTTTTTATGTTCCCACGAAATTGTTATTTTATTTATAGGAATCGAGATCGTGTATGAAATTTGTATTTGTAATGATTTTAGTATTTCCCTGCTTTATTCAAAATGATAGTAATAAAATACTTATTACAAATAAACTTGATTGTTTTTGCGTGTGTGTGTGTGTGTACCCGTTTTTGTGGAGACGATTCCGGAGAAACTACTAATGGTATCGGGACGAAACTTCATATTTAGAAGTTTTATACCAAATTTAGAGCTGAAAAGCTTTCTGTTGAAAAGGGTCCAAAGGAACTGGTGGTTTACTCATAGCATTTTTCGAAGATTTTGCAAATGAGCCGCTATTTGTGTAATGTCGTCAAAATAGTTAAATAATAAATTAAAGGAGAGGAAATTTTCCATAATTTATGTAGATGACATTTTTTGGTAGAATTTATAGTTTAGCCGCATGAGCAAATTCTATTTCATCGAGATCGGGCGTACTCCTTTAAAACTAGTAGCCAGGATATGTCAGATATGATTCTAATGACAGTACGTAGTGTCAAACGCAAATGTTTTGACAACCTACTGTCAATATAAGCTGTGTTCGGATATAGTATACCGTACACTTTTTACACCCAATAACACGTAATTGTCATTTGGACGGTGTACCCGGTGTCAACGGAGTACAATATCCGAACGCAGCTTTAATCGAGATATCTGTCTACTTCTACTAGTTTTATTTTAATGCAGACATAGCCGATCTCGATCAAATAGAATCTCATGCAGCTAAACTATTAATTTTATATATAGTGTGATAAAGTCATGTGCCTGGCCACATCAGATTTTTTTTGATGCTATACTAGGTATATTATAGCGGTTTTTAAAAATTTTGTATCCTAATGCATAACAAAACAATCGGTAATGAATAAAATTAAATTTATTAATAACTTAGTAACAAAATACATTCACATAAATCTACAACACGTTAATAATCAATAAAAATTAGCCCCATTCTTCGAATTTATCATCCGTAAAATGCTCGGGTTGGAATTTTTTTATCGAAGGCGGCAAATCCGTCCGGCTCTCCAACATTTCCGGATACGTCCAAAAAACATCAACGGAATCAGGATCTTTCGCTTTGTTATGCGTCTTATAGTATTTCTCAAGCCATAATTCCATTGACGGGACTTCAGGCACTTTCAATTTAGCCATTTTCTTCTCGTAATCTTCATATTCAACTAAAAACATAACCTTCAATAACGATTTATTTGAAAAAAAACAAGAGAAACTTACTTCTCTGCTTAATATGCCATAATTCTTCCGGAGTGTAGTGCGTATATTTACAATTTCCGGCAAATTGACAACTACCGCTTTGTAAGAATCTCCGACAGGGTAATTTTACGGATTCCTCAGCTAGAATAGTCCTAAGATCTGGAATTATATGAAGAAAAATAGGAGTTTTGAATGTTTTAAGGTTAAAGAGTTAGGTTAAGTTTACCTCTGTGCATCTCATAGTGCAATTTCCTTAGTTTTATGTGATGACTGCTGGTGAGATGTTTCTTTCTTGCGTCTAAATCGTCAATAAACGTCTTATCACAATAATCACAGTAATATCGACGGCTCATCTTGGAGATCTAACTCGAAAGAACGATATAAGCAAGAAAAAAGTTGGGTTAGGTTGTCATGTCACTTTGTTATCATGTGAAGTTAGTAACAACTAAAAACTGGATTATTTGTAAATAATTCGTTAATTTTTACTATTTAACTCCTACTATTTGGTTATCAGCTTAATAAGGACGTACTTTTAACATAAAACTAAATAAATAACGTTGTTATAATGAGTTAAATACAGAAATCGGTATTTGTAATTCGGGAGTGTGTTAAGAGATGGCGCTGGTAGTCGCGGAAAGATTCCGTCGGTAAAAGAAAAAGCACGCTTCGGTTTAATTTTTCTGTTTACTTCGGTGAACTCGGGGGGGACCAGTTCATAGAGCCGTGTTCGTTGTGTTGTTGCATGTTTCTGTGGCGCGTGTTGTTGCGTGTGGGTGATCTTTATTTTGCTATGTTTGTGTCTTCTTCCGCGGTCTGATGCAAAATAGCGTACAGCGGATGTAGCTGTAAATAGCGGCAAGATTTTCGAATACAGTTTTGGACCGGACGCTTGCTAGAGGAAACGCAAAGGTAATTATAACAATACATACATACAAACTTGACCAGGTGCATACGATGTTTCAAAATTAGATTTAATATTCGTTTTGGTGGCACGTTGTGCTGGTATAGTTTTTAAATATAGAGGTCGTTAGTTTAGTTTTTACACCGAGGATGACACTAGTTTGTTTTTGTTTTGTTAACTTTTGTTATGTTTTGTTTTGTTTTGTTTGGTGACACAAATTTTAAGGTTATAACTTATCGAAAACATCGATAATTTTGAATGTATCGGTTTTAAAATATTGGGTTGTATAAACAAATATGATGTAATACTATTTTTGAAAGGCCGTGCGCAGTTTGTTTACAAATATTGCTTCCTTATATGTGATTTTATACAGGGTTATTTTGTAAACATGTGCTTGAGATGTGTGGCTGTCTGTCTCTGTACGGTATTTACAATTTACATAATTCGCTGCAGTTGATTTAGGTCATGCAGTTTGCGTCATCCTTTATTTTACGACTTTTTTAATATTCAGCACTGGCTGATATCTGCATACATCTACATACAACAGTGGGTTTGGTTGACGCGATAAATCGCCAACAATTTCATTGCGTTCAGTTTTGAATTGAATAAAACTAGGAGATGTTTTATAAATTTAATTGAGATTACTATAAGTATTATATAGGAGTATGTTAATATACTAACTTTGTTGAATAAATCCACAAAAAGATAATCATGCATACATAATATTATGTTGTCGGATCAGTGTGGTCAAGGCTTCGTGATAAACTGCTAAAAATGTTATGCAAACTTTAACCTTATAGGAACTTGATTCACTTGATTGATAAAATTAACATTCGTCTTTTTGTCTATTCAGTGCTACTATAAATATTTTCTTAAACTCATAACAACACGTGTTTTTGATTAAGTATTCAAAATAGAATTGAAACTATTCGGACTTTTAATAGTTTTGCATTTAAAGTAAATGTATGATGATTTTTGCATAATTTGAAACAGCAAACATCGATATAAACAATTTCTACCGGGGGGAAGTTAGCCATAAAAGTTATCCATAAAACTTTTTTTCATCCGATTTTAATAAATGACACATTTTTGGAAAGCCCTTAAGCCCTGAGTCTACAGTAGTTATTGCAGAGGGCGCAATTCATAACTACTACCTAAAAAATTAAAAAGAAAGTCATTTTTTGCTTAAATTGGCACATTTTTACAATCGCATATCTCCGTTAATGCTTTACCAATTACGAGATCTCTTACAGCAATCAAAGGTACAAGTGTAGACCATACTTCCATAACCCCTTTTTATCATCCGATTGTAACAAACTATACACCAAACGAAAGAGGAAGCTTGTCTGCACTTATGCAAGTTATTGTAGTCCGTTTCCGCTAATTAGTGGTCTAAAAAAATTCATGAACTTTGAATATTTTTACTTTCGAGTATAGAAAAATACATCGTTTCAGAAAAACCCTATGCATAACTTGTTTTTATCATCTGATTGTAACAAACAATACACCAAACGAAAGAGGAAGCTTGTATCCACCTATGATAGTTATTGCAGTCCAAGTTTCCGCTAATTAGTGATCTAAAAAGATTCCTGAACTTTGACTATTTTGGCCATATACGATAGTTATTGAAGTCCGAGAATACGCTAATTATTGCATTAAAAATATAACGGCTTTGAACATTTTTACGATCAGATGGACTGACTTAAAAAGCAAATCGTAAAACTAGAAAAATGTAACTAAACTGAAATAAAATTAAATTTGTTCACAAAAATATGGTTCGAAAAATTGCAACAAAATTAATTAAATAAATTAATTAAACGGTGATAATCACATAAAAGTTAACCGTAAGTGACAGATCGGCATCGTGTAAACACACCACCGTATCGCAAGAGTTGAAGTGCTCAAAGCCGACAAAGGGACCGGTGGTTTTTGCAGGCGGCAAAAGTCGCAGTCAAGCCTTGGTTGTGGCGCCATTTCCACATCGGAACTGAAAGGCGAAAGCCCAACGTTAGGCATAAAAGTTATCCATAATTTTTTTACAACCGTTTATAATAAATGATACGTTTTTGGAAAGCTCGCAACGTGCTGAGTATACTGTAGTTATTGCAGAGGAATCAAATCTTAATTACTACCTAAAAAAATAAAAAGAATGTCATTATTTGCTTAAATTGGCACATTTTGAAAGTTTGCGATGTTTTTACACCACTAATTAGCGGAACTTGGACTGCAATAACTAGCATAAGTGGAGACAAGCTTCCTCTTTCGTTTGGTGTATATTTTGTTACAATCGGATGATAAAAAGGGGTTATGCTCACTGTTCTACTGGAACGTGTGTGCTTCCATACTCGCATCCGTGGATAAAAATAGTCAAAGTTCATGAATTTGTTTAGACCACTAATTAGCAGAAACTTGGACTGCAATAACTTGCATAAGTACAGACAAGCGTCCTCTTTCGTTTGGTGTATAGTTTGTTACAATCGGATGATAAAAAGGGGTTATGTTCACTGTTCTACTGGAACGGTGTATGCTTCCATACTCGCATTCCTGGATAAAAATAGTCAAAGTTCAGGAATTTTTTTAGACCACTAATTAGTGGAAAGTTGGGCTGCAATAACTATGGAAGTATGATCTACATTTGTACTTTTGATTGCTGTAAGAGATGTCGTAATTGGTAAAGCATTAACGGAGATATGCGATTGTAAAAATGTGCCAATTTAAGCAAAAAATGACTTTCTTTTTAATTTTTTAGGTAGTAGTTATGAATTGCGCCTCTGCAATAACTACTGTAGACCCAGTACGTTGAGGGCTTTCCAAAAATGTGTCATTCAATACAATCGGATGAAAAAAAGTTTTATGGATAACTTTTATGGCTAACCTTCCCTCCGGTACAATTTCTCAGAAAATGTTATTCCTTAAATAATAAAAGTGTGTGGATCCTCTAAAATTACTATTTTTGGCATATTCTTGACGTGTGTACGTTCGGTTTTTCTGTGAAAATTTAAATAGCAACAGTATTAGTTTTGGGTTCCAACTTTTTTAAAGAGTAAAATTTTCTAAAAATCATTAATAAAAAAAATTACATTTTTCTACTTTGCGTTCGTT
Source organism: Aphodius sticticus (assembly GCA_963966075.1). Classification (NCBI taxonomy): domain Eukaryota; kingdom Metazoa; phylum Arthropoda; class Insecta; order Coleoptera; family Scarabaeidae; genus Aphodius; species Aphodius sticticus. The sequence continues at coordinate 107,737,311 of OZ014506.1, forward strand.
ACAAACTCATAACGAAACTGCTTTCGGTGTCGTTATGAAAATACTAGATCACAAACTTTTAGTAATTTTTAGTTTTCCCAAGATTGATGATATTGACGTCAAGTGTCTGACATCTCAATCGCTATTGGCTCGCCTCAATCGTATTTGTGAATTTTACCACAATACCAACTGTTGAAAATAAAATTACTCTATATTGTCAGATGACAACCGCAATTTTTGAAATTTATGTAAAATTTATGTCGCACAGTACAAAAAATAGCATATAACACTCGTTTTATAAGACGTATTGGCGGACTCGTGCCCAAAACAACTCGTGCGACAATTTTTTGTCTTATAAAACTTGTATTATAATATACTATTTACGTGTCATAAAATTACTGTACGTAGTTCGCAGTCTTTTTAACAAACGTTTAAAAATGCTCCCAAAACATTAACCTTTGAAATTGAACATTTGAAATTGAAACATGGAGTAAAATGAGATTGTGTTGTAACTGTTTTAATAATAAATTACTGTTAGTGATACTATTAGTATTTTTGTTTTTGCTTTTTCACTTGGTCAATTATGCTTAAATGAATGAAATGTTGAACTCTGTTGTTACTTTTGGTATTGTTTTTATTATTTTAGTTTACCTATAAAATTTATCCTGGAAACGGCCAAGTTTTGACTTCACGTCTATTGTTTCTTAATATCATTAAATATCTTGCTTTTTAAATTTCCCTTGTAAATTTTCAAGACTCAAAACCGAATTTTGGAACTTCTGTACAAAGGGCCTTCCCCAATATTTATTTTTAGCAAATGTCCTTGGACGATATCCTATTCAATATATTTTTTTCTTCAAAACTGGTGCGGTCTAAGGCATTTATAATAATGCAAGCAAAATAATATACTATTGTTGCCACTCTTTGAGACACGTAGGTATAGATAATATAATAGTTATTTAACCACTTGTTGGTATTAAAAAGAGCGATTAATGATCGAGACTGTTTAACTCACGAGCGATCAGCGAGTTAATCGCGAAAACGAGCAAATTAACAAAAACCTCTATTACTTAGGTCTAAAAATTAACAAAGAAGAAATTGATAACAAAAAAAAATAACAAAAAAAAAAACTTTTCGGTGCTTACCAAATTTTTAAAATACACAGCTGTCGAATTATACAGTTTATTTAGTTTTAGTAACTTTGGATAAAGAGAATTATCCTTATACCAGGTAAATATTGTTGTATAAGTTGTATTTGTACAGTGATTACATACATATATGTATACTACTACGTATACTAATATCCATTCTATCATAAAATAACCAAATAGTGCAAGCAAGATTTACATGGAGGTAAATCGAACACGTTCAGAGGTAGATTAAGACTCGGGATGGCCTTGAGGAAGGTCAAACAGTGCTGAGACTGCACCGTGTAAACCTGTTCGGTATTAATTGAACAATTTTATATGTCGTGGGGGCATACATGCAGCCAGCAGTAAATAAACGCTTTTACGTCAGCGATTTTAATGCACGCACATAACAATAAGCCATTCAACCACAAGAAGAATGCCGAACGACGCTAGAATCGCAATTCGCAATTACTACTACCTATTCAGGTCGCATTAAATTATTCAATCAGCAAATTTTCAATGCGAGATTTTTCCTTTCATAGCCTAGTCAGAAGAGACAAAAAAAGCTGTAATATCCCATAAGAAAAATAGGTGTGGTATTTATTTAAAACTCTGAAGAGCATACCAGGAAAAATTTATTAATTTAGAAAATAAACTGCTTCCGGGTTATGCCGTGTGTCAAGATTTGTTAATGCTGACGTTTCGCGAACCATGTTGCTCGCTTCTTCAAAGCTAATTGAATACTGAAGACCTACCAAGAAAGTCTCCCTTATATACCTGAATTCAGGTATATAAGGGAGACTTTTTAATTCTTTAAAAATGATCATTTAATTTAACTGTGGTAATCTTTCCACTGTACATTTAATAAGTTAAATAAACTTGTTTTAATAGTCGACGAATACAAAATTGTAGGTATTTAACTATAACTTTTTTTTTACATGTACAGATGTACATCCTAGGTAAAATCCAAAGGATGTATCCCCTAAGTTCCTTCTGGTAATTTATTGTTAGGTAATCTCTTAAATAAAAATATAAATTAAATCAAAATACTTATCATACTTATTTAATAGTAAAACAAAATCAATCACCTTTCATGTAAATCTTTCATTTACCATTTACGATACATATATCATAAACCAATCAATTCGTTTTTATTTTAACCAATAAGTTTTTTAATAAGCCAATAAACATGTAGTCAAAAGTCGACAGTTTTCGATATATGTTCTTCACGAGAAAACAGTATTTTACATTAATACCTCCCTTGTTTTTTATGGGATTTTTCCAAAACTAGTATTCTTTACTGGAGTACATTTGAATACATACATAGTTACAGAAATAGTGTTGCATTTCCGCATTTCTAATTTTTAACTATATGCTATTGTTTTTCTTATTATAAAAAATATGATGCTCTATCATGTTTTCAATGACTTGTGTGGCGGAAAGGTTTACCCATCACATAAATACGTTGGTTATCTTACGTGCTTTTGACGATTTTCTAGACCTTTAATTTGAAAATGCCAACTCGTACTGAAACTATGTGAAGAATTTTTTTTATACAGAATTAAGAAATCTAGGAATTTATTACATAATATTAAGTAATAACATAAATAATTCTATAGAAGGAATGCAAGGTAAGATTTGTTTATGTAAAGCAGTGGTACGGTACGATCATCTACCTGACTGTTGAAGTAATGAAAAAACTAATAATAGATGAAGCCGTGACGTACTTATACAAACGATTGTGTTTACGAGATTTGGCGTGATATATAGACTGTGGGGATTGTGAATTGAGATCCCCTATGACTCAAGAGGGGTGGATTTGCACTATACCAGCCTTATCAAAAGGGGGAAGTCATACGATAAGTATTACCCAAGTATAGAATGGAAAAGTTTGGTTTTATTTACTCAAGGTCAATATACTATCAATGGAAACGAGTTATTACTTATTAGGTGTCGTGTACATACAGGGTGATTCAAATTAGTCCCTCACCATGGCAATCTTGCTTATATATATACTGTAAACAGACGGTATATTTATATTTGTCATAGTTCGACTTTGTACATTCTGAACCTTGTATGTAGAATTTTTTTGTTTATCAAACTAAAAATTGTATATAATTTCATGAAAATTGATGATACATATGGGTAGGTATTTTTTAATTGTAAGAAACTTGTAAATTTTTTTAAATAGAACGCCCTGTATGTTTTATCATATTAGGAATACTACTAACTTTGTTTATCCAACCGTATATGTTGCTAAGTCACAGCGTTAATAGTTCCTAAGATATTCAATTGTTTTCCCAAAATATGCCCGTTGCAGAATCTTTTTAAAAACTATGTAAAAACGATTGCCAATTTTGCCTTTAAACTATGTCAGACAATAGTCAAAGCCGGTAGGTAGATGATAGTATTCAAAGATATTAGATACACTATACTGGTGTTCATAGAACTTAGTAAATTTTGATGTTTTTCAAATGGCTTTTTCTTGAGTTTTTTTTTAAATTGAACATCCTGTATAATATGTGTTGTCTGTAATAACCCTTTACTTCGCTCCAATTTATATCTAGTATGTCATACACTGAATGTTAATTAGTTTTTGTGATATTTGCAATTTAACGAAATTATAACGTACATAAGAATTTTATATGAAATTTGGAAGTATATTTTGGCATTTTTAAGTAAATCCTAAACCCTGTACTTTTAGGTTAACTATCATGCAAATTGGTTGACTTCTGAAAGTTTTAAACAGACTGATTATTTTATGTATGTACACACAAAAACCAAATATGCAACAAAAACAAGCTGATAGACATCTTTTGACTCGAATTTTTATTCAGAGCCAAAAAAATCTATTAAGAACACCTCACTTTCCATTCACGTTATCAATATTACACATATCCCAATTTTGAATTGTCTCACCAGAAAAATAACCTATTTTAAATCAATTAACAACGACATTAAGTAGATATTGTTGGTTGTTTTTTTGTATTGAATACATATATATCCCTTCTCAAATGTTGCTCATCAGTAAGGTTTTAGGGTTTTTTGTTTGATATTTATAAATATTTAATTATATTAATATTTATATTAATCATAATATTTAAAAATTGCAAAACATATATTTATAAAATTTGGTAATACCTTGATAACCGTAATACTTTGAACACGAACAAATCCAGTTAAATAAGTTCTAAATGCCTCTTCTATAACCCTTTAAATATTTAATGTATAAAACATTAATTTTTGTATGTATAAAACATAATTTAATGTATGTATAAAACATTTTTTCCTTGCTCAAACCATTTAGTAACTATCGGTCACCGTGATACAAAAATGTATGTCTCGCAGTGCTAGAAGTCGCCCAGCTATGAGTGTGCGTAACGGGCACGCATGAGTCAATGACGACTTATGCGGTCGATTGGATTGATATCCATAGGCGCGAAGCGCCTGGCGGTCGGTAGTAAACCGAGTGAATTTAATATTAAATGTTTGTCGTAACTATATGCAACACGTGCCCACTGAAATATTTTACTCATTTCTTGGATATGCATTGAACGATTGTATTACTGCATATTTTTCTAAATTATCTTCAGTAAAATTATTTCGCTTAGATGTTAAAATGTCTCTAAACCTTGAAAATGATCTTTCTACATCGCAGCTAGTCACAGGCGCGAATAAACCAACACCAAATTGGAATATTTTTGAGAAATTCCTGCATCCGTAAATGAATTCGTAGAGATTTGTTTTAAAATATTAAAATCCGGATTTCTATATACTACCGCATCAATTTTTTTTTGTAATTTTTTACTGATTGGTGCTTGAATGCTTCGTAACCTTTCGTACAGAGATTCAATCCTTTGAAAACTGCTTGCAAGTTCAACTGCTTCATCAGGCAAATTTAAGACGAAGGGTTTGATGTTATCAAAGTTTCTTGCATAAAAAATTGCCGCTTCTAACCATGTACCCCATCTCGTAATAACTGGTTGTGGTGGCAAAGGTAGATTAGGGCACTTTTCCTTGTAAAGAGGCAATCTGGAAGGAGCTTTCAATAATTTTTTTTGCATGTGCTTATTAGCGTATTCACGTCTGGAAATTCTTCCCGAATAAATTCACAAATTCTATGAATATCGTGTGCAAAACATGTCAAATGAAGAATATTTGAAAAATGTTTTTTAAGTAATTTTCCAACTTTTAACATAATCGCAGCCGCGTCAGAAACAAACAGTAATACTTTGGTAGCGTCTGTGATTCCTACTTTTTTTATGGCGTCATTTACTATTGTACATATCTCTTCAGCTTTGACGGTACAGCGAAACTGAGTAGATATTAAATAGGGTTTATATAAGTCTTGCGGGTGCAACAATCCGACAACGACGTTGACCACACATCTACCCTTCATATCCGTAGTTTCATCTGCAGAAACCCATGTTTTGTCATATTGCCCTTGTACGTAATATTTTCTAATTGTGGATTCATCGGGTAAGTCTCGTCCAGTATACTTCTTGATAAATTTTTTAAAAACGGGATTATTAATTTTTGTGAAAGGTATATTAGCAGAAGTCAATGTTTCACATAAATCATCAAAAAAGTTTTTAGTTGACGTTCCTGATACATTTTCCATGTGTTTTTTTGTTTTTACATGAGCCCGAAGACATTGTTTACTACGAATAATTAAATTTCGTGAGCAGAAATTGCAAACCACTTCCCCTTTCTTAACGAACGTGAAAGTATTGCCAAACTCAGCTAGCAAGCGATTCATTGCAGGATTTTCAAACTAAGTACAACTATAAAATAAAAGTTATGTAGTAATTTTCAAAAAATATTTTATCGCGTATTGACTACAAACACCGAATAGAGCAAAATAGATATGAACAACGCATCTGCTCATGATGCTTATTTACTCTCATTTGTTTTGTTGATACAATAATCGAGTGCTAGTGAAGCTGAAAATTGGTACTGCGATATACATAACACATGTGTGCTGCACTCGCTAAGTTTCTTAATTGAAGCATCCATGAACTATGGACTTAATTGCATACTGCGAGGTCATCAACCCATTTAGCTAGCTTAATCATTTGATAGATGGGCCATTATGACTCCAAAAATCACCCAGACTATACCAGAAATCAAATTTTATATTTTTTTTTATATCTAGACCCATTTATCATCTAGCTTTTGGGCATCAACGTCAAAATTTTGTGTAGATTTTATTTCATTTAAGTCTTCCAGTGACATTTTTCAATTTGACGAACAAGCAAACAAAATAAACGTACGAAATTGTTTTTAAAATAGAGATGATACAAAATCATAATAATTGTTCCGATTAGAACAACCTTGGGTGTTAATAGTCTCGTCCCTATACTGTATGGCTCCAAGTTTTTAAATTGATAAATTTAACAAGCGACAGAACAAGCCAACACAGTATACGGACTATCAACGGCATTTGAATATGTGGTCTACCATTTAAAGAAATTCTTTTGACTGTATAAAAAAGCGGTAATTAGGTGTGTCATCACTGGGAACGAGTTTGCTTAATGATATTAACTGGTCGACGCTCTTTTTTTTAATTAGCGTTCCTGGCACGATATCAAATAGTTTTGTCATGATTGTTATCTTTATTAATAAATTTTTTATATCACGGTAATAATGTACCGTTTTCAAACTGTACTTTTTATAATATGTTCTAGGTTTATTTAGTGTTTTCTATAAATAAAAAAATTCTACCGACTGCGCCATGTCGCAATGTTGTGTTTATCTAAATCAATTCTAAATCACAATGTTTTGATGACACAACTTGGTTACGTTCTTAATTGTTATTTCATCTCCATGTCTGATTTTTAATATGGTTTTTGTTTCTGATTTAAATTATGATTTTATGTTTTTGTGGTTTTTTGTATAAAGCTCACTTATGACAGTAATTGCTAATAATTGTTCATTGAATCGGATGTCGGCTGTTTCTAGAAATACAACAATAAGTCATATCTCTTCATAGAAAATGTGATCGGTTCAATAAAAAAAAATTGATAACGATATAGAAAATAAACAGACCAACTCAATTACCGTGAAGTTACCAATATTTATTATATTTATTTATTTAATATAAAATTATTTGACAAAAGGCATAGTATAATTTAATGATAATAAAAAAATCTGATGTGGCCGGGCACATGACTTTATCATACTATATATAAAATTAATACTTTAGCTGTATGAGATTCTATTTGATCAAGATCGGCCATGTCTGTGTTAAAATAAAATTAGTAGAACAAGACAGATATGTCGATTAAAGTTGCGTTCGGATATTGTACTCCGTTGACACCGGGTACACCGTCCAAATGACACTTACGTGTTATTGGGTGTAAAAAGTGTAATACAATATCCGAACGCAGCTTATATTGACAGAAGTTATTGTCAACACATTAGCGTTTGACACTACCTACTCTCGTTAGAATCAAAATATCTGACAGATCCTGGCTACTAGTTTTCATGCAGTACGACCGATCTCGTGGAAATAGAATTTGCTCATGCAGCTAAACTATTGATTGTACCAAAAAATGTCATAGTGATAAATTATTCAGAATTTCCTCAACTTTAATTTAATATTTAACTATTTCGTCGAAATTCCAGAAATGGCGGCTTATTTGCAAAATCTTTCAAAAATGCTTAGACTAAACCTCCAGTTCCTTTGGACCCTTTTCAACAGAAAGGTTTTCAGCTCAGACATTTTTTGTACCTGGGTCAAAAATGTTCAGGGGACCCAAAAAGACATATTTACGCTAAAATCTCAAAAATTTTTTTTGGCACGATTACAATACTTTACATACTACGTATGATAAAGTAAAAAGTTTTGTTTTCTTTTACCACAATAAATGTACATGCCATAGTTATTAGTTTAACTAAAAAAATCCATTGTATTTGTTAAAAGTACAATAATCTAAGCTAAATGACTGTACTGACTAACACAGAACAAAATCGGACAAGTGAAAACTGTTTCTGGTATGTTTTTTTTTGTACAATCTGAATCTCAAAGCAGAAATAGCAAATTGTGTGCAGATTTTGGAAGAAAAGTGTTTGTTTAGCACTGCTTTTCCAAAAAAAAAAACTGGGCTCAAGTCAAAATATCTGCCGTCAGATTCAGATTATAGGAAAAGAAAAGCACACCAGAAACAATTATTACAACAATTATTTGTTCATTGTTGGTCAGGATAGTCACGTAGCTTAAATTATTGTACTTTTGACAATTTAAGTACTTGAAAATTTGTGAAATACTCTGTTATCAATCCTCAAATGTTAATTGATTATTTTTTTTTCTATTAAGTTATTAACTGTGGTATGAAAAGGTTTTTTTTATTATTTTTCATTGTTTCATACCTACGCGACAGGTGTGATACGACTACAAGTGATATACGGGTTTATTATAAGTAGTAACTGGTAACACATACGTACAGGTATTATATACAAGATGATAGACGACCAGATATACAACATTTGCATTATTAAATTACACTTATTCTCCATGTTAAGCTCTTTGGCGCACGTGTTAATTTAATGTTTTCATCGATCTCAAATTTCACAGGAATTGACTATGGATATAAAGAAGCAAATTCAGATGGTCCTGCAGAAAAAAATAGACGTTGAAAAATAAGGTGATGGTAAATAACAAGGCGGAACACCACAAATAAAAATAAAATTTTCAATTTATTATTTTTCTCTACTATCTCTGGAACCAGTTGGAATTCAATTATTTTCTCAACAGATTATTAGAGAACACACAAATCTGCACCACTTTATTTTGTAATTTTTGTAGCTACCATTCTGCCAATTAACATATACTCTGAGAAGAGATTCGATGTGTATTTACAGTAGGAATAGTAGCTTTATTTTGTCATTTTAACCTGCCAGGATCAGTGTAATTTTATACACCCCATTTGTGTTTACATTTTCATTGTGTATTCACACTGATTTTACAAGAATTTGGCCGAAAGATTACACCAATGCTATAATTTTATTGTAATTAAATAATGCCGATTGTATAATTTTACATTGATTTCAATGTAACATCTAGTGTCTGGTCGTCGTCGTTTATGAACTATAAATGGTAATAACACAATTGTTCTACAGTATGGCATAGTGCTTTAAACTTACTGCTAATGTTAACCCACTTTCTATCGATAATACTCGCAATAACAAAAGTCGGTTTTCATTTTGTTATCAAAATTTATTTATTTTTTACAATATGTTTAATTTAGTTCATTGTTTTCACTGTGCTTAAGAAATCATCTATTTTCGGTAAAAAATTACCCAAGTGAGGTTTAGCATATTAGGTTTTTTTTTTTGCGCCCGCAGTTTTCTTGACATCTTATTATAAGACATCAGAAAATGAATCAAATTGTTACCATTTCTAGCACGTGATGTTTATTAATATTAACAGTTTCTACTATGACAACAACCAGAGTTTAATAATATTGTTTCAACAAACTAGATTATCTTATCTGAGCTTGCGTCCCCAAACATTGACGTAGTAAATTTAATGAAGATAATTTTATTGCATTCCCATCTGTTCCACAGTAAACAAAAACTATCAGAGGTATACCGCGTGACCCACGCCATAGGTACGCCCTTTTATTCTTTTATTTATGACGCTGGACGAATGAAGATTTTAGAAGTGTTATTAGACACAAATGCAATTTTTTGGAATACTCGGAATACGGAAGTTAGCATGACTTCCGGTTTTTCCGGAAATGACTTATTTATGAAATTTTAAATCGTACCCTTATTTGATCAATCAACAAATAAGTTTTCGTTTGCAAATCTTCATTTAAAATTTCTTTGGGTAACCGGTTTTGTTAAGTTAATAGCATCGTTAGATCTGGTGTCTAGTTAGATAATATAATAAGTCAACGCTTCAAAAATTCCTAGGGTATAAAAATGTTATTTCGATTCTAACCTTCCCATATGTGCACGTACAAAACACGTTTCAAACTCTCGAAGCGGACCGGCCGGCTGGACAAAAACGTGTTCTATTATGGCTGTAAAATAACTACGCCGAATATTGCTCGAATATTTGACGAAAACATACTCATACCGTCAATGCTCCACAGAAAAATACATTTTTCTTGTCGAAAGAAATTGTTTTCCAAGCATGGTACGAGATGTCTTTTTATATTTCAATTTCGACCAGGAAATAATATCCTTGTACGAAGTTTGCACATGTTTATTTTTGCTGCATTACTAACGCGTTTCGGAAAATATAATAATATGAAATGAATAATGAATTTATTGTTGACGTCAAAAACCCTGTACCTACATCACAACAAAAATATTATTTAAATGCTTTAAATAAACAAATATTATTAATAATGTACGCTGTTTTTCCGTCGAGTGCAAAAACAGTACATGTCCATGATGATTGTTTTAATCATAGCTCTGCTTTTAATGCAAATATAAATAAAATATGTAATATTTTCAAGATATTGACAGAATAATTTTGTTAATTTTCCCAGAACTCACTTTTTGGACTTATAGTGTTTTCGAACTGACCGATTCAATTATTTGTTTGATATTTTCAATCAGTATGACATTCTGTACAGAAAAACATCGAAGGTCAATTTTTATCACCAAGGCAACGAAAAAATATACTTTTTGTTAATTAATCTAGGTGATTAAAAATTAACACTGATTAAATCGATTTTGGCCGATATTGTATTACTGGCGCCCTCTAGCGTTATTTCATTGTTTTTTGCCAATGAACGACTTTTTCCCATGTGCTTTATGGGTGCCCTCTGATTATTCGATAGATAAAATTTTTTCGATTACAATGACACTAATGACTTGATATTTTGCTAAAATTCGTAGCGTGACAATGTCGTTGAAAAGCAGGAAAATAGCAACAAAATATTATGTTAGGTTAATGCTCAAAATCAGCGTAGTGGGCCATGTATGAATGTTAACATCAGAATTTGACAGTTCTGCGTTGCGCGTCACCGCCTTGATGAAAAATTGTTGTTGTTATGAAAGGCATTTTTATAATTCCAATTCAAACAACAATAATCGTGTTTTAACAACAAATTAAAAAGTAATTAACAATAACTAACAATTATTAATGGACAATAATTATATTAATAATCGAAAATACGTGGCAATAACCTCAAACAATAAGCATATTGAGAACTGTCAAATGCGGATGTTAGCATTCATCCCTAGTTCACTTCGCTGACGCTGACGAGTTTCAGCAAAATATCAAGTATTTGGTGTCATTGTAATCGGAAAAGTAACAAACAAAATAGTATATTATTATACAAGTGTAATATACTATTTTTTCTACTTTGCGTTATTAATTTTATATAAATTCAGAAATTGTGGTTACTTTATTGCGCTAAATTAGAATCTAGGGTATTTTGCGGGTACCACGTGGCAGTACTGTAGTACTAGTAAGGGATAAAATCATGACAAAATCTAATTGTGAATAATTTTACTCTAGTTTAGCCTACAAGTTTTAGTAAATAATCAGCGAGGTCGCAACTATGATCATAATGGAGTTTGCGGCAACACGTTTAACCCTACTGTGATAAATACATGAAACATAACCTAACTTACCAGAGTCGCAAAACATCACCGAAAACGTCACGCTGGCGTATTTTGATGAACACAGCAAAACTAAGAAAGCCCCAATCCGTTTGCCATACTATAGCAGGCTACACGCATGTTTAAATATGTATAGAATCTTGATATTTCGCAGTTTATGCGATTGCAAGCGATTAAAAAGAACCAGTGTGTGGTTATGTGTTGTACGTTTGACATATGGCATTTGATATCAATCGATATCAAAGTGTACCAATCTTATAAAAAAAGTTACTAAAAACGATGTTACAATTTGTTAATTGTAACACCGAAAACAGTGTTACAATGTGTGCATTGTGAATGCAAAGTAGAAAAAGATATTTTTGGGTGCTTAGGTAATAAAAATTGATAATCGATGTGTTTTTGTTCAGGTCATCCTGATTGAAAATTTGACAAAAATAAAATAGAGTTCTATTTAAAGTTTCAATTATGAGGTCATTTCCGAAAAAACCGGATGTGATAGTAACATCATAGTAAGTATCAAGAGTATCCCAAAAAAATGGTATTATTTGTTTAGTACACTGATAAAACTGAAAAGGTAATTTTACCGTGTGGCACGGCGGTCATTTTTAACCTCCGTGTATCGAAGGGAATTACAAACCATGTGGTTTGTAATTTTACTTTGAGCTTAAATTTACTTCTCATATGAACTGAGATTTCCGATGTGTACGGTTTTATATGTACTTTTGTAAGTAAAATTACTGACGTTCAGTAAATTTACCGTAAACACGGAATTGCAATTAATTGTTGTACAGTAAATTTTCTGCAACTTTAATATTAGATTTCTCCAAGCAACTGAAAACCAGTTAACAATCAGTACTTTTGTGATGGACCACATATGTTGCTATGATAATTCCATTATAAATACCAATGAAACATTATCTGGTTTCTCACAAATAATAGTATGAAGTTTAATTATAATTTTAACAATAAATAACATGTGAAACATATTTATAATATATATATATATATATATATATATATATATTTTTAACATTAAATAAATAGAAGTTCTTGACAAAAATGTAATCATAAGTAAATGAAATAAAATAGGAACCCATGGACTATACTTATCTACATATCGTATAATAAAATAAATCGATCTGCTTAACAGAGAGAAACATATCTTTTAAATATAAATTAAATATTATTTCAACAATATTAAGTTGAAATGCCTATGGTAAACTTACGTTACCTTATTCGTTTTTGAACCCTGACTTGGAATAATTTTTAAAAAGCTAAACCGTCTCCAGAGTAAGATAACCTGGGGATAATCCAACCACAGCATATAATATAGTCCAAAATGTGTCACCTGAAATCAAAATAAGAAGTACATGAGTCATATATCATATACAGGGTATAACAATGTCAGCAGCTGCTTTCCTTTGAGGTACCGAGTGTGTGTAAAGTTATTAATGAGTGTTTATAGAAAAGTATTTTTTTATATTGGTGATTGAAATGATATGTGTTATACATGTTAGTAATAAATTTGATTGTAAGACCGCATGTACAAGAAAGAACAATAAGCGAAATCTTACCTATGGACACCACACAAGTCCTTGAATTTATAGAGTGTCAGTATCATCAACACTTGTATCCTAAAAAGAACATCCAATTAGTGAAAGTGAAATTATACATATCAAGACTGCAAACTTTTACCTGCACTTTGTAGTATATATTTGCAAAGTCCTCCATAATATACAAAGAGATGAATGTACCAATATTATATCTTTTAATACTATAGAACCATATGGGGCAAATATTCCACACGACACCGATAAAGGATAAGTCACAGAGGCACTAACAGTGTTAGATTAGTTGTATATAACAATCGCACTCAATAAAACTCTAACTTAGCTCCTGTAAACACAACCAAACGGATGGCGAACGGAACTCGAACTGTATATGCCATTATTGCACAAGCGCGATAAAAATTATCTCGGTAGCACTTTACCATCTAGAAAGGAAAATTGCACGAGCAGAGGGCAAATTTACATATCAGACAGTAGTTTTAATGTATAGATTTGTAATTTTATTCCGTTGAAGTAATTGTTATTATGAAATTTACAAATTTGTTAGCAAATTTACCTACAGTTTGTACAATTAATAAATGTAACTGCATTTTCAATGATATTTAGTATTTTTGCTTAAAATTATGGTAAAATTGCCGACAAATAGGGTAGGTTTACTGAAAAAAATGTAAATTTCATTTGTAAATTCGCACTCATTTTTATCAGTGTAGTACTTCTCAAAATTTCCAGCGTCATAAATAAAAAGAAAAGGTCGTACCTTTGGCGTGTGTCACCCGGTTTATAAAATATGTAATTTCCAAATACATATCCTATTTTTATAGATACATTATGCAATTTTATTGTAGTGTACACAAACATGGTTCGAATAGTAATAAAATTCTAACTGCACACATTATCGAACGAAATGGAATTTTTAATTATACCGAGGACTTAACTGTTTCGCGAATGTGTTAGTGTTTTGTTTTTTCTTTTCTGTAACGGAAATTGCGGGCTATTCTCATTGAATGTCAATTGATTAACGTTCTTTTGACGTGTTCGTATTCGGTCTTCCGGTTTATCCTCAGTTACCATTCAGCACCCAGAGAGTAGAGTTGAATGACGCATATTGCCATGTTCAGTAAATATTTCAAAACCTTTACCTTCAATTATGGTGAGATATTTTTTTTAGTTCTAAAACTGTTTTCTTAAATAATACATCTTGTATGAGCTGGTATTTCTTATTCATATTTACATATATTGTTGATATTACTATTATTATTATTTATTGGAACTCTCTGATACATCTCATTAAATACATTAAACCTAGATAATATAATTTAGATACAACATATAAATACAAAAAATGCACTAATAAATTCTTAAAAGTAATGAAGATCATCATTAGCATTATTATTATCATTATTATTATTTTGTTGTTACATATTTTTATTCTAAAATTAACAACACTGTATCCAAGTGACGCATATAAGAATCTCAATAGGCTATACCAAGCCCGTCAAATTACATAAATATGCGGTATATAGAGCTATAATGATGCGTTGGTCTCTTCGTATCTATGCGATGAATCATCATCGCGGACGCCATAGGCTTTGGTGACTAAATCACGTTTACTAATGTTCCAGATATGTCGGGGGTGACGTTAACAGGTGGCGCAGGGGGTTCAGTCAACGCGGGGGCCGTTGAACTGACGGAGAGCGGCGGTAGGGCCCTAAAACTTCAAACGGATGCTCCCCATCTAGTGAGCATGGGCGGAGGACGTCTCAGCACGGCTGTCACGCTGCATCCGCTACCGCAAGGTACGTTATTTAGCCCACTGTTAAATATCTCATTGTAAATTGTGAAGAAAAAAAACGCAAAAAATTAGTTCAATTATTTATAACTGATCATACTAAATGTCCATTCATTTTCTTCGTATAGGTTTCCAGAATGATTTTGATAGTAAATTTTGTCAGCTACAAGTGGTATTTTTAGTTTTGCAATTAAGTGTGTGAGATTCGAGGAATAATAATAATAAAAGATTATAATCTGACAGGCACAATTTTTCAATGCTTTTTAATTTATAACATATTTTTTTATTAACTATGCCACTAAGCATTTTAATATGTTTATCTACGACTCACATATAATAAGTTGATTGCATACGTATCTATGACTATATAATCCCCATCATGATACACGCCAATGATTATAATGACTTAATAATAATGACAGTTCGTTCAAATAATGACTTCATTATTTGAACAAACTGTCATCATTATACAACGCTAGTGTCAAAGTCTGTCAAAACCTACTTGGATGACAGTAAACCATCCTTGATAAATACATTTAAAATATTTGATATAAAATGGAATTTATGAGTTGTAGATTAAACGTCGTATTCTACTCGCACACAACGCATATAAATCGCTCGCATGTTTACACGCTCGCCTACGGCTCGCATATAAACTTCATGCTCAGGATTTATATCCTTAGTTATGTATCGAATTTGAAGAATTTAGAGTAATTTTTTGCCATAAAAGAAACATTATCTAATTTTCAGAAACCCCTGTCAAACATAAAGAAGAGAAAATACTGTGTGAACCTGTGAAGATTTTCAGTTGTCACTTTTTCTTTCTATTCTACGAAGATGAATTCTGATCTTCAAAATGCAGTAAATCTTTCAAAATCCTTATTATTACACAATGTGTATAAAAAGAAACGTGACCAGTCAATATGTTTCTTTCCGAAACGTTGACAAGAAAAAGGTTCCAATAAAAGTTTTACGAAATTGCTTGAGGTACAAATTTTAAATACATACTTAGAAATGAATCACACTGTATATTCAAAAGTATTTCGTATTTATAGCTTAAGTGATTTTCAAAAACATTTCTTTGATTTTTTTCTTCTTGTAAACCTCACAGTGGACGAGATATTGAGATGGTGTAGATTACCTTTTTAACATTTTGTAATTGACTTCTTTTAACATTCAATCGTCTTGTGACACTTAAACGACAAAACTAGGGACATGGGGTTTTCAGAATTTAATTTGTAATTTAAAAGAGTCAAAATCAAAAAAGAATATATACAGGGTGCTATATATACAGGGTGTTTATGGTCTTGAGATTTTATTTTCAAAGGGTGATTAAACATCATAAAAGAAGGCCTTTACCATAAAACCTTCTTTACAAAAGTTGCATAATAAGAGAGATATTAAGTTACTGACATCAGCCTACTTAGTAAAAAATTCACTGATAACTTATCGTTATAGTTTAAATTTACTTTGCACAAGTTGTTGATCAATCGTTTTAGCGTTGATAACCTTCTTTTAAGCTGTTTAGGCACCCTTTAACATTAAAAAAAAATAACGGTAATATCACACGTATTATGCAACTTTTGTTAAGAAATTTTTACGTTAATGGCTTTCTTTTAAGATGTTTAATCACCACTTGAAAATAAAATCACAAGACCGTAAACACCCTGTATACATTGTGTACGTATGTATGGATATATATGGACTGCATGCATGTACCTAAACTTTCTTGGTAATCCCATCTGAAGCAAAATCAAAAACTTCAGCTTATTTCTAATAATAATTTCTTCTAATATAATACAGTGCTAAAAAGAAGAAACGTAACGTGTCAATATCTGGCCCTCGATGTTTAAAGCTACAAGCTTGAGTGACTTTTGAATATACAGGGTGCAGCATTTGTGACAAGCAAAGCAAATAATTTTTTTTTATATAGTGTGTCCCCCGATGGACCTAACTATACCTATAATGGACGTAATTTTTAATTTCTCGAGAAAATGTCATTCTTTATAAAGAGTTTTGGATGTCCCAAAAAGTCGAAAGCCATTGTTAATATTTTGATTTAATATACAGGATGGTTAGAAAACACGAAAATGTTAAATTGGCCGAAGCGTAAACTGTCAGTTTTTCAGAATTAGAACAAAAATGTTATAGGTAAAAGTTGTTTTATATTTAAATTTATACCCAGATTCAATGTTGTATTCTAAGTTTTATATTTTATTTATTTTTAACAAAGTAATTTAACCAAACATTACCCCGCATGTTCCCCTCCTACAGCTACACATTTTTCCAATCTTCTTCTAAACTCCCGATATACCAAATCACTTGTTTCTTCATTTATTTCGTCTACTGCTTCCCTAATTTTTAATTTTAGAATGTCTACATTATCATGAAAATTATTCGCATACACCTTCTGTTTTAAATAGCCCCACAGAAAAAATCAAGCGGCGTTAAATCAGGTGAACGTGGTGGCCATCCTATAAAGTGGAATCGTCCAATCCACTTATTTGGAAAATGTTTGTTCAACCAATCCCTGACTTGATATGCGCTATGAGTAGGACAACCGTCGTGTTGATAGTGTAGTGAACACCTGAGCTGTAAGTTAATTTCGTTCAAAGTAGGTAGCATAAAATTTTCCGACATATCAAAATAAGTGTTTTGGTTTACAGTACCGTCAAAAAAGTTTGGTCCAATTATTTTCTTGTAATAAATCCCACACTAAACATTCACTTTTTATATTTTTGAGAATTGGTTGTAATACGCAAATTTGAATTTTCTTGAGACCAATATCTGCAATTCTTTGAACTAACAACTCCATTTGTGGTAAACGTCGCTTCGTCAGAGAAAATAGTTTGTCTGTAGTAAAATCTATTGACCATAATTCTCCCATTAATAAGCACAATTCTAATCGACGAGCATCATCTGGTACTGGTTTATAAGGATGAAATCTTTGATTTGAAAAGATTCCTTGCAGGTGGCTTTTACTGATGTTCAAGTCTCGAGATCTTTGCCTCAACGATTTTTTTGGGCAAGTGTTTACGGAATCATTAGCTAACATAGCTCCTGCATCATCTTCCCCATTTCGCTTTTTTTCTTGATATTTTTCACGTCTCCTGTTGCATGAAATTTTTTAACCAATTCACGAACACAATTGACAGAAACGTATACCTCAGCGTGTTTTCTGTTAAAAACTTCAATAGCACGGCGGTCCGATACCTCAACTATGCCGTAACAAAGAACTAAATAAACTTCTATCAACAAATTGCTTGGATACGCTGCTACTACTGTCAACTGATCAATCATAATTGTGGTCTCTAAATTTTGTGTTCAACTTTATGTATGTAATGTCTTTTCACTGGTCCGAGATGTAAAATTTGAAATAGAACATGCAAGTTTGATATTTGAGCATAAAATTAATTCAAACTAACTTTTACCTATAACATTTTTTATCTGAATCCGAAAAACCGATAGTTTACTCTTCGGCCAGTTTAACATTTTCGTGGTGTCTAACCATCCTGTATGTTAAATCGAAATATTAACAATGGCTTTCGACTTTTTAGGACATCCAAAACTCTTTATAAAGAATGACTTTTTCTCGAGAAATTAAAAATTACGTCCATTATAGGTATAGTTAGGTCCATCGGGGGACACACTATATAAAAAGAAATTATTTGCTTTGTTTGTTACAAATGCTTCACCCTGTATATTCAAAAGTCACTCAAGTTTGTAGCTTTAAACGTCGAGGGCCAGGTATTGACACGTTACGTTTCTTCTTTTCAGCACTGTATTATATTAGAAGAAATTATTATTAGAAATAGGCTGAAGGTTTTTATTTTGCTTCATATGGGATTACCAAGAAAGTTTAGGTGCATTTTACGAGTTTACACCGAATTGAAAGTGTCTACTTTCCAACCTAGAGTCTTGTCATGAAGCACGTGCTAGTAGTTGTTGATGGAACAGTTCATTATCATTAGTTTTCCAAGCGGGTAACTTTTATTTCGCTTAGTCGGCGAAACGGTGCTTCCGTCTAAATTTAAAAATCATCAGAGCGGTGTTATATATCCGCCGTAACGTCTGTTTCCGGCAGAGTGACGTTTACCGAAATAAACGTAAAATACTCATTACCTACGTTGAAATTAGACTCCATCCACATTTACCGAGTTCTAAGAATAAAAGTTCTCTTATACTTTGAAATTAGAGAACGTGGAAAATTCACTATATAAATAGTAAACAAATTATTTAGAAAATACATAATTGAAGAAGTTACAAAACAATGAACAAAACTGTTCGAATCGCAAACGTATTTCAATCACTTGCTACAGAAAAATGTTAATAACTTTTGCAAAAATGGTTGCATATCTCTCTATAATACCTCCAATTGTAGGTAATTAAAAGGGCTAGTAACCCTTTGATGCTCGGAGTTGTGCCCCATGGACAAGAACCCCTAAATGGCTCTAATGTCCGTTCGAATAGCAAACGTATTCCAATCAGTTGCTACAGAAAAATGTTAATAACTTTTGCAAAAATGGTTGCATATCTTTCTATAATACCTCCAATTGTAGGTAATTAAAAGGGCTAGTAACCGTTCGATGCTCGGAGTTTTGCCCCATGGACAACAACCCCTAAATGGCTATAATGTCCGCTCGAATAGCAAACGTATTTCAATCAGTTGCTACAGAAAAATGTTAATAACTTTTGAAAAAATTGAATGTAAATAAAAGGGCTAGTAACCCTTTGATGCTCGGAGTTTTGCCCCATGGACAAAAACCCTAAATAGGAAAATGTTTATAACTTTTGCAACAATTGTTTTAGTTCATACTACTTAAAAGGTTCTATTATCTAATGTTATTGTTCTACAAGTGTCTAATAAAAATAACATAACGTAAATAACGCATTTTTTGCAGATTTTTTTACATTTGCAAATTAGAGTCGAGCTACTGTTTGTGCCTTCATATTTGGATCATGAGAAAAAACTTGATACTCATCGGAATCAGTTGTCATTTGTCTGGCAATTTGAAATCGATCTAACTTTGTTGGCCTGTGTAATCAATACAAAGTCTACAATGTTTAACTCTTGAAAAGCGTGAATTACTGTCAGCTCTAGGCATAAGTCAGATTGATGTCGGTCAAAAATAGCCATAGACCGCTGTGTTTTACATATATTACGGTTTGGGCTAAAACAAATAAACAATACTTGACGGAAACAGCAATTTCTGTCCCGTGGCTCTAAAATATTTTAAAAGTTACAGCCTATTAAGAAAAGAACGATGTAAATTACTGAAAAACATTAGGAAATAGGGCACGAGACAAACACAAGCTGAACGCAGCTTTCAGGCATCAAAGATTGGATTTATATATATATATATATATATATATATATATATATATATATATATATATATATATATATATATATGAATAGTGGCTTTTTTATTTAGTTTTTCTGGTTTCTTTTTTAATTTACAAGCTAAATTTCTATTTTTTTATATTGTGTTATGTCTATTGTATTGTATGATTGTACAGGGTCATTATAAATGATTGTAGTCGGAATAGGCCATGCCCATGTTAATAAATTTTTGCCGCTATATACAAACAACTGTCAAACTTCAAATAGGTTATATCAAATAGGTTAAATAGGTTAACTTTCGCACGTAGAACAGTGGTATTCCATTCCAATAGAGCGGCAACCAGAAATATTTACATTTGATATCATGGCCTACTTCGACTACAATCATTTATAATGAGCCTATATTTATCTTTTTGTTTTTTCAGGACGAGTGACACTAGGCAGCAGTCCTGCTGCTGATATCAATGTTCAAGGAACGGGCGTTCTACCTATGCACTGCCACATTGAAAATTGTGGTGGAGTGGTCACTATTTATCCGCAGTCCGAGAATTTGTCCATAGATGGTGCTAGAGTAACTTGTCCTACACGCTTATCTCAAGGTATGTCAAGTATCTGTAAAGAAATGAACTAAACAGAAAATTTATCCATAGAAAATATTCTTTGTACCTAAAACCACTAAAATAGTTTTCAAATTTTTTTCAAAGTTTCAAATTTTCAAAAATTAACGTAGCTACTAATAAGATTTATTCTGTTATAAAGTTAATTTTCTTTTAAAAATTCTTGCTTTTTAATTCAAATCGTCAGAATCAGTATACCGATCAAAAAATAATCTAAACTTTAACATCGCTCAGATTTACATAACACTTATTTCCTGTGACATTTTAGGTAAACTAAAGTAGATTATTGTTTTTTAGGAAGAAAGTCATTTATACCGGGTGACCCACGCAATAGGTACGCGGTCTTATACACTGCTAAAAAAAATAGCACTTTTTTCGAAACCTGTAACTTTTTAAATAATCGTTCTAGGCAAATCAAATTTGGTAGACTTCAACTGCATATATTTAACTAAAGAAAATTACTAAAACAATGATAAAACTCTTAGTTACTTCTAAGTTACACTGAAAAATGTAAGAGGTTCTTGGGGTATGCTTTCCCATTCCTCAATCAGGGCGTGTGTCAGTTCGTATAGTCAGGTTAGTGGTGGATTAGGGCGCTTGCGAACACGTCGGTCAAGCTAATCCCACACGTGTTCAATAGGATTCCGGTCAGGACTACCATGTAAAAGGTTTCTGGTGATGCCGGTGGTATGTGGCTTTGCATTGTCCTGCATTAGGATGAAATTTTGACCGACGCCATATGCAGCAGGCACCACATGGTCCTCCAAGATGTTTTCGATATAATTCGCGGCATTTAGTCTACCAGGAACCACAACAAGACCAGTTCTGTTGTCTATACTGATTCCAGCCCAAACCATCACAGATCCACGACCAAATCTATCCACTTCCTGTATAGTAGCGGCTGCGTAGCGTTCTCCAGGACGTCTATATACACGTGATCGACCGTCGCAACGAGTTAAACAAAATCTGGACTCGTCTGTAAACAGTACAGGCGTCCAGTGACAAAGTTGCCAATCTCTGTGATCCAGGGCAAACCTCATTCGCGCTGCTTTGTGATGCTGGGTAACGCGTGGTGCGCGGACAGGTCTTCTTAGTTTTAAATTCGCTTCTTTTAATCTGTTTTTAACAGTTTGATTAGAAATTTCTATTCCATGTGCTCGTCGTTTAGGAGGTCTCGTGCTGTGGCCGTACGCTGACGTTGAGAGGAAAGGACAAGAAATCGGTCTTGATTATGAGTAGTTTTTCGATTTCGACCTTGTCCACCCCTTCTAACATATTGGCCAGTCTCCCGAAACCGATTCCATAAACGCTGAATAACAGAAGGGGAAACACGAAGGTCCCTGCTAACATGTCGAATAGAGTGGCCATGCTGAATAAGGGCGACAGCACGAGCAACTTGCACTTCACTAAGATGCCTCATTTTACTTGTAATGACGTTTCTAATCAGCGAAAATTGACAACTGAATTCATTTGTCATCTTTAGTAGGCTTTCATGTGAATTCAAAGCATACTTGCCATTTTTTCCATTTTGTTTTGCGTTATTAATTTACATTTTTAAGTGTAACTTAGAAGTAACTAAGAGTTATAACATTTTCAACATTTTCTTTTGTTAAATAAGTTAAGGATTTCGAAAAAAGTGTTCTGAATGTTATCCTGATAGAAATTATGACAAAAGAAAATTATGAAAATTTCAATGCTGACGTCATTACTCTCTCATGCTTGCAAAGTAAATTCTTAATTCTATCCACATTAGAAAACGAGACATTTTCACAAAAATTATAGCGAATAATATACTTTTGCAAACTTAGTGGATGATTAATTAGTTTGTAATGGTTTGGTGGGGGGGGGGGGAATTCCTAGGACAAATTTCTTACGTTTAAATCAACAAATTCCTCCTCTAAACCATTCACTAAACCTCCAATAAACAGGTCGATTTTACTGTGAATAATGATCATGTCCTTTGAAATTATGACCAATAGGGTATTTGACTATTATTAGAAAACCATCGTAGTGTGTTTATTCCTTCACTCTACATTGTAAATGCATTATTTTTCGTAATTATTTCCTCAATATTTCATAAAAATCAGCGTTAAAAATTGAATCACAAAAAGTCCCGCCAAAACGATACTTTCTGTTGTGTGACGTCACCCGTTAGTAGATGATGTGGATGCAGGAAAACAAAAGCGCTTTTCTTCACTAATATATTTTTATAAATTTGTTGGTTACTAGTTTCCGGGTACCCCCATCTTCAGACCAAACTGCAAATACATAGTTTAAATAATATGAGGTCGCTCAGTCAATATGAGTAAAAACAAAACAAAAAAAAAAAAACAGTTATAAAAAGTCATAACAATGGAACAAACAAACAAAAACCAACACAATCTCTCCACCAAGAGATCTACACACTTAATTGGTGGAAATAGATAAGTGTGATCAACAAATCAAAACAGACATACATTAAATCATTTCATAGGTTATATGCCATTATAAATCAAAACAAAACAAGAGACGGTAGGTGTTCATGCTGAATTCTAATTTTTGTTGGTACATACCGTCATTATTTCAAAATCACACACAACACAAAACACTGACTTCATCTCTTCTTAAACAGTAGCTGGGCTGATTTTAGACAAGTTTTATTCCCGCGTGGTATATGCATGGGTACCTATTTCGATGTTTGTTCTTTTTCAGTTCTTTCTTGAAGGTGTCATTGTGGTTGCCTAAGGAGGTATTTAAATATGTGGTCTTCTGGAAACTCTTTGAATTCATTAATTAAGTTTTCGTTATTGGTTGCATTTTCCTTTATAATTTCTAGTTTTTCTAAAAGTTCCATTCTTGTAGACTTTTTACATGAGTGTATCAGGCTAATATTGTCTTCCGAAATGGTGTGGCCCTCGGCTTTTAAATGGAATCCCATGGTGGAGTTGGTTCTATTTTTGTGTTCTTTTAGCCTTGTTTCTCGTTTCCGGCCTGTTTGTCCTATGTATACGGCTGGACAGTTTGCACAGTTGATCTTATATATTCCACTCTTCTCTAGGTCTGATGTTTTTTGTTTAGTGTTGTTAAGGTGATGTCGTATGGTGGTGTTTGTTTTAGTCGCGATCGTAATGTTAAATTTCTGTAGTAGTTTTGTTATTCCCTTTGTGTGGTTATTTTGTTGTATGTGTGGTATGGATACATATGTAGGAGGGCCTGTTATGTGCGGGTAGATCTGCTGTAGTACTGCTTTTCTGTTTATATTGCGTTCCAAGGTTTTTACTTCTTGCACCGAGTAGCCATTGTTAGTTGCTATCTGCATAATTATTTCAAATTCTCGCATTTTATCTTCGTTCGTCATTGGGATTTTGTGCATTCGGTGCAGGAAGGCTCTAAGGGCTGACATCTTGATGTGGCGTGGATGTGCGGAGTCTTTTGGGATGATGGCGTCGGTGATTGTAGGTTTGCGGTATATGTTGAAGACAATTTTCCCTTCACACGTGTCTTTTTTCAGGGTTAGGTCGAGATAGTTTATCTTGTTGTCCATCTCTTTTTCTATTGTAAACTCTAGCGCTGATATATTATTGAGAGCACAATGTAGTCCCCGTAATGTCGCGGCATTTCCATCCCATATACATATTATGTCATCGACATATCTGTACCAAGCTGTAATATGTCTTGTGATGATATCATACTTGTCGGTGAATAGTTCCTGTTCAACATGGTCCACGAAAAAGTCCGCCAGTAAGCCACTTATTGGTGATCCCATTGGTGTGCCGTTTGCCATTTCATAGCTCTTCTCGTTGAAAATAAAGTAATCCTGTTGTGTGCACAACTCTATCAACGTTAGAATATCTTTTATATCGTTTTCCTCAATGTTTATGCTTGTGTATCTTGTGCTGGTGTTCCTTAAATATTTTTCAATTATTGTCAATGTTTCTCTTATAGGTATATTAGCATAAAGATTTTTAATGTCGAATGATATGAAGGATGTTGTTTTCCGGATTTCTATGTTTTGGAGCTGCTGGACAAGTTCCATGCTGTTCTTTATAGTGTATCTCGGTTTAAATTGATATGTGGCCGTAAGTGCATTTGTCAATAGCTTAGTCAATAGCAACCGTTAGTAGATGTCAAATCGGCCCATATGGTCTGTCAGCATCGGCATCGTCGCCGTTTGGTAATTGTATTGATGATGTGTTGTTTTCACAATTTCTACATAAAAATGGGTTATAAATGGTGTATAAATCCACAATGCAGAAATACGTCAAGAAAAGCTCCGGATAAACTGTTCGGATAGCTGTGCCGCAAGATTTGAAACTGCGAAGAAAGTGGTTGGCTCGTAGAAATCCAAATGAAATAAATAGCGGCCAATACAAGTGTTTTTTGTTGTGAAGATTACTTCGACTTAAGTCAAACTGACTAGAATAAGTTATCTATCGTATTTTCGAACCAGGTATTATCTGATGTGACAGCTTAAGGTTAGGGCTATCCTAACCTACAAAGTTATGCTTACATGGCACATTAGTGCTATTAAATTCAAACGGGAGAAGCATAAGAGCGCGTTCGGATAACCCCGTATTGTACGGTGAGACGAGACAGCCGACCCAGGTTATCTGAGCATTGCTCTCCCCATACCCTATCCTGACAAACCGAACGCGCTCTAAGCGTACTAACGAATGACGTCACTGGAGACTGAGCCAATTACAGAGCGTTTTTAATCACGTGATAGGACGTGAATAAAATTCAATTTTAATTTTGGTTTTTATTAGGAATAAAGCATATTTTTTTTTGAAAAGCAATAACAAATAGTTTTCTAAAACTGTAATCTATTAGAATAACTATAATACAAGCCATATTTTTAATACAGTCTTGTTGAACAGAGTGTTATGACATAATTTATATTGTACCTATTCGCAATAACTTGAGACCTAAATACGTGTTCCAACGACTTCCCGATATGTTATAAATACCCCCTATTCAAACACTATTTCAAACACTAAAACTAACACGTCCATTACCACGATTTTTCAGGAGCGATGCTAACAATAGGCAGGTCGAATTACATGCGTTTCAACCATCCAGCTGAAGCAAAACTGATCAAAGCAGCCATACCAAACTCCAGAATCTCGATGACACCGATGACATTCGACATGGAACCCTCCTACATAACCCCAAAATATACCAAAAAACCACCTGTCGCGCCCAGAAAAAGCCCACGCGAATCTTTTTCAGACGAAGAACCACCATCGAGCATTATGACGAAAGTAACAAAATTCGAATATCTAGCAGCTCAAAATATGAAAAAGTCCATATCACCAAAAGTGTTTTCATCCAATTTGGTTACTGTGAATATGCCAGCTAAGGAGGTATTGGGAAAAACGCCGCCAGATCTGGAGACGTTCGCGAAAAGTCTACCTCAGTCTGCATTGAATTATTCCGAGTTGAACCATAATGAAAAACAGAAGATTAAGACTCCAGATCGTCAGATTTTCGGTAGGAAGTCGCCGAATTATGTGAATGTGACTCTAAACGAAACTAAGAGTATAAATAATAAGGTGGTTATCTATGAGAATGGTTGCGTGCCGAAGAGGAATATTGCCATTTTGAGTAGTAATGAGCAGCTTAGTAATGATTTGAATATCATGAATAATAGGAATGGGACTGGTCAACATCTGAATAAGACTGTTAATGTTGGTAGGACTAGTTCGTCGCCTAGTTTTAACAATAGCTTTAATGGTTTTGGGAGTTCGAATTGTTCGAATAATTTCGCGCAGAATGCTGGAGATTTTCATGGTGACGATAGTATAATTTCGAATATCTCGTATTCGGACGATGTGGTAACGCAGCATAGGAAAACCGAAGCTGAATTGCAGAGAAATCAGGTAAGGATTTATAAATATAGTCCTTTCCTTACTATTTCAAAAAAAGAAAAAATTCTTATGACCATATTTAATATAAATCTTGAATATTGTTGAATTCAGAAATATCTACTAAATTTCAAAGAAACAAATATATACCTAGTTGAGCCAATATTAGTAGAGTGCTGAGAGAGATAGAGGTAGTGCGTGCAACAAGTTTTTACTGGTGAAAACTAAGTTGCATAACCACTAGGCGTTCGGATGGAGTCAGTATTAACCCCCATGTTGTTGTAAAGCAACAAGAATGACTTTGCATTACAAAATAAGAAATTTTACATTAGATCAAAAAGACAAGTAATAGGTTTAGTTCTTTACAAAATCAAGTAAGTTAGCTGTGTTAAATTAAGTATGTACAGACAAACATAGACAATACTAGATTTTGCATATATTCCTACAAGGTAAATAAAACACAAGGAAAGCTTTGAAACTGACTGAATTAATTTTGAAATAACCCGTCAATTCAAAGAAATGCCTTTTTTTTAAAGATATTGTTTCCTCACGGAAGTACATTTAATAAAGCTTTTCTATACAGTTTAGGAAAATAAAAGCCATCTGTTTTTTTAAATTTAAATATTTTTGTTTTTGGAACTTAAATATACTGACAATTAAATATTGGGACAAATACGTTTTATAATATATAAAATAAATTAATATGATGTTACGTCGCCTTTAGCCTTGATAACTGCCCGAACCCTAGCAGGCATACTATCAACAAGAGTTACAGTGCCATCTATAAACTCTAGGATTCCTACACCTTTTGCCGACATACATCCCCAAACCATTATGCCCTTTGGAAACTTCACTGTCCTTTTCAGGCAATCCTTGTGAAAAGCTTCGGTCTTGGCACGAATCACTCTTTTACGGTAATCTCCCACGCAGACATAAAATTTCGATTCGTCACTATAATAGTATATTATTATACTAGTATATTATTATACAAGTTGTATAAGACGTCAAATTGGCGCACGAGTTGTTTTGGGCACTCCTCGCTACGCTCGTCGTGCCCAAATGGAACGAGTACACCAATACGTCTTATAAAACGAGTGTAATATACTATTTTTTCTACTTTCGTCATTAATTTTATATAAATTTAGAAATTGTGGTTACTATATCGCGCTAAATTGGAATCTAGGGTATTTTGCGGGTACCACGTGGCAGCACTGTAGTAACTGTCAACTTCGTTAAGGATGAGATCGATGAGATAAAATCATGACAAAATCTAATTGTGAAAAAATCTACTTTAGCCTACAGTTTGAGTAAATATTCAGCGAGGTCGCAACGATGATCATAATGGAGCTTGGGGCAACACTTTTAACCCTACTGTGATAAATACATGAAACTTAACCTAAAAAGTTAACAATTTTAAAATAGTGGTTTCATAAGTATAATAATCAGAATAGAAGTGTTTGGCGGTGACTGATTAGTTACTTCGAAGAACAAGAACTTACTAAAGAATTGTTATAACGCTTAACGTTTAATAGCGGTGTCTACCTAATTCCGCTACGTAGCCGTTGCGGCTTATATATTTACAAGCACTTATAATTGAAACCCAATTCTAATTTCGGCAAAGTAGTTTATTAGAATAAATTATACTTAATAAAATTACATGTGATGGAGGTAATACAAATACGTTGCACACAACCAGAACTAAGACGAAGTCTAAAGCGACGGACAAAAACGAATATGAATTGAACCGAGCATCCAAGCGTCCAAAATATTACCGAAAACTTATATGTTACATAAACTAAGAAATCTCTACACTTTAAATGTACTATAGCTTCGTACGTGTATGCTGATAATCCATTTATTGCGCATATACAATCTCGCAGCAGTAATTAAAATCGTTCGTATCTACGATGTAGGTTTGATCTTCGCATAATACCTTATTAAAGTAAATGTGGTCCTTGAATTATATCTGAAAAGGGGATTTGATGTTTAGTTGAAAAGAATGATAACGATCACTTACCAGAGTCGTAAAACATCACCGAAAACGTCATGCCGGCGTATTTTGATGAACACAGCAAAACTAAGAAAGCCCTAATCCTTTGGCCATACTATAGCAGGCTACACCCATGTTTAAATATGTATAGAATATTGATATTTCGCAGTTTATGCGATTGCAAGCGATTAAGAAGATGCAGTGTGTGGTTATGTTGGGTTATGTATTGTACGTTTGACATATGGCATTTGATATCAATGTGTACCAATCTTAGACAAAAATGTTACTGTTTTCGGTATTACAATGTGTTAATTGTAACACCGAAAACAGTGTTACAATGTGTGCATTGTGAATGCAAAGTAGAAAAAGGACATTTTAGATCGCGGTTAAAACCTAATATGCCTGGGTTATAGTGGGTCATTTTTCAGTATTTATATGTCTAGAAACAATTTAAAATTGTCTTGAACCAATTTGATTGTATGTTATTGCTATATAAAAAAACTACACCATTCACGGAATACCTACATTAATCTATAATAATCACCATTATTACTTTTATCAACATAACTCGAACACTTGATATTTTCAAACCAGAAATCCATAAAGATTATATTCCGCAATACATATTTATAATCATTCTACAACGTAGCGTTTGGTTCATTAGGTCCGTCGCAGCGCGAAATTCCTATTAAAAATGCAAAGATTGAGGTGAACAGAACGGTTGAGGTTCTTATCAATATTTACCGCGGTTATCTAGCCAGTAAATGTTTACACATTTGAGCGTCACCGCACCAAAATACCGCTCGCACAAGAGTAGTCTATCGGCGGTGATTGTGAATTGTTTTTTTTTTTTTTATTGCAGGCGCAAGTGAACAGGTTGATAGAGCAGCAGGCCGAAAAGGCCGAGCAGCTCAGATTGGAGGAGATTTTGAACATGTGCGCCGAATACGAGAAACAAGTGCAGTGCGAGAAGTCCAACAAACCCATGACGCCCAACAGGTGAGCTGAATCTAAAATTATAACCTAGTTTTTGGCCGTGTTTTGTCATCGTCAGCGATTGTGTTGAAATGTATTGGTAGTCGAAATGAAGTAAGGTGTACAAACTGATAACTGATATTTTCTATGTGACCTAAAAGAAAGAAACGAGAATTTTGAAAATATTTTGTTGTATGTTTTTGTTGGTTTGGCTCTTTCCTTGAATCATTCGTATTTGTTGATTTACAATGAACATAATAATTATAAGGAAATGGGTAAATTTCTACTGTTATTTCGTTTAGTTTTTACTATTTTTAGTATCTTTTAATTAATTAATATTACCAATCTATGAAATGCTGATGTTTTTCCAATCACTTATGACATTCAATATTGATTTAAGTTTTTCGTGGTATTCATATTTATCTACTACACATTTGATAGAAGTAAGTAGCATTGCACTCTACTCACAAAACACGTAATCGTGGAAACTTAAGAGTGAATCTTCTTCAGGGAGGGTATATGCGGTTGCTAAGTGTGACGAAATATACAAACGCTCGGTTGCTACGGTGTGAATTAGTAGTGGTAAATACGAAATACGATTTCTTACAACTTGCATGTTGACAGTTAACTGTCATAACCTAAAAACCTCGTTAACTGCACCCAGGGTTGTTATAAAAACTTTTTTTTTTAAATTAAAGCGAAACTAACATGTTTTTTTACTTTAAGTATTGTAATCGTGCCAAAAAAAAAATTTGATATTTTAGCGGAAATATGTCTTTTTGGGTCCCCTGAACATTTTTGACCAAGGTACAAAAAAATGTCTGTGTGTGTATGTGTGTGTGTACCCGTTTTTTGTGACGACGATTCCGGAGAAACTACTAAAGGTATCGGGACGAAACTTCATATTTAGAAGTTTCATAACCAAACTTAGAGCTGAAAAGCTTTCTGTTGAAAAGGGTCCAAAGGAACTGGAGGTTTAGTCTTAGCATTTTTGAAAGATTTTGCAAATAAGCCGCAATTTCTGGAGTTTCGTCGAAATAGTTAAATAATAAATTAAAGAAGAGCAAATTCTGAATAATTTATGACTATGACATTTTTTGGTACAACAATAGTTTAGCTGCATGAGCAAATTCTATTTCATCGAGATCGGTCGTACTGCATTAATACTAGTAGCCAGGATTTGTCAAATTTTTTATTCTAATGACAATAGGTAGTGTCAAACGCTAATGTTTTGACAATACCTACTGTCAATATAAGCTGCATTCGAATATTGTACACCGTTATACTTTTCACCCAATAACACGTAAATGTCATTTGGACGGTGTACCCAGTGTCAACGGAGTACAATTTCCGATCGCAGCTTTAATCGACATATCTGTCTAGTTCTACTGGTTTTATTTTAACGCAGACATAGCCGATCTCCATCAAATAGAATCTCATGCAGCTAAACTATTAATTTTATATATGGTATGATAAGTCATGTGCATGGCCACATCAGATTTTTTTTTATTAATAAAATGATGTTTTTTTAACGAAACAATGTTTTTAAACACTTCGCAAAAAAATCTGATGTGGCCAGGGACATGACTTTATCATACTAGATATAAAATTAATAGTTTAGCTGCATGAGATTCTATTTGATCGAGATCGGATATGTCTGCATTAAAATAAAACTAGTAGACCTAGACAGATATGTCCATTAAAGCTGCGTTCGGTATTGTACTCCGTTGACATCGGGTACACCGTCCAAATGACACGTGTTATTGGGTGTAGAAAGTGTGAAGGTGCGTTCCGATTTGTGGCAATGGTTGGTAATGGCGGTGGTAGCAGACGAAATTATAGTGTATCTCACATGTCGTGATGGTGACACATATTAGTTTGCATGTACATAAACTTGAGTCACTAGAAATACTATAATGGCGTCTACTACCACTGCCATTAGCACTAATGACAACGCACCTTAACGGTGTACAACATCCGAACGCAGCTTGTATTGACAGGGGGTATGTCGAAACATTAGCGTTTGACACTAACTACTGTCATTAGAATCATATCTGACATATAATCTGACATATCCTGGCTACTAGTTTTAATGCAGTACGACCGATCTCGATGAAATAGAATTTGCTCATGCAGCTAAACTATTGATTGTACCAAAAAATGTCATAGTCATGAATTATTCAGAATTTCCTCTGGTTTAATTTATTATTTAACTATATCGACGAAATTCCAGAAATGGCGGCTTATTTGCAAAATCTTTCAAAAATGCTAAGACTAAACCTCCAGTTCCTTTGGACCCCTTTTAACAGAAAGCTTTTCAGCTCTAAGTTTGGTCATGAAACTTCTAAATATGAAGTTTTGTCCCAATACCTTTAGTAGTTTCTCCGGAATCGTCGCCACAAAAAACGGATACACACACACACACACACACACACACACACAGAAATTTTTTTGTACCTTGGTCAAAAATGTTCAGGGGACCCAAAAAGACATATTTCCGCTAAAATCTCAAAAAATTTTTTTGGCACGATTACAATACTTTACATACTGCGTATGATAAAGTAAAAAGTTATGCGGGAAAAAATTGGACACTCTGTAGATCTTGATTACAAATAATTTAAAATATTTGAGTTATATAAGAACATTCAGTACATTTAGTTGGATTCATAGCAAAATAAAAAATTGGTTAACAACGACAACTATGCTTAACATATAATCATAAGTTTCTGCTTAATCTTCTTCGGTACCAGAATCAGAAAATATGGAACATTCACACAATTGAATGGACGATGATGACAAGGAAATGTCTGCTCTTGATATTATGTCGTCAGATGAGACTGATATTTTTTTTTGTTTTAAAAATGTTTTTATTTTTATAAGAATAACCTTTATTTTGTGATAAGAGAATACCTTTTGATTTTGTGATAAAAGAAAAACCTTTATTTAATATTTACCCTTGATAATAAATACTTTAAGTTGGCGGAGCAGTACGTATCCATGGCTACCCCATGATGATACACGCCAATGATTATAATGACACTAGCGTTGTATAATAGTGACAGTCATTATACAACGCTTGTGTCAACGTCTGTCAAAACCTACGTAGATGGCAGTTATTTGACAGTTCGCCTCGCCACCATTGACAGATACATTTATAATATTTTACATAAAATGAAATTTATGAGGCGTAGATAAAACGTCGTATTCGACTCACATATAACGGATATAAATCGCTCGCATGTTTACACGCTCGCCTACGGCTCGTGTATAAACTTTATGCTCGCGATTTATATATCCTTAATTATGTGGAAAACTTTTTTATTATAAATTTCTCAAAAAAAGAAAAGCAAAAAAAAGCAATTTAACAAAACGTCCTGGATCAATTTTTAAATGGAATATTCAATTATCAGATTTCGAAAACATCCAGTGGGTATATAGGTACAAAAATCTTTATACATTTTTCAAAATTATGTAATTGAAAATGCTTTTATAACGTGTAGTACTACGGCGAACAGTGGCCCTTGATCTATCTCTAGTACGAGGATTTTACGAAATTCATGATAAATAACGATAAATTCATTAACAGTCAACTGACTGAAAATTTAAAAAAATATGCTCAAAATGAGCACAATTGGCCTAAAGCAGAATTTTCTCTACGGGTCCGGTGCTTCTAATTTTTTTGTGAACAGCTCCGTAAATGAGCATCATGTCTACACTACTTGTGAAACTATCCATTTTTATCGGACAAAATAATAAAACCCAACCAGTACAAACAGGGACGCAAACAAAATTTTCACACTACACGTTTTGGTTTTTCAATTTGACCTCCTTAAGACAGTTGAAGAGAGAAAACTTATATCGTTTCAAAGTCAACTTTTTTAAAGTTAGTTCACTATGGCCGCTCTGTGTACCCTTAAAATACAGGCAGTTGTGTTGGTGACATCCTGTATGTTTGTTTTTATTCACTATGGGTTGTTTTTGACTTCCGATGCTGAATTCCAATTTTTTCGATTTTTTCTTCCTAGAATATACTGTATTATGTATGAGTGCACTTGCCATTGTGTTATCTTAAAGTTATGAATGATTAAAGTTAATTCATCAAAATTACATTCTATCACATAAAAATTTACCTCTAACTGTATTTCTTTTTTGCAGGATAAAAACCAACGGTTCCCTCCCTCGAGACAAGCGACAATGCATCTCTCCGAACCTCCTGAAAAGCCAATCTCCAACGTTGGCATCAAGCTCACCCCATCTATCCAACGACATATTCAAATTCGACACCGATCACACGACCCCAAAACAGAACAACTCCTACGAGAACGTCTCCATATCCACGATGAACATATCCTACGAAAACATAACCCCCAAATCATCCACGACGGAAACATACGAAATACAACGCATCTCACCGTGCTCGAGTCCATACGAAAACATAAATTTACCGCAAAACAACTTCCAGCAATCCCCAAGAACACGCATAAAAACTTTTGTTACGAATAAAGATTCGAAAGAGATGAAGAGTACGATCGATTTAATCGAAAGCAAATTTGCTGCGGTGCAGATCGAGCATAATAATTTGTGTCTGTCGCTGGAGTCGCCGAATAAGGATGACGAGCATAGGAAGCCCACTCCGATCAAGTTTATCATGCCGTTGGGGGTTAATGGAAATGTTAGGAGTGATAATGGGGTGTTTGGGAGCGATGGTGGTAGTTTTTGTAATGAGAGTTTGGGGAATTTGTCTATGGGTGGGGGTGTGTCGCAGATGAAGCTGAAGCAGGAGGAGAATGTGAGAAAGGTGGAGGAGTTACGAGCTGAGAAGAAGGAACATTTGGGTGCCATTGCTAAGATCAAGAGGCAGATGGCTGAGATTGAAATTCAAGGGGAGGAGTTACATAGAGATGTAAGTGTACAAGTAACCCAGTATGGTTACCTGGAGTTTTGTTACAACCTGTACTGACGCCTAAATTGCATAATTTTATTGAGTAACTATAGAACATCATTCATGGGTAGCTCTTCATTTATTACGCAGGTACTGTCGCCTGAATAACATTAATTAAACCAGAAATAACATTTATAGTTACCAGGAGTTTTATTACAACATGTACTGAGCGCCTAAATTGCATAATTTTATTCAGTAACTATAGAACATCATTCATAGCTACCTATTCATTTATTACAGCAGGTACTGGCGCTTGAATAACATTCAACAAACCAGTAATAACATTTATGGTTAACTGGAGTTTTATTACAACATGTACTGTCGCCTAAATTACATAATTTTATTCAGTAAATATAGAACATTATTCATGGCTAGCTGTTCATTTATTACAGCAGGTACTGGCGCCTGAATAACATTCAACAAACCAGTAATCACCATTTACGTTTACCTGGAGATTTATTACAACTTGTACTGGCGCCTAAATTGTATAATTTTCTTGAGCAACTATAGAACATTATTCTTGGCTAGCTGTTCATTTATCACAGCAGGTACTGCGCCTGAATAACATTAATTAAACCAGAAACAACATTTATAGTTACCAGGAGTTTTATTACAACATGTACTGAGCGCCTAAATTGCATAATTTTATTCAGTAACTATAGAACATCATTCATAGCTACCTATCCATTTATTACAGCAGGTACTGGCGCTTGAATAACATTCAACAAACCAGTAATAACATTTATGGTTACCTGGAGTTTTATTACAACATGTACTGGTGCCTAAATTGCATAATTTTATTCAGTAACTATAGAACATCATTCATGGCTAGCTGTTCATTTATAGCAGGTACTGGCCCCTGAATAACATTTAATAAACTAGTAATAACATTTATGGTTACCTGAAGTTTTATTACAACATGTACTGGCGCCTAAATTGCATAATTTTATTCAGTAAATATAGGACATTATTCATGGCTAGCTGTTCATTTATTACAGCAGGTACTGGCGCCTGAATAACATTCAACAAACCAGTAATCACCATTTACGTTTACCTGGAGATTTATTACAACATGTACTGGCGCCTAAATTGCATAATTTTCTTGAGCAAATATAGTACAGCAGGTACTGGCGCCTGAATAACATTCAACAAACCAGTAAAGACATTTATAGTTACCTGGAGTTTTATTACAACTTGTACTGGCGCCTAAATTGTATAATTTTCTTGAGCAACTATAGAACATTATTCTTGGCTAGCTGTTCATTTATTACAGCAGGTACTGGCGCCTGAATAACATTCAACAAACCAGTAAAAACATTTATGATTACCTGGAGTTTTATTACAACATGTACTGGCGCCTAAATTGCATAATTTTATTCAGTAAATATAGAACATTATTCATGGTTAGCTGTTCATTTATCACAGCAGGTACTGGCGCCTGAATAACATTAATTAAACCAGAAATAACATTTATAGTTACCAGGAGTTTTATTACAACAAGTACTGGCGCCTAAATTGCATAATTTTCTTGAGCAAATATAGAACTTTATTCTTGGCTAGCTGTTCACTTATTACAGCAGGTACTGGCGCCTGAATAACATTCAACAAACCAGTAAAGACATTTATGGTTTTCTGGAGTTTTATTACATGTACTGGGCCCTAAATTGCATAATTTTCTTGACCAAATATAGAATAGTATTCTTGGCTAGCTGTTCACTTATTACAGCAGGTACTGGCGCCTGAATAACATTCAACACACCAGTAAACACATTTATGGTTACCTGGAGTTTTATTACAACATGTACTCGCGCCTAAATTGCATAATTTTCTTGAGCAAATATAGAACGTTATTCTTGGCTAGGTGTTCAC
The DNA here is from genome assembly GCA_963966075.1 of Aphodius sticticus. Lineage (NCBI taxonomy): Eukaryota > Metazoa > Arthropoda > Insecta > Coleoptera > Scarabaeidae > Aphodius > Aphodius sticticus. The sequence continues at coordinate 107,773,941 of OZ014506.1, forward strand.
TTATTACAGCAGGTACTGGCGCCTGAATAAGATTCAACAAACCAGTAAAGACATTTATGGTTACCTGGAGTTTTATTACAACATGTACTGGCGCCTAAATTGCATAATTTTCTTGAGCAAATATAGAACGTTATTCTTGGCTAGCTGTTCACTTATTACAGCAGGTACTGGCGCCTGAATAAGATTCAACAAACCAGTAAAGACATTTATGGTTACCTGGAGTTTTATTACAACATGTACTGGCGCCTAAATTGCATAATTTTCTTGAGCAAATATAGAACAGTATTCTTAGCTTGCTGTTCATTTATTTCAGCATGTACTGGCCTGAATAACGTTCAACAAACCAGTAAAAACATTTATGGTGACCTGGAATTTTTATACAACATGTACTGGCGCCTAAATTGCATAATTTTATTGAGTAAATATAGAACAACTTTTTTGGCTATTTGTTAATTTATTACAGCAAGAAACTCCAAAATTTGTGTGTACTACGTTTAGCACTATATTCACGTGCGAGAGTATATTCACGTGTTTCGCCAAACTTTGCCGTGAGTCTTGACACAAGAGATCCCTATTTTTGATCACAGCATAGCATGGGACTTATTTTATTCTTCCAATACCTGCCACTTAGCCCTAAAACAATTTGATCAATATTTAATTAATTTTGATTTTCTTTACAGTTGCAGATGGAAAAAGCCCTCATCTTGGGCGAATACAAATCGAAACAGGTCGAAATGGATAAAATCCAATCGAAAAAGGAAAAACTTCAGAAGCGAGCGCGGAAGATCGATGACAAGATGAAAGACTGCCAGGGTAAACAGGAAGAAGACCAACGTCTATGCAAAGACAAACTAAGCACAGCGCAAGAAACTTACCACAAAACCGAAAAGAAACTATCCGAATTATCCAAAGGAACTTTCGAATACGAAGAAGCGTTCGAAGAATATCTCGCAGCGCAAGAGATCTTAGAAAACGAACGAAAAGCCTTCGAGGACTTAGAATTCCACCATCTCGAAGAGGAAGCCGATTGGTTGGCCAGTCGTGAAGAATTACAACGCGAAATAATGGATTTATCTGCAAGGATCGAAGAGTTAAACACGCAAATCTTAGAGCTGGAAAACCAACAAGGGATCACCTTCGAGACAAACGCAAACGAATACAAGAAGATCGAACAGGAGAAAATCGAGTTATCGAAAAAAATCGAGGTTATCCGAGCGAAGATAAAAACAATCGACGACGAATTATTGAAGTATTCAAACCAGGAATCCGAACAGGAATGCTCGAGCGATAGCGATAGTGATAAAGGAAATAAAGATCGACCGAACTTTCCGAAGATTTCTGACATGAGTCATTCCATGCTGGAAACGAACGTTAAAGGTTTCGAAGACCTCTATAATATTTCTCAGTCGTTTAACGAGAAAATGTTCCAAGAAAAGAATATTTTAGACGGTGGTGCGAATAGGAAATATCCTAGTCAGGATGATATCGATAGGATCAGCAAAGTTACGAGTGATTCTCCGATGAATTATAATAACGAGACTGGTTCATTGAATCGGAAGACGATTGAGTCGTTGAAAGAGATTGAGAGGAATAGGAAGCTTCATTTGGAGCAACAAGGTATTGATGAGTTTATTTTTGTGTTATTGTTGAGTTTATTTTTGTTTTATTGTTGTGATGATAATTTATTTGATTCTATTATTTTAGGTTGTCAAGTGATCGAAACTGAACGTTTGAGGGTGCAAGCTTTGAAGCAAAGGGTGCAGCATGAAGTGCGGGTGAAATGGGCGCAGAGGTCGCAGGATTGCTCGTCGATGCATTCCACTGGTTCCGAGGACACCCAGTATAGGTAGGTGACATTTACTTGTATTTATCTCAAATTTGATGTTTAAAAAATGTAAAACATTATAACTATATATACCGGGTGATTCAATTTCGAGCCTCACCATGGGGATCTCGCTTATTAGTGGAGATAGAGGCTATGTTTAAATTTGGCAAAGTTACGTATTTTAGGTCCTGATCAATTATCTGAAAAGAAATTTTAGCTATCATTTTCCATTTTAAAGATATCCGCAAAAAACTGAAATGTTAAGATATCGTTTTTAATTTTTTATGCAAAACCAAATGTAGCTAGACATTTGAAACAAAAACATTCTACAGGTACTTTTTAACAAGGAATGCAGTGAAATTTTTTAATTTGAAATAACTTCAAAGATTTTCTTATGGGCGCCATGTTGAATTTTGGACTTTCCGATAGCCGTGTTTTTATATAAATAAATTTTCAATTATGTACTTGTATTTTCAACAATATTTAGTCAATTCAAACACCTATTTCTTTAAAAAAAAAGAATTCTTATATTGGGAATATTGAATACTTTATTCGCAATCATATGATGACATTCTTCAGTATTATTTTTTAATTATTTTTACTCAAAAAGCAGTGGAGTTGGACGTTTGTAACAAAAACATTGCACAGATCATAGAAATCCATTGCGTATTTGAGATATCTGTAAATTTAGTAAAGATGGAGAAACAATGGCCAGCTGTCAGTTTTGTTGTGGAAAATGTTTCTATTTTTGTTTTTGCAAAGTGTTTTGGAACTAAAATAAACATACAAAATAAACACAACTTTTTTATTGAACCACGTAAAACATGTTAAAAAAAAAAGAAAAAAAATCTCATGTGGCCAGGCACATGACTTTATCATACTAGAGGTGGGTCACATAGGTGCCAGACTGTATAACCACCTTCCAGCTGATATAAAGAGGTTGCCAGAGAGACAGTTTATTAAGTGTATACGCGGTTTTCTAACACGAAACAGTTTCTATACTATAGAGGAGTTTTTTAACTGTGTTGTGATGTTGTGAATTTGTTAATTGTAATTTTATTAATTGGGTGCCTGGGACTGACCATGGCTCTGTTGTTGTGTAATTGCCGATTTTTTTGCCAAGTTATTATTTATATGTATGACGTGCTATGTAATGTGATTTTTGATAGCAAATATATTATTCTATTCTATTCTACTGTATATAAAATTAATAGTTTAGCTGCATGAGATTCTATTTGATCGAGATCGGCTATGTCTGCATTAAATTTTTTTTTTGCACGATTACAATACTTTACATACTACGTATGAAAAAGTAAGAAATAGGTTTCAGACTTATATTGGAAAAGGTGTTACATGAAAAATGAAAAGGATTGGTTTGAAGTGATGCGTCATAACCAAAAAAACGTTTATTCTAGCTGCAAATCGCGCTTTGCAAAAACAAAAGTAGTAGCATAGCATAGTTAAACTGACGAAAGGTACCAAAAGTTTTAAAGTATAATATTTTAAAGTAATTAAAATTGTTTGTTATAATAAAAAGAAAAATGAAATTAACATTTCTGTACTACTTCAAAATGGCTGAAAAGTGCCTTAACGCCATTCTATAATAAGCGATTCCTAACTATTTCTAAAATCTGCATTAGAACAATTAAATACTTGTTAGTTTTAATATTGCTATTGCTAATTACCTAAAAATTGATAAGATAATCGTTGTTTTACTGTATGTTTTTTTGCAATGATAATTCAGCATGGCAGATGTTTAGTTTGTGTTATTTTATGAACTGTAATGGTCAATCTGTTTATCTATAGATAGATAAGTTTGACTGTTATCTAATCAACCAGCGAAAGTATTGATTATTACACTATGTAAACTTGTAATCAGGTTGTCATCAGTGCATTAGCAAAATATTAGTCGGTGTAAATCATTAGCATGGACTGTTTCTGCAAATGGTAAGCGTCCATCCAATTTTATTTAAATTTTACGCTATTAAATCTGTTTTCTTATAGAAATTTGTTAGTTTGGTGGGATGAGCATGGGAAGTTTGGCATGAAATTTTTTTCCTAATATTTGCACAGACCTGTTTAATTTTTGTATTTGTTTTATCTCGTTTGGATAACCTAAAAATATACGCATTTCTTTGTTTATAAAAGTGGGTGGATACCTTTGTAAAGTGGATATTGCTTTCAAGTGGAAGATATTATATTTCTTTCGATTCCCGTCTGAATAATTTGGTTTGTAAACGGAAATAACCTGAATTATTACATAAGTGATATAATAATAAATCTGGGTCTTTATCACAATATTATGGGATTACAGAAACTTGAAATTACAGCGCCAGTGTTTAATTTTAGTTTGTTGTACAGCCAAGAGATGTCGCAACTATTTACGTTTCGAAATACGTACTAAAATTGGCGCATTTTCTCAGTTTTCAATTAACTTTTCAATGACACATTTACAAAACAAGCGCAAATGACAAAATTATAAAGCACACTATCAAATTATTAAAACATTATAAAATTTCGTTGTTCAAAATTTTATTGTTAAAATTATGTTGGCTTTAGACCAATAGTCTAGTCGTTCTCGATTTGGGTAGACAAATAATTCGCTCACCTATGAAAATATAATATCAATAGATATTATTGTTGATATACGTTGTAGTTGGAAGATTAATTGCAGTCGATGAAACTGATACCAATCGATAGCTTATGGTTTCAGTAGTAACATTAAAGGTTTAAAAAGGTCGAGGGCCGATAATCACGAGAGCTTTTTCCGGTCTCCCGAGGGTATAAACATCAAGTAATGCCCGTGATACATACAAAATTTTCTTGCCTACAATTTTGTTTCTCCGTTTGAATAATATTAATAAATGTTTTGACGTTATCAAGTGACATGCGTATCTACGGAGTTGGATAACAATACAAACAATTCGGAGTTGAGTGACAATACAGACTTATACCTACTTAATCAAACTTATAACCTTAATAATTGACATTGACAATATAAAATGTTAATGACAAATATTTGATATATGCCAAATATTGGGCGTTAAGAAGCAGTTTTTGCCAAGGTATCTAAGATGTAAAATGACACTTTTTGATCATGTAGGACATAGAATAATAAAAACAATATAGGCCAAGCAATAGAGCTACAAATGATTGCTTTTTTGACATAAAGACTAGCAGGAAGCCGTAGTAGTCTGCAGGACAGTCCGTAGTATATTCCCACTGTTTCCTACTCGAAAATGCCATTTTTTAAATTTTTTATAAACAATTATCAACAAAACATCGCGTTTCTTTTTCCTTTTTTTATTATAAACGGAAAACTATTGAAGCAATCTTAATGGTTAGAGATGAACTGTAGAGAATTAAATTACGAAGAGAATGACAGGCCAAACGATCCAATCGGATAATTAGAACCGGAGAAAAGCTGAAAAAAAACGGCTTTTTTTTTTTAATTCATAACTCCGCCATTTTTAAGGTCGTCCGATTGCAATTTACAAAAAACGGATTTGGAAACTAGACGTGAACAGCAACAAAACGTCTATTCAGATTTTTCGGCAAGACACGTTAAAGTGGGTAATAAACTACTGAGAACATGAGCGAAAACGCCCGCGCCCGCTAGAGTGGTCGAGTGATGGGGGAAGTGTGCGATTAGAGGGTAAACGTATATATAGTAATACACGCGCGCAGCGCGCTTGTATTACTATGGATACGCGCTTCCCCGCGTCGACCGCCTACTCCCACTACTCGACCGGTTTAGAGCGCGCGGCAGTTTTCGGTCATGTTTGCAAGCATTTTTCACCTATTTCGCAACATTTTAACGCAAAATCAGAATAGACGTTTTGTAGCACAATACTTCTACTTTTGAAATACTTTTAAAAAAATTAAAATCGGACCACCTCCGACGCGTCTAGGCTCGCCGAAGCATATTGCATACAAATATTCAAATCGCAATTGTGCAAAAACTAATCATCGGACAACGCCTGGGTTGTCCACACTCAAAGTACCCATCAATCGTTACTTTCACGCGAAAAGCGTCCGCTGCAACTTTGAAAATGGCGGAGTTATGAAAAAACGCAGATTTTTCCGGTTTTTCCGAATTTCCTCCGTTAATATTAATTCAATCGAGTCCGTCGTCTTTTCATTTACAATTCGTCGAAAGCATCAAGATTGCTCCATCGGTTCAGTTTTTACAAGCGAAAAACGAAAAAAACACGATTTTTGAGGTTTTTTGTTTATAACAAATTAAGAAATGATATTTGCGAGTAGGAAGCACATCACAATACATCTACGGACTGTTCCACGTGACCTGGGATCGTCGGCTTCCTGCTAGTATTTTTGTCACGCAAAAATCTCTATTGCCTGGTCTAATACTATAACCTGTACATTGATGTTGGAGGTAGATGTTTTTCTATATATTTTTGTGTATTTTCAAACTGTCAACAATTTTTATTTTCACGATAATATTTTTGTTTGGTTTCGAGATATATTTTAAGAATTCCAAAACAATACAATTTATTTCACTAAATTTCAGTCGCTAAGGAGCAATAGGTAAATATTTCTGCATTTTTTTTATTATTATGCCCCACTATCAGCATTTTTTTTTATTATTATGTCTACACTATCAAATTTTTGACAATTTTCTGTGACAAGTTCTTTTCAAATATTTGGTAGAAAGTTCATAAAGTTTAGTGAAAATAGTGAAGTTTTTCTGTTAAACATCTAGCTTGCCAGACAGTATTTTCTTAATATCTTGGAACAATGGTTTTGACACAGCTCGTTATTTACTTCAACTCTTCATTTAGTCCCAGCTGCCACCTCGTAAACTGTTGACACATATTTGACACATCACAAAACTTTGATGCAAAATTCATGTACTTTTCAGCAAACATTTGACAAGAAGTTTTCATAGAAAATTGTCAAAACTTTAATAGTGTATTCCAGGCATTGTTGGGCATTTGAAAGTGTTTAGTTTCATATTAATTTAGCATATTTATAGGAGGAATAAAAATCACGACTTTATATTTCAAATAAAACCTTCCTGGTGCGTCGTAATTTCGAAAACACTCGGTGACAAAAGGAATTTTTATTGGGTGCGTCCAACAAATGTCCCGTGATTCACTCGTCGCCACTTTTGTTTTCGATACGCAAATCAAAATTTTATTTTAGCCTCAAGCTAGCACCTTGTCTCGATTTATTATAAAATTCGCCGGGCCCAACCGAGAGACCACAGAGAAAAAAAATAAACTCCTGTCAACTTGGACGATTAATTTTGTATTTCTGTTATATTGGCCGTGTAATCGTTACTGGTGCCAAGAAACTTTTAACAACAATTATGTCTGTTTTGCGGCGAAACCATTAATAATTGTTTTTGGGAAGGTCCTAACTTGCCTACAAGAAGAAGGCGTGGCTAAACGGCTTGGCATATCAATTATTTTGAATATAATTAATGTTGTTGGGAACGGTGATATTATGAGAGTAATAAATTTGGGAAAAGATTCAAATATTGACCATTTTTATGCCTTACATTGAGAACTTTTATTCCCAAATGTGTTTTAACTTTGTCAGAAATCAACAGTTCATATAATTGTATGTATGTAATGTGTTATGTAATGTGTTATGTAATGTGTGATAAAATACGTTATGTTTAAATTTACCTCTTCTGTGACTCACCCTGTGTGCTAATCAAGCAATGGTATCGCAAGTGCTGACACTCTATAGTCTATATGAAAGACGCGTTGATTTATCTCCAGTGTTATACGTGCTGTTGACGTATTTTCAGACGCACAACTTGAAAGCGCCAACCCGTACTCTAGATTTTTTGAAAAATCAAAAAAAAATTTTTTGTTTAAATGGTGCTTTGAGATCTTAGAAATAAGGTTAATAAAAATAGGTTTCATATTGGAAAAGAATTTTTAAATGCTTATTTGATGAACATACGGCCAAGCGTCTAGCCGAGCGTATATGCAAAAAGTTTTACCTACGACCGTATGTGTAAATGTCCCTTACGTCACGGACTACTTAGCTCGTATATCGCTTATAACATACGTGTGCCTTTGGCTGTGCGTTTGTGTTTTTAACGCACGACCTAATGTCATAATGACAGATGTCGCGCGAATATTTTGATTATTTATTTGTCATTTTTGATACAATTTATATTTATTGAAATTTTCGGTCGTAAGTAAGTGCAATGCTCGAGCTGTAACGTATTCTTACTAGAACGTGATAATTTATGTTGAATTTGTACTGGAATTTTCGATCGACACTTCAGACAAAGTTCTCCGTAGTTGCAATAGATGTCGCGCGAATACATTGATTGGTCAACCGTCAAATATTCTTACCTGTATTTGTTTGTCATTTTTGATACAATTTATCGAAATTGTCGGTCGTAGGTAAAATTATGTACAATACTCGAGCTTTAACGCATATTACATACTCGTGGAAAATAACAAAACTCGCCGCTTCGCGGCTCGTATGTTAAATTTCCACTCGTACGTAATATGCTAGTTACAGCTCTTGTAATGTAATATACTATTACCTACGACCGTATGTGTAAATGTCCCTTACGTCACGGACTACTTAGCTCGTATATCGCTTATAACATACGTGTGCCTTTGGCTGTGCGTTTGTGTTTTTAACGCACGACCTAATGTCATAATGACAGATGTCGCGCGAATATTTTGATTATTTATTTGTAATTTTTGATACAATTTATATTTATTGAAATTTTCGGTCGTAAGTAAGTGCAATACTCGAGCTGTAACATATTATTACTTGCACGTGATAATTTATGTTGAATTTGTACTGAAATTTTCGATCGACACTTCAGACAAAGTTCTCCGTAGTTGCAATAGATGTCGCGCGAATACATTGATTGGTTAACCGTCAAATATTCTTACCTGTATGTGTTTGTCATTTTTGATACAATTTATTGAAATTGTCGGTCGTAGGTAAAATTATGTACAATACTCGAGCTGTAACGCATATTACATACTCGTGGAAAATAACAAAACTCGCCGCTTCGCGGCTCGTATGTTAAATTTCCACTCGTACGTAATATGCTAGTTACAGCTCTTGTAATGTAATATACTATTACCTACGACCGTATGTGTAAATGTCCCTTACGTCACGGACTACTTAGCTCGTATATCGCTTATAACATACGTGTGCCTTTGGCTGTGCGTTTGTGTTTTTAACGCACGACCTAATGTCATAATGACAGATGTCGCGCGAATATTTTGATTATTTATTTGTAATTTTTGATACAATTTATATTTATTGAAATTTTCGGTCGTAAGTAAGTGCAATACTCGAGCTGTAACATATTATTACTTGCACGTGATAATTTATGTTGAATTTGTACTGAAATTTTCGATCGACACTTCAGACAAAGTTCTCCGTAGTTGCAATAGATGTCGCGCGAATACATTGATTGGTTAACCGTCAAATATTCTTACCTGTATGTGTTTGTCATTTTTGATACAATTTATTGAAATTGTCGGTCGTAGGTAAAATTATGTACAATACTCGAGCTGTAACGCATATTACATACTCGTGGAAAATAACAAAACTCGCCGCTTCGCGGCTCGTATGTTAAATTTCCACTCGTACGTAATATGCTAGTTACTGCTCTTGTAATGTAATATACTATAACGTGAGAGGTTACAACCTAGTGACCTATACGCTGTTATCTTATTTGGAGGAATTACATGCGTGGTGTGAAATATAACATAAAATATTATAAAACACAAAGATTTTGTGGAAATATCCTCGGCACGTTCGTAGAACTGACGCTAGCCGCACAATGTTACAGCTGTCTGATTTAACGTGTGTTGTTCTTGATTAGTTGGTAAAAAATAGCACAAAAAATTAGTGATATTCCGGGAGTATATCGTGAGCGAAAGGAGTCGAAAGGAAGCAGCAGATTTTCAAATAGAACTAATATGACAAGCATTGAATCGCTAGGAACTAGAGTCGCCTCTGCCTGATAACGTATCCACAGTCCACACCGGTAAAAAAGTAATGTCGGTTGAATATTATTACAACGTTGGAGTGGATGACGTTTTATTATCATCTTTTGAACTTTGTTGTTGTGTTTTCTGCTATTGTTGTAGTGTGTAAAACGTGCAAATCAAATGCGAAATTCGCCGAAAGTGGCAACCGTGACTTAGGATTTCAAATCGTGGTTTCTTGTGAGAATTTTGAACAAACTTTCATTCCAAGTTGCCGATTTGTTCAAAAATGATAGGAAATGAATAGCGGAATTATCCTTGTCATGCGCATAAGAATAGGTGTAGATGTAATTGAAAAGTTTTGCCCATTCAAGGACATACCTCGTCAGATTTTTCACTCATTTTACGATAAAGTTGTTCGCACCATTTTTGTGGAAACAGAAGCATTGTCACCAAAGTATGCAGAAAGCAGTAGAACAAGGGAGGGCTAAAAGTCAATTGAAAATAGTAAACAAATAATGGCGTAACTGTCTCGGACGATGGAACATAGAGAAAACATAGCTTTTCTTCTCTGTATGATTGGTGGCGCTTATCAGCTGGAGAAATGTTGTTGATATTCTCATAAAATCTAAATACTTACTGCAAAGCTTGCAAATTTTGGAATAAGAAAAGGAATGCGTAGATCACGTGAAAAAACTAATGGCACTCGTCCCCGCCATTTGACAAAAACCAGTTAGGGCCTCGAAGAGAAAGGGAAGTTAACCCAGAAGCCTATAAATGAGCTTTCAATTTATGATGGACTCGTCATAATCATGATTCCATTGATAACATGAAGAAAATAAATCTGGGCGACACTGTATCATAAATTCTGACCGATGAAATGCCACTTGGTGATTTCATTTTCATTTTCTTTTTCAAGTGGCAAAGTAAGTGTGGATATTGCAGCAAGTATAGCCATTTGTGTTGTCAATGATGCATTATCCAGCCTTATGAAGATTATGGAGGTATTATGTATGAGCATCTAGCCAAACTGCAATAATATCTGCGCGAAGGCTGACGCACGGCGCATCATGTTTTCAGAGCCATCCCTGACTGATGGTGCAAAACAGGCCCGTCTGTCGTCAAACTCAAACAGCAAGAAACAAGAGGAGGAAAATGTTAATTTGAAAAGATAATTATATGGTCCCATCGCCGACTAGTAAAATATAACGATTCTATACATCACAGTTACACAACGGTCTTTTCTTAAAACGCAGCTTCAGAACAATATTATCTAGAGAAGTACGTACGAATTTTCTAATTTCCGTACGTACTTCCCGAGATAATCTTATATAGAATCAATTCATTTTTTGTTTTTATGGCTAAGTGAAAAACTGCGTGCAAAATCTTTCCGGCCGTGCAACCCTGTCCGCCGGAAGAGGTTTCCTTTCATGTCCTCTAACGCTGCTATTTTTTTTATTTATATGAATTTATGTGAATATTCCTCAAAATATGAACAATAAGGGGCTTTAAAGAGATTTTGTAATTCATTTACTATATTGTAAAAAATAGACCTACAAAATCGGCTATTTTTTCTCGCGCTAGAGTGGCATTACCCCTTAATATTAAGGCTCCGTTCAGAAAACATCGCAACACCGAAAAGAAATTTTTGTGGTCAGCCTGTCCCCTACTAACGTCAATCCGTAGTCACCAGTTATAGGCGGTGTTTAAAGCTCCTGACATCTGCTGTCTACGCACCGGGCAGCAGTAAAATGGGCAAATAAATACATTTCTGGCAATTACGCCTTATCGCAATGATAATGTTTGGGGTAAAATTTTACTTAAATACAAAATGTATTTTTGTATCATGAGTTGAGCTAGATGTTTTATATTTGAAAAAAGCCGAAGATGTAGAAGTAAAATTAGTTTTTATCTTTCCAAAAATTATTTTTCATTTAGCCCAACTCGTTATTTATCTATAGAAGTTACACTGAAAATTTCATTAACTTCGAACAATAAATAAGGTTTTTATTAAAAAACACGTGTTAGGAGACGTAGAACTGGGTCTTAAATACATTAGATAACTTGTTTTGGCAATGTTCAGCTGTAACTTTTTAAGTGCGAGTAATTAATTATTGAACACTAAATTCTAATGTTTTTGCGCGGTCAGTTTGCGCTCAAAAAACGGCCAATTGCTTTTTGTGACCCCAATTTGGCATGCGATCAAAATATACTTATATCTAAAATTGGACCAAATGGGCATAAATTATACGAACTCGTGACAGTTTTTGGGGGGAAATACGGGCGATATAAACGCCGCTTTATAAATATTTTCGTTTCAATTCGGAATTTAGCACATGTTTTGTTCTAGCGTTTGTTCGCATTTGACGTAAGTGCGAGTTGTAACGATAAAGCCTGGGAGGCCGTGAACTAAATGCGTTGCTTGTCGTTTCCGAAATTCTGCATACTCAGTCTATCACTCTATATGTTTGTTGGGGAGCTGAATCCGAATTTCGACTTTGCTACTTCCCACAGATATGGCTACACAACGAAAATCGCAAAAAAACTAAAAATTTTCGACCATTTTCCAGTTTTTTGCGAAAAAGTGATAAAACTATGCACTTTTCGAGGTAGACCATTCCATACAAAAATAAAGTACATTCAATTTCCTATAACAGCACTCCATATCCGCTACCATGAAAATCTTGTTCGCAATCTTTATTACACAAAAACTGAAGAAAACAAAAACGCCAATCAATAGAAGAGGCTCTAAATGCAACATGAACAAAAATTGAAATTTTTGTGAAAAGCGGTTTAAAAAAAATTGGAGAGACGAGCGTTAATATAAAAGTACAAAAATCGGGTATCTTTTCGCATTTCTCTCGCGCTCATGTTTACACCGAGAGGCAAATTTATGTAGAAATGATTCAGGAGTATAAGACACATTATTTAAGCTTTTTCTGTTCAGTACTTTTAGAGTTATGCGCCTTCAAACACAGGAGTCTATATTATCGAAACGAGAGATGGCAGTTAGGGCGATTTTCTGGTGAGGGTTCACATATAATTTTATTTCATGTACTATCGTGTGCCCTCTTTTGATGTCGATTTTCTCGCCAATCTAGGGGCGAAAAAATTTGTAAAGATTCTGGTGCTGTCCTTGATTAATATACTACACTGCATAAAAATTAGAAAGCTGTATGTGTTGGTGCTTGCCCGATTTTTCGAAATTAAGAAGAATTGGCGCTATTTTTGTCCCATAAATTTCATTCGTTTAACTTTAGCAATTAATTACTCCTGAAATAATCCATAGATTTCAACGAACTAAAAAGTAAAATCACCTGCGGAATGGTAGCTTTCAATGTGCAGTTTTGTAAAATGATCGTAGTAGTGGTTAACCCACAAAATGCTATATTATGCAATGCCAGCAATTCCGTTATTAGAAGAGCTAGGATGATGAAGTGTTGATCATAGGCTACCTAATAAATCATATATTTAAAGTTTATTAGAGAATCATTGTTTATCTTGCATTTTCCCTACAAAAGATCGTGTTGAAGCATCTCATGATCGCCATAATTGACGCGGCGCTCTTCGGTCTTCGGGGTGATGCGGGGGAAGGGATCGACAGCGACGTTGCCGGTAGTGGGGGATCGCACGGTGCAATAGTTACTCCGAGAACAGTGTTTACGGACACAATATAACGAACGATCAGTTTTATACGCTCAGAGCTGCCATTTGTAATATATGTAATATATCAAGAGTTGTATTTATGTTATATTGTTTTTGCCTGTATTTAAATATTACTAATAAATAAACACAAAAATGGACTCGCGCAAAACAATGTATTATTTCGGTCTTAAAAATTAACAAATGGTCGGAATGCTATTAAATTCGAGGGACTTGTGACGCAGTAAATAAGGATTATATGCATGGTAACTGCGTTGTCCTGTTAACATTCCTTACTGATCGATCCGCTTCCATCAAAATCTTGTTTACAACCTTATTGTACCTATAAAAACTAAAGAAAACAAAAACGCCAATCGATAGAAGAGACTCTGAATGCAACCTGAACAAACATTGAAATTTTTGTGCTAAGCGGTTTAGGAGAAAAAAAATCGGCAAGACGACAGTTATTTACAAATGCAAAAACCGGGTACATTTTTTCACTTCTCTCGCGCTCATGTTTATACCGAGAGGCAAAAAATTTTGATAGTCATACAACATATGTAGAAATGACTGAGGAGTATGACACACTTTATTTCATTTCTGATCATTCACTTTTTTTTCTGATCAGTAGTTTTAGAGTTATGAGGCGTCAAACACAGGAGTCAATACTATCGAAACGAGAAATGGCAGTTAGGGCATTTCTCTCGTAGCGGGTTCACATATAATCAAAATTCTGAATTTAAAAATTAAGAATTTAATTCTGTTAGTTAAAATTACTACCTTGACAAGTTATCGTTCTTTTTGTGTATTGGTAATCAGCTGTCCGCCGTTCTCTCACTGTTGACAGCACCGCTCCCAGCACGACTCCCTTCCCCGCATCACACCAAGACCGTAGAGCGTCGGAATTCACGCGGCGTTTCAGCACGATCTTTTATATGGAAAATGCAAGATAAACAATGATTATGTAATAAACTTTAAACCTATGAATTATTGGGTAGCCTATAGTCTATATTTCATTATTCTAGCTCTTCTAATAACGGAATTGCTGGCATTGCATAATATAGCTTTTTGTGGGTCAACCACTCACCCAATCATTTTACAAAAATGCATATTGAAAGCTAACATTACGCGGGTGATTTTACTTTTTAATTCGTTGAAATCTATGGATTATTTCCGGAGTAATTAATTGCTAAAGTTAAACGAATGAAATTTACGGGCCAAAAACAGCGCCAATTCTTCTTAATTTGGAAAAATTGGGAAAACGCCAATATATACAGCTTTCTAATTTTTATGGGTAGTAGAGTATTAATCAAGGACATCATCAGAATTTTTTAAAATTTTTTCACCCCTAGGTTTGCTAGAGAATTGACGTCAAAAGAGGGGACACGATAGTACATATAAGAACAGAAAATAACTTATTTTGATATTATTTGTTCATTATTAGGTAAGCGTTTTGGATACGTTATTGACAATCAGCATATAACGAATATAATTACTCTGAATTTAAGGTCTCAAATTTCTCCACGGACCCCAAAATTTGCAAGCGTTCATTTGTGTGTAATGAAGGAAATGTTGATTCCTCCCGCGTAAATGCAGTTTTGTTCAACGCTTTATAACTTTTTAACACCACATTTTGTCGGATTGATCTCGTATAAATTGCATGTTAAAGTATTTGATTTCAGCATTGCAGCAAAAAAAAAGAAGGTATATTTACATCAAAGTTACCCACAACAAACTAAAATTTGTCAACCAGTGTTATATTTAGTGAATTTCGTATCAAGAATGTAGGTGATTTCCTCGAGTTACATAAACCATAAAATATAAGATTCCTAGATGACGCTTGGCCACATCCTGGCCCACACGCGTGGACGATGACTAAAACCGCGAGCATTCTTTAGCAGCGCATCGTCTGTCCAACATTATAACACCGGTGTCTGATTCGCAAACTGAACGGAGAACTGAAAGACGAGTTTGACAAGGAAGGCTATAGTGAACAGGTGGACGTTTGGATACAGCGTACGTACGTCTGGTGCTAAATGGGGATACGCCTTTTTCGCGCCCGATGACGCACATCTAGGAACGACACACCCGAAACCCAAAACACACTTCCAGATATTCAGGCAAATATTTAAACTCGACCGAGGTCAATTTATCACTGCTGGCGTTAACCGTGTGTCCAACACATCGTAAAACGTGTGGTCGAACGCTAGTAGGAAAGTCAACAGTGAAAATCGATTGGTAATTCGTTTATTGTTTTGGGCGTCTCTTACCAAACATTAGTTACTTAGTTAATTCTGGGTAAAGAGAAAATTTAGTAGGGAAAAACACTATAATAGGGTATTTGACTATTATTGGAAAACCATCTTACTGTATTTATTCCTTCACTCTACATTGTAAATGCATTATTTTTCGTAATTATTTCCTCAACATTTCATAAAAATCAGCGTTAAAAATTGAATCACAAAAAGTCCCGCCAAAACGATACTTTCTGTTGTGTGACGTCACACGATAGTAGATGTCAAATCGGCCTATATGGTCTATCAGCATCGGCATCGTCGCCGTCTGGTAATTGTGTTGTATGATGTATTGTTTTCACAATTTCTACATAAAAATGGGTTATAAACGATGTATAAATTCACAATACAGAAATACGTCAAGAAAAACTCCGGATAAACTATTTGTAGCTGTTCCGCAAGATTTGAAACTGCGAAGTAAGTGGTTGGCTCGTAGAAATCCAAATGAAATAAATAGCGACCAATACAAGTGTTTGTTTTTGTTGTGAAGATTACTTCGACATAAGTAAAACTGACTAGAATAAGTTATCTATCGTATTTTCGAACCAGCTTTGTCTGATCTGTCAGCTTAATAGGCGGACTAACGTCATACGGCGTTTATCTGCATATAAGAGAGAGACAGCCGACCCAGGTTATCTGAGCATTGCTCTCCCCATACCCTACCCTGACAAACCGAACGCGCTCTAAGCGTACTAACGAATGACGTCACTGGAGACTGAGCCAATTACAGAGCGTTTTCAATCACGTGATAGGACGTGAATAAAATGCAATTTTAATTTTTGTTTTTAATAGAAATAAAGCATTTTTTTTTTGAAAATTAATAAATAGTTTTCTTAAACTGTAATCTATTAGAATGACTAAATACAAGCAATATTTTTAATACAGTCAAATAGCCTATTGCAATCGATTTCTCTCTTATATTGTTGTTGGTGCACTAAAATTATGCCAATATACAGAGATTTTTTGTTGTTGTTATATTGCTGGTTATATTCTTTACCAGTGACATTAAGGAAAAAGCACAACTTCGTTATAAAACACCTGATTTACTGTAAAATTGCAACATTAGTAGCTAGTCTAAATACTGTAGAAGTGCAAAATATTACATATGTATCTTGCTCTTGTCATATTTATATTTTTTTGTATTTATTTTTATTAGCCTAAATTTTAATGTCTTGATATTCTTTATTTACAAATTTTTGGGTGCTCTAATAGTTATTTAACCAACAAGTATATTAAAAAGAGCGATTAATGATCGAGACTGTTTAACGCACAAGCGATTAGCGAGTGCGTTAATTGTCGACATCATTAATCGCCGTTTAATATTCGAGTTGGTTACAAAATTTTCTCGTCGATCGTATTCTTCTGGCGGCGTCTACATAGATTTTATTCGTCGATGTCGTTTGAGGTTATATGACCATTTATGTGCTATTGTCGCTGACAGTTCTAGGCTGCGTGCCTGGATAACGAAATGTTTTGATGAGATGGTTTTATTTTACGTATGTTCGATTAGTTATAATGAAGTCGTTTGATTGGCTATAACAAATCGTGCATTAATAAGGCTTTTTATTAATAAATGATTTTCTATTCAGTAAACATAATCATAAATAAATGATCGACGGAGAATAATTCCGACATATTTCTGTTTAGTTGGTTAAAATAAGCAATCTACAACAATAAACTTTATTTTAGGACATCCGGTTTGTTGATTTGACATTACACTTATCAACCCACAATCGTTGCTTATTCTACCAATGTTCTAACGGTCAGAATATAACTTAAAAGTTGAATTTTTCCTTATAAAGTAACTGCAATTCGACTTCTTTTAAAATCGCTACAGGATAACAGTAATTAAGAAAATTCTAATAATATCTATGTAGGCTGACTAAAAATGCTTTGTATTTTCATAATAATACGGTACTACTCTTTTAACGACAATTATTTGCAAATTTAGAAATTGGGATGCTTTCCTTGAAGTGACAAATTCGCCTATAGATATCCACTGCCTCGGTAGCTCAACTGGAGAGCTCCCAATTTTTGTTATTTTTTGTAATCTATCTGTGTATTTTGTCACAATTAGATATTTATCTCCCTTCTTCTTTTTTTTCAGCATTTCATGCGGAAATGAACCGGACCAAGAGAAGACCAGCATCAACGGAAAAACCAACAACCAGAACGAACTAGAACCGGTAAGTTTTAACCTATTTATCTCAACAATTTTCACACCAAATCGTCGAATGTCAAATTGGCATCCAACCTCAATACCACCAACTCCAACATCCATCACTTACAACAACTATCCCACAATTTCAACAAACTACACCACGATGATGAATATCATAATTTAATTTAAGCAGCTATAAACCTCTGCCAAACGAAGCGTGCTATATTTGACAAGTCGATGCATATAAAAGCTTCATTCATGCGCAAGTTCTAGTTTTATCTATTTTTCGCATTTCCTGTTGTACCATTACGATGACCCGCGCGTGATCTTCAAAAGATGACTCACGCCCTGCTGAATTTATTATTTTAGTTATTCGTTTTATTTAGTTTCGTAAGAATTTGTGTAGTTTCCGACCAAGTGCACGTTTTGTTATGTTGTATAGCGCTGGGGCGGGCGTTCTGTTGTTTTGTTCCTCGCTGTGCGTACGTCGTAATTTATTATTATTATTGTACGCGCCAAACTGACGTGATAGCCGTCAGGTCTGTCTGCCAAAATACACTCTTCACTTTGGTCTAGATTAAGTGGGTACACAGATCGCTGGATTTAAGTGAGTCACACGCGCGCTTTGTGCGAATAAAAAATTTATACGCTGCGTTAAAAAGATGTGTTTAAGGGTCAGGAATGACAATAGCTTCGGAGGTTTTTGAAATATTGTCAAAACACGTAAACAGAATTAAGTTGAAATTTATAATGTACTATTAAAACTATACCGCCCAATATTTTCAAATGATTCTTTCTTTATTAAGAGAGATACCTACATTCCGATTTCATTTATGGAAAATAATTCCAATTTTTGCGAATTCCTGTTGTTTAAGCTAAAATGGTAATTTCTTGATGAAGCAGGAAAAAATATTTATATTTGAGGAAATGACTTGTCAAAGTCAAATTATCGATTTGGAAGACAAAATTAACAATGTTTTTGGTATTAATCCTTTGTTTTTTTAAATAACATATCAGTGGCGGCTCGTGCTCTGGAAAAATGGGGGTACAACATTCAGGTACCTACCAGTTTTATATGACATAGCTGTTTTAAAGAAAAATATCTATATTGTTGCACTAAAAAATTATTTATTCTTAATAATCTAATAATTAAGTATTATTAATACTTAATAATACTAATAATTTTAATTATCTTTGGCTGCTATGTCCCATGGGTCCCAAATCCCTGTTGTTATTATTTAGTACTATACAGGCTGTCCTACTGTTTCTCCCGCAAAACTTTTTTCAGATAGTAAATGTCATACTGAGTAAAAAGTTTCATATCGACTTATTAGTTTTTTCAATTCATTAAAAAGTTACAGCTGTTTAAAATATTAACAAATCGATATTTTAAACAGCTCCAAATTCTTCTTAAGCAATTGAGATAACCAATTATGGAACCAATTATGGAACTCGGAATAACATTTAGTTTTTTGAAAAATTAGCAAAAACTTTTTTTTTTGGTGTTTTGTTTATTATGATAAAGTCATGTGTCACCTTTGAGTTATAACTTATAAGGAATTAATCGATAACGAAAGAATAAAAAACAATAAAAAAAATCAAGAAAAAATAACAAAACAATGAAATAGTTTTTAAATTTCCTTACTTCATGACTTTTTTTGGTAAAATGAACAGTTTAACTGCATGAGCAAATTCCATTTGATCGAGATCGGTCGTGCCTGCATTAAAACTAGTAGCCAGGATATGTCAGATTAGATGTCAGATGTGATTATAATGACGGTAGACAGTGTCAAACTGTAAAACTAGTTAGCCAGGATTTGACAGATATTTTGACTCTATTGACAGTATTGTCAGCACATCAGCGTTTAACACTGCTATATAGTATGATAAAGTCATGTGCCACCTTTCAGTTATAACTTATAAACAATTAATCGATAATGAAAGAATAAACAATCAAAAAATCAAGAAAGAAAAGACAAATCAATGAAATAGAATTAAATTAAATGTCCAAACTGTCAAATTAAAAGAAATGTGTTTGTATGTGGCGAATATTCTTAATTTGAAGTTCAGGAGTTTTGATTAATTGCTTATTACAAAAAGAGAATGCATTTTATTAAAAAAATATTTGTACAAAACTTTCTAAGAATTAATTCCCTAGAATTAAAAAATCTGATGTGGCCAGGCACATGACTTTATCATACTATATATAACATTAATAGTTTAGCTGCATGAGATTCTATTTGATCGAGATCGGCTATGTCTGCATTAAAATAAAACTAGTAGAACTAGACAGATATCTCGATTAAAGGTGCGTTCGGATATTGTACTCCGTTGACACCGGGTACACCGTCCAAATGACACTGTGTTATTGGGTGTAAAAAGTGTAACGGTGTCATAGACATAAATTATAGAACATTTCCTCTCCTTTAATTTATTATTTAACTATTTTGACGACATTACACAAATAGCGGCTCATTTGCAAAATCTTCGAAAAATGCTAAGAGTAAACCACCAGTTCCTTTGGACCCTTTTCAACAGAAAGCTTTTCAGCTCTAAGTTTCGTTATGAAACTTCTAAATATGAGGTTTCGACCCGATACCTTTAGTAGTTTCTCCGGAATCGTCGCCACAAAAACGGGTACACACACACACACACAGACATTTTTTTGTACCTTGGTCAAAAATGTTCAGGGGACCCAAAAAGACATATTTCCGCTAAAATCTCAAAAATTTTTTTTGGCACGATTACAATACTTTACATACTGCGTATGATAAAGTAAAAATATTAAAATATTAAAAATGTTCTATCAGGAAAAGGAAAGGTTAAACGATAGCTTGTTTAAACCCAAAAAACTTTTGTTTGAAACATTTTTAGATTTTTTTTTTACGGTTGGAGAATTATTTAAGTATTCCGGTCATTTTGTCTAATTTTGATTTGTCAGCTATAACTGAAAAATGACGCATTTTATAAATAATAATTCCTACAAAAGATTCTTACAATTAATAGATCGTGTCTGCATTAAAATGAAATTAGTTAGCTAGGACAGATATATCGATTCTATTGACAGTAGGTATCGTCAAAACATCAGCGTTTGACACTACCTACTGTCATTAGAATGAAAATATCTGTCAAATCGTGGCAACTAGTTTTATATTAATGCAGACACGGCCGATCTCAATCAAATAGAAGTTGCTCATGCAGCTAAACTATTAAGTTTACCAAAAAAAATTCATAGACATAAATTATACAAAATTTCCTCTACTTTAATTTATTATTTAACTATTTTGACGCAATTACAGAAATTGCGGCTCATTTGCAAAATTCTTGAAAAATGCCAAGTAAACTCCAGTTCCTTTGGACCTTTTTGAACAAAAACCTATTCAGCTCTTCAACTGCAAAAGATGCCGAATTATTTATTTTATTTTAGAATTTAAAAATCTGATGTGGCCAGGCACATGACTTTATCATACTAAAATAATTCCTACAAAATATTCTTACTTATTAATGTTCGAATAAAAAAAAGTAAAAATATACTAGAGTTGTTCTATTTGAAAAAGGAAAGGTTACCAAATTTCCAGAATAAAATGTATATTAAATATTTAAACGATAGCTTATTTAATAATTGGAGGATTATTTTTTCCGTAACTTTCTGTCATTTCTTCTTTTTTTGTTGTATTGTCATTTGTCTTCGATTCTTGTGTTCTTGATAACTTTTGAAAATGACGTTTTTACCTGAAACAATAACAACAGCCGAGGTGGGATCGTCCAACAATTTTTCTAAAATCTAATTCAAATATGTGTGAAGTATCATTCGAATCAGAAAAACAAAACTACATTCGGAAATAACTACAAAAAATATCTTCAACGTTTCAAAATATCTTTTAGTTAAGAGAAATTCTTATTTTTTAGCTGTGAAGTTTCATTGTTTGGATAGACAATTTATTAGTGAACATCAATGACACCGAAAAGGCAATATTTTGAGTTGAGCTGCCAAAATTCAGTTATCAACACCTAAAAATAAACTAAACACAGGACAAAAGATGAAATTTGTTTGGTCCAGTGTAACTTGAAAGCATGCCTACCAACATTCATTCACATCATCAATTCTAGAAGCAGCTATTAAGCTCCATTAAAATGAAACTATTTGTTTTCAAAGGAAACCATTAACGATTTCCGCGCCCTAAATCGCTTTTCTGAGGTTGTCGAAACACATAAATATACCGCACGTATCAATTACGATTCAGAAACAAGTCATAAACACTGACCAGAGATATTTCAGCTGAAAAACAGTTATCATTGGTCAGGACAATACAATTAATTTGCACAGAAGTCGTCTACTATTTTAAACCAAGTTTATAGTCAGCAGTCCACCAAGCTATTCTCAGAATAGCCATCTCTATTTCTAAACGTCAAAAGAAAATTGTGCAATTTAATAAAATACGTACGTTTGTTTCTTGTGTTATGTGACACGTAGAGATAGGTTTATTACAGTAATTATTTGTTATATCTTAGTGCTATTTATAGTTAAGCATTATTTTCTGGTGACGGTATGACAAAAGCAGTAAAATTTGTATAATAGTATATATTATTATGCGAAATTTCTAAGATAAATGCGCCAAGATGTCTCAAGACGAGAAAACGAGAGTAATATACTACTTTTTCTACTGTGCGTCATTACATTTAAATATATTTATAAATTGTGTACAGTGTATGCTCTCCTCGAGCACGAATCACTTCCTCACACCTGCGTGGCATGCTTCACACTAGTCTGCGAAGAGATTCTTGGGGTATGCTTTCCCATTCCTCAATCAGGGCTTGTGTCAGTTCCTGTATGGTTAGTGGTGGATTAAGGCGCTTGCGACAACGTCGGTTAAGCTGATCCCACACGTGTGCAATAGGATTCCATGACCTGAATTCCACGTTCTTGTAAAAAGTTTCTGGTGATGCCGACGGTATGTGGCTTCGCATTGTCCTGCATTAGGATGAAATTTTGACCGACGCCATATGCAGCAGGCACCACATGGTCCTCCAAGATGTTTTCAGTAATAATATAACGAGAGTGAGAATAAATTGAAAATAATTTGACAGATTGTTTGAAAACTTGTTGCCAGGCAATAGTCACGAGAGCCCGCAGGGCTCGAGTGGCTATTGCCAAATGGCAACAAGTTTGAACAAAATCTGTCAAATTATTTTCTAATTTATGGAACTCTCGAGTTATATTTGACTAGATTATTTTTGATTCACAAATTTTTACAATAATAAAGATCAATAAAACTATCATAAAATTATTGAAAAATTTAATTTAATTAATTATTACTTACAATATATGAAAATATCGTTGACACATTGTGAATATATTAAAAGAATTAACAATTTAAATTAGTACAATGAAAAACGCAATTATTAAAAATATTTCGAGACTCATTATTTATTGAGGATTTGGAATTGCTTGTTATATTAAGTGTTTAGTCCTGCGTATTTTCTCTAAGATTATTTATTATATTTGAATGATGTTCTTGGTTCAATTGTAAGTATGGTTTAATCGAACTTGCAGAATTATGACCAGTGACCTTGATTAGTTCTGGTTCTCCTACACCAGCTTTTGAAAGGTTACTTACTGCACTTGATCTGGCAGAATGGTTAGTTATTTTTTTAGTAACTGTGTCTAGACCTACCTTTTCTGCGGATTCTTTCATCCATTTTGAAATGGAATTTATTCCCACAGGAACGTTTTTATACCAAAAACCATGAGTTTGCCAAGCCGGATTTGGAGTAAGAAACAAGCGTTCGGTTTTAATATTTTCTTCACGTTTACTCATTAGTTTTTCAAAAAGACGAACAGGGCAAATATCTGGGTTATTTATGTTTGGAGTCAACCATTTACTATTAGCGCACCTTTGTGCTCCACCCTGTGCAGTTTTTGTAAAGATGGGATTGTATTCAATGCGGCCAGTATTTAATCTTTTTATGTCGGTTTCTTTTTTAAAATAATGAACTAAACATTTCGTAGCTTCTCCTCCCCTCAAGCTAGTTCATACGATGCAACGTGAAAAAAACTTTCTTTGCAATCCACAAGGTGTATCTTCGTCCCAATAGTTAAAAATTTGCAACAATTCTGTATTAGAAAGTGCCACAGAACTTTGTTTGTGCTTTTCAGGATGTTTTTGTAAAATTTTTCTTTTTGCATCTCTTGCATTCCGAGCATTTCTGAATTCTATATCATGGAAAGGATCAAAGGACCTTACTTATTAAAGTAAAGTTCTTGAACTAATTTTGCCGTTTTATTCCACATTGTCTTTATTACTGCTTCTTTATAATCATTTCCGTCTTTTCTTTTCATGTTATAAGCCCAATCTTTTAAAATCAATGCCAGAGTAGCTGTTGTAGTAGATTGATCCAGAATATAATTTCTTTCTTCGGTGAAGGTCTTAAATTGTCTCCATATAGACTGATTACTTATTAGAGTATTTTTCGAAGTAGTTTCTAAAATCTTTTTTGTAATTTCTGCATTAGAAAAGGTACTAAACCGATGACTTTCACCCATTTCGCGTTGACACAATTAAGTAATTATTTTGACAAGTATCTGACAGTTGCTAGGCAAATAAAAGCTACAGTGATTATTCCCGAGAATAATCACAAGAGATTTATTCCCACTATAATAATGACATAATTGGTTGAAACTTACCCTTGTGACAAATAAAGAAGCATTTCATTGGTTTTAAGAAACGTCAAAAAATAATCGATGTAATACATGGCATTTAGTCTACCAGGAACCACAACAAGATCAGTTCGGTTGTCTATACTGATTCCAGCCCAAACTATCACAGATCCACGACCAAATTTATCAATTTTCTGTATAGTAGCGGCTGCGTAGCGTTCACCAGGACGTCTATATACACGTACTCGACCGTCGCAACGAGTTAAACGAAATCTAGACTCGTCTGTAAACAGTACAGGCGTCCAGTGACGAAATTGCTAATCTCTGTGATCCGGAGCAAACCTCATTGGCGCTGCTTTGTGATGCTGCGTAAAGCGTGGTGCGCGGACAGGTCTTAGGTCGTCTTAGGTCGTTTAGGAGGTCTCGTGCTGTGGCAGTACGCTGACGTAGAGAGGAAAGGACAAGAAATCGGTCTTGACTTTGAGTAGTTTTTTTATTTCAACCTTGTCCAGCTCTTCTAACGTATTGGCCAGTCTCCCGAAACCGATTCCATAAACGCTGAATAACAGAAGGGGAAACTCGAAGGTCCCTGCTAACATGTCGAATAGAGTGGCCATGCTGAATAAGGGCGACAGCACGAGCAACTTGCACTTCTTTGAAGCGTAACTTAAAAGTAATTGAAAGTTGTAACATTGTTTTTGTAATTTTCTTTAGTTGAATATATGCCGTTGAAGTATCCAAATTTGATTGATATTTTTTTAATGAATTTAATGTTCTGGGAGTGCAAACCCATTTTAGTGTCAGCGAATCCGACATTTTTGACAATGGTATGTGTTTTCGTTAAACGAAATAACTTTGTTTGGGTTTGTTATAGAGAGTTGTAATAAAAATCACTCTCTAGCACATACCAAGCTATCTGTTACACTGAACAAAAATTTTGATGTGAATTTACAGTAGGAATAGTAGGTTTTTTGCCCTGCGACAATCAGTGTAATTTTACATCTCAATTATATTTTTACATTGTCATTGTATATTTACACTGCGATTTTACAAGAATTTGGCTGAAATATTACACCGATTTTAATGTAATTTTAAGTGATATATATGGGGCAATGAGTAATATTTGAACATCAATTTAAATGTAATTTTAAATTAAATATGAGGTAATTCGTAATAATTTTACATCTATTTCAGTGTAATATTTAATGAAATATGCAGTATTTTTGGTTTGTATAATTTTATTCTGATCTTGAGTAGATATTTACATTATCTATCATATGATACAAAAAAAACCAGTAACATCATGCACACAGTCAAACGTTACAATAGTACGGTCAAACAAAATGGTATAGATAAAATGACTTGTAAAAAAATAAATATGTAGACGTACATACAAGTATAAAATAGTTTGACGAACATAAAAATACATTAAAACTACAGAGAAGCAATTAATAAATACTTAGCGTACGCAAATACTTAAACATAGAAAACACACGGATAAATATATAAATGGACTTCGGTCAACCATGAACACACATACTCGTTCACTCTTTTTCTGACAAACACACTTGGTGCAAGATGTTCCGCATCTGTATCTGTAAGAACAAGCAAACATATTAGACACACAAAAAGTTAACCTAAAAAGAAGATTGCACATTATCTTTCTGTTGGTATAAAACCCTTCAATCTTAAAGCAAATTTTCACTAAGAAACGTAGAAGACTGTACTTACAGCTTTCATCCAGGTATGGCGTTAACGTTAAGACATCAATTTCTAATAGCTAATTGTCGTCGTTGGTGATCTACAGAGGCAATACAATTGTTCTGCAGTGTGACATGGTATTTTAATCTACACCTACCTGGTATCTAGATGTTTTAGTTCACTGTATCATTGTTACTTACCGGAGACAGAAACACGACGCGCCCAACTACATATTGCACTCGATGGTATGCGTGCCGGCGTTCGTTTGCAAAACAGCTGATCAAACGTAGCGCATGCGTCTGGGCGTTACAATATCAACAAACCCGCTATTATAATAGTAAAATCACAACATACGTTGTAATTTTACGAATTTAAGGTATATTTCCATTGTATTTTTACTAAAAGATCATTGTTATTGAAATAAAGCAGCAATATCGCTGTAATAGTACACAGACGTAAAAATAATTTGAATTACGTGCAATTTTCATACTTACCATATTTCTATTGTAATTTTCATAATGATTTATGTGTAATTTTACAGCCATTTTTCTCAGTGTAGGTATATAGTACATAGAGCACATAATACATAGGCAAATTCATTAAAAGAACCAGATTTTTTTCTAAAATGCTCAAGCAATCATTTCATATGGACTGACCCCAAGGACCCTGTATAATGGACACCAAATTCTAATTTCGGTGAAGAAGTTTATTAAAATAAATGAAACTATATTCTTTTTTTAAAAACAAAAAAAAAACGTAATGGAAATGGAGAATAAAATCATGCTCAAAGGCCTTCAATTCTGAACGCAAAGTAGACAAAATAATGTTGTTTTTGTGCTTACCGCGATCATTTTTAAGGCATTTTATAGTACATAGAAGCAGTATAAACGTTTACTAATAATTTCGTGCTGTTGTAGTAATAAACGTCAGAACAAATATACAGACGCAGTAAAAACAAGCGACGATATTTCGATTACGCTTTGAACGAAGAAAATTTTAAAGTAACTGCTAAAAAATCTGAACGTGTAAAGTTGAATTATTGTTCCAAAAGTTTACAATAGGAATTTTTTTGCAAGCCTCATGGCTACTGCGTGCTTTTTAAAACTTTTTAATTTTAGAACATGCCTGTTTTAATGAAAGAAATTTTAAGTACCTTCTTACATTGTTTATAATAACTACGCGTTTGAATATGCAGACAAGAACATACCGCAAATTTAGAGCTGCTATATAAACTTACTTTCAGAAGAAAAAAGGCATAACCCCCAGTATTTTATTTTATAGTCGCTGTAAAAAATAGCAAAACACTTAAGCAGGTCTCTTATTTTATATATATTTGACGTTTATGTACTGATATCACTTCATTTTGTCTAAAACGATAATTTCTTGTAATTTCTATGGATTTTTCGATTGCAAACGATTTTTTAAATTTATGCCCTCCTTATTCCAATGTGCGTTGAAAGTTTGAATGAAACTATAAAAGTTGTTAAGGTAAACGTCCCAAATTCAGACACTGTTCTAAATTCCGACATATTTCTGTTTATTAGGATGAAGTAAGAAATGTACAACATTGAACTTTATTTTAGGACATCCGATGTATTGATTTGACAATACTCTTACCAACCCACAATCGTTTCTTATTCTACCAATGTTCTAACGGTCAGAATGTAACCTAGAAGTTTGACTGATCTTGATAATTGAGTGTTATGCTAAAAGTTGATTTTTTCTTTATAAGGTACCGTAAATCAGTCATGTGTGTCGGAATTGTATCCTATCACGTGATTGAAAACGCTCTGTAATTGGCGTAATTGTAATCTGTAATTGACGTCATTCGTTAGTACGCTTAGAGCGCGTTCGGTTTGTCTGGTAGGGTATGGGGAGAGCAATGCCCAGATAACCTGGGTCGGCTGTCTCTCTCTTATGTGCAGATGAACGCCGTATGACGTTAGTCCGCCTATTATGCAGCGCGTCACTCTCACCGTACCCTACCCGATTATCCGAACGCGCTCTTATGCTTCTCCAGTTTGAATTTAATAGCATTAAAGTGCCATGTAAGCATAACTTTGTAGGTTAGGTTAGCCCTAACCTTAAGCTCTCAGATCAGATAATACCTGGTGCGAAAATACGATAGATAACTTATTCCAGTCAGTTTTACTTATGTCGAAGTAATCTTCACAACAAAAAAACACTTGTATTGGCCGCTATTTATTTCATTTGGATTTCTACGAGCCAACCACTTTCTTCGCAGTTTCAAATCTTGCGGAACAGCTACAAATAGTTTATCCGGAGTTTTCTTGACGTTTTTCTGCATTGTGGATTTATACACCATTTATAACCCATTTTTATGTAGAAATTGTGAAAACAACACATCATACAACACAATTACCAAACGGCGACGATGCCGATGATGACAGACCATATGGGCCGATTTGACATCTACTAACGGGTGACGTCACACAACAGAAAGTATCGTTTTGGCGGGACTTTTTGTGATTCAATTTTTAACGCTGATTTTTTGAAGTATTGAGGAAATAATTACGAAAAATAATGCATTTACAATGTAGAGTGAAGGAATAAACACACTAAGATGGTTTTCCAATAATAGTCAAATACCCTATTGTAAGCATTTTGTCCAAATTCCGACACTCGTGTCGGACATCAATAATCCCTAATTATTACAGGGTGTCGGAATTACAATCATAAATAATCCCTAATGCCGTCATAAATATCGACAGGCATCATATATAGGAGATGATGAAATAAGACAGAATTTTTTATATAGACAGAACACTTTTTTTAAAACAAGTTTAAAACAGTTTTAAAACATGTTGAAAAAAGTGTTTTATGCATTTAAAACATTGTTTTAAACATGCTTTAAAACAAATATTTTGTTTTAAACTATTTTATTTTTTAACTTGTTTTTAAAACATTTTGTGTTAAATGTTTAAAACATGTGTTTTAAACTACCGAAATTTGGACAACATATTTAATTATTTAATCAGAGTTGTATGCTGGTCTTCAAGATTTTTATTCATGGATCAATTAAAAAATCAAAAAAATATTCTAATATTGTATTAATTAATAAAAAAAAAGTTCTTTATAAAATATAATAATACATTCAGCGATAGCATGTAACTACAATAAACAAAAACTTTTACAATAACTTAATAACATACCGGGTGACCGACGCCATAGGTACTCCCGTTTATTTCTTTTGTTTATAAAACTGGACGAATGAAATTTGGGAAAGTGTTAATAGACAAAAAAATTCCATTATTTGGGATACTCTTGAGGTTAATATGACTTAAATGACGTTAAAAGACGTCATCATTGAAATTTTAAATGGCACCCTATATTCTTTGTGTGATATATTCTATCAGGATGACATTCTGAACACAAAAATATATCGATCGTCAATTCTTATCACGAACGCCACGCCAAAATAATTTTTTTGTTTATTAACCTTGGTGGCTATGAATTGGTGAAAATAGTCGAAAATTGTCAAAAGAACACTAAATAAATCGATTTTGGCTGACATTCCATTACTGGCGCCCTCTAGCGTGACAACAAAACGTCATTCACACAACAGATTGAACTCCACTTGCGTGATTTAAAACATGTTTAAAACAATTTTTATTCCTCCTTATTTAAACCATGTTTTTTGGGTGATTTAAAACATTTTTTTTCATTTTTTAAAACATGTTTTTTTTGCGAAGTGTTTAAAAACATTGTTTCGTGTTTAAAAACATCATTTTATAAAAAAAAACATGTTTGTTTTGTTCAAAATAAAAAAAAAACGTTTTTTATAACAACGAAAGAGAAATAAGAAATAAGTAGGAAACGAAAAAGGAACACAATAAAAAGCTGCGACTAGAAAAAGAGAACACTAAAAATTCCAGATGCAAGAAACATTAAAATACAGATGAGGTAAAGAGGGCAGACTGAAGAAGACTAAGGATTTATTTTATACTGTGTTTCATTAAAAATGGTAAAACACAAATAATAACTTATTTAACAATATTTAAAACACTTGGTATTACTTGAGTGTTTATATTTGTCGGAATAATGTACTCCATCTGATTTAGGATCACAGTCTGAATTAATGTTGAATTAATGCTTTAATGTCTTTGATAAATATTATTTAAACAGTTTTAGAGTGGTACATAAATTACTAATTCCTTGACTTTGAAGAAAATCAATATCAAAGATTATACGTTTGTGTAATAGGTACAAAATTGCAGAATTGTATTACTAAAAGCTACTGTATGAAGAGAAGAGTTCAAAATATTTTCGTAGAAACCATGAAATGTGTAATATTTCAATCAAGAATACGAAGTTAGACACCGTCGTTAGACTATGTTGCTATATCATGTTACTCCAATCATTAAAACGTCTATCCAATTTTAACTCGAGCTTTACATTTACAGCACCTAATTTTCACATCTTTACGATGTTGCTACGTTGCTCGAAAGTGGTTAATTTGGCGTGAAGCGGTAGTGCTGCCACTTTGGTCGAGCTACGTCCAAAGTGAATTAGCACATTAATCAGATTATTTAATGAAAACATTTGGCGAAACTATTTCTAGGTCCAGAACTACTCAATCTTCTCTCTGGGTATATTTCCTTCTCACTCTCTTCGGTGGCTGCGTGCGCACCGGTGCTCCTGGCGTAATTAAAGGATCATTTTTATTCGTATAGTCGAGATTAGCGTCACACTGTGTTATCCTTTGCGGCTAAGAAGTGTTTCCAACGCGCGTTGATGTGATAGCTGTTCAACTTACGATATATAGTGTGGTTTTACGGTTTTTTTTTTCGTGGTTAAGAATTTTATTTTCAAGGAAGAATTTTGTTGGGGATTTATATTAAATATAATATAAGTTTTAAGATGTCTATATGGATGAACTATGTGAAAAGTGGGTGTAAAAGTCGCAAAGTTACTACTAGTGCTAAGGTTTATAATAGAAACTCTTCGGCTTCGTTATGTGTAAGTTGATAATTTTTTTTTTCGGTGTTAAATTTTTTAGTTTTCTATTTTGTAGTTTATTGTTTGGATATTCCCAGTTGCAACGGTTGCCAAAAAAAGTAATTTATAAATATATTATCTTTTTCAATTCGATGTATGTTAGAAAAATAGATGACAAAATAGCTGAAAATTACCCAAACAAATCTGTTGTGGCCAGGCACATGACTTTATCATACTATACAGCGGTGTTTCCCAATCAAACGCTGATGTTCTGTCAATACAGTCAATAGTATCAAAATATCTGTCAAATCCTGGCTAACTAGTTTTAATGCGGACACGAGCGATCTCGATCAAATAGAGTTTGCTCATGCAGCTACACTATAAATTTTACCAAAAAATGTTATATACATAAATTGTTCAAAATTTTCTCTACTTTAATTTATACTTTAATTTATTATTTAACAAGTTTGACGAAATTACAGAAATGGCCAGTTCCTTTTGGATTGTTGTGAACAAATCTGCTTTCAGCTCACTCTCCGGAATCGTCGCCACAAAAAGAACCTGCGCGCGCACACACACACACACACACACATTTGTTTTTATCTTGATGAACAATGTTCAGGACATATTCCGCTAAAATATCAAAACGTTCTTTCGACCAGAGTTGGGCATTTTGTTAATCGAGTGACCGAGTGATGAGTGAAGAGTGAATTAATCGTCACTTTTCGTGAACGAGTGAAGTGTAACACTCTTCACTCGTTCATTAAGAGTAAAGATTAATTCACTCTTCATTCGTCACTCGCCACATACGCACATGATTGGATTACTCGCGAATCATCAATCATGAGTAATACGGAACGAGTGATGAGTGAAACGTAAATGAAAATTAAAAATCGGCAAAATTTATTGAAAAATATTAGATGATTCTTATACTAAAAGTGATTTTATTTTGTTCGAACTGATGGACTTAAACCAAATTTTCTTTCTTACTAAATAAAGATCAACTTTTGCACTCGTATCATAAATGGAACAGATATGACAGCGCTATGTTTTTATCTCTGTTGTCAATAGTAACATAGCTGGGCCTGCCGCCTGGGTAACACAATGGTTGTATCACGTTCCTGAACGGTGTTTTTGGGTGTTTTGTGCGTGTTGGAACAGTCAACAGACCTAACATACACTTTACGCTGAATGCTGATGAGAACTGAGTCGGACCGCGTAGACAGACATGTGGTCGGTGTATTGAACTACCTGTAAAACATCTTTTTACTGTCCCACATATGGTTACTCTCTCAAAAATGATTGACGATTAACGAGTAACGATTAACGAGTAACGATTAACGAGTAACACTCATTTTGGTGATTGACGAGTGATGAGTGAAATATATACTTTTATGATTGACGAGTGATGAGTGACGATTAATTTCATTAATCTAGAGTGAAACTAATGAGTGATTTAATCGATTAACGCCCAACTCTGCTTTCGACACAATTACAATACTTTGTCATACACGTATGATAAAGTAGAAACATGGTGCTTTTTGACAGCTTTTTGATACAATTTTTGACCGAGACCTTTGACCATGTTTTTCTTGACAACTACAGCAAAAAAAACACCTTTCCTTAAAATCAATCTAAAATTGAACCACTTATTGGCGTGTATGTTATCCATAAACGTTATGTGATATGTAATGTTATCAGGATGCCAATGATGACAAATTCTAGATCTTTTAATTAGAAATCAAGAAATCGAGATATTTATTGTATAGATACAAGCTGTTTGCATGTAACCGTTTGAGAAAACGTCCAAAAAGAGTAACAACGCATTTGTATGCCGGGTTCCAAGTATTTGAAAACATGATAGATATTTATTATAAAACAAGCAATAACATGTAGTTAAAAGTTGATAACTTCCATGATATGTGCTCTACAAGGTTAAGGTTGCTTTTTAAATGCTTATTTCAATTTCAAACAATCTATCAAAATATATCCATTCCAAGAATATCGATCTTGTTATTGGAACACCTGTACATGGTTCTGGAATCTATGTAGTTTTTCACATAAACTAGTACTATAGTGTTTTGGAGATAATTCCGTTTTCCATCGGTTGTATGAAACCAGGTGACTTTATTTTGATACATAGAAAGATAAATGTCTATTGATTATTATGATTCTACATAAAAAATAAATATACTTTGGTTTGAAATGTTTTGCGCATTTCGTTTCTTTATAAAAATCCATTTTTATTTCCTCTAAAGCAACATTTTTGCTTTGATAGAGATACGTTTACTTCCGTTAACGAAATCACATTTTGAATCAAGTTTTGTTAGTATTAGTGTAAAATCCTCTTCCTACTGTATTGTTAGATGGCGCGCTGTAAACCTTCTGCTCACAGATCGACCCGATACTCAATATATAATGGACTTGTGAAAGCCCGTCGCTCAGTCGACGTCGTTTGCCTGGCAAAATTGCTAAATAAGCAGCCAAACTCAAGTTTCAATTGCGAATCAGCGTACACTTTGCATCTACCCTAACCTTGACTATATGTACTCGAAATACGGTTGATATAGTCCCCATGTTGTCTGGGAAGACTAACACAATCGGGCAACGATGTGCGAAATCTCAAAAGGTCATGAGTAGCGTAGATTTTCCCCTACTGTACCCTCCGAAAAGTTCTTGTTAATAAAAAGTCCACATTAATGACGTAGTCTACCGGAAGTGTACCGTAGGTTCGGAATCCTAGCGTTAATACGCGTTGTAGAGATATGAAATTTTTACAGTGGTTTTCTGATGTAGTATTGCATATTGGAAAGTATATAAAAGTAATAAAATATTAAATAACGACATTTATTTTCTTTTGTATACTTTATTATTTTATGAAAATGACTTTCCAAAATAGGACATAAAAACATAGAAAGGTTTTACCTATGAACTTAGTTTGAATTATTTATTGTTTTTACGTGATTTCGAACCCGCGATTTAGAAAAAAATTGGTTTTTCTAAGACACCCTTGACTTTACCGTTTGTTTCATGTGTTTTTTTACGTCCTATATCACCTATGGTTAGTTTCCATTGCAAATAGTTTTTCTCTGAACGCTAACAAAAATTTTCATTGGTGGGGTATACTTGCTCCTTAATTCCTTCAATCAATTAATAATTTTTTTAATCAAAGAACCATTTATTGCAACCTTAAAATATCGCATTTCAAGTCAACCAACAATTCGTTTGAATTAAAAAAATTTAATGCTATTATATAATTTAATGATACGACAGGTATGTCCGTG
Source organism: Aphodius sticticus (assembly GCA_963966075.1). Classification (NCBI taxonomy): domain Eukaryota; kingdom Metazoa; phylum Arthropoda; class Insecta; order Coleoptera; family Scarabaeidae; genus Aphodius; species Aphodius sticticus. Next base: position 107,808,414 of record OZ014506.1, read on the forward strand.
TATTCATATTTAGTTATATTCATATTTAGTTAGAATAATAATTATTTGAAGTGAATAAATCTCGTTCCTTATAATATACAAATTGTAAATTTTAACTAAAAACATAAATTGTCTGTCACAAATAAACGTTCTTTCCACCAAACAAATGCATTTTTATCCGCAAATAAATATTTCTTTGCCTCTATTGACACAACAGATTTGTTTGGATCAATGCATATTTATTGAAATTAAATTTTCTATCTGTGTAGAAAGGAAAATATGGACAAAAAAACTTTCTACAAATGGGAAAAATATTGTACATAATACCTTGCTTCCTATTGAGCTGGTGACAATGAAGGATTGAAATTGATAGATCTTTTAATTTTCTACAATAAAGATTCTATTTGCATTTTACATGTTATACAGCGAATCCGCATGTACAGGGTAATTTTAATTGTCATCGTAATTTATTATAAAAAGAAGAAACAATGAGTGAAAAGTTGGCGATTTCCGAGAGTAATAATTTGATATATACCTAAGTAAAAAAATAATTCTCAACTGTTACTGCGGTCTACTGGATTAAAATTATTATGTAGGACAAACGGTTCCAAAAATAATGGATCTACATTCTACATATACTCTAAAGTCTAGATCTACATAAAATAAAGAGGTTGAGTTTATGTGTTCAGTTCTCAGTAAAGTTTCCATATGCAAAAATAATAACTCCTGACATTTAACGAGAACTTATTTGCCGATGTTGCTACAATACACACACACGTAGGTACGTCTTATGAAAATCTAGCTTGTTTAATTTAAATTAAATAAAATATTATATTAAATAAACGTATACAAAACGATATGACACAGGCATTTTTGCTACAACCGCTACTTATTTATTTATTCCTATATCAATAAACATTGTCCGCCGCACATGGTTGATAATGTCTAATGTTTTTTTTTATCTAAGTTTGTATGTAATTACAAAGCGATAACATTAGGATAATTAACTATATTAGTATGATTAAAACTGATTCGTATTGAATGTTTATTTCATTTATCAATATGGTTTTCTTTTTTTAAATCTGCTTGCGATTAAAATTGACTTAGTTTCGTTCGTTCGTTCAACAATATTATTATTATGACTTGATCGAATTGAACAGAGTATGTTGTTTGCGGTGTTCTCAGAAAACTGTTCGATAATTAGAATTACTAGTTTACACGATATGTCATGCATTTTATGCGCTTGTATTTGTTCAGAATCAAAACATCGCGATCATGTCAGTCAAGATTTAATTTTAGACAAATGCATCAAAGTTGTGAAATATTTTTGTTGTAGTAAACCCATCATACTATTATTGGATCTATCACTATCTATTGCATCTATCACTGTCATATTACTACTACGTATTTAGTTACTACTACGTATTATTTTGTTACTACTACACATAACAGAAGTGAAATTAGTTTAGTATTACTCACACTAAAGTTTAACTTTTAAATCCAGTATTTATTTTATACATTTTTGTGTTATGTGTTATAGCTAAAATTTCGATTTCTCTTGCAGTTGCGGCCAAGATCGGAAGGGATCGACTCACCACGCCCTCTGTCGGAAACCAGCGATATTAGCGTTGAAGTTGGCACCTTAAACAAGAAACGCAATCGTCCGGCTGCCGACAAGCACCGCCCCCTTACGAGATATCTGCCAATCAGAAGCTCCGATCTTGACTTGAAAGCTCATATCGAATCTGCAGGTAAATTTTCAATATTTTTCGCAACTTAATGGGGTATTCGGGTGTTTTTGAAATTGTCATTTTTTACAAAGTATGGGTGCTACTGTTTGCTACTTCACGAGTAAAATATCAAACATTGTTTTAAATTAAGAGAAATTCGTTGTTTGAAGTTTGAATTAGGATTGGTCTTTGTGACGTCACAAAGACCGCTCAAAGTGAGCGACTTGACAACGTTGCTATATCTAGGGTGCACGTAGTAAATTTTTGTCTTCTGTTGTGTCAACGTTTAGAATCGCTCGTTTGTTGACACTTGCTTTGGTTATTGAGGTTATATCAAACACTCCTTCAAAATGTATAAACTCCAACGCCGACATTGTTCTGTGCCGGGCTGTCACAGCAGTAGAACAGTAACTCCTGATAAGATTTTCTTTACATTGCCGACTAGCGAGATGAGAGATGTTTGGCTTCAAGTTTCAATGATAAAATCATCTCTCAAAAAAGTTACCTTTATTCGTTGCCAAACAACAGGGTCGCCAACCGTCAACTTGGCCGATCAGCTGTTCGAGAGCTGTCCGCTGTTGCCACAGCTACTAGGGATCAGTAATCATCGTGTATTTCCGAGTGTGGTCGGTGAATTCAAACGAAATGCACTTTTAATTGCAATTATCTCATAGAAAAACTAAATCAAAAAGCTCATAGCTTAACTTTATGAATCCTCATAAATTGTACAATAGGTTAAACCGAATATCTGCTTAAATTTTGACATGACCGGAATACCCTATTGTTTGAATAATCAATAGAGTCCAATATACAGGCTGTCTCACGGAACTACATTAGAAGTTTCTCATGTTCTACTATTTCTGGAAACTTGAAATTTTTGAACTAGAATTTACTCGATCTGAGCTCTTCAGCTAAAATAATCTCAAATTAACTGTCACGTCCGGTCACCGGAAGTCGGTATCAACTTTGTTATCTTAAATGGAATGATATAATTTTTATTTTATTTTTGGTTTCTACGTATCAAAACACATCATTTTTGATAATGTTTCCCTATACCTAAATATCACCATTTTTGAGTTTTTGATTTTACTATTTTTTTGGTGATTTTCCCGGTTACGTTTAAAATTGAATATCTCGGTTATTATTGAAACTGGAAGTTTCATGATTGGTGGTCCAAAACTAGAAACATGGCCAAATAGGACGATGTTTAGTTTATCATGATATCTTATACAGGCTGTTCAAAATTTACAACACAATAATTGAATTTTTAAACGTAAAAAACTTTTTTTTTTTTCAAATGGAACACCCTGTATACCGATACGCCATTCGATAGGAAATCGTATTCCCTATCAATCAATATTACGATTCCCTATATATATCTTTAATAGTTTTTGAGATATTGTCAGTATAAAAGAATGCAAACTAAATACAAAACGATTTATTCTTTATTTATAGGAATGTAACAACTTTGGAACAGCAGGAAAACAGAAAAATATTGAAAAGGTTTCCTAAAACTAAAATAATAGATTTGGGGTATCTAACTTAAATTAAAACGTACTTATGTTGTTCGAAATGCTGCCCGTTCTGCTCCAAACATTTTAAAACACTTCGCTGTACTACTGTCATCGTCGCTCTTCGGATTTCTTGTCGCTGGAGTCCATTAATGGCGGCTACTACTCTGTTAGTCAATTCTTCTCGAGTATTAACTGGTGTGAAATAGACCTGACTTTTCACATGACCCCAGAAATAAAAGTCTAATGGTGTTAAATCTGGTGATTTATTCTGGTGTTAACATCTGATTAAGTTGAATGGATACCACATGCGAAGAATGTGCCGGTGCACCGTCCACACATCGACGTAAAATTTCTAAATATCTATCACTATTGAAATTTTCGTTGTAAATTTCGTATCTAATTTCGTCCCCATTATTAGATGGGAGTATTTAAAATGCATTTAAAGAAAAAGTAACAATATCTCAAAAACTATTAAAGATAGATATAATATTGATTGATAGGGAATAAAATTTCCTATCGAATGGCGTATCGGTATACAGAAAAAAATGAGTTTTTTACGTTTGAAAATTCAATTATTGTTATAAATTTTGAACACCCTGTATAAGATATCATGATGAACTAAACATCGTCCTATTTTCCTATGTTTCTAGTTTTGGACCATCAATCATCAAACTTCTAGTTTCAATAATAACCGAGATATTCAGTTTTAAACGTCACCGCGAAAATCACCAAAAAATTAGGAAAATCAAAAAAACTCAAAAATGGTGATATTTAGGTATAGGGAACCCTTATTAAAAATGATGTATTTTGATACGTAGAATCAAAAAATAAAATTAGTGAGACACCGTGTATATAAAAAATATTTTATTTTGATGAAGTTTAACAAACTGTCCCTAATATCGAACCCTTATTTTTTTAGTTGTAACATTTTTCTTGTAAAGTGTTGTTCACAGACAAAATTATGGAATATGTCAAATAAAAATTTTAAATAATCTAAGTAATATTGAAGAACAGGTTTTTTAAGTTAATTTTCTGTAGTGACATCATTTTTATCGATTATGCCTATTCACGAAAAAGATTTTCTTATTCAAAATTACGACATCAACAACTAAACCACACACAACTTCATCAACCAACATGACACAATTTTAAGAACTGCGCCATTGCGTTGACATTTTATACTTTTTAAGTGTCCAGAAAAGTGATACAATGTCTTTGACTCCTGCTTTTTTGTGAATCGATGTTAAAATTTCGTTGTTTTTCCAAGTTTCCAATGAATTTTAGTATTTAATCATTCAATTTTGTTTGTTTCTTTCAGGTCACCAGGTTGTTCTGTGTCCGCACGTTACAATAAATTCTTCAACTTGTCGAGGTTTCTTGCACAAAAGGGGCTCCAAATTAAATGGCTGGTCGAGACGGTGGTTCGTTTTCGATAGAAACAAGAGAACGCTGGTTTATTACTCGGACAAAACCGAGAAAAAAGCTAGGGGAGGAGCCTATTTTCAGGTGTGTATTTGGATTTGTTGTAATAAAGAGGTTTTTCTTTGATATTTTGTGGTATAGTTTTACCAAAAAGATAGAATGTTTCAAACCCAAGACGCAGGCCCGTCGCGTGATATCTTTCTTGTGTGTGCGAAAAACATTCTGGCGCCTCCTTTCAGAAAAATTCAGTTGCCAATCCACCGTTTTTTTTTAGCACGATTAAAATACTTGCCTTGGTACCAATCGGCTCTAAAATATAATGTGAAACGTTATAATTTGCATGTAGAATTGAAATATTACAAGGCAATATCATAAAAATAGTTTTTTAAAGCAACAACATAAGATGTCACAAAATAACGTAAAACCCCTTAAAAAGTTCAGTAAATTTGTTTTTATTCCATGGCGTAGTTTTAACTTCGATGTTTTGCTGTTTCAAAAAGCAAGGCTGTGCTAGAAAAACTACCATAAAAATTTATCAAAAAAGTTATTTAGAACTTCTTTTTCATAGATTTTGATATATCTCTAAAATTAAAAATACCCTATTCACAATTAGAACATAGTGGGGGTGCAAACTGAGCCCGATTTACACTGGAGCAATATGCTGTCAATAGCGGTAAATTGAAAGGTTATGTCACGACAATGGTGTGAAATGTTTGCAAATTAATTTCGGATGATAGGTAAAAGATGTTTGACAAACGGCAATTAATTTCACTATTAATGTAGTTGTGCGTACGAGTACCTGCGTAGATTTTCTGATATACACGGTTATAAGTTATAACCTAAAGTTGAATTAAAATAAGTATAATCTATAAATTTGTTGGTTGCATAGAAGCATGAATAAATATTATTGGCACTATTAAGCTTACCTGTTACAATGTTAATATTGTGTGGAGCTCTAAAGAGAACTGATTTGAATCGATTGATTGTTGAAAATCAATTTGAAAGACTGCAATTTATTTCGAACACAACGAAAATCTGACGCAAATGTCATGACGTTTCAAAATTCAAGTGAGATACATTCTTCTTTACCGACATAAATTCATTTGTTGGCGCGCGTTGGCTGGTGTAAATTTGGTTCAACTTTCAGCCAATCACAAGCCGCAAATTATAGCCCTATCTTATCCAATGCTTTATTCTAAAAGTGAATAGACTATACATATAATTAGGAAAATGTTTGTGTGACATTGTCAGGTAGTACTTTGATTTGAACTCCAATTTTTGTTATTAATGTCTTTGACAAGATTATTGGCTTATTTATTCTAGTTACTACACATGTTGCCGTCAATATAATAGTAGCTAGCCTAAATTTCACATAACTAGAATTATTTATAAACTTTATTAGAAACTTTACACTATAGGGTCATTCCGCGAATTTTTGATTTTAAGTTACCAAAACGAAGAGATTGCTGTGCTGGTAATCACCATCACGGCTATTTAAAAAGATTTTTCATAAAACTTATCAGTTTGAACATCTATCTACGACAATTCTAAAAGATGAGTCGCGTTTTTGTTATAATGTTGCATCAAAATAATAATAAAAGCCCCCATTGCTCATGTAGTCGTTAAACGGGTGTGACATCTTACTGTTTAATAACCCACAACTAGGAGTTTCGCATTTTTGAAAAATCACAATAAAAATTTGTTTCCTCTGTGTGTATGTATATTGTATATTTATTTGGAAGGAACACATCCAACTTTAATTTTTAAAATTTCTCTGTTAGTTTGTCATTTTTATTGGACTTTTTCATGATTCATCTTTTTCATGATTTAAACTGGCATTAAAAGTCTAGCTTTTAGCGCCCTTTTATTACGGCGTTGGTGTGCACACTTCGCACATGCCTCCCACCGGCCCTGCCAAGACGTAAATTTATTGTTTTGTTTCTATTTTTGTAAATCGGTTTAAGCTAAAATTTTTACCAACTTTAAATATTTCAACTAACTTTATTTGTTTTATTCGTTACAGGCTATCGAAGAGGTTTACCTCGACCACTCAAATTCGGTGAAATCACCGAACCCTCAGCTGACGTTCATCGTAAAAACCCACGAAAGAAGTTACCATCTGATGGCCCCTTCGCCAGAAGCTATGCGGATATGGATCGACGTTATATTTACCGGTGCGGAAGGCTACCAAGAATTCGAACACGGCACTTGAAAAAATAAACCCGAATTTATTTTTTAAATATCTCCTCCGAAATAAGATTTAACTCCGTTCGTTTCAACGGAATGATCTGAACCATGTCATACCGTTGTCAAGGGTGACAAGCTGAATGGTTGCTGTAAACGATGTTCTGTTTTTTAGTCGTTTCGTCTGTAATTTTACTGATAATTTTTCGTTTGATTTAAATTGGTATAGTCTACTTAATTTGTATTGTCTCGTATATGGATATACTTAATTTTACGAGGATAAGTGGAACTAGTGCCTTTGCCAAGACTGTAAATTTGATACAATTTGATATATTGTAGAACGTGTAAGTGTGGATGTATTTTTCGATTTAGAATTACGGTTTTTATGCTAATTAATTTAAGACTGTTTATTGTGGGCTATGTATGCGCCAGTGTATGTAATTTCCAATTGTTTTTACTGAGCCAATATATGAAGTATATTCTGTACATTTATGTTTTATTACTGAAAAAGTGTTTGAGAGAGACCATCAATGGCATGTGCGTATCTTGTGTGCCTTTTTTGTAACAGAGAATAATAATTTCTAAAAAATTAAAAGGTTTGTTGCATCCTTTATTTCACTCTAATTTCTCTATAAATAAAGTTATAGGAACAGACTGTATTGCGGTAAGTATGTACAAGCTATTTAAAAATAAAAATTACCCACTTACTGTGTGACTTCCATGTAAAATTTGGGTGCATCAAAATTATAAAGAAAATTCAATTTGTTGCCGAGAATCAAGACAAAATTTTTGAACAGTTATCTGACGATAGTTTTCCGGCGCCAAAATTAAACGGGGGTTTCCGGCACCTCCACCAAAATTTTTGGAATATCCAAACTTGCCGTAAATTTTTACCGGCGCCGCCACCAAAATTCTAGGACTTTTCCGGCACCTCCGCCAAAATTTTAAAAATCGGGGATAGTCCTGAAATGATGACTCATTTCGAGGGAATTCCCCACATTTTTCGACAAATAATTCCGGGTTAGTAAATAATACACACTATAAGATATATAAATAAACTACTAAAACATACCAAAATAAAAACACGTAGACTTTTATAATCGTTTTATTGACATTCATATTTTCAATGTTCTATTTTATATACAATAAAAATTGTCGGCTCGTCCGTTATAGGACTCGCTCCTGGTAAAATTCCGATTATGGATAAAAATGCACTGTTCGTTACATAACAAATGCTCACACTACGGTCAATGTATTGTATTGTATAGTAATATACGGTCGGCCTAGCTACGTTACGCTATAAAACTTTATTAAAATAGATTTTTTACAATTGCACTTCGTTTATATTACCTCTAAAAATCTTTAGCGTTATAACAGCGTTTTGCGACAGTCTATAAATACAAGTACTTCATGATTAAAACTGGTTTTCGGCAACAACAAAAGAACGTAAAGAAACGAACACAATGGGAAAGGTTTTCAAGATTCGAGGTTTTTGGATATAAATATAAAAAAATGGTAGACAGTAGTGTGCACAAATCTTGAGGACACGATATGGTAATAAAGATCGAAAATAAAGAGACAAAAATAAAATAAAATAGAAAAAAATAAGTTACTCGAATATAATATGTTAGATCACTATAAAGTTTCTTTTAAAAACACAGAACTTTAAAAAATATATATTACAAAAATAATATTTTCTCAAATTCAAATTCAATTGAATGCGTACATGCAGCGAACATGTTTTTAACCAATATTTTCACTTATATTAGTGTTATAACATGGAAATCTCTTATAAATAAAAACTTATAACAATAATAATAACTATACAAATACTTTCCTTGTTTTAAATAATAACTTAATATAATCAAAAAATTGCTCATATGGTATCCAAACTTAGTTTGCATCGTTCTCCGTTAGACTTTCCTAAAACGTACAGAAAAAATAGATAAAAATCTTTGTTACAAATGACAACAACAAAATAATACCAACCTGTATGCTTTCCAAGTCACCGGACTGAACTAAATCCGGGGGCCCTTCTTCCGTCGTATCTGCCGCATACGTTGAACACTCCAACGCCAATTTCGCGTGCAGCTGTTCTCTCGTTCTTTCCAATTCCTTCCGCAGCCTAGTACGTTCCTCTTCCCTTGATTTCATAACACTCTACAAACAAAGAAAAAAATCCGATATATTTAACGTACATGTAGTATGCAATATTAATATACAATATTGTTTATAATAAACACTGACAAATCATCTTGGGCAAAATAAAAATTCTAAACTTTATTTTTTTATAGGCCAAACTTTTTCAAATTTTCATTTAGTCGAGTTATTCTACCAAGTTGGGTTTTGTATACAAGTTCTTTTAGTGACTAACATTTTACAGTTGCTTGATTTTCTTCGCTTGATTTTCCGAGCGCAAAGGCTTCTTCCCGACTTTTGGTTTCTAGATTTTGATCGGCTAGTCTAGTACTACACTGCTCAAAAAGATTAGGGAAACACTTTTTTCGAAACCTGTAACTTTTTAAATAATAGTTCTAGGCAAACCAAATTTGGTAGCTTTAAGGGCATATATTTACCTAAAAAAAATTACAAAAGCAATCTTACAACTTTAGTTACTTCTACCCCTAAAAATGTAAATTAATAACGCAAAACAAAATGGAAAAAAATGTTAAGTATGCTTTGAATTCAAGTATGAAAGACTTGTAAAGATGACAAAGGAATACAATTTTCATTTTCGTTGATTAGAAACGTCATTAGGAGTAAAATCAGACATCCTAGTGAAGTGCAAGTTTCTCGTGCTGTCGCCCTTATTCACCATGGCCACTCTATTCGACATGTTAGCAGGGACCTTCGAGTTTCCCCTTCTGTTATTCAGTGTTTATGGAATCGGGTTCGGGAGACTGGCCAATCTGTTAGAAGAGTTGGACAAGGTCGAAATCGAAAAACTACTCAAAATCCAGACCGATTTTCTTGTCTTTTACTCTCTAAGTCACCGTACTGCCACAGCACGAGACCTCAACAACCTAAGACCAGCATGGAATAGAAATTTCTGATGAAATTATTAGAAACAGATTAAAAGAAGCGAATTTGAAACCAAGAAGACCTGTCCGCACACCATTTCTGATGAAGAGATTGGCAACTTCGTCGCCTGTACCGTTTACAGACGAGTCCAGATTTCGTTTAACTCGTTGCGACGGTCGAGTACGTGTATATAGACGTCCTGGTAAACGCTACGCAGGCGCTACTATACAGGAAGTGGATAGATTTGGTGGTGGATCTGTGATGGTTTGGACTAGAATCAGTATAGACAACAGAACTGATCTTGGTTCCTGGTAGACTAAATGCCATGAATTACATCGAAAACATCTTGGAGGACCATGTGATGCCTGCTGCATATGGCGTCGGTCAAAATTTCATCCTAATGCAGGACAATACAAAGCCACATACCGCCGGCATCAACAGAAACTTTTTACAAGAACGTGGTATTCAGGTTATGGAATGGCCGGCGTTAAGTCCTGACCTGAATCCTATTGAACACGTGTGGGATCAGCTTGATCCATGTGTTCGCAAGCGCCCTAATCCATGGCTTACACAAGCCCTGATTGAGGAATGGGAAAGCAGAATTTCTTCGCAGACTAGTGCAGGTATGAGAAAGTGATTCGTGCTCGTGGAGGGCATACACTGTATTAAACCTCACCAATCCACAGAAAACCCGACTGTCATCGATACTATGACAGTCATTTCCATTTTGTTTTGTGTTATTAATTTACATTTTTAAGGGTAACTTAGAAGTAACTAAGAATTGTAACATTGCTTTTGTAATTTTCTTTAGTTAAATATATGCCCGTAAAGCATACCAAATTTGATTTGCCTAGAACTATTAGAAAGTTACAGGTTACAAAAAAATTAGGTTTTTTCGAAAAAACCTAATTTTTTTGAGCAGTGTAGTATGCAATATTAATATACAATATTGTGTCTAATACAGACTGACATATCATCTTGGGCAAAAATCAACATTCTAATTAAAAAACTTTGTTATTATAGTCCAAACTTTTCTAAATTTTCATTTAGTCGAGTCATGCGCAAAGGCTTTTTTCCGACTTGATTTATAGATTTTGATCGGCACGCGAAGTCGCAGTTTTTGCACTATTTTTTTTTTTCTTCTAAAAATACAGGCGGTTGCCAAGCAACGTCAACAGGAGTCCGATAGAAAACATGTTAAAATTCCTTTGAAAAAAAACAACCTCGGTCTCATGTCAAAATACGGTAAGTCCGCAATAGCGCCACGCGACATGATCTAATTGCATATTTAGAGCAGACAGACTGCTCATAAAAAAGCATACTTGTGAGCTTCTTGGAACGAACACGCTAGTCAGCTAGTCACATACGCTAGCAAGAAAAAATTTATAACTAAATAAAGGTCAGAATTAAAATTTTAGTGTCAATTTACACACTACGATTTTTTCCAAACACTTTTGTCACAGCCTTTATTTTGCTTATTTCAATTCTATTGTTTTGCATAGAATTATTTATATGAATCTTACCAGCAATTGCGTGAGCGATCCCTGCACTCCGTGGATTATCGAGGCCGCCTGTGGTATAAATTCCTTCTTAGCGTGATTGGGGTTGCTCGCGCAAGATTGTCCCTTGCCTCCAGATTTCAACAATACCTCATCGGCGTCAGTCACTACGTACGATTCGTTCACAGCCTTTAATAGTTGATCAACTGCAAAAATAAAAAAAAAGTAATGAAAATAACCTAAATTTGACAATATTGCGTAAAGAAAATGGTTTGTGACTTACGTTGATATAGAGAGGTTAGGACAAGTTCCGTTGGTTCTTTGCTGACGACTTCTGTCTCGTTCTTGCTCTCCTCGTGCGCCATGTCCATTATGTGGTGGTAGTCGTCGCGAGGTATGTTGAAAAGGTCAGCGACAAGCTTCTCCCTATCTTCCAATGCCTTGCGCACCTCATCGTTCTTCCTGTTCAATTGTTCTGGGCGATCGCAAAAGCAAAAATTAGATATTTATCCTATTTATTATTCCTCTGAGTACAAGAAAAGTTTGTAAACTGCTAGGTTATGATTCAAACAAACAAAAGGGGGAGAGAAATAATATCGACTTCTATTTCCCTCTAGACTACAAAAGACGCAAATATAAATCCATATTTTGCAGCAACTTGAAATAACCTCAAAGATATAAACCGATCAGAAATTGAATGTGCAAATGTAAAAAAAAGTAATATAAGTGACCCATACCTATAGGCGTGAGAACAGCGTCAGCGTAATGTACAGGAGGAATATTGGCGTGCACTTCGGAAGGTTGGATAAGGGGCCAGTCATCAGCAGTGAACTTTGTCGAAACTCCACCACCAACTAAAAAATACCATATTCATCATTTCTTTTTCCTTCCTTTTATTTAAAAACTAATAAGCACAGCAATTTATAGTAAAAGCGAATACTCATTATTCATTTAAAAGAAACTACAATTTTTTTATCGCATCAAATAAAGCGTAACAAAATAATCGTCACTCACCGGTGTCATTATCGGAAGACGTGTCCTCATTCTCCACCGACGATGCGGGCTTGTCTTCGTTGCCCGATTCGTTGTTCTGCGGTTCTTCAGTCTCGCCGGGCGCCGATTCTCCACCGCCGATGGTTTCCGCTCGTTCAGCCACGTCACCAATATTGGGCAGGTCGGCAACCGTTTCTTCCCCTTCCGATGACGGTTCCGTCGGATTCTTTGCCCTGCCGTCGCGCGCATTAAATGGCTCCAATGCCTTCGACAGATGCATAATCCACCTATAAACAAAGAAAATTTTAATAACAAAATAAATCTTTAAGGTTAACTTTCTGGAAACTATAGTCAATTTAAAAACCAGGAGGGCACTTTAAATTTTTTAATAGGATAATCTTGATTGACCACATGATTGACTGGATTCCAGACGGTTTCACACCGGATAAATTGACGTTATTATGAACAAATAATTTACAACAAACATTATAAACACTCAAAACGATGTGCACGATTAGTGTTCGATGCTATTCTTGACAAGCTAAATCAGCAGTACATTTTAGAACTAAACAAATAAATCGCCGATCCGGGTAGATTGTCGATCCGGCTTGATCGTCGATCCGGGTAGATCTCTGATCCGCGTAGATCGTCAGGCCGCGTAGATCGCCGATCCGGGTAGATCGCCGATCCGAGTAGATCGCCATGAACAATCCAGTGTTGCCGTACGTCGATGTGTCATAAAAGTTAACGAAAAGGACGCTAAAGCGACGATCCGGAAGTCCTAAGCACCGCAAGAATAGAATTCGGGCCGCTTTCCTCGCGTAACAAAAATCGAAAGACACGTGGACGGTCTAAGGCTGGGGCTGTCGGCGATCGTTGTGTATATATCTATATATACGTATGTATATAGGTATATACACAACGGTCGCCGACGCCACCGCTCCGCTGTCGCTCGGTCCGTGGCCCCAGCCTAAATGTTACGGTGCGTTTAGTACAACGTTTTCAAAACGATTTGAGTGTTTAAAACGGTCATGTAAACGGTGTCAATACCGTTTTGAAATGTCAAGGTCGAAACGTAAATTTCTGGGAGCAATTGGAGAATTGAGTTTTGTAAACGCTCGCGTATATGTGTTTTCGATACCGAAACAGTTTTCAGACATGCCGCAAGGCAGGACTCGTAGTCGGCACTTGTCTACATAACCTTACTTACTGTGTTTATTTCTTTCAACCACCATGTCGTATGCATGAAAGAATGAAGACGTTCCTTGCCTGTTAGAAACAATAAGCTTTGACCCGGAATTGACAGATGAGAATTTTAATTTATTTACGAATAGCAGTTCAGTGACGTTTATATATACGTGCAGCGCCATTTCGGCAGCGTTATTAAGAACTATTTCGAAACTGATTTGAAACGGACATGTATACAGAATCGTTTTTAAAATGATTTCAGTTTTTAAAACGTAGTCGTAGTAAGCGACTGCCAATGAGAGTTCGAACGAGAGTACAATTCAGCATCGTTGTATGTTGACTTTACTCAATCATCGTGAAAGAAAAAAGAAAAAAAGATGCTAAAATCGACGATCCGACAGCCCTAAGGACAGCAAAATGGAATTTTAAACTTAAAACACCGGCGTAGAGGTGTATCTTTAAAACGTCAATCCAAATAATGTTATATTTTCTTTGTTTGGGAGAAGTAGATTTTATACAAAACAGGTGGAAGAGCCTGACCACTGGCTCAAACTCAAATAACCTCAATTGATAAGCAAGTCTTTAAATAATTGGACCTCAAGTGCAGCCTATCAAAAATCCATTCGTTATCAATTTTATTTTGATGAATAACACTGAAATATATCACAGTAAAGTTGCTTTCTTTTGACGTTTACAACTTTTGACGTTATAATCAACTGTCAACACGTGCAATACTTGCGATAAAAATTTTATCTGTCAACAAGTGCAATATTTACGATAAAATTTATTTTATCTGCATAAAATTGAGGAAATAGTTTGTGTTGAGATGTATTCGATAGATAGCGCTATCTGCTGTAGGTGAAATGGAAAAGTTGATATATTTAGAAGATATTGATTATTGAACAGATAGCTATTTATTTCTTGTTGGTGAAATCGGGGGTAAAATAACCAATTTATGTTCAGCAAGCTTTATTTTGACATATTTAGGGGTACGTTTTAGGCTTTTAGTCTTAAGAAGAGACAAAATCATTATAATTTAATATAATAATTCAATAACCATTAAATATTTATTGTGGTCAACGAAAACGTTTAACTCAAAATAATTTAAATTTAACTGCTAAAATATCAGATTCAAGACATTATCGGGACATTTCTAGTGACTTTTCTAGTTTTTTATTTCTAATATGAACCTGACCTCTGGGTCCTGTCCTAGTGGTTTTTAAATAGACAATAGCACTATACGTTGTAATAGCAGTACTTACGTTTTTCTTTCCGAGTTGTCTTTTGTAAGCAATTCGTACATGTTGCTATTCTGTGTCGACGTGTTTACCAGAAACAGAGAGCAATCGGCTGAAATAACAAACAAGTGTTTTTAACAAACTATTCTTAGTCACATACTTGCTATTCTAACCTAAATTTACTTGAACTTCTATGAAAGAATAATAACATAATATTTTGGAACAAACTAAAAATAAATACTGTGACTTACTGGCTGCGTTAGGTCGAAAGATCAACGTCGATGATATTTTGATGATAGGCGGTAAGAGTGGCTGTCCGGGTTTCCCGCACTGGAAGAATTTCAACACAAACCGCTGGTCGCCGTCTCGCACGAGAAAGATGACCGCCTCCTCCAATAGGAGCATGTGCAAAGGCTGGTGCGCCTTGTTCTGTCTTTTCAGTAGTACCAGTCCCTCGTGGAGTAACGTGTAAGTAGTTAAATCAATAGTCTAAAAAAAAAGAAAAAAAAATAAATGTTATTACATTTTTCAATAGACTTAATGGACTTGACAGAAAACCATATGAATTCTAAACATTTTGTTTTATTTTATTTTAATTCATACCAATATCTGAATGTTTGTATAAAAGATACACAAAACTTTAGCAATTTGAAATGGTGTTAGGTTAAACCTTACTTTTTATTAAGAGAGAAAGTAAACTATACCATAACGTTTCACACCAAACATAAAAATATTTAGAAACTCTTAATATCAAATTTACATTAATTTAAGTATAAAACACTAAGAAACATGACATAGGCATATTAAAGGAAAGAAAAGAGAAATACTAACCTTAAATTCGTTAACAATCGCGAAATCTTTACTAGCCGTGAACTGCGTCGTGTCCAGATGGCTCTGGATCTCTTGCAGCCTCAACTTGCCCCAGGCTCTCTTCGCCGCCTCATTCACATGATTGATGATCTCCCTTGCCCTCTCAGCGGCTAACGTCAAATTGCCCAACTCTGCATCGGAATACTCGACACCATCTTGCACATTCGCGTTCTTCTCAATTGTCCCTATTAACCTTAAATTAAAAAAAAATAAATAAAATTTGTAAAAAATTATATTATTCTATGTGCAAGTAATGTAGGCAATTACTCACAAGAACGAAGTTTTCGAAACGTTCGACTGAGTAATTGCTATGACTTCCGAATGGAATGCTATTATTTTTCTACGACTATGCTTTGAAATATTATAAATTAATTTATTGCGTATAAAGAAGGCGGTATAGATTAGGGATGGAACGGATATCCGGCCCGGCCGGATAGTCCGGCCGATCCGGCCAGTTTGCCGGATATTCGGTCCGGCCGGATCTCGATATAAGAATTCGGCCGATCCGGCCGGAAGGCCGGATCTTTTCGCATGTTGTTAAAAATAAATGAAATCAATTTTTATATTGAAGAATAATATTTACCATTAATTGTGATAAATAAATATTACTAATTATTCAATTAAAAATATATAATCTACTAAGTAAAATAGTAGCTAAATAAAATAGCAATTTTTCTATGCTGCCGTGTTTTGAACCGATGTCGTATCTATGTTTGTCAAAAGTTGTAAAATGTTGTGTTTAAGAATATATTGTGTTGTTACTTCGCAGATAGAAATGTTCAAAAACGATTTTTTTTAAATTGTTTGTCATATTCTTATATCTTTTAACCATAATATATCAACAAAAAATCGGAAATCTTCAGATTTTATCGAAATAAACTAAAATCTAAACAAATTTACAGTTACGACCTCAATACTATATAGTGCTGATAGATATCTTTTTAATTCGTGAAATAATCGACATATAAAAATCTTTTTTTGTAAAAAGTAATGTTTCTGAATTGCTTTGAATAATGCTCTGGCTTTGAATAATTGCTCTGTGCAAATGGAACTCACTGAAGTTGATAAATATTGGTCAATAATCGACATGTTTGGAAATAAGTTGTATTTTTTTCTTCACCATTATTGCCAGATTATGTTCACAAACGATTTCTTCGTGGAATTATCAAATTGAATCAGTCCCAAACAACAAAAATAATTGAAAAAGGAAAAAACGAGAAATGTTTGTACAGGTAATCGTCGTTATCCAGGATTGTCGAAAACCTATACAAAAAAAACCTGAATAATGAAACTCTGAAGTATTTAATTTTTACACCCAAGAGCATAACTAACTTTCAAACTTCAAATATTCTCCACAGGACTAATTGTTGTTTTTAAAAACCTGGTCTAATGATACTAATAATAATAAGATTTAATAATTTGCAGCAAAGATTTGGCTGATCCGGTTTTATATAATGGCCGGATATCCGGTATCCGGCCGGGACTTGGCCGGATACTTCGGTATACGGCCGGATCTTGGCCGGATACTTCGGTATACGGCCGGATCTTGGCCGGATAGTTCGGTAAAAAGATCCGGCCGATACAGTTTTAGACAATGGCCGGATGTCCGGTATCCGGCCGAATTTTGGCCGGATAATTCGGTATCCGGTTTTGAGGTTTAGCCGGATATCCGGTATCCGGTTATCCGGCCGATGCCCGATCCGTTCCATGCCTAGTATAGATACTCTGTTTATGTATGTCACTATGTCGGTATTACAGATATTCTTGCAGAAGTGTCAAATATTGACAGCGAAGAACGGCGGATGATTCAGAAATTTACAGTTTTCCAGTCTAGCATGACTTTGTTTGTTTGTTAAAGGAAGAGTAAAAATTTCTAACCTAAAAGTCTTTGATTAGTGGTAAAGAAGTAATCAACAGTATAGTTTTAATTATGCGTACTTGAAAACAAACATGCACGAATTGCACATATGTACTGTTGGTGTCAGATAAGTTGAGCGGTCTGAGGAATGTAACATTGTCCACCTATGTTATGAAGCGGCAATTTTTTCTATACATCTTAGAACAATGATAGAAAGAGTACAAACGATTCCGCTCACTCCTGCTAGTGTACGTCCAATTATTCATACAAGTTCGAATGTATGACTATGCCGAGATGTTATATGCTTAGCTTTATTGGGCAATTGTGATTTATTTTGACATCAGTCATCTAGAACTGTCACTCACCACAGTAGCGGCACGGCGGTAATAATGCCAAGAAAACGGGGTCAAATTCTCCGTAGCTGTGCCCGTGAAATTATATCAAATGTTGGGTTCATAAGTTCATGTTTGCAAAAAATGCATGTTCCTCACGATCTATCCTTAAAAAAGACTGAATTGATGGCTAAAATAAATTCGCATGCAACCAATCAGGATAGAGAAAAACACTATAAAATTGATAAGATTATAAGAAATGAAGGGCACGTTCCTCTACGATTACCGCCATGTGTTAATTAAATCCGATTGAACTTGCCTGGGCGGACGTAAAGCGTTATATTCAGGACCATAACACGACTGGTGAGTTATCCATAACAGCCTTCAAAGATCTAACTCAGCATGTCACTGCCACAATTACGCCTAAAAGTGGAAGGGGTACGTGAAACATGTGACTGGTATTGAAAATTTATACCGGGAAAACGAATGTCGAAGTATTGAGATGAACTGTTTTGGACATCCTCTTCCGACCAAGATTCTTTGCAGGACTCCGACCGTGAAGTCCCGCGAAGAGTTATATTCAAAATAAATTTTATTAATCATTTAAGCATTTGTATTGTTGGTATAGTCGAGCCAATATTAGTAGAGGGGTGACAGAGAAAGAGATAGTGACATTTCGTATTTTGCAGCAATTTACGTCTATAGAGTGCGTGCAACAAGTTTTTGCTGGTGAAACTAAGTTGCATAGAGTTTAGGAGCTGAAAAGAGCCACCGTGGTCACGTTCTTGCATAAAAATATAAAAGTTCAAAAATAAGAACCTCCCAACCAATTTTATCAAAAAGAGGACATTTTAGGGAAAATCTGGAAAATATATATCTGTTAAACCTAATTTACATTACATGTTACATTTTAGATATGTTAGTAGTGATATACATATAACTATAGGCATTTTTGTACTTTTTGTTACAAAAGAAAAATTAAAATGGTGAGTAAAATGATGGTAAAATGGGAATTTTCGACAGGCGTGCTGAGTATTCTGAAATCATAGGGTTGGCAAAACTGCGCCACCGCAAATTTATGCCCCACCCCAGACCGCTGAACTTAACTGAAACGAACAGTATGACATATGCATTCATCAACAGGAGTAGAAAAAACATTTTTTACAAAAAAAAACCAACAATTACCTCTCAATAATCAGCGGGTACTTCGACAACCGCTGCATCTCGGACAATATAAAGCCCTGCAACGGCAACCGCCGGCATTCGCGATTCTGCTCCAATTCATTGAGCCCGACGCTAAACTTCGGGTCTTTCCGGCGCTTCTCCTTGATGAGGTCGAGCGCGCCCTGCTGCTTCTCGCAGAAGGTCGCCGCCGCCTTCTGGAAGGACTCGCCGAGCGTGCCGTTGAACATCTCCAGCAGGATCTCGCCGATGTCCTTCCATAGCGCGCCGTCCGACGATTTCTTAGTCCGGAGAAGTTTGGCGAAGTTCGAATGGATCTTCTTGACCTCGGGCAGATTGGGGAAGATCAGCTGGAGCTCGTCCTCCTTCAATAGGCCGCGCTCTTTGATGCCCCTGAGGAAGACGCGGTCGAGGATGCCGAGATTGCGGACGTGAGAGATTTCCGTAGATAGTAGTTCTGTTGATACAAATAAAGAGAAAGGAAAATTAGTGAGAGATTGAACAAATTGTTGAATTGAGTTATGAGATGGTTTTAAACTTTTTACTTAATAATATCTATAATATCTATGTAGATTGGAGGCATTTTGAGGGTGTTAATATAGGTGTTATTTGTACAGGTGTTTTTTACAGAAATAACGGCTAACCTTGAAGGAGCATAAGTCCGCAACAAACATTTCTCAAATACCGTATTGTCTAACTTTCATTCAAACATTCTTTATAGTCCAGAAGGCAGTGAATTTTTTTGGACCTTATTTTCACAGTCAGCAAACATCGATAGAATTGTTGTTAGTAATTGAGTTAGTAATCTGAGCAATACTTTCTGTATGGATAGGGGGGGGGGTCCGATGGGTTGAGGCGGAAAATGCGTCAGAAGATACAAATGCGCTGCACTTTTCTTTTCCACTGATGAAAATGGTTTTAGTAGTAAGGGGCATACTGAAGTTAAGTAAAAAAAAAACAGTCTGTCTAATCTGTAAACATGGCAAATGTATCTGGCAGGTGAAAACTGAAAATTTTGTTTTAAAATAATTTCTCTTATTTGGCAGTTCTGAAAATTTGTCAAATAATAGTTTGCATTATAACAATAGCTTAAAATACAATCTGGCTATTATGGGAAACCCCCAAAGCCTTGCCAGACTCGTCTAATGCTCGTCAGGCGCGCTCAATTCGGCACGTTCGATTATGCAGACGATTGGTGTTGTATGTACATGTTTTTTTTATAAATGAGAGCATTAAAAAAGCAATTACACTCTGTATGGAGTTTAATGTATGGAGTTATGTTTCGGTAGTTCGAAAAATATTTTATTTATGTCGATTTGTCATTAATATTAATGAGTCATAGAAAAATTCTTATTTGTTATTTAACTTCAAGAAATGCATGAACAAAATCAAATTAATTGAATTCTTGTTTTTCTTCATCGAGTTCTTCTTCGCTTCCGTTGCCACTGTCTCTCATTTGACTGCCTGCCTTGTAGGACTTAGTGAGTCTGGCGAGGCTTTCGTGATTGTAAATAACAGCCAGACTTGTTTTTTCCGTGACATTATAGTATAATCTACCATGTGAAAAAATTTCAGAACTGGGAAGATAAAAGCAACAATTTTCTATGTTTGCAATTTTGAAAATACCGCCAGACTCATTTGCCAATTTCGTAAATCAGCCAGACTTATTTTTAATTATAGTTTATGATGGTAACAATTTACACGTTAAATTTGAGGCATGTAAAAATAAGGGTTAGAGATCCGAAAAATCGGTCAAATTTTCCGATCCGCAAATTTTCAACCAGACTTACTTTCCACAGCTTGAGATAAGCCAGATTGCTTTTTTCGTAAGTTTCATGACCTACTGTAGTAAATCTAAAAGGTTTATAACGGGGAAAATAAGTCGACTCATCTATTTTTTTATCTTTGGAACCCATCGAAATTCTTTTGCCAGACTCAAAAATTCTTGATTAGTAGCACCAATGGACCAAACTAATAGACATACACCGACTGGGAAAATAAGGTTCAAAAAAATTCACTGCCTCCTGGACTAATGAGTTTATGCACAATAAAAATCTTTTGGATTGTGGAATCTTAATATGGATGTGTTTGTGTAGTACTAGAGATAATACAGTATATTTTTGCTCAAAAGAGCCCCTAGCGGGAAAGTTGTGGGGCAGATTTGATTTCTTCTATTTTATGTTTTTTGGGATGCTGGCTCTGTCAAATCGATTTTAAATACATTTCACATAGCGATTATGAAAATCCGCAAAGATTATTTAGTGTACAGTTGAGGAAAAATTCATTAATCTATGCCAGTGACTGATTGACTGATAAAAGATGATTGCACCAGATGACTGAACAGGCAAAACTGCCTTAACCCAACTAGCGCCAACTGTCAACTTAAAAACATATTAATAAATTAAAAAAGCCAAAATTACATGATGGAAAAATGAGCTGAACCACCTTTTTGCGCGCATACTACGTAGAGTTTTTTCAAAATAAGAAGAGGGTGTCACGTGGTGTCCGGTCAATATATTCTAAAGGAGAGGTAGTGGCGGACACCCTCTTCATATTTTGGAACATCTCTACCAATCTTTCCCAATTGATAAATGTTTGTACGTTTTTGTTAGTATGTACTTGCTTAAAACTTTGAAATGGTCTATACGTTATTTGACCAAAATTGCTTCTCTGTTCATTCAAGGTTCAAGCCGTTATTTCCGAAACACCATGATTTTACCACTAAATTTCACAGATTATTACGAGGCACATATAAAGTCTCACTGAAAAGACAGTACATCTCTCTAACAATCAGTGTTTCTGGTTGATCAAACTACCACCAATTGAAACAACAAAAAGACAAAAGTTAAATATTTTCCCTAATTGCCACTGACCGTTTATAATCTCCTGTCTTTGTTTTTCGTGCGGTGGTATCCTGTGTTGTTCCTCGGGCGTTAGGCCACTCAGCCAGTCGTTGAGGTCCGCTTCGTTGATGCCGTCGCTATCACAACCAGTGTTTCCCATCGATGGACTGTCGTTGGAACATCTGACAAAAAATAATAAAAAGCAAAATTAAAAAATTACAATAAAGTTTATTTGGAAAAATCCTAATAAAGATTAAGAGGAGAGTTAGTATTCTTACCGTGAGTTGGAGTTTATGCTGCTATTGGAAGAACTGCCAGTACTGCCAGACCAGAAAGCTGCAGTGTCAAGATTCGCCGAGTCCCTACAATCGATACGAAACAATTTTTACTACAGAATTACGTCTTTTTAATTTAATACGTAATGCAAAATTTTCAAGGACACAAAAAGTGCAGTGATAATGTAACAACAAAATTAAGTAGTATTAGATAACTTACCCGATGTTATGAGGCCGCAGAGGGTCGCTGAAATTTCGCCTCTGTTTCTTCTGCTTTTCTGAAGATTCCTTCACGCTCTCGGAGCGATTTATACTACTCGAGTTCTTCTTTTTGTCAGACTGGGCAGGAGGAAGACTTTTTGTACTAGAAAGAAACAGACAAAAATTAAAAATAATAATAATAAGAATAAACTAGCAGTACAGAACAAATTACAAGTTTACAACCAAGTACTAAAACCGATTTGGTTATACGGCATCCAGCTTTAGGGTTGCGCGAAAAACTCCAGTATACAACAAGTAATCCAGACTTTCCAAAATAAAGTACTAAGGAATATGGTTAACGCCCCTTGGTACATCCGGACCAGTGACCTGTACCGTGATCTTGGTATCTCACAAGTCATCCTAGAGATAAAAGGATTCGCCACTAAGCATGAATCTCGCCTAAGCCATCACGTCAACGTAGAGACCCTGCAGCTACTGGACAACCAGAATCTAATGAGAAGACTACAGAGAACTAAAAACTCTTCGAACTAGCGAATCAGTGAAACGTGTAAAAAGCAGAGCACAGTGAGTGAAGTGTTAGTGCTTCTTGTTTAGGACAAAGTAAATACCTATAGCACATGAGTAGATAGCCTTTTGTAGTCAGGAACTTAAGAGTTTTAAGAATTCAGATTTAAATTGATGGATAATTTTTCATCTTTAAAAATGTATAATCTCATGTAACTATATGAAGTAGCTAGGTGCATGTATTATTCAAAAATATGCACTACTGTCAAATAACACCCTGTAGAAATTACCGCATTAAAGTAATGTATTATATTATCAGGACTAAAAAACAAATACCAGTGTTTTCAGTAAAAGAAAAATGTTAAAACTAACAAATTCTTTTGGCAGAGTAACCTGTTTTTCAAAAACCGACAGATATAAAAAAAATGGACATTCATTACCTGGTGTATTGGTTTTTCCTTTATTTATTTTTTTTTTTTTTTTAATAAATGCCCTCTAGGCTTTACGGATTTTAAAGTTTTGTCCACTATTCGTGATGTTATTTAGAAACATTTTCCGTATGTCCCAAATTTTTTAATTAAAAAATCAAGTGATGAAATCACGTGACAAACAAAATGTGAATTAAAAAAATAGTCTTTTTTCTAATTCTTCTACTTCTTTATTCCAAAATTTCAAATCTCTATTATTTTAAATTCTAGATTTAATTTAAATTTTAGATTCGTCCTAATGTGGACCGCTATCCGAGATTTGATATTCCAATTTGACATTTCAACTTAGAATTACGTTTAAAACAAATATTCCCAAGAGCTTACATAAAGAACATATAAAATACGCCTTTCTTCTGGAGAATATACAGGTGTTAAACTTTTTCCCCGAAAAAGTTTCTTTCAGATATTACGATGTCACAATGAGCAAAAAGTTTCATAGAAACTTATTTGCTCTGTTTATTCCTTAAAAAGTTACAGCCATTTGAAATAATACCAAAACTGTATTTTAAACGGGTCTAACTTCTTAAGGAATTGAAAAACCCAATAAGTCGAAATGAAACTTTTTACTCAGAACATTTATTACATTTACATACTTGTACAATACATGGAGGAAAATGAAGACGCTATATGAGATGTATTTTACAGCGAGAAAATTATCCACGGGAGCGGGGCTAACATGAAACTAAAGTACAGTAATTTACACGGGAGTTTAAAAGAACATTTTATGATTAAAAAAAACCAATAAACATGTCAAACTCAAAACCGGTGGGTATGTAAAAACCGAGTTGATCGAAAAGTGACATCGTTAGTTACTAGCCTATGTTTAGATTAGCATTATTCGAGAGTAGCGTTGTACAAAAAAAAAATAATATTCTAATACAACTCGATCATAACAAAATATAGCAATCGAGAAGGGCAGATGGCGTCACCGTCATGTGTTCGAAACGTTCGTTAAGGCACATCTGCTCTTGGCCCAATCAAAACAGATGGCGCTGGGCTGTTGCGCTTTTTTCCTCAGTTCCAGGCTATCAGAGTTCACTAGATCAGATTGCACATCTTCAAGGATATTTTTTCCAAATAATTTCTAACGGAGAAAATTCTCCGCAAATACTTACTTTTAAAGAATTTTGGTAGTATCGTTTACTGTTCACTTTTCTATTTATGGATTGGTCGGAAGTTTTCTGGATTGTGCTGTACGGTGCCGGAAAACGTAGGAAAACGGGCGATTTACATTTAGATTTTACGATCTTTTCTTGTAAGTCATTATTTATATCCTGCGTTCTATGGACGTCCTCTAACTTTTATGTTTATAAGAGCCGATATTGCAAACATTTAACACAACGAGGCTGCAAGAATCTACATACGATATATGATGAACTACGAGTAAAATCAAAAACGAAACCATCGTGTCTCCTTAGATATAAAAAGATCCTTAGATATAATTAATTATTGTTTATTGCGCCAATCGTGAAATGCTCGCTACCATTCGATTCCGAAGGTCCTTATGCAACTGCCATCGGAAAGGAATTTCAATATTTTTGAAAATTATTAATGAAAATTTTGGTGTGGACTACAAATATAGAAATGCTTTTCGATGGAGTTGAGTCTGATTATTGTCGGCTGTAATACATTATAAAATATAGTTAAATGTTAACTATAAGAGCACAAGTTATTTTCTTCTGAACTTCTCTAGACTTGCACTCTGGAGTATTGTAGTGCGTGTTTGTCGTGAGTTGGCAACCATGTCTACAATAGCGACGATTGTGAAAGTACTATATTATCATCGACTAGAAAACGCAAACACAGTCCAGTTTGAATATTTTGTACAAATAGAAAGCAATACATTTATTTCTTTAGGTTAAACTCCCAAACAAATGAGTAGATTTGTAAGAGCAGATATCCATTATATCATTAGATTAGTTGTTAATACCTTATGTCCGGTATCGATTATATTTTTATTTACCCAAAATGAAACGGCAAAGTAAAAATGGCGTTATCTTGATTATTTTATTGGTTTCGTTAATACAAACGCTCATACGAGTAGTACAATAATGTTAACAATAATAATAAGTAATTTTTCTTGCTCAATACATTAAACCACTCAATTAAGCACCAGATCGACAACAACAATGCAAACAATAATTACAACGTATGCATGCGGCATTGCTTTGATCAATTTACATTTACAGCCAACTTCACTTATCTAATCAAATGTGTAAGTGCAAAAACTTCGCGAAATTCGCAAGACAAGATACGATATTATCTACAGTCTTATCTACGTATTATGTACGTATATAAAAAGCAAATACACAAATACAGTCAGAAGTGCATATTGCAAATCGATGGTTAAATATGAAAGTTAAGCAGACAAAAATATTTACTTTGTGATTCATTCATTGCACACCAAGAAATATAGCGACCAGAAAAAAAAAACGTTCTCATGGATGAAAAAAAAATTAGTTTCTTTGTAATAGGGTATTTGACTGTATTAAAAATATGGCTTGTATTATAGTCATCCTAATAGACTACAGTTTAAGAAAACTATTTGTTCTTACTTTTCAAAAAAATATGCTTTATTTCTATTAAAAACCAAAATTAAAATTGAATTTTATTCGCGCCCTATCACGTGATTGAAAACGCTCTCGTAATTGGCTCAGTCTCCAGTGACGTCATTCGTTAGTACGCTTAGAGCGCGTTCGGTTTGTCAGGGTAGGGTATGGGGAGAGCAATGCTCAGATAACCTGGGTCGGCTGTCTCTCTCTTATATGCAGATAAACGCTGTATGACGTTAGTCCGCCTATTATGCAGCGCGTCACTCTCACCGTACAATACCGGGCTATCCGAACGCGCTCTTATGCTTCTCCCGTTTGAATTTTTAATAGCACTAAAGTGCCATGTAAGCATAACTTTGTAGGTTAGGATAGCCCTAACCTTAAGCTGTCAGATCAGATAATACCTGGTTCGAAAATACGATAGATGACTTATTCTAGTCAGTTTTACTTATGTCGAAGTAATGTTCACAACCAAAAACACTTGTATTGGCCGCTATTTATTTCATTTGGATTTCTACGAGCCAACCACTTCCTTCGCAGTTTCAAATCTTGCGGAACAGCTACAAATAGTTTATCCGGAGTTTTTCTTGACGTATTTCCGCATTGTGGATTTATACACCATTTATAATCCATTTTTATGGAGAAATTGTGAAAAAAACACATCATGCAACACAATTACCAAACGGCGACGATGCCGATGCTGACAGACCATATGGGCCGATTTGACATCTACCATCGGGTGACGTCACACAACAGTAAGTATCGTTTTAGCGGGACTTTTTGTGATTCAATTTTTAACGCTGATTTTTATGAAATATTCAGGAAATTATTACGAAAAATAATGCATTTACAATATAGAGTGAAGGAATAAACACAGTAAGATGGTTTTCCAATAATAGTCAATTACCCTGTTCTGAATATAATGTTTTCGGCCATAATAATAAATAAATATTTTATGGCCAGCAGCACATAGTCCTGATCTGACGATTGTGGAAATTTATTTTTGGGGAAGATTGAAACAAATTATTTACGGTGAAACAGTGCACATTATTTACTACTTAATTTTTACATAAAAACTCGAATTATTAATGAACTTTCATAGCCAGAGTACAAATTTTTTGCGTATTTTCTGTCTGTGATATATATGATCAAAGTCATTATTTATTATTTCCATTGGGTAGTGTTTGTAGTCCATTGAGTGACTTTAACTTGTACGCTGACTTTGATTATTAGGTCAATATTTTTTTTGATTTCTTTGCTTCTAACAACATTTGTACGCTAAGAATTTCAACAAAATATCAAGTATTTGGTATCATTGTAATAGGGTATTTGACTGTATTAAAAATATGGCATGTATTATAGCCATCCTAATAGATTACAGTTTAAGAAAACTATTTGTTATTACTTTTCAAAAAAAAAATGCTTTATTTCTATGAAAAACCAAAATTAAAATTGAATTTTATTCACGTCCTATCACGTGATTGAAAACGCTCTGTAATTGGGTCAGTCTCCAGTGATGTCATTCGTTAGTCCGCCTTAGAGCGCGTTCGGTTTGTCAGGGTATGGTATGGAGAGAGCAATGCTCAGATAACTTGGGTCGGCTGTCTCTCTCTTATATGCAGATAAACGCCGTATGACGTTAGTCCGCCTATTATGCAGCGCGTCACTCTCACCGTAAAATACCGGGTTATCCGAACGCGCTTTTATGCTTTTCCCGTTTGAATTTAATAGCACGAAAGCGTCATGTAAGCATAACTTTGTAGGTTAGGATAGCCCTAACCTTCAGCTGTCAGATCAGATAATACCTTTCGAAAATACGATAGATAGCTTATTCTAGTCAGTTTTACTTATGTCGAAGTAATCTTCACAACAGAAAACACTTGTATTGGCGGCTATTTATTTCATTTGGATTTCTACGAGCCAACCACTTTCTTCGCAGTTTCAAATCTTGCGGAACAGCTACAAATAGTTTATCCGGAGTTTTTCTTGACGTATCTCTGCATTGTGGATTTATACACCATTTATAACCCATTTTTATGTAGAAATTGTGAAAGCAACACATCATACAACACAATTACCAAACGGCGACGATGCCGATGCTGACAGACCATATGGGCCGATTTGACATCTTGACATCACATCATCTTGACATCTTGACATCACTAACCGGTGACGTCACACAACAGAAAGTATCGTTTTGGCGGGACTTTTTGTGATTCAATTTTTAACGCTGATTTTTATGAAATATTGAGGAAATAATTACAAAAAATAATGCATTTACAATGTAGAGTGAAGGAATAAACACATTAAGATGGTTTTCCAAAAATAGTCAAATACCCTATTGAAAGATGCTTTTTATCGAATAATCAGGGTGTCGCCATTGGGTACCCGTGAAAAAAATGACTCACTGTCAATGTCGGCCAAAATCGATTTACATAGTTAGTGTTTATTTGACACTTTTTGACGATTTTCACCAATTCCTAAGTTATTTTTGCGTTGCCTTGGTGATAAAAATTGACGATCGATATGTTTTTGTGTTCAGAATGTCATCCTGATTGAAAATATCACACAGAGAATATAGGGTGGCATTTAAAATTTCAATGATGACGTCATTTCCGGAAAAACCGGAAGTCATATTAAGCTCAAGAGTATCCCAAAGAATGGTATTTTATGTCTATTAACACTTTCCTAAATTTCATTCGTCCAGCTTTATAAACAAACAAAATAAACGGGAGTACCTATGGCGTGGGTCACCCGGTATAGTTTTGTCACCTACGGCTTTAACGAAGAAATGACGACAAGTTATAACAGTTCATATTATGCGTATAGTTCGTTGTCACCAATGTAATAAAGTGGCAACACACTTTAATAAAACTTATCGATTTGACATTGGAATACTTTAACATTGTTCATAAATTGAACATAAACTACTGACGTACTAATGCGAATGGCGAATCACAAGCGATAGTATTGTATGCGAACGATTAGGAAGCAATAAATTCCAACATTAAAAAAAAAATCAGTTATTCTTTTCGTTCGGTTTTTGGATGAAACATAAAATCAAACAATGGGCAATAACTTTAGAGGAGTTTGTAATGTCAATTCTGCTGATAGAAGCTGCAAATAAGGCCCTCTATTAACAATTTGTCTAATGGAAGATAGGATATCTACTATCTAAACAAAAAATACCTTGAAAAGATGGCAACTTTTTTATAAAATAATAATGTATGCAAAAAAAAAAATAATTTCCTTATTTGATATTTTCTTACTTTTATGCAGGGTGTTCCTAAATATCATGTAAATACGAAAAAGGGTAATTCTTTGGCTTATTTAATGACTGAAAATTCATATAAACATAGGTCAGCAAACGCTTCGTTGCCGATCTACAGGGTGTTGAAATTTCAAGATGTTTTTAGTTGTTTCTTTATTAAATAAGCCAATGAATTACCCCTTTTCGTATTTTAATGATATTTAGGAACATCCCTGTATACTTTCCAATACGCAATACTACATCAGAAAACCACTGTAAAAAATTCATATCTCTACAACGCGTATTAACGCTAGGATTCCGAACCTACGGTACACTTCCGGTAGACTACATCGTTAACGAAAATTGCCAACGTAGTTGCTACGTAACAACTGCGTTACAGAATTGGCCTGAATATCTCAAAAACTATCGACTTTTAACTAAGGTCATATTTAGATATTCTGGCCAGTCATGACTCATGAGTTGCCCTATCAGCCCTCCACGACGTAACGTTGAATTTTGGGAACCTCTGGATAAGAGAGAAGAACTCACAATATAATTACTTAATAAAGAAGGATGTCTCAATAAGAGCATAAGATTAGAATTGCGCGCTATTTTGGCTGTTATATTTTGATAAGTCAACGAGTGAGACAGGTCGATAGGAGACGGATGGGAGTTAGTAAACACGGAGCGCTGCACGAGACAACAACATGTGCTTATTGTTACATATTCCTATCAAAATGGTGAAAGTTTGGTTTCTACAATTCGTAAATTGCGTCCAATATTCGATAGAAATACAGTTCCAAATTCATCCACTGTGAAAAGAATAGTCGCAAAATTCGAAAGTATTAATTCAGGAAAACACACGACACGCGCTCGTAAGTCGTAACGCACAAGACGAGAAACCATTAAAATGCAGCAAAGGTGGCTATGCTTGTGCACAAAATGCCAATGTTAGAAGGTATATGAGAGCGTACAGGGGTCGTTCCGAAACAACTGACTCAACAACTTCTTCCATCAGATCATCTACGGAGAAGAGAGTTCACTAATTAGACCATTGCGTAACAAAGAGCGTATGCCCATTTTGTGGACAAAATCATCTTCAGCGACGACGCTCAATTTCACATTTATTCATTCCAATTTCAAATCTTGCGCGATTATTGAGTCAGCCCTTAGTATCCACATCTTTTAAACTTAAGGCGGTTTATACAATTTTTGCCTTGCAAGCCATCGACGAGGCGACGAAAGTTCAGAATGAGATAGAGCTATACAAACTAAACAGCCGACGTGCAGCACGCTAAATATTACACGTCAGCTTCGAAATGTAAATAGGATAGCTGGGCGTTTCTTAACTCACTAACAATAAAGTGGGGGGCATTATTTGTGTAACTGTCGAGGTGGACGCATAGCAATCTCAGTCAGCGTGGTACATACGCGATAATACATTTCTTACAAATTACGCAATCTTTACTTATGCCATGAACGAAATAAATCATATAAAATAAATGATTGATACCAATTAAGGATACCTAATATTTTTATCTAGTTATTTTGACGTCGAATAACTGTTGAACTACTTACTTACTTTGATTTGATTATTTTTTCGGTACACAGTGAGAATGACACTCATGAAGATTGTCACTTGCTTTTATTTATTTTTTTTTTATTTCTCTATCTTTGTGCCGATGTAACAGTGGAAATGAAAAGTAACAGAATAATGGCGTTTTGTCTTCTTTTATAGCACCTACCCCGTCTATAAACATAATGTCGTTGTCGGTATTCGTATTTCACGGTGACATACATTTTTTGTTTTTTTGTGTTAGGAAAGTAGGTACGCATATAGACGTAAAACCCATATTGTTTGTGTCACAGTTTCGGCGCTAAGAATGACGAAAAGTCATTCCAGTCTTTGTTGCTTTTAGAATCGTCGGTCTCCTTTTGCCGGATTCCTTATCTCGACAAACCAAGACAAACCCATTTATCAATTTTTGACAAATTGAGTATAGTATTGACTTTACATATTTGTATATTATATGTATTTATTATTGCTATTTCATATTTGCGTGGTGACAGAGATAATATTTTTGGTCATGTAAATCGGTGAGGATTGAATTTTGTGAATTCATCCTAATAAACGTTTAGGGTGATGTGTGGTATTTATCTTCAATAATCTGGAGAAATTAATTTGTGAAATAAAAATGCGCTAAGCCCATGCAAGAAGAGACACAAATTTCCGAAATCAAATCGAACCAGTTTGAATAAAACTAAAAAAACAGTTTGAATATCTAAAGAAAAACAGTTTGAATCAGTTTGAATAAAACTACATTCCATATTTTACGTTTTTCCTATTATTTAACCTTCACATTAAATATTGATCAGTTGGAAATTTTCACCAATCGAATTAAATCGAAGCACTTTTTAAAAATAAACTTTTTAAATAGGGGATAAAATTTCATTTACAAATTTATGAGAAGAATTTAAAATGTACATAATTTTTAATGATGTTTTTTAAGTGTTACTTACGTGCATGTCGCCCCTATTCACAATTATTTCAATTATTTCACAATTATTGATCCAAATTATGTTGTAAAACGTCATAGATAATAAAACACAATACCTGTCGAAATATCGAAGTCCGCTAATACAATATCAGGTGCATTTTAATTATTTAACACAAACATATCAATATCTAAAAAACAATTATTGAAGATATGAATAGCGAACCCCAGTCTGCAATGATAAAGAGTGTTTACTTGACATAAATGAGTCAAAGCAAAAAATTAAATAAAAATTATATGATGTCGTTTAAAATAACGAAGTTGATACCAACTTCATGTAGACCGGAAGTGAGAGTCAATTCCAGAGTATTTTAATTCAAAAGTTCGGATCGAGTAGACCCCGATTCCAGAAATTCAAACATATAGAATAGTGGTACATCAAAAAATTCTACTGGAACAGTTCCGTGAGACATTCTGTATGTAAGAGATTATAATATATGAAAATAAAGACATCCCTTTCAAATTTTGAGGTAATTATAACTACTATATACTCAACAGGTTGTGGGCTTTCCAAAAATGTATCGTTTAATGAAATCGGTTAAAAAAAACTTTTATAGGTACCTTTTATAAAAATATGATGGCAGCACTTTACCACTGCTGATTTGTAAGAGAACATGCCTGTTTTTCGTACATAATTTCTCGTGACTGTATGCAATTAACGTCTGAATATTTTTTTACCGATGGAGAAAAGACTGGTCTAGATGCTGACATAGGGTTTTGATCAGAACTCGCTTCCATTTTGCCGCTATAAATTAGACAAAATGGGTGACTTTTAGCGTTTTTTTTCTATATGAATTCATTAAAAATATTTTTTTTTGCTCTTGATAGCACCTGGATTATCTCCATATCTATACTATATCCAAATTTCACGATCATATGTCACAGCGTTCACGGGACGTTTGAGTTGAAAAAATGCACTAATTTTTAGCGCTGTACAAGCCGCCTTAAAGTCCGGCGTTCAAATGTCATAAAAAGACTGTTTTAAACCGGATTTTAAAAATCCGACTAACCCTAGTACTGATATACCAAATTTTACTAATTAGCCTAATTAAACATTGCTTCGGTCGGAATTGTATAATTCGATGTTAGCATTTCCTTTTCTCCTTATCGTTTTTTTTCTCCTTATCAGATATAAATTTGTTGTGGTGGAAAAAATATTCCTATATCTGTCACATTTGTGGACGCTTGTAGTAATAGTCCAGGAAAATTTGTAATTAATTAAAAACTATTGAAAAATTGTGCCTGTCAAACTTCCTTCATTCCTCGAACCTCACTCACTTAATCACAAAACTAAAAATGAAACAGTGTAGCAGACAAAATTTAATAAATTTATGTAAAAAATAAATTTGCTATAAACTACTCTTTAAAAAAATCCACTAAAAATTAAAAATGTTCCACATTTTTTATTGTTTCATGTATTGTCACCAGAAAACGTCCACATGAAAAAATTGCACTCGATTGGACAATGGGAAGTAAAATACAATGGGTAAAATATCGATTACAAGATTTAAATTTAACAAACAAACAAGTGAAGTTAACATAAGCGTAGTAAAAATTAAATCCATTCATCTTGAAATTTTAATTTGCCCGAAAATATCAATAATTTTATCCTTGGTCTCTGGATAAAAACTGAGGAATTCTTTCTCCATTGAAAGCGCTGTAATTGTTGTAAAATACTTTTGATATGCCAACTGCAGTTTGTAAAACTACCTGCTATCAGCACCGACCGTGTCGTGCTGGTAGAAGGTAGTACGGTCGGCACTGCGGGAACAACAGTGCTCTCAAGTGCACACAAACATCTCGCCTACTGGAATTGTGAAGATCACAGTTCCATACAACGATTTTTGAATCTGTTTCTTATACTGGTGGATGGCTACTGACATTAAGGTTTAAGGATTATACTTAGTGCAAGTATAAAGAAAGAATTAAAGGGAAAAGGACTCGTTGTATTAAATGTTATCCATAATATTAAGTGGAAATAATAGGGGGTGCTGCAGTTCTACAGTGCCAATACGCGAGCCACTGTTAATTAGTCACTGCTAATTAGTCACTGCTAATTATAATAAATTAACCGTTCATTTTCTCGTCTATAGGTTCCAGAATCATTTTCATAGTAAATTTTGTCCACTACAATGGGGTATTTTTATTTTTTCGATTAAGTGAGTGAAATTCGAGGAATGAAGTATTAAAAGTCTGACAGGCACTGATATTTTGATTCTATTGACAGTATTGTCAAAACATCAGTTTGATACAGTTTGACACTGATGTATAGTATGATAAAGTCATGTGCCTGGCCACATCTGATTTTTTCAGTAGTTCATCAAATAATGCCTTTAAAACCCCTCGTAAATAAAATGAATAATCTCAGCAAGAACCAGGACACAAAAAATAACAGAATTTTCTCATTTCTAAGCAAACTTTTCCATAACCAGTCATCAAACCGCATACAAAATTCAGACAAAAACAATTGCGTAAACGGAATGCCACAAAACGGGCGTATTCGCGATTCCAGCTCATACGATTAGATAAGAAATTATGGAAACGAATTGTTTCACACCGAATAAAAACGCGATTCCACAAACAAAGGTAAACCAAAATGTCTCCAAAACAACCGAGAAACGTCATCAGACAAGATTAGCAACTACAAAAAAAAAATAAATCTATCCACTCCTCATGTCAAGGTAACAGAAAACCTACAACCAAAATATATGCACACCAGTACGAGGACAAAAACTTTACATTTCGCGACAATAATTTAATTATAAATACGCGGTGATGTCATCGCAGGACAGTAGGTATAATAAAATGTTGAATTTCGTTGTGGTGTAATACGAAATGTACACATACGAATACTAGGTACGATATGCCTATAGATTTCTAACATTATGAAGTTATAGTTGACGTTGCGGATGATTCTAACCTATCTTTCCTTGACACTTTGACTTGTGGCGCCCTCCTATACCCAAATAATCCAGAACCGTTAAGTTCCATCTCTATAGACACACACAAAACCTCACTTTTTAAACCATCAGCACTGCACGCACTAAAAAAATACAACACAACTATTCAAACCGAACGAAATTTCTAAACTAATCTATATATATATATATATATGCCCGTGAAATAATTTCATCGGTATAGACTTTACGCGTTATCTAATCTACAGAAATAAAAAAAGAAAGCTTAGACACCGTTTAGCGCAATGTTTTTACTAACTTGTCACCCATTTTTTTTTAATTCGCCATTGATTATTTCGGAGAACATTTTTTTGGTTTTTTGTGCGACGATTTGAATTTTGCGACCGGACCGGCGTATCTTTTTCTGTAGACTCGAGATCCGCGGCGCGCGGTTTCGCATTAATTGAATCGTAAGGTCAATCTTATCGATACTTTCCTTATCAGCAAGTGCTATTTGACATGACCAAATTGATTTTTGCGATGTGTATGTCCAATTTGTGTAGCGATTAGCGTATTGTGTGAGTTGGAGGGGGGGGGGGGGGTTAGTTCCTGGAAACAAACGCCGGCATACGCCCGGTGGTTCTGTCAACCGAACGGGTTATTGAGGTTATGTATTCATATACCTACCCGCATAAAAAGCAGTTCGGAGTCGATGATGTGTAAAAGTAAGGTACTGTTGGATTGTGTAAGAATAGGCCATTGTTCCGGGATAAATGACATAATATACTGGTTGATTTAATATGCTTACATGGTGATTAAGCGAATAGCATTAATCCCGGAACAGGAGCAAATTTATGGGTGACATTTTAAGACATAGCTCTTTAAAATTGACCCAGCCGTTGTCAAGTTGATCTGCTTTTTACGTAATTGTGTCGAATTACTACGAACTGTCACCGCGGAGCTCTGTAAAGAAGGTTTCTGTAATAAAGTCCACCGACCGAGGCAAGGGAGAAGAGTACCAACAGCTCAGATCAATAATGACTAACAGTTGTCAACAACTACAGTAGCTGTCTATTGGCAAAGGGCAGAAATCGGCTGAACAAATTAAGTAAGTATGTTTGTTTATACACAAGGACTTGAGTACAACGGTTCACCGTTAGATGGAACCACATCCTGGGCGTACTACAGACTCAAGGCCGACGTCGATCTCATTAGCATAAACGCTCCTCGTACACTGAATTTTTACTTATTGTTTAAGCTTTGTGTCACCTTTTTGGATAGTTAAAAGGTAGTATGTCAACACAATGGCGCAGTGTTTAGAATTGTGTAATTTTTGTTGATGAAGTGTTTTAGTTGTTGGTATCATAATTTTGAATGATAAAATGTTCCTTGCTGAATAGGCATAATGGAGACTAAGCGATTAGAATCGTTAAGAAAACGGACTAAATTATTGGGGAGATATGTCGAGATAAATAATCGATAAAAATGATGCCACAAGATGAAATGAATGCGCTATGGTATGCAATAAATCACGAAGACAACGTGATAAACCATGGAATACAAATCTTTACAAATCTGTAACTGTTTGGAGTTTCAAGTTTATTAAGTTTATTTTCCCAGAAAAATAAATCTAAAAAAGCCTGTCAAATCTTTAAAATAATAACAATGCATATAGTTTGTAGCTATTAATAAAGATAGATGAAGTTATTTTGGTTTTAATTCATAAGTTTACAACAGGAAATAATAGAATTTGAGTTATAAAACAAGAAACTTATTAGTTTTGTTTGACATATTCCATAATTTTATCTGTGAACTTCAACAACACTTAACAAGAAAAATGTCACAACTCAAATAAGGGTTGGATATAAGGAGCAGTTTCTTGAACTTCATCAAAATAATATTTTTTATATATAGCCCAGTGTATTGCGTAATTGACAAAAAAAATAAAAGAAGTTACGTATATTTTAGTTTTTCAAATACACATTGGTAGTAAAACTTAAGCTTTCTCCTGCAAAATGACGAATTTTATGTCAATGTGTCACTTTTCATGTACAGTCATTGAAATAAGTAAGTTCGTATCGCTATAGCAGGATTTGAAAATAGTATGTCGGTTATATATTCGTGTACTGGTCTCCCTCGACCCGGCCGCTTCGCAAAAAGTTGTCCGTCACGAAGTGGTTTTTCGATGGATGTAATGTAACGGGATTTAGTTTATTTTGAGCGTGTCCGATCTTTTCCTTAATGTGATACCTTCACTTCACCTTCATTGCATTGTAATAAATGTAATATGACCACTACACTTAAGTTTACGAGTAGGTAATGCATTTAATTAAATATAGAATTATTTATATATAATAATATTAATAAACATTAAAGTTTTTGATAACACGATACGAAAATCTCATTTTAAGATATTGCGTAATATTACGACACAGTATATAAATTTATTTCATTTAATACACATATTAATTACGTAAGTAAATGCACAAATCAACTTGTTGCCAAGGATTAGCACTGAATATAGACTATTTCAGAATGTAATATTCAAATATCTTCACTAAATATAAATAAATTCTCTAAATTTAATTTAATTTTATATTTAGGACGGAACATGTATTTTGTATGAAGGACAATGGCAATACTATATATGTATTTACTTTACAGCAGTTAATATTCCAATTATCTTTCCTGCGATCTAATACATGCTTGACAACCAAAATAATTAAAATTATAGCATTAATATATACAGGATGTCCCACGTTTCTTCCGCAAAATATTTTTTTCAGAAAGTAAATTACTTTTTCAATTCATTAAAAAGTTACAGCCGTTTGAATTATTAACAATATCTCATTTTAAACAGCTCCAACTTCTGAAGGAACAGAGAAAACTAATAAGACAATATGAAACTTATTACCTTCTACTTTCTAGAAAAAAAAACAAGACATTTTGGTATTTATGTTGTCTAAATGTTCTTTTAGATGGTCGTATATTGTTTTATTTAATTTTTTAAATAATAGTTATTACATATTTACATTCCATCAAAATTCGTCAAAAGTTTAGAGCTTGCTTCCACAAGCTATTATAAATTTATTATATTGCTGTAAAGTAAATACAAAAGAATAATATAAAAAAATTGTAATGATACATTCATGTTATAAAAAAATACATACTCATTTCTGTTTATTAAGTTAAACACTGTAAAATAACGTTGAAGCTAAATATGTATCTCAAAAACACCTGTAATTCACAAGAAACAAATTACCATAAATACGAATTTAAGGAAATTTAGTTTTAATTTATTTCTATTTTGTTAATTAATGTTAGTTCTGAAATAACCTTCAGTAAAAATATTGACAACAAGAAATTGATTTTTGTATTTATTAACGCAAAAAAGGTCGTAGATTCAATAAGTTTGTATAATTTGTTGTTTTATGCAATATCTTGAAATGAGATTTTCATTTCATGTAATCGAAGACTTTTGTGTTTAATAATATAAAATTAACATTATATAAATCATATAAATCATTATAAACCAATTCAAAGCATTGGAACAAGGTTCCGCAAATAATAAATTTCCGATATACGCCGACCAGACTAAGAAAAAACTCGTACATGGAGGTATCATCGACACACTGCTGAAATATTGATACGAACTTACTTAATTCCAAGACTATACATGTACACCAACGATATATAGTCGAGCCAAGGAGAATTATTGTCGAAATATAGCTATTTAAATGTACCATGCTTTCAGATAAATTAAAAACAACGGAACAAATAGTATATTATAATACTAGTTTTGTAAGACAAAAATTGGCGAACGAGTTGTTTTGGAACGAGTGCGCCAATCCGTTTTAAAAAACAAGTGTTATTTTTTTCTACTTAGCGACATTATTTACAGAAATTTCGAAAATTGCCGTTGTCATCTTACAATCTAGCGTAGTTTTATCTTCAGCAGTTATTAATAGCGATTTAGATGTCAGCCTTATTTGACACGACGTCAATATCATCAATCTTGGAAAACTAAAAGTTACTAAAAGTTTGTGATCTAGTGTTCATAACGACACCGAAAGCGGTTTCGTAATGACTATAACGAACGCAAAGTAGAAAAATGCAAACAAAGCAACCAGTAGTGCGCCCAAAGTATGCGTCTTAAATTGATATTTAATAATGTATTATATTTCCAGACAATTCCTGCAAAATACTTAAAATAAATGCATATTTTTACAAAGTTTATTTTGTGAAGTCGAATTTTGTGGTTTGAGGTAAGGTCAGACCTTATACGAGATGGGATCAGAAATGTTGTATATTGCGCTGGTAAAAATTATATTAAATAGCCGCGAGACCTTAGCAAACAGAGTAAAAAGCTAATCGCTAAATTAATAGCTTATTTTGAACGTGAACATGACCACGGAGGCTCCTTTCAGCAGCTGAAATCTATGCAACTTAGTTTTCACCAGTAAAACCTGTTTTGTACGCACCATATAGAAGTAAATTGCTGCAAAATACGTAATCTCACTATCTCTATCTCTCTCAGCGGTCTACTAATATTGGCTCGACTATATCTGCGTGGAAACATGAGAAAATCTATGAGACTATAATATCCTATTGAAAAAATCCTCGAACACGTCGATTTTTAACTATCCAAATAAATATTTTTATGTAAAATTCAAAATCCGACCTTCAATTATTGTTGCTACTGGTTTATGACGTTCTTTTAGTGATTTTGGTTTTACATATGAAAATGTTAAACGAGAAAGACACCTAAAAATTCCAAATAGGTATAGATAACTCATGGAGTATATTATAAATGGAATATGAAAATGACCTCCGCAAGCCTGCTTATACACTACATTATTTAAGACTTCATGTTAAAAATTATTTTACGTTTGTGAAATTTTGGGTAGATTGATTTTTTGGGAAACGTTGAATACTGCTAACAGCACAATAACAGAAGAACAGATAATTTTTCCCGCAATTCACAACATCTGTCTATTCGATCTCTGCTTTCGTTCACAAATCGCGGAAAAGAAAATTCTTATCTTTCAATAATCTAAACCTACCTTTCGATGTTGGTCGCATCCTCTTCGTGGTTCTGACCGTGATCCTGGCCATCCTG
This sequence comes from Aphodius sticticus, assembly GCA_963966075.1. Taxonomy (NCBI): domain Eukaryota; kingdom Metazoa; phylum Arthropoda; class Insecta; order Coleoptera; family Scarabaeidae; genus Aphodius; species Aphodius sticticus. The sequence continues at coordinate 107,848,129 of OZ014506.1, forward strand.
CGCCGGGACGTCAGTTTTGGCGTCAGGCCTCCTGTCAGAATCCGTCCGCGTTAGAGAATGACTGGCCTTCATGTCACCTAAAATTTACAAAACATAATAGTTAACAATCGGGCCATTCCAGCTAATATCAAGCAGGTGAATCAGCTATAAATGAATCAGAAGAAGGACAATGTTGACAAAACTGTCTTAAAAACAAAATTGACAAAAAATGACCAATGTAATTTACAAGAGAATGCTGCATTAAAAGAAAAAAAACAAACTTTTGCGTATCCTTATTATAATAACAAACAATTGAGGTCAAAAGCGCGTCAGCTACAATATTATAGACGCATTAGAAACGAGATAAGCAAAGATAAACACAATCGCTTAATATTTATTAGCAATGACAATTTATGAATTAGTTATTAATATTTCCTATTAATAAAACGATTAACGCATAATAGCAATAACCTAATTTATTTTATTTTTTGTCCTAATGGATTTTATTTATTACAATTGCCTAAAAAGCATTTAACTTAGTCGATTTTGGGTGCTAACTAAAGATATCAACATGCAGGGAGTACAACGTGTGTAAATATAGCGTGTTGTTACGCAATTCTTTCATAACTTTACAAACATACTTACGAGAGGAAGAATAAACATCGAATACACAATATCAAATGTTCGATTACAATACTTACACATCCTTGAGGTCATCGATGAGTACCTTGATATAATACCCTCAATAAATGTCTAATGAACATACCTTGGGATAAAAGAAAAATACTAGGCGTTATTTGTTAAAAAAAAAAAAGGTACAACCGATAAACTATTCGAAGAATTGTACTTTTGATAAAATGCATTTGAGTAAATATTTCCAAACATTACCTAACCGCATTAATACAAATAAACAGATAAATGACAAGATAATACTCAATCCAATCAATAGTAATAAGTAATAACTAATAAAAGATGAGATAATATGAAAAACAAGGTTGTGAATTGGGCTATAAAAACTTGTATAGACACTTTTGAGGTCAAATCGAATAGGTGCTTGGTTAACATTTTCAACAAAAAAAAAAAAGGTTGATTTCAGCGCCAAACGTACTTTGCCAGGTGGCGAACTGGTGAACTGGATGATAGGCAACCGAATGTTCAGGTTTGTATTGCAAATAGTAGATTCCGAGACGGTTAGATGTGTCCACCTCTCAAAAAAAAAAAAACAAAACAAAAGAAATAACAAAGTAACAAAAGAAAATAACTTGTTTAGCACAGTTTTTCATAGCCTATAGGGTATAAGTAAAATTTTATTTCAAATTATAATATTAAATTGCAGATGTGGTCAAAAGTGTTGATTTATTTAAAAAAAAAAAGGTGAAATCACGCGAGAAAACAGTAATTTAGGTAAATACTTAGCTGGTTTAATGGTTAATGTTGGTGTAGAAGCTCTAATTGATAGAAAAATCGATTTTTTTATGAAAAGACTAGTTATCTCTGCAATTGTTTATTTTAGCACTGGTGTGTGCTAGTACTTTTTTGTGCAGAACGATGCGTAGAATTCAAAAAAATAATTAGATATATGGTGTTCCATTTAAAAAAATTGACTTTCTTAGGAAAAACTGTTTGCTATATTTTGTTGTAGATTATGACCACCCTGTGCACAATTTGGATATGGTAGGTAATCACGCTAACAGAACGCTTCTTACTTTATCATAATCTAAGGGTGCGCAATAAAACTAAAAACAGGTATTGAGATATACAATTTTTCTTAGACTGCTGTTTTTAAAAAAAAAATGCAAATAAATCAAAAAGTATAAAGTTTAGGGTAGGTAATGTTATTTCTCATTGTCGTAGAATTTTGCGAGGAATTCAAAATTGTGCCGAAATATACGTTGTTCCATTTAAAAAAAAACATAAGTTTGGGTTGGTACTACCTTATGGAACATCCTGTATTCACGCTAATAATTTTAGAGTGTGCGCCTCGGCGTTCTGTATAGATGAGTGAAATCAGTTTTAAAAAATCTTCATTAACAGAGGCACAATCTTCCGAGATCGCACTGTTGAGACACCCTGTATACTCATACATTCATCAAAAAAATATTATTAAAACCGTTAATTTGATGATAATTTAAGAAATTATTAAATCTGTCAAACTAAGTACTTTGTTAAGTACTTTGCCATGATTATAGTATAAAGAAACTAGGAGAATGTGCAGGCCTAATAGGCCTGCTGGTCGACCTAGGTAGATCGCCGAAGCGTTAAGAGGGATACAAAAAGCCCGGATGCTGCTACACGCGCGACGTGATTATCTCGTACGTTCGAAGCGGTTACGGGGCGCCATCTATTGCTTCGTAGCGTAATGCCAACAGCGACATGATGATGTGGCGCCGTCTGGTGATCGCGTCGCGAAGCGCGCGGCCGTTGCCTAGCAACCACGATCGGTTGCCATGGCGACGCGCTGACCTGTACACTCCTAAAGCATAATCCATAAATTTACCCGAATCGAGGTAAAAAATAACGAAAACTGGGCCGAAAATGGACGAAATCGAAGGCCTAAGCGCCGTAAAATCAAATCTTAGGCGGAAAATCGGCGCCTGCGGCGCTGATTATCGCTTCTCCGAGGAGCAGACCCTTCCCCCGATTCGCCGATTTTCGTAAACTTCTTGCGCGGACTGTGTTAGACTTTTAGTATATAGTAGGGACTAGTAAAAAGAATGGAAATAAATCCAATACGGATCTTGGGATCCGACGCGGAAGGTGTTTGGTATTAATATTCAATGGCGTCCGCAAATTTTACGTTCACGTTCGCGGTTTTTCGCATTTTACCGCAAAACGGTCCCGATTTCGCAATTTTTGCTTCTGTACAAAAATAATCCTTATAAAATTCTGAACAAAAACGGTATTTACCAATTTTTCTTGTATAGAGCAGTTCTCAAACTACGAGCGCCCCCGAAATAGGAGCACTTTTTTTCTAATTTTAGCCCACCATCGAGAGAAGCTTATGATCGAAAACAGACAGACGTTTTTGTTGAATGTTTAATACAAAACCATAATTATTGATGGAATTAAATGTAAATATAGAATTATTAACAACAGGAAAGAAATGCTCATATTGGAATACCCCTGTATGATAACGCCTGAAAATGGCGGCGGTAGCATATTATAATTTTAATAATACTGAAATAATAAAAATATTATTTTATTACATATTATAATATACCCCTATATTGTATTCAAGAAAACGTGGATTATACATTTTTTTGTGGAGATGTTTCGGGATTGATTTTGTACAGTAGCTAAAACTGCGAAATCAGCCATATTGAGGTGGCTTTTAGCGCTTCCAGGCTCTAATAAAATTCGCTGACACAAAATATTGAAAAACCAACACTTTCCGCGTCGGATCCAAAAAGGGCAACTAATTATTAGACTTCTTGTCCTAATAGCCCATTTTTCGTCTAATTTCACTGTACTAGTACCCAGAGTTATTCATATTTTATAATTTTCAATTGTCTTGATCTCGAATATTTTCTTAAGCAACTTAAATGTCTATATGCAGAGTTATTGGTGAGTATTCCTTTAAACATGTTATAGTAGAGGTCATTTGCAAGTTATTTCACCCCAAATGCATGATCCAAATGTTAAGAGTTTTCGATATATTTTAATTCTTACAATTTTTGAAGAAAACATTACCTGTAAAGTCATAATCGAACACACCAAAAATAATTAATATCTATTTTCGAAGTTTTTTTTTGTATGTCAATGGTGTGTGTCTTTAAGGCGTAAGAATTGTTGATAAATAAAAATGTCCTGAAAAAATCATCTACAAATAAATACTGGGTTAAATACTTACTTAAGACCCAGTTCTACCTCTTCTAAAACGCCGTTTTCAAATAAAAACGTTATTTATTGTTCGAAGTTTATGAAATATTCAGTGTAACTTCTTAGATAAATAACTAGTTGGGCTGGATGAAAAATATTGGTTTGAGTGAAGTATTTACTTTTCTGTGTGTAACATTCCCAAATGTTATTTTGACAATTCTTGAATGTCCCACACCAACGATTCATCAACGATTATTTGACACAGAAAAAAAATGCAAAACATATTAATTATTTATTGTTTGTCCGGTTAACTTCATGGTAGCGTGTTCTTCAAAAATCGTAAGAATTAAAATATCTCTAAAACTGTTAACATTTAGATCATGCATTTGGGGTATTGAAATATGTACCTTATAAACGACCTCTACTATACCGTGTTTAAAGGCATACGTTTACTAACCAATAACCCTGTACATCATATTTTTGCCGTTTTTCGAACGGCAAAAAATGTACCCAAAAATGTCTTTTTCATCTGTTGACATGCACAATAGAAACTGAAATGAAGGTGAAATTCCGATGTTAAATTTACCGCAAAAATGGTTAAATTTGATACATAAACTTGATAGAACTGCAATATTGGCCTAGCGTCTTGACCAACTCTAAATTTCAAAAATTCAGTTTCTTTTATGCTGTTAGAACATTCCAACGTAATTTGTCTTCTATAGGTTCCCTTAAAATAACCGCTTCCAATATCTCTTTTAAAGTTAACATGTGTGAACTCTATTTCTGTCAATACTTTCTACAAAAAGAAGATTAAAAAACAATGAAGGCCTATTTTCTTTACGTCTATAGCATAATAACGCCTAGCATTCTCTTCCCCCACAGTTCAAAACACCCAAAAAAATAAACAAAAACCGATTTACCTGCGATCTCTTCAGCAGGAACAACAGCATGGTCAACGGTATCCTCCGTAATCAAATCGACGCTCAAATTCCTGCACAACTGATGATGCCCGCCGACAGAAAATGGCACGTACGCAAACTCATTATCAGCAGGCTTCGAATTCCTGCTCCTCAACTGCTCCATAAGCTTATTCCTCCGCGTTCTCAGCAAATTAAGATTTATGGCGCTGCTGGATTTTGACTTGGCCAGCACCGGCTTTTCAGAAGTCGTCGTCTCGCCAATCCCAACGTTAGACGCGCACTTCTTATGCCCAAACATACCAATCCTACCCCTTTCCAAGTTAGAGGTCTGCCTGATCAACAAATCAAAGTGAGACACTGAACCACGAACGCTTGGCTCTTTCTTGGTCTTCAAGTTTTCTTCGTTCTCGTAGATGATGGCTTCAGACTCGTTCTTGGTCCGGCATATCTTAGATTTCACACGTTTTAGGTAGGAGTTGTTCTCTGAGTTTAATTTCTCACTTCGAATCGAAGGATTTCTGGTCGCCAGTTTGGAATTAACAGCAATTTTCGACTTCTTCTTCGAGTCTGAATTCGCACCAATCAATTTCTTCTTTCCCAATTGTGCATCCACAATTTCCACATGCATCTTCTCAGCTTTTATATTCTCAGTACTCTCAGCGCTCCTCAGCGTTCCATACCTGAAGATATCACTGAACCTCCTCGTTTTCCTTTCAGACTTCTCCACGTAGTCTTTCTCCGCGTCAAAATCAGTCAAAATACCGCTTCTGCTTCTTGATAAACTACCTGTGTCACCTGCGTCACTGTCAACTTTCCCACAACCTCCTACGATGAAGCTATCGCTATAACGTTTCACCTCGACAACGTTTGCGCGATTTGGATCATTCCTGATTTGAACACCGTCGTCAACTTCAACGGGTAATTTCTTCTCGTTTTTCTGTTTCTTTTCGAGTTTTTTGACGTTGTTCGTAGCGGTTGGTTGTTTGCGTTTCTCCGCCGGGTCCGTTTTGGATTTGTCGATTGTCGTTTTGGCGGTGTTGTTGGTAGCATTTTTACCAACCGGTTTTTTCTCGTTCTTGTTGGTGGTCGTGCTGTTCGTCCTGGCTATCGGCTTCTTAGAGGCCACGTCTTTGCGTTTCTTGTTCGGCATTGTACTTACGTGCTGGCATACCTGCGATTTGTTTTTTGGAGAATTCCTTAAGTTAGAAAACGTAAAGGGGTAGGAGGGTAGGGGGGAAAAATTGACCGACCACTTTTATTTTTTTTTTGGAGAGTTCTGGTTTCTAAATTCTAATTTATTCTACTTCTACAACCCATTTTCAGTAGATACAGGGTAATTTCATGTCAAATCAAGATAGGTTTTGACCTCATTCTGGCCTCAGTATTTTTGTTCTATTTTGATTAACATCGTTTTATTTTCATAAGCGGGTACATTATTTGCCTACCCAAATCATAAATGAATATATGTGTGCGTGGATGTGAAAAGGGACCAGTTGTCCGTTTCTAGTTACGCAGATAATCGCAAATAAAGTTAAACTTGTGCAAAATACTTTTTGTTTTATTGGCTAATTACTCTCATTATTGTGTTTTTTTATCAGATGTGTTCGTCTGAAACTCGTCTGCGGTTGGAAAAGCATGAAAAAATGCGTTTTTATTGCGAACGAAAAAGGGACCAGTTGTCGATATCACGCTACGCTCTAGCGCATTACGGTGTTGCCGCATACAGTGGCAGAAACAAATATCCGTATGATAGCAGTTTATAAACTTGTTTTTTAAAAATATAATTACAAAGTTATATAATATTCCGGGACAATTACTACGCTTATATTAACTTCACTTTTTGTTTGCTTGTTTGCCTATTTGATTGTTTGTCTGTTTGGTATGTAGAAATCTTGTAATTGATATTATTTCTACTTCTCAGTGTCCAATCAAGTTAAAATTTGCATATGGACAGATTTCCGGTGACAATACAAGAAGCAATAAGAAAAATATGGAAACATTTCCAAAATTGGAAAAAAAATTCAAATTTGGAAAATTAGACAAATTGAGTTGAAATTTTGCCTGTGGACGGATTTCAGGTGACAATGACATGAAGCAATAAAAAATGTGGAAAATTTTCTAAAATTTTGAAAAAAATTTGAATTTGGAAAATATGTCCAATCGAGTTAAAATTTTGTATGTGGACAGATTGCCGGCGACAATGCTCGAAATAAATAAAATGACTAAAAAAATGGAAAATTTGAAGAAAATTTTAAAAAATTGTAATTTTGTTTATAAAGCGTAGTTTTTAAAAAATGCACTTTTTATATAAATTTATTATGACTGTATTTCCATGTTTGTGTCCCTAGTTACGTTTATTTCTTATCATTAAACGTTTAAAATAATTTGATACTATCTGATTTATTTGAATTCCCAATTTGGATTTTTAACTGACATAAGTGTTGAAATCAGACAGCTGCATAATAGGGTATTCTGGTCATGTCAAAATTTAAGCAGATATTCGGTTTAACCTATTGTACAATTTATGAGGATTCATATAGTAAAGCTATGAGCTTTTTGATTTAGTTTTTCTATAAGATAATTGCAATTAAAAGTGCATTTCGTTTGAATTCACCGACCACCCTCGGAAATACACGATGATTACCGATCTCTAGTAGCGGTGGCAACAGCGTACAGCTCTCGAACAGCTGATCGGCCAAGTTGACGGTTGGCGACCCTGTTGTTTGACAACGAATAAAGGTAACTTTTTTGAGAGATGATTTGATCATTGAAACTTGAAGCCAAACAGCTCTCATCTCGCTAGTCGGCAATGTAAAGAAAATCTTATCAGGAGTTACTGTTCTCCTGCTGTTACAGCCCGGCACAGAGCAATGTCGGCGTTGGAGTTTATACATTTTGAACAATTGTTTGATATAACCTCAATAACCAAAGCAGGTGTCAACAAACGAGCGATTCTAAACGTTGACACAACAGAAGACAACAATTTACTACGTGCACCCTAGATATAGCAACGTTGTCAAGTCGCTCACTTTGAGCGGTCTTTGTGACGTCACAAAGACCAATCCTAATTCAAACTTCAAACAACGATTTCTCTTAATTTAAAACAATGTTTGATATTTTACTTGTGAAGTAGCAAACAGTAGCACCCATACTTTGTAAAAAATGACAATTTCAAAAACACCGGAATACCCCATTATGTAACAGGAAATAGGATGACAAAAGTTGCAAATTCACGGTAATTTATTATGGTTGCCAGATTACACTCGGTGCCATTTTGAATTATAAACATCTAACATCAGACATTTGTTTTCTTCTGAATCCGACACTTAATTACATGTTTGGTCGCCATATTAGGTCCGCCATTTTGAATTCTAAAAATCTAAAAATAAATAAGATTTGGAATCAGAGGACCCCATAAACCCCTTACGAGAATGCTTAAGTCTTCTTAAGACTCGAGAGATGAAGATACCTAGCTTACACTATACATATTGTAGGCCCAGGCCAATGACGCTATAGATTAAAAAATTTATAAAACCCAAACGGAATAATGAAATAATAAATTCTACTAAAAATCTTGAAACTAATATCGAAATTGTTCCAAAAATGTTGGAGTCAGCGTAACTTCCAAATATGCGGGAAGTTATTAACTTTTAAACTTTGCAAAGGTTTGAAGCGTTATAGCGCAAAAGTTTAATTTTTGCACCAGCAACATAAATATATTTTTTGTCAATTTCTTTTCATGGTAATCGGCTTAAAATGTTGGAGTACCTTTGCCATAACTTATTCTATCTAAAAACACTCATAACTCAATTTCGGTCAACTGGTCCCTTTTCATATCCAGGCACACATATTTGTAATATACCGTGTCCGGCAGAAAGTTAGAGACTAATAGGAAAATTTGTTATTACCTATTAACGTCTCAGAAATATTTATTTTTCATAAAGCTTCTGGATTGTCTGAAACCTAAAATGCAAATATTAGTATGTAATTATCTGTTTGCATGTACTGGGTGTTACCAAAACTATGAAAAAGAGTAATGTACCGTAGTTATATTAAAAACTATACAAAAATGTTATTTGAAAAAAGTGTTTAGAAGTATTAGAGGGCATTACATACAAAATTAAAATCCCCTTCGTCGATGCATGAACACCCGGTATATGGAACGTCGAAGGTGACTCTAATTTCATATTTAATGCCTTCTAATATTTCGAAATACTTTTTGCATAGCTTTGAAGATGAAATTACTTTACTCATATTATCATACCATGTCATTTTCATCTTTTTGGCAACACGCGGTATATGCAACGGAGAAGGTGATTATAATTTCGTATTTAAAGACCTATAATAATTCCAAATACTTTTTTCAAAGAACATGCTTGCATAGCTTTCAACATAAAGATACTTTACTCTTCAGTATTTTTCATTGTTTTGGTAACACTCGGTACATGTAAGCAAATACTTACATTCTAATATGTGCATTTTTGGTGTAAGACAATCCAGATACTTTTATGAAGAATAAAATTTTCTGAGAAATTGATAATAAAAGAGTTAATTCTTAATATTTCAAAAACTTTTAACATATTAATGTATGAAAAAGCAGAGCTTTGAGCATAAAGGTACAATAAAATTACTCTCAACAGTTTTTCATAGTTTTGCTAACACCGTGTACATGCAAGTAGATAATGACATTGTAATATTTGTATTTTAGGTGTAAGAAAATCCAGGTTTTATAAAGAATAAAATTTTAAGAAAAGTTAATAATAAACAATCTTCCTATTAGTGTCTAACATTCTGCAGGACACGGTATATAGGCCAAAAGACTATATTTGTAAAACCATGAAACTAATTTCCAAACCTCTAAGTTTCATATTGTATGGAATAGTATAAGCTTTAAGATTATAATAGAGAAAAATACTTTATTTTTCAAAATTATTACCAAAAAATATCAACAAAAATGTAATATTTATGTTGTATTGTTCGTCAAATACACACATTTTCTTTTTTCTGGTTAAGATATTACCTGTAATTTCACATGGGAGTCACCATCAATTGTTTTCTTCTTATTTATTTGAAAAAGGTGCGTTTTGACGAAAATATAATTAATTTTTTTCTGCTGATGGATATTTTTTAGTCAAAATACCTTTCTCTGTTATAATCTTAAAAAGATTATAGAGAATAGTACATTCTCTACACTACCTCCAAGTTTCATTAAAATTAGTTTCATTTCTTTTACAAATATCGATAATTGACCGTGATGACAAAACTTAACATGGAGTAACACCGGTAATTTTAAATATTTTCATCAAATCGTTCTTATATAATACTATAATTCCACCAAATTAAAATCATTAAATCTTAGGACCACATGCAGATCGTGATATTTCTGCCATACCTATACTAAGGATCAAAAACTGTGTTGATTTGACTTGAAAATACCTTACAACAACAAAAAATGGTCGGTCAATTCTTTTTAGTCATTATTCAATGGTTTTAAGTTGTCGTCTTTTTAGTTTCTATCTTATAGTAGCGATTGCCGATGACGAGGAAATTATTTATTTATTTAGCGTTTCATATATTACTATGTATACGGCGACATTAGCAAACAGATACCGCAAAATCGCTGCTAGCGATTAGAGTCATGACGGATGTGACAGTGACTCATATTTTGAGGAAGTATGTGCTACATAACGCACATTCATAATGTTATTCTTTTTTGCTCCTTACGAATAAGGAAACATTCGGTTATTTGTAGGATAGGCGATCCCATAGACAGGTATACCCCGACTTACGGTGAAATTTATACTCTAACTATAGTGTGTCCAGGAAAGTCTGCCATCATATGGAAATTGTTTTTATTATCCATTTCTCAGAAAATCTTATTCTTTATAAAAGTTTGCGGCTTGTATGAAACTGAAACGGCAATAGTCAAATATGTAAATTTCGGTACTAAATACAGAGCGATTCAGAATATATGAATTTGTGATAAGAGTAAAGTACCTTTATTTTCATTATTATCAGTAATAATATAACAAGAGAGTGAGAATAAATTGAAAATAATTTGACAGATTGTTTGAAAACTTGTTGCCAGGCAATAGTCACGAGAGCCCGCAGGGCTCGAGTGGCTATTGCCAAATGGCAACAAGTTTGAACAAAATCTGTCAAATTATTTTCTAATTTATGGAACTCTCAAGTTATATTTGACTAGATTATTTTTTGATTCACAAATTTTTACAATAAAAAAGATCAATAAAACTATCATAAAATTATTGAAAAATTTAATTTAATTAATTATTACTTACAATATATGAAAATATCGTTGACACATTGTGAATATATTAAAAGAATTAACAATTTAAATTAGTACAATGAAAAACGCAATTATTAAAAATATTTCGAGACTCATTATTTATTGAGGATTTGGAATTGCTTGTTATATTAAGTGTTTCCTCCTGCGTATTTTCTCTAAGATTATTTATTATATTTGAATGATGTTCTTGGTTCAATTGTAAGTATGGTTTAATCGAACTTGCAGAATTATGACCAGTGACCTTGATTAGTTCTTGTTCTCCTACACCAGCTTTTGAAAGGTTACTTACTGCACTTGATTTGGCAGAATGGTTAGTTATTTTTTTAGTAACTGTGTCTAGACCTACTTTTTCTGCGGATTCTTTCATCCATTTTGAAATGGAATTTATTCCCACAGGAACGTTTTTATACCAAAAACCATGAGTTTGCCCAGCCGGATTTGGAGTAAGAAACAAGCGTTCGGTTTTAATATTTTCTTCACGTTTACTCATTAGTTTTTCAAAAAGACGAACAGGGCAAATATCTGGGTTATTTATGTTTGGAGTCAACCATTTACTATTAGCGCACCTTTGTGCTCCACCCTGTGCAGTTTTTATAAAGATGGGATTGTATTCAATGCGGCTAGTATTTAATCTTTTTATGTCGGTTTCTTTTTTAAAATAATGAACTAAACATTTCGTAGCTTCTCCTCCCCTCCAAGCTAGTTCATACGATGCAACGTGAAAAAACTTTCTTTGCAATCCACAAGGTGTATCTTCGTCCCAATAGTTAAATTTGCAACAATTCTGTATTAGAAAGTGCCACAGAACTTTGTTTGTGCTTTTCAGGATGTTTTTGTAAAATTTTTCTTTTTACATCTCTTGCATTCCGAGCATTTCTGAATTCTATATCATGGAAAGGATCAAAGGACCTGTTATACTTATTAAAGTAAAGTTCTTGAACTAATTTTGCCGTTTTATTCCACATTGTCTTTATTACTGCTTCTTTATAATCATTTCCGTCTTTTCTTTTCATGTTATAAGCCCAATCTTTTAAAATCAATGCCAGAGTAGCTGTTGTAGTAGATTGATCCAGAATATAATTTCTTTCTTTGGTGAAGGTCTTAAATTGGATAATCAGAGAATTCAAGCAGACTGGATCTATTGAAAATCTCTTTAAGAAACACCACAAAAAATATGTTGCCGAAAATTTTTGATTTGCGCTAGTTCTAAATAAACATAGTTATCATACCAAAATAATAAAAAATATAAACAATTATTCAAATTTCTAAAAAATAGATTAAAATGGACCTTTTAGGATCACTGGCATTGACTAATATTTGTCATAAAAGTAAAAATTAAAAAAAAAAAAAATTTCAAGATAGGTGGCTGTGACTTCATATTTGAACATAATTTTTACTTCTAAACAACATTTCCAAACAAAGTTTATCGATAATAACGAAAATAAAGGTACTTTACTGTTATCACAAATTCATATATTCTGAATCGCTCGGTATATGGTACCGAAATTTATATATTTGACTATTGCCGTTTTGGTTTCATACAAGCCGCCAACTTTTATAAAGAATAAAATTTTCTGAGAAATGGATAATAAAAAAATTTTCCATATGATGCGGACTTTCCTGGACACACTGTATAAAAACTAATTAATTAGTCTCATTTTTATATAAAAATTGGACTGGAAATCACTAAGAAAAACAAATAAATTGTTTACAGTGAACCATTACAAGACGATGCAGAACAGAAAGATACAGAAAATTCGAAATATAAAGAATTTAGAACTCGTTTTCCTGTTGTGTTTTAGCAGAGTTATAATAAAAATGTGCACGCTCCAGTTTACCTACTTTTATAACAGGCACTTTATTTAACTTCTCGTAAATACTCGCTATTTAATCTCGCGAAAACGCGGCTTATCTACTTAAAAATATATAGCAATTCGAAACAAAACAGCACAATAAAATCTACCGGTATAAACGAAATTTTACAGCCGCCTCCGATAAACAAATTAGTCACCTTTTCGTATCCTAACACGAACAACGACTTCAAACATTTTTTCCATCTCTAATTATAGCCATCTATATATTTACAGGGCAGCGGATGTGCGCTATATACACATACACAACAGAGTGGCACAATGTAATAAATACACCTAATATAAATAAATAAAAACACACACACAAGCGTCTTTGACAGTCGCACCAATCTACATAAATAAATAAAGAAATAAATACCATAGGAAATACACAAACTATTTATACTACGATGCCTACAAGAAACTTTAATTTGAAGTCAACATTTTTGGTTAGTTATATCAAAGCAGCAATTTGCTCGATACAGCAAAATATTTATTTGTACCTACATTTTCCTACACTATACATTAAAGAAATTTTCTGTTATAAATAAGTCTTGTGGTGTTTTATTTTTTAAAGTGTGGAAAATAAGTAATAACTAACTATAACGTAACCTTCTTCGGTAAGTAGTTTGTACACAATGTGTTCTTATCTGCCACTTAATTGATATCCAACAGTATTGAACACGGATGAGTATTAATTGCAAATACAGAAGACTTTTGATAATCCGGACTAAGCTGTAGTCTAATTAATCAAATAATGTGAAAACATAAATCATCGATTTTGTTAAATTTTATTCTTCGAAGATCTTTTACCAATTCTTATTGCGGTTTGCCACGTAACGTTAGATCAAAATAAATACAAGGTTAGGTATATAGTTATAATAAACAAAATATAATTATAAATATATAACTTATCAAATGAGTTATAATACAATCACATGTGTGTAATAGTCTATAGAAAATAAAATGTACAGAAAACAATATAATATGTAAATTCGTAAACAAAGAAAATGTCGAAGGTTTGAAATTCAAACAAATGCGGTAACCTATGCGCAGCTGACAGCGAAGTGCTATATATCACCAGAAAATTACTAAGATCTTATTTACATATGGTTGGCGACATTGCTTTTTCATTGCCAACCTCCCTTAACCCGTAGTCGCCTAACTAGAAGTTTAAACTGCATTGAAAGACCCGACATTTTGGTAACTAGAAGTTAACGTAAACTACCGTTTGTTAACTATAAGATTTAACCTTGCATTGATAGATCCACCCTCAATGGACTACTCGAAGGACGTGCCCTTAAACGTCATTTTCACGCTACGATTATCAGGAGAATATCAAGAATTTGGTATCATTGTGTCGGAAAAATGTTTTTCCTCGAATAATCAGGGTACTTCTTTCGAGTAGTCCATTGAGTGACTTTGACTTGTACGCTGACTTTGATCATTATGTCAATATTTTTTTTGATTTCCTTGCTTCTAATAACATTTGTACGCTACGAATTTCAACAAAATATCAAGTATTTGGTGTCATTGTAATAGGAAAGATGTTTTCCATCAAATAATCCCGGTGGTGCCCACTGGCCAAAAACCAATTAAATCACGCTAGAGGGCGCCAGTAATGCAGTGTCGGCAAAATCGATTTAGCTCGTGTTTATTTGACAATTTTCGATTATTTTCACCAATTCATAGCCACCTAGATTAATACACAAAAAGTTATTTTTGCATTGCCTTGGTGATTAAAATTGACGATCGATATTTTTTGTGTTGAGAATGTCATCCTGATTGAAAATGTCACACAAAGCATATAGGGTGCAATTTAAAATTGCAATGACGTCATTTCCGAAAAAAACCAGAAGTCATATTAACCTCAAGGCTATCCCAAAAAATGGCATTTTTTGTCTATTAACACTTCCCCAAATTTCGTTCGTCCAGCTTTATAAACAAAAAATATAAACGGGAGTACCTATGCCGTGGGTCAGGTAGGTTATTTTATATTAAAGAAATATTGTTAATACAAGTATGTGTACTTTTGAATTGTTAGGGCCGATATATTCACCTATCGTCAAAGTTGTCGTTAGCCAACGAACAGATTACGCTAACGTTCACGTTAAAAATGATTCTGTCTTTTCACCGATCTGTAAGTTATCGTCAGGTAACGAGAACGTAAACATCGCTAACGAATGTTTTTCGGCAGTATAGTATCAAATGTCGGTAAAAAAAGGTGTACTAAATCAACACTTGGATCATAACTTGGACTAATTTCCGCTAGATGTAGCGCCGTAAATGACATTGATAGACATTGACAAAACGTAACCAAAATTCATTCGCACCCATTTCTAACAGCATCAATTAAAAAAGACCACCAAAAGTTTAAAAAAAAATGGTATGAATGACGAATTCAGCAAATTCGGCCATATTATCTAAATAATGACTTCAATTAATACAGTACCACGTACGTACGTAAATATTTGTCAGTTTGACTTTTTGTTTGACATTCAGCACATGCTCTGTGACCAATCAAAGTGTTCGTCATTAGTTTACGGCAGGTTCATTCGATCGCTAAATAAATTTGATCGTTAAGCGTATTTATCCGGTCGGTAACGTTAACGACAGGTGAATAGACACATTTTTACCATTTATCTTGTCGTTTAGATGACGAACAGTTTCACGATAGGTGAATATATCGGCCCTAAGGGCCGATATATTCACCTATCGTCAAAGTTGTCGTTAGCCAACGAACAGATTACGCTAACGTTCACGTTAAAAATGATTCTGTCTTTTCACCGATGTGTAAGTTATCGTCAGGTAACGAGAACGTAAACATCGCTAACGAATGTTTTTCGGCAGTATAGTATCAAATGTCGGTAAAAAGGGTGTACTCAATCAACACTTGGATCATAACTTGGACTAATTTCCGCTAGATGTAGCGCCGTAAATGACATTGATAGACATTGACAAAACGTAACCAAAATTCATTCGCACCCATTTCTAACAGCATCAATTAAAAAAGACCACCAAAAGTTTAAAAAAAAATGGTATGAATGACGAATTCAGCAAATTCGGCCATATTATCTAAATAATGACTTCAATTAATACAGTACCACGTACGTACGTAAATATTTGTCAGTTTGACTTTTTGTTTGACATTCAGCACATGCTCTGTGACCAATCAAAGTGTTCGTCATTAGTTTACGGCAGGTTCATTCGATCGCTAAATAAATTTGATCGTTAAGCGTATTTATCCGGTCGGTAACGTTAACGACAGGTGAATAGACACATTTTTACCATTTATCTTGTCGTTTAGATGACGAACAGTTTCACGATAGGTGAATATATCGGCCCTAAGGGCCCTAAGGGCCGATATATTCACCTATCGTCAAAGTTGTCGTTAGCCAACGAACAGATTACGCTAACGTTCACGTTAAAAATGATTCTGTCTTTTCACCGATGTGTAAGTTATCGTCAGGTAACGAGAACGTAAACATCGCTAACGAATGTTTTTCGGCAGTATAGTATCAAATGTCGGTAAAAAGGGTGTACTCAATCAACACTTGGATCATAACTTGGACTAATTTCCGCTAGATGTAGCGCCGTAAATGACATTGATAGACATTGACAAAACGTAACCAAAATTCATTCGCACCCATTTCTAACCGTATCAATTAAAAAAGACGACCAAAAGTAAAAAAAAAATGGTATGAAAGACGAATTCAGCAAATTCGGCCATATTAACTAAATAATGACTTCAATTAATACAGTACCACGTACGTACGTAAATATTTGTCAGTTTGACTTTTTGTTTGACATTCAGCACATGCTCTGTGACCAATCAAAGTGTTCGTCATTAGTTTACGGCAGGTTCATTCGATCGCTAAATAAATTTGATCGTTAAGCGTATTTATCCTGTCGGTAACGTTAACGACAGGTGAATAGACACATTTTTACCATTTATCTTGTCGTTTAGATGACGAACAGTTTCACGATAGGTGAATATATCGGCCCTTAATGTATTAGCTTCAAATAAACAATTTGTTTTGTTGTTCCAAATCATCATTATTTGAATCAAAACATGTAAGAAACTCGATTCTTACTTATGAACAAAAATATATTTACGTTCATAAAATATCTGTTTAGGGCCAATATATTTTTTAAGAAATGGATCTTTGATTCAACACTGTCTTTCTCTCTCTGTATAGTAACAAATGCTCTAACATTATTCTAATATTGATTTACGTGTTAGTTAACCTTGGTGTTGACGAATTATATCTGCGAAAGCCGAGACAATGCTCTGTGCCAAACAAATGAATGAACATTTACGATGACTTGATTTTTGGAGCAAGGCTGTTGCCATTTGATTCGCTACGAGCATGCGAGAGAGAAGTAAAAAAGAAAATAGGAATTCCTAGCGTGTTTATACGATTAATATTTCGTAAGAGTGTTGCAGTTGAGATTGAACGAACGTTGTACGTGATGCTATGTACTCGAGTTGTGCCCGTACGCGCGGCAAAAAGCAAAAAAATAGACTCGAAACTGAAATAGATGGTGTAACAACCTTGTATTCGAACACACCGGTATAGTTAAAAATATTTTCGCTGTCTGAAAACAGACTCAAACTATATCAATTTGAAATTATAACCATGGATTTTACATGGCCTAGTTGGTTAATTTAATATTTTCTCCCATATTTTATTCGTGTATTTTGACAAAAGGGAAAAAAAGACATTAGATATATTTTTGAAGAGTTGTTTAGTCCCAAAGAGAACAAATTAGTGCTAATGGGTGTGTCTTATTTGTGTGTTGTAGATAAAAACGATATTAAAACTGTTTTCATCGCGTCACAATTTATTTTGAATAAACTTTCTTATCAAACAATGACAAAATGTATGTTTTAAATTCATAAAAATTGAAACTGTTTATTAATTAAAAAAATGTATAATTGTAAAAAAAATTTGACTTTCATGCAAAATTCAAAAATCAAATTTACCACTACTAAATCGACTTCACCTGGCGGAACTGTCAAAAACTCTCAGGTGGGATTTGTACCATTTCAGCAATAAATGCCACACTTTACAATAACTGTAATTTTCAGGATTTTAGTTAAAAGTATATACTTTGATACCCTTTTGACGTTTTTGACAACTTTTTCAATACCCTTGATGGACAATACCCTTGATCAATACCCTTTTTAGTTTTTTATAAACAAAAAAACGGTTTTTCTTTTACTTTTTTTATTGTAAAAAGAAAACTATTGAAGCAATCTTAATGGTGCACAGGGATGAACTGTAGAGAACTAAATTACGAAGAGTATGACAGGTCAAACGATCCGATCGGATAATTAAAACCGGAGAAAAACTGAAAAGACCGGAAAATTTTGCTTTTTTAAAAAAATTCATAACTCCGTCATTTTTTAATATTAACAGCTGAAACTTTGCACAGTGGTAGAGTAGCTATTCACGTGTACTTTAAGTGTACCTGTATTCGGTCGGATTAATAGTTTTCGCATAATCCTCATTAGAATTTTTTTGGCAATACTTTTGCGGAGAGCTGGATGCGTTTGAGGTCGTCCGTTTGCAATTTAAGAAAACGGATTTGACTAGACGTGAACAGCAACAAAACGTCTATTCTGATTTTTCGATAAAACCCGTTTAAGTGGGTAATAAACTACTGAGAACATGAGCGAAAACGCCCGCGCCCACTAAAGTGGTCGAGTGATGGGGGAAGTGTGCGATTAGAGGGGAAACGTATATATACTAATAGGCTTGTATTACTATAGATACACGCTTCCCCGCGTCGACCGCCTACCCCAACTACTCGACCGGTTTGGAGCGCGCGGCAGTTTTCGGTCATGTTTGCAAGCATTTTTCACCTATTTCGCAACATTTTAACGCAAAATCAGAATAGACGTTTTGTAGCACAATACTTCAACTTTCGAAATACGTAAAAAAATTAAAATCGGACTACCTCCGACGCATTCAGGCTCACCGAATCATATTGCATAAAAATATTCAAATCGCAATTGTGCAAAAACTAATCATCGGACAACGCCTGGGTTGTCCACAATCAAAGTACCCATCAATCGCTACTTTCACGCGAAAAGCTTCCGCTACAACTTCGAAAATGACGGAAAATGGAAATTTTTTTTTTTTTTCTTTCCGAATTTCCTCCGTTAATATTAATTCCATCAAGATTGCTCAGTCGGTTCAGTTTTCACAAGCGAAAAACGAAAAAAAAACACTATTTTTTGAGGTTTTCTGTTTATAACAAATTAAGAAATGATATTTGCGACTAGGAAACGCATCACAAATACATCTACGGACTGTTCCACGTGACATGGGATCGTCGGCTTCCTGCTAGTATTTTTGTCACGCAAAAATCTCTATTGCCTGGTCTACATAGAGACATATCAAAAGCACATTTTTCATTGTTTATTCACAAAATCGATACTCCCCGAGTTATTCATTATTTTCAATTGCATTTTGTTGAAAAATTTTTTGTATAGGGCTTTACTTTTTCATGCTATCATTCAGACAATTAAAATATCTACCAAAATAAATGCGAAAAATATGGAGTTGCAATAAAAAATATGTTCTTGGCGTCATACGTTGAGCAGAATTGAAGGTCAGAAATTCAATTTGAGATAAAAATGTGTAATTCTACACACAACGAAATTCAAAGCAACCGTTGTTAATCCAAACCAACGATTGTTTTATATATACGCAAGAATATAATTATATCGTTCATTGAAGTAAACCGTTGTTTTGATCGGTTGTCTTACTTTTAGATTGTACAATTTTAAACTATTTGACATAAGAATTGTTCCTTTAAATCAAAATGTTGGGTAGTTAGATTAATCAGCTGACATTCTTGGATTAAACATTTACCTACTTCTTTTAAATATGAACATGTTATTATGAAATCAATAATATTTTACAATATTAATAAAATAATAATATTTAAAAAAAACAATATTTTAATTTGCAATAAAGTTATTTTCTAGAGAAGGCACCCGGTGTCTCTTCTTAGTCTCTTTCCATCAATATTAGGGCTGTTGGACATTTCTACGCCAGGTATGCGGTTATATACCCTCTAGGAGACACCTCCTACGACGAACTAAAGCTCCATCTATCGGCATCCTTCATTCTATTTTCAAAACAACGATTTTCTTAAATCAAAACAACCGTTTACTTAAAGAAAGTATTCAGCTTGTTTTATATTAAAGAAACATTCTTATTACAAGTATGTGTTGTCTTAAAACAGGCAAATTATGTTAAGAATGTCATTTTAATAACATTTAGACAACGTTTTCTCTGTGTGTAGCCACCTAAATTAATAAACAAAAACGTTATTTTTTCGTTGCCCTGGTGATAAAAATTGACGATCGGCATGTTTTTGTGTTCAGAATGCCATTCTGCTTGAAAATATCACGCAAATAATAGGATGCCATTTAAAATTTCAATGATAAAAGTCATTTCCGGAAAAACAGGAAATCACACTAACCTCAAGAGTATCTCAAAAATGACAAATTTCATTCGTCCAATGTCATAAAGAAAAGTGAAAACGAAAAGTAGGTACCTATGGCGTGAGTCACCCCATATGTAAGCATTTTTGAAATTGTATAAAGGTTATTTATTTTGTAGCCTCAAAATTATGATTTAGGAAGCATGAAAACAAAAGTTGAAAAGTTTAAAATGATACTAAATCCTAAATTTACATAATCGGACTCTTTGTCAAAATGATCTAAAATGTTTGGGTTACAAATGGCTACTTTCACTGAAGTTCCAGTAAAAAAACGGTCAAAACTCTCGTTTTTTTGTTGCTGATATATTCAAACCTAAACGACAGTTTTGATGTTTGTTAAAAGTATAAACGTAATGCCTTATTTTATAGTAAAAACAACCGAAAGTAAAACCCCAAGACACTTTTTTCTAACCAACTTGTCAAGTTTTCTTTTTTAATATATTGGTATATTTATTTATTTTTTTAGTAGATTGGTGGATTTTCGTTCTGAAGTCAATGATGTTCAAGGATGTTCAAATATATCTGGCCAGATATATTTTCGTTTTCAAGAAAAATTTTGTTGTGAATTTATTCTATTGGATCAAAATATTTATACCATCAATAATACTCCATATTATTCGCCTGTAGCGAGATTAATGTATTTGGAATATGTATTTAAGTGACATAAATAAAACCATTTATTTTGCAACCATAAAATGTCGCAGTTTAATTCAAACAATTTCGTTAATTAAACATTCTTTCACATAACAACAATAATTCTTTTCTTTGCTATAAATAAATCTCGTTTCTTATAATATACAAATTGTAAATTTTAGCTAAAAAGCATCAATTGTTTGATTCTAATAATAAACGTTCTTTCTACCAAACACATCTTCCAAACAATGTATATTTTTAACCCCAAAGAAATATTTCTCTGCCTGTATTGATTTCTTTCTGTCCATGCATATTTACTTGAATTAAAGAAAATGTTCTAACTGCGTTCTAAATGCAAGGCCACATAATTTGGACATAGTTGAATTCAGAAATGTTTTTAAAACTCACTTGGCACATCTTTAGTAATTTTAATCTACTGGATTTAAATAAAAAATAATTTTTCGATATACATATTTAGAATACAGCCAACCTTTGGAATCATGAATTTCGACACAATTTTCGTTTTTCCCGAAACCAAATTTCGATTTTGCAATTCCAAATATGTATGTTTTTTTTTCAGCTAATATCTAGCAATTAATAATAGATAAAACAAACATATGTGGACAGTACCATTTATATTAATAAATACTTACTATAAACACTAGCTAATAAAAATTTACAATAAATTCAATATATATGTAATACTTAAATCGCGACTTTTGACCGACTCTGTAAATGCAAACATTCCAAACATTACGATGACGTGATGCAAGCCCACACGTACACAAACTGAATTAACATACGAGGTAAATGACAGAAGATTCCAACATAAAATGTTCGCAATTTCTGTGCCTTATGGAAGAACAAACTACTTTCACATACTTTAAAGACCTTCACACCGATTATTTTATTACAATTCGGCTAAAAATTTATGAAGTAATACCTACTCAATTAATTATTTTATTTCTTTGTTTTAATATTCGAACCAGCAAATATTGCATCATCTTAGCGGCCAACGATATTGCAAACGCGCTATTTTTTAACGGTTGTCGTTGAACTTCCGTTTGAATTAAAAATTTCGTATTGAAATTTCGCGTGCCTTTGTGTGTTCGAAAATAGCGTAATTATTTCGTATGTGTGTGAGTGTTTCCATTGGTTCCTATGCGATGGCGCGACCGTATCAGCAAAATATTTTGTTTACAAAGCACTGTTTGTAATTCAAGAACCCCAACACAACAAAAATACGACACCGAATTGAACAGACGATTAAAAAAAAGTTTAAATTAATGATTTGTATTTTTATTACTTGATTATTACCTATTTATTATTACATTAAATTTTTGCGAACGCTCGTTAAAATATTACATAGTACACAGAGAAAAAAAAACAGTGTTGAATTAAAGAATCCATTTCTTAAAAAAAAATATTGGCCCTACACAGATATTTTTATTTAAGTAACGTAAATAGAGTTTTGATTATAAAGCCGGGGCTACATATTCGTATACTTACCAAATATCAAATATTTGCCACATGTTAAATATTTGGTAAATATATTTGCCACGCAAATCGAAAATTTTTGTTATTGATTGGTCTAAACGATGCCATGAGTGATTTACTTTTCCTTTTAAGTTCGTTCACAGAATATTTTCCATCCATCCTTGATTACCGGCTGATTTTTATAAAACTCAAAAAAATCTATGACATACCAACAAATTTGTACAAGATTCGTTTGTGATTTCGGACCGTCAGAGTTGCACCGCAACAGTAAATGCATCGGACATTGATGCATCGCCACATTTTCTAAGACGTGAAAATCTTCTTTGAGGCCTTGCTACATGTGCGTACCGAATGGACACTAGCTATTTTTTTATTAGTTCGCCTTATTTGCACATTAGCTTTTTCAAATCAAACTGATAATTTGATTACGAACACGCAAGGTTTTATTTTATAACGCCGACATATTTTTAATTACATAAGTGCAGAACTCACTGCGTACTAACAAGGGCATTCTTGTGGAAATTTGCAAAACAAATCTTGACGAAACTTTTTCATTTTAATGATTTTTTGTTTAATTCATCAGCTTTCTGTATTATTAAATCGCAGCATCTAATTTTAACAGACTGTAAAACAATACAATCGGTCAATTGATGTGAACTAGTTTAAATAAATTATTAGTTTAATGAGAAAATATATATATATATATATATATATATATATATATATATATATATATATATATATATATATATATATATATTATTTTATTTAAATTAGGAAGATATTGCCCATAAAAGAAATGTTAGATATGGTTTCTTCGTCATCTTTAAAGTTCTACTAAATCCAATTGTACTTCTAGGTTCGTTGTATAAATATGTCCTAATATTGTCTGAAATGCATATCAATTAGCTTCTAAAACAAATACTTAAACAAATGAGCTTTCAAAACATAACCTTTTTGTTACTATTAAAATATTTTTAACCGCTTTCGTTTCTCTTCAAATAATAAACAAATATTTTAATAGTAGAGACAATTTTGTGTAGCTTTTTTATTTAACAAACAGGTTATATTTTGAAAGCTCACAAATGGGTATCATCTATATTGTTCATAGAAAAGCATCAACTTAGGATACACTCTGTATATGGCGCACGTTTTCTTCGAAAGAAATAACATTTCGTTTATGTGGACAGGTAAAAACAACATTTTTTTTTTATTTTCTGTCTGACGGTTTCCGGAAAACTGTCTGTCTGACGGTTTCACAAAATTACAATTTTATGCGGTTTTCGCCCTTTAGAAAAATCAAAAATCTTACTAATAATTACAAATCTATTGTCAATCTTCGTATACGACCTATTACACACAAAACGAAACAAAAAAATGGAAAAATTAAACACCGTACTAAAATGTTCATCGAGTACAAATAAATGCACCAATATCTGTCGCCTTTGCATTTGCTATACCCACTTCAACTGAGTATTGCAAATACCAAGTATATGGCGTAAAAAACTCGTCCGCACAGCCGAACTTCGAATTATATTAAATCTATTTTTGAGGTGGACTCGCTACGAATTGAATACAGCTGCTTTTTTTCTTGACAAATATTCATATACTTGGCAATACTTGACGGTCCGAAATCAAACACGAGTATTGTACAAATTTGTTGGTGAGTGATTTTTTTTTAGTTTTATGAAAATCAACCAGCAATCAGTAGGTATGGATGAAAAATATTCGGTGAACAAACTTAAAAGGAAAAGGGAATTACTCATGGCATGGTTTAGAGCCATCAAAAACAAACATTTGCTTGTCGAATATTTCACATTAGGCAAATATTTGATATTCAACAAGTATACGAATATGAATTTTTTTTGATGGTTTGGTAACAACAAAATATTTGATTATTTGAAACTAATACATTAACAATTCTAAAGTACGGAAATATGAGTCGCCGCTCACACACAGAGAAATGGTTGTCTTATGTTAAGAAAATAACATTCTTAATATAATTTGTTTGTTTTAAGACACATACTTGTAGTAACAATATTTCTTTAATATAAAACAACCTAAATATTTGATTTAAGAAAACGATTGATTTGATTTAAGAGAGTCGTTGTTTTGAAAATAGTGTGAAAGATGCCGATAGATGGAGCTTTAGTTTCTCATCGTAAGAGGGGTCTCCTAGAGGGTATATATTGTATATAACAGCATACATGTCTATGCAGCATCAGTGATTGTGATATTATACCGTCAATGTACCTGACGTAGAAATGTCCAACAGCTCTAATATTGATGGAAAGAGACTAAGAAGGGACACCATTCCATGTAAAGTATTTATGCTTTCATAATAACATGTTCATATTTAAAAGTAGTTGTATGTTTAATCCAAGAATGTGAGCTGATTAATAATCTATCTACCCAATCTTTTGATTTAAAAGATCAAATAAGTATAGTATCCATTTAAAATTGTACAATCTTAAAGTACGACAACCGCTCAAAACAACGGTTTTCTTCCATGAACGATATATATTTTTGCGAATTTATAAAACAACCGTTGTTTTGGATTAACAAAGGTTGCTTTGATTTGAGACAACGTTTCGTTGTGTGCAGTTTACTCAGTTTACTTACAATATAATATTTCTTTGGCCTACAACAATATATGTTAATAACAAATAAATATTTTGCTGTATCAAGCAAATTGCTGCTTTGATATAACTAACCAATATTTACTGCAAATTAAGGTTTCTTTGCTGATATTCAGTCATGTATATTTGACTTTAATAAAATTTCCTACTGACAAAGAATTTGTTTCCTCTGTGTACATTTGTAGTTGAATTTTTGAGGGTTATGTTTACTAAAATTTATTCAGGATCGGTCCTCTTACTTAGGGGGTAATTGAAAGGCTACTAGGGGAGTTCGATGACCTAAATACAATCCGTATAAAGGCACTTGTCGGTCCTTTATGCGATTAGTATTGTGGTACTCAGCACCCCATATAAAAATTCCTGTGGTTTTAGAGGTCATATTACTGCGTATAGAATTCAGGTTTAAAAATGTGATGGTTGCTTAGCTTAAAGTTTAGATAACACGTTGAAAGATTGGCAAATTTAAGAATTTTGTCCGCCACCCTTATATTGCTTTATTGGTGCCCTCACACCACAAAGATTAGCTGGTGATATAACAAAAACACTTTCTGAAATTTCTGGTAGAAGTGTATAAAAGTTCAAGGTTACGATGAGACATCTGCGATCATATTGCGCTATTTTTATTTTGATTTTTTCCCCTTAATTTTCAAAACGTTTTACTGGTTTTGTTATAGATGGCGCTAGTGTCGTGAAAAGTAGGCAAACTTGTTTTTTTAATGGAGTGGCTTATATGTCTGTATAATTTTGAATTATTTACAAAGTTTTAGCATACTAGGTATTGTGTGCAATCTGCAGTTTTGGAGATTGTACTAAACCGTCGGTTGTATTAAACCTGGTCGCTCTATTTTGTTACATGAAAAGACAAATGTTCTATTGATTATTATTATCCTACATAAAAAATAATGATACATATTTATTAGTAAGATTAGATAAAATTAAAGTAGCCCATCCTGTATAACAGATGTGTATTTTTATCATTTACAAAGAAATGTACCGAAGATTTTTAAAATAACAAGACAGTTTCATTTTTAATGAATATACATAAGTACTCCATACTTTTGATGCTAACTTTAAGTTATGCTAGAAATTATGCTTTTTGTACTTTTGAAATTTGATGTAGATATTTCTTTTTCAGCTTATGATTATTATCATTAAATCCTACTACTTCCCTATAAAAAAACATATTCGCAACTATGTGGAAGAAAATGTTGTTACGAAAATATGGAAGCGTCATAGACAGATTAATATTTTGGTATTTTATACATTTTTTCACGTTTTGGAGTACAGAAAGTTTTGTTGTTCGCGTTTTGCAATACTTAAGTCATCAAAACCTGGTATTTTTATTTATTTATTTTTATTATTTATTCACGTTTTATAATGTTCACACAATAGAAACTATATATACAGGGTCCTGCAATTAAGCTCCCGTCTTCTGTAGCTCAGTTACTAATTAAGCTAAGAGTTTGACATTTTGCAGGCTTCCCCTGCACTTCAAGGTACATTTCAAGAAATTATTTTTGATTATACAGCGTGTCCCAAAAATGTGCAACGCCATGGCTATATATTTTTTTAAATTGCAAGCTATATATTTTTTTACACATTTGGAAGCCTGTTATGGTTGCCTACATAACACCAAAATTTTATTGAAATCGGTTCAGTGACTGGAGCGCAAAAAAATAAAAGCCAAAGAAAATTGATTTTGCATCGTTGGCTTTAAAAAACAATAAAAACCACAAATTACACCTCGTTAATAAAATTTTGCTACGTGCTAATTAGGTTAGATGTAGTAGTCTCGTTAACCTAGTGTCATTGATCTAAATTATACAGGATGACCAAAATCTAGTGTCAAACTTGCCAAACTTCAAAGCGTGTTATTGTTCTTATTTTAAATTGGAACCCATACATTTTTTTAGGTTAAACGATGCAGAATTAAAAGATAAACATTGTTTCTAAATACAACCCCATCACAATTCCCAATATTTTAAAATTTATTCGCCAAAAACTCATTTTTCAACGTTTCCAACGGCAATTTTAGGTAATAAATATCGTACGTGGCGTTGAAAAACAATTTATTTTATAAAATATAACGCAGAGAGGTATTTTAGATTTGAGTGTACTTAATTAAGTAGTTGTTTAATTGACAAATGGGTTCCAATTTAAAATAAGAACAATAACAAGCTTTGAAGTTTGCCAAGTTTGACACTAGATTTTGGTCATCATGTATAATTTGGATCAATGACACTTGGTTAACGAGACTACTAGATCTAACTTAATAAGCACGTCGCAAAATTTTATTAACGAGGTGCAATTTGTGGTTTTTATTGATTTTTAGGGCCAACGATGCAAAATCAATTTTTCTTGGTTTTTATTTTTTTGCGCTGCAGTCACTCAGCCGATTTCAATAAAATTTTGTTGGTATGTAGGCAACCATAACAGGCTTCCAAATGTGTAAAAAAATATATAGCATGCAATTTAAAAAATATATTACCATGGCGTTGCACATTTTTGGGACATGCTGTATAAAAATAATTTCTTGAAATGTACCTTGAAGTACAGGGTAAGCCCGCAAAATGTCAAACTCTTAGCTTAATTAGTAACTGAGCTACAGAAGGCGGGAGCTGAGTTGCAGGACCCTGTATAATACAATAAGTTGCAAAAGTTTCATGGAAATTTTCCATCGGTTATTTGATCGTATCTTTAGTATTTTTATGTCCTACATGATCATAAATGGACATTTTACATCGTAGATACCGGACAAAAAACAGCTTCTTATTGTCCGCGACAAATATATAAAATATTTGTCATTAAAATTGTAAATTTTAAATCGTCTATGTGAATTATTGGCGATTAAGGTTATAAGTTTGACAATTAATTGTCTGTATTGTCACTCGTCAATGTCAATTATTGGCGATTAAGGTTATGTTGGATAATTAATTGTCTGTATTGTCACTCAACTCCGAATTGTTTGTATTGTTATTCAACTCCGTAGATACGCATGTGTATTATTCAAACGGAGAAGAAAAACCATTGGAGGACATAAAATTTTGTATGTGCCACGGGCATAAACATACGTTTAATGCCCTTGGTAGATACATCACTATTTATAACTTGCAAGCTATACGTTAGTAAGCATACAGAACAAAAAACCTAAATTCAAATGTTTCTACATTGTCTTGTAGAAATTATTACCACAACCGAATAAAATTTTGACTAAAAGCCTCTGTTAGCACCTAGACAAAGTCAATTTCTAGTGGTAACAAAAAAATCAGCCCTTAATTTGGATGTAGTAACACGAATTTTTGATTGGAAACAAACATGTTCTTACAAATATTGCAAATATTTCATTCAAATATTGATAGTCACTGTTTTATCATACTATTTCCGAATACCTACATATTTGATAAACACGGTTTCGTATTACAGCTGATTACAACAAGGTAACCGAATACCATAGATAAGAAAACCGTCCAAAAACATTTGATCATCCCTGTATACCACCATACACAGATAGGAATTAAACCGATCAAAATTTTGTTTATGTTTACACTATCCGAACAATTTAAAATAGCACAAAAGCAATCTGGTGCAAAATGGTCGAAATAATATTAATTCGACTATAATTTAGTACCGCCGAAATGAAAATAAACAAAACCCACCGCCCCCCCGTCAATGTCCGACGTTCCTTCATTCATAAACCGATAAATTGATCGGAAATAAAACACAGACAGGCGCGTGCCGGTCGAAATCAAGATATTAAACCCGACCGTAGACACAAATCGATAATTTTCGCGTCTCAAAACTAAATCGGGACTAATTACGGGTACCCCTAACCACAATCATTGCCAATCGCTACCGAATAGAAACAAAAAAGAAACACCGGGGTGTATAAAGTAGAATGTACGGGTTAATAATAATCATTACCGCTCAAATCCAGCTGTGATTAAACAATAAGGCAGTTATGGCACACACTCATACGCTAGGCATGTGTTTTCTAGCTGTTTTATTTTAATATGTACAGGAATCCACTAAAAACACTAACGTGCAACATCACCAACACATTTTTCTAACCTCTCTTTCGGAGTCTTGTCAAACGGCCAACATAAAGTAGACAACTTCACGCACTCTATTCTCTCTCTATTTACACAGGCACGCACAAAACAACAATAAAAAACGAAACTGATTGCTGAACAAATCGATAAACGGTGGCGTACGGAAGCAAACGGACACACCGCCGTGTCTGGGTATGAACTGAATTTAGCCTAACCTAAACCGTGAGTCACGGTCGAATTTACAAGCTGAATGCGAGCGTCGTGTCTCGCTCTAGCCGGCGGCGAACGCGATTTGTTGTCTCGCTCAGTCGCACGCGGTGCGGTAGTGTTGACTTCAGCCGAGAGGGGCGCGCTCGCAGCGGCTGCGGGGTGTACAGTGGAAGCGCTTGAAATTGCGGCGGCGTATTGTACTATACCTGCTGCAAATGTATGTTTGGTCGTTTTGCTTTGTTGTCTTTCGTACAGGTGTGTGTGTTGAGGGGGGTAAAGTGGGGGGTTTTGTGTGTATTCTGTACAGGTTTTGTATGTGGGGTTATGTCCGGTGTTATTGTGTTATTTTATTTACGTGGAAATATTTGAATTATTATAATATATTAACGCACAGGTGAATAACGTTTTTGAGTATTTTATTGGTAAATGTAAATGTGTTATTCTTACTAAAGTCTTATTCTTACTAAATCGGGATCGAAAAACAAGAATTTTGTCATAAAATAGTGAATATACAAGCGGATGCACACACGGCTAAGTAGCAAGTCAAGTAGTGTCTGAACATTGCAACTTAGTCACTTTTTAGGACACTTTGTATGTATTTAACGGTTAAGTAGTAAGTTGCTACTTGCAACTTGACTTGCTACTTAGCCGTGTGTGTAGGACCCTTAAGCGCTGAAATCACAGATCGGCCAAATCTTCAGTATAAAGTATGTCCCAGGATAGCAGTTACAAAGAAGAAAAACAAGAGAGTAACGACAATGTTGTGAAGAAACAATATCATTTGTTGAAAAGATGCTTTTATCCGAAAATACAATAAATTAATAAAAATCTGGGTTATTTAATATTTCGTTACCAAATCGCAAGACTAAAATTGACACGTTTAGCATCATCGCATCCAAAGTCTATCTAAAACGTGAAAAATGGTTTAATTTTATTTTCTTTTTAAATTCTGGATATAGGCGATTTAGTAATTTCAATTTGTAAAACTATTTTTCGAGGGGACAATTTTAGAATTTCAGCGTCTTCCTCATTCAGTTTCTTTTTTCTGCTTTCTATGGTTAATACAGAACCCGTTTCCAACAATTTGTTTATAAGTTTTGGACGTAAGATATTCTCGTATCCGGATATTTTTGCTGGATTTTTTCTATAATAATGACACCAAAGCATGATTCACCAGTTCCATAACACTGTACTAAATATTTTTTTAAAGAGCAGTAATTACAATGCTTTTTTGACCATTTATTCTGCATGATTTCATTTGTAAAACACGGTTTGATTACAAAATTAAATGACAAGTCCCGAGTGACTGACTCAATTGTATTACTATTAACAATGTATTGACGTAACTTATACAAGGAATAATATTTATGGTCAACTTCCGCGAATCGATATTATCTACCACAATTGAGGTTAATTCAGAGATATAGCATTATTAACACGCCTTTCTCCTTAATATTAAATAAATAATAATAATTAGAACTAATTATCATCAGCTTTTATAATCATCCATCTTTTACATCTCATTCTCAAAAGTACCGAGAATTATTTGTTTCTAAAATTCGTTCTTAGTAACAATTTTGATGGTATTATTTTTGGTAAATGTTTTAGTTTTAGTTTTCATATTAAATACTAAAGTATGTTTATCGATGTTTAAGAAAATAACTAAAAACCTTCGGTAAAACTGTCGGTAAAATAATACATACTAATAAAAATATAAAAAGGTATCACGGCGTACTGTGGCCAGTACAGATGAAATCTCAAGTGCTCGGAATGTACACGGCTCGTGAATTTATTTTTGGCGCTAGTGAGATAGCACGGCAATAGCAGTTAACCCAGGTTGCGCAACGCGTCAACAAATTTTATTATTTTTCGGACTTAAATAGACAGTTATGTCCTCAGTTATGTTTTATTCCCTTGGTTATATGACATTTATTGTAGATGATTAAAAGATCTAGCAAATTTATCCCAACTTTCACTCTCACCAAATCATAGGAAGGAAGATATTGACAAAAAACTATTTCGAAAAATGGGGAAAATCGCTTCCTATTAATCTGACGACAAGTTAATTCCATCAAATCAAAACATTTTTATTTCTCTCCACCTTGGATTTTGATGAAATTTGGTACAATTGTTGTTATCATGTAGTTATAGAAAAATATGTTATTCCGTTTTGAAATTATGGGTACGCTAATTAGTTTAGACTATCTAGAAAGGTGGTATAGGTGTTATTTTATAGCCTTTTCAATGAGGTTATTCTTGATATACAACACAAAATGCTCATTTTAAAAAATTTTGTAAAAAGGCATAATAGCTTACACTGTTTTCAGTTAATTCTCAAAGTTTTATAGTGGGGCGGAAATGGGTTCCTGCTTTAAAAAAATAAATGTCTACAAACATAATATTTAGAAGGAGTCAACTATAACATCAAATTATATTGAAACTGAACAGATATTTATAGACTAATATACCACTTACATGATTTAAAATTAATAAATAACAGTATCAATTGTTATTTATGTTACAAGTGGCGAAAATACGGAATAGCGCGACGAGCGGTAATGCGGCGCGACGCCGAATGCGGAGCGTCGCATGTGAGCGAGTCGCGCTATGGAGATTTCGGCAGGAGTGACATACGTTTTTTGTGCTGCTTTTTGAGTAAATATGTATTTAAAAAAAATTGAAAAATGGTTACATTTCTGTATAAGAAATGTCACTTCGACGAAACGTCAAGAATAAAAAACTAATTCAAATTCTGACAGATTTATATTTGGTCATTACACTGCAGATGTCACATGCGTACCAACATACAAAAATAAAACTACTCTCATCGCTATACTTTATTTACAATTTTCTCAATTTATCGTTTTTAGAATTAAATATAACAACGGGTTGCTATGCCTTATCAACAAACAGGAGCATTTTGAAATAATCAAAACTAAACCTTTAATTTTTAATTAAGAAAAAGAAAATTCCCCCACAAGAATTGTAAATCAGGAGAAAGAGACCAATTTCTTGTCCTTTCCTCTCTACGTCGGCATACTGCCACAACACGAGACCTCGTAAACGACCTAAGACGAGCACATGAAATAGAAATTTCTGATCATACTGTTAGAAACAGATTAAAAGAAGCGAATTTAAAACCAAGAAGACCTGTCCGCGCACCACGCCTTACGCAGCATCACAAAGCAGCGCGAATGAGTTTTACTCTGGATCACAGAGATTGGCAACTTCGTCACTGGACGCCTGTACTGTTTATAGACGAGTCCAGATTTCGTTTAACTCGTTGCGACGGTCGAGTACGTGTATATAGACGTCCTGGCGAACGCTACGCAGCCGCTACTAAACAGGAAGTGGATAGATTTGGTCATGGATCAGTGATGGTTTGGGCTGGAATCAGTATAGACAACAGAACTGATCTGGTTGTGGTTCCTGGTAGACTAAATGCCATGAATTACATCGAATACATCTTGGAGGACCATGTGGTGCCTGCTGCATATGGCGTCGGTCAAAATTTCATCCTAATGCAGGACAATGCAAACCCACATACCGCCGGCATCACCAAAAACTTTTTATAAGAACGTAGAATTCAGGTCATGGAATGGCCGGCGTTAAGTCCTGACCTGAATCCTATTTAACACGTTTGGGATCAGCTTGATCGACGTGTTCGCAAGCGCCCTAATCCACCACTAACCATACAAGAACTGACCAAGCCCTAATTGAGGAATGGGAAAGAATCTCTTCGCAGACTAGTGCGAAGCATGCCACGCAGGCGTGAGGAAGTGATTCGTGCTCGTGGAGGGCATACACTGTATTAAATCTCACCATTTCACCAATCCACAGAAAACCCGACTGTCATCGATACTATGACAGTCATTTCCATTTTGTTTTGCGTTATTAATAATTTACAGTTTTAAGTGTAACTTAGAACTAACTAAGAGTTATGAAATTGTTTTTTCTACTTTGCATTCACAATGCACACATTGTAACACTGTTTTCGGTGTTACAATTAACACCGATATCAAATGCCATATGTCAAACGTACAATACATAACCCAACATAACCACACACTGCATCTTCTTAATCGCTTGGAATCACATAAACTGCGAAATATCAATATCTATACATATTTAAACATGGGTGTAGCCTGCTATAGTATGGCCAAAGGATTGGGGCTCTCTTAGTTTTGCTGTGTTCATCAACATACGCCAGCATGACGTTTACGGTGATGTTTTACGACTCTAGTAAGTGATCGTTATCATTCTTTTCAACTAAACATCAAATCCCCTTTGCAGATGTAATTCAAGGACCACATTTACTTTAATAAGGTATTATGCGAAGATCAAACCTACATCGTAGATACGAACGATTTTAATTACTCCTGCGAGATTGTATATGCGCAATAAATGGTTTATCAGCATACACGTACAAAGCTATAGTACATTTAAAGTGTAGAGGATTTCTTAGTTTATGTAACATATAAGTTTTCGGTAATATTTTGGACGCTTGGATGCTCGGTTCAAATCGTATTCGTTTTTGTCCGTCGCTTTCGACTTCGTCTTAGTTCTGGTTGTGTGCAACATATTTGTATTACCTCCTTCACACGTAATTTTACTAAGTATAATTTATTCTAATAAGCTACTTTGCCGAAATTAGAATTGGGTTTCAATTATAAGTGCTCGTAAATATATAAGCCGCAACGGCTACGTAGCAGAATTAGGTAGACACCACTATTAAATGTTAAGCGTTATAACAATTCTTTAGTAAGTTCTTGTTCTTCGAAGTAACTTATCAGTCACCGACAAACACTTCTATTCTGATTATTATACTTATGAAACCACTATTTTAAAATTGTTAACTTTTTAGGTTAAGTTTCATGTATTTATCACAGTAGGTTTAAAAGTGTTGCCCCAAGCTCCATTATCATCATCGTTGCGACCTCGCTGAATATTTATTCAAACTTGTAGGCTAAAGTAGAGTAAAATTATTCACAATTAGATTTTGTCATGATTTTATCTCATCCATATCATCTTTAACGAAGTTGACAGTTACTACAGTGCTACCACGTGGTACCCGCCAAATACCCTAGATTCTAATTTAGCGCGATATAGTAACCACAATTTCTAAAGTTATATAAAATTAATGACGCAAAGTAGAAAAAATAGTATATTACACTCGTTTTATAAAACGTATTGGTGCACTCGTTCCATTTGGGTTCGAAAACAACTCGTGCGCCAATTTGACGTCTTATAAAACTTGTATAATAATATACTATTTTGTAATTCTCTTTAGTTAAATATATGCCATTGTTTTTTAGCAGTGTATTTGTGCAGTGGGAAAACATCCTTAGAATGCCTGAACTGTATCTCGGAAATAGTCAAGTTTCAACTGCATGCTATTGTTTTGATTATTATAAAATATGATGTTTTCAAACACTTGGGACTCGGAAGGTATTACCCAGCTCCCAAATACGTTGTTACTCTTGCGTAAAAAGAAATCCAAACAGTAATTATTTTGCAGAAGTATGTTACTTTACGTATCCAAAGAAATAGAGAAAAAAAGCTAAACCGACGCACCTGGTAGGAATTTGAACCTTACCTACGATAAATATTTCGAAAATAACGCCGGCCAATAACATTATTGGCCAATTAAATTTAGTTCTAGAGCGCGCACCTCGAAACTGTTTGTTTACGTTTCGGGCAGAAAAAAATCTGGTTATTGGCGTATGCGAGATTATGTTTATGGGAGTTTTATGGCGCGCACATTAAAGATTACTGCTCACCCCCGGCAAACCGGAAACGCGAAGGTACGCGCGTCGTAAAATTCGAACTTAAAAACAAAAAAAAAACATTCCGATTTTACGAAAGAACTCTGTTCATCCTCAACGTCGGCCATTTGTATATTTATCGTGGAAATTGAATAGGCTCTCGGTACAGAATATTGGATTTGGTCATTTTATTACCGGATTTCCAGATTTAGCAATAATAAACGGATTTCGCTCAAAAGTAGAATTTAGAAGGTCAGTTTATCTCGAGGAAAAAGTGATTTACTAAATTTAGGACATCTGATAATAATGAAACTAACAGTGAGTAGTTTTGACTCGTCTACGAGGAATCCATTAGTGTAATTGGTTTGGAAATTACTTTAAAGATGGCGGTAAAATCACTCTTAGTTACTTCAAAGTTACACTTAAAAATGTAAATTAATAACGCAAAACAAAAAGGAAATGACTGTCATAGTATCGATGACAGTCGGGTTTGCAAAGTCACATACCACACATACCACATGCAAAGCCATATACTGCTGGCACTGACCTGAAGTCTATTGCACACGTGTGGGATCAGCTTGCCCGACGTGTTCGCAAGCGCCCTAATCCACGACTAACTATACAGGAACTGACACAAACCGTTTTTGCTCTACTGTAAATGTTAATATTTTGGATTTAAGCCTTTTGAGTATAAGGATAATGATTTTCAACATTTTAGTGAGAGTTGTTAATTTTTATATTTATTTTATGTATAGAGCGGGCACGTAAAGTATGGAAACATGAGAAAATCTCACATGAGAGGGTTTGTTATGTAACAACATTCTTCAACACTTTGTTTTAAAACTATCCAAAGACACATTTTTATGTGAAATTCATTTTTCGACCGTCAGTTGTTTCTAGCTTACAACATCATTGAAATTTTTTTTATATGGCAACCGTATATCTCTCTTAGTGATTTTGGTAGAGCATTTAGTTGTCTTAATGGTAGCGGAAACATTTTAAAGCCTTACATAAGAAATATTTTGATAAAACACAATTGAAAATTGCAATCAGTCAAGGACGTCAAGGAAAGTGAGATGAAAATGTCAAAAACTTAAATCCAATGTTTTAGAAACCTCAAAAGGGTCTCATAGTAATCCTTAAACTTTGAACTTAACTTTCACCTGAAATTCTGAAAGTTAGTTCACAAAAGTGAATTTACAAACAAAACTTAGCAATATGTATTCCCTAATTTTCAACTATCTTTCTCTAAAAGAAATTCTGGTGTAAGGTGACACCAGAAATTTGTATGCTACCATGAAGAAAATTAACATATCTATCATAATCAGCAAGAAACATATAGGGTTGCCATTTAAAAAGTGTTGATGATGTCATAAGTCAAAAACAATTTAAGGAGAGAAATTGATACTCATTTTGCACATAAGATGTCAAAATTTACGTTCATTTAAGGCTCCCGTCTCCGACCCCTAAGACGAGAAAATAACCCAAATATTTATGCAAATTTTGGTGCGGACTACAATAATAAAAATGCTTTCCGATGGCAGTTGCGTCTGATTATTGTCTGCTGTAATACATTATAAAATATAATTAAATGTTAACTATAAGAGCACAAGTTATTTTCTTCTGAACTTCTCTAGACTTGCACTCTGGAGTATTGTAGTGCGTGTTTGTAGTGAGTTGGTAACCGTGTTTACAATAGCAACGATTGTGAAACTACATATCATCAACTAGAAAACTCAAACACAGTCAGCCCAGTTTGAATATTTTGTACAAATAGAAAGCAATACATTTATTTTTTTAGGTTATACCATATGTCAAATGTAAAATAAAGAATAAAAACTGATGTTTATAGTAGCGCCATCTACATCGGGTGATTTCTTTTATTTAGAAGCTTTGGAGAGAAGTTCGCTATAGTTCGCTATTTGAATTGAGACGGGAGCCTTTACAAGACAGCATATTTTAAAACGTCTATATATTTCATAAATATAATATGTAGAAAAATGATAACATAAAAATAATATACCAAATAATAAAATCCTCCCATATGTAATCAAATGAAAATAACCCATTATCTAAATATCAAATAAAAAACATCACTCAAATCTTAAATAAAATAAAATAAACATAGTATTTATAACAAATTAAACCCCGAAGAGATAAAATATTGTTGCAGAGGAACGTAACCCCTACTGACGAGTCCACTATGGTATCCGAGAGTGATCATAACCTGTATCCTGCACGCATACCATCTTAGTAGCACTAAATACGTTTTAAACTGGAAATTCAAACTGTCCTTCGTCATTTTAAATCACCTGTAGTCTCGAGGATCATATTTCATATTGGTTGACATATCGCAACAGTAAGTTCGACTTGGATGTCAAATTCATACCATAAAACGTCTCTATACACATAACCTCTCTATTTAAACCTCTCTATTCAATTTTTCTTATTTCAATAATGTCAGGTCATCAAATAAAGTTTTGTCAACATTTCCTTCAACTTTAAAAAGTAACTCATTTTAAATCAACAAAATATATGCTAAGTAAAGGTAAAAACACTCACCGGCATCAGCACTTTCGGCATCTTTGTCATCTTGCCGCCTGTCCACTGAAAATACAAACAAACAAGTTTCGTATAAATTGCACACAAAAATATAAGTTTAAACTTCTAAATATTCACAATATTTTACCTTGAATCAAAACTCGTCAATTTGATGAACTTAACCTCAAACTAGTACCAACTGTCAATGTCATATTCTGAAAAATGGCAACTTGATTCAAGGCCTTCTAGGTCTTAGTGAAGTCAAGATATGTATGGTCTGATATAACCTAACTTTAATTTGGGAGAAGTGAATTCCAATTTAAATAAATACTCACGTTGGGTTTGGTTTGACGGCTTCCTCCGATGTATCTTCTCCATAACCTTCTGTATTCCTCGGTCCTTCTTGTTTATGGGCCCAGGGCATGAGTCCTCAAAAAGCCTCACACACATCCGATGTAGGTTTATGAGGCAAACTATATCGGAAGACAACACAGTATACATATTTACAGAAATTAGCATTACATCAAAGGACACAAAACACCCAAAATATTTGACAAAAAATTGAGTTCTTGCATTAAAATACAATTGGCAGTTTCTGTTTTATTCTATCTTTATTTGTTTCTTTAGCTACGACAAAAATTAAACCTAATTTTGTGACGGAAACAATTCAAGACATTTGGTTGAAATACAATAAAATCGTACAGGTAACTGTATAGATTTTACTGTAACAGCACTTTTTTACTGTAACAGGTACCTTAATAAGGTTCATAGGGAAGGTTAAATGCCACCAATAAATTCACAAAATATCAGGGTATAAAACATACAAAGTAGAACAAAATAAGACAGAATTTTTTCGAAACAAAAAGTTTAATTTAAAAAAAATAATACCTGAGCATTGATATCCCTGTGGACCAATCCCATATATAATTTGATGACAATGATTGCAAGCTATCACAGTGTAGTATTGTTGTGCGGTGAACTGATGTCCCTGTATCGTCAACTAAAAACGTAAGAAATAAAAGAAAAGAATTAAAAAAAATCGAAATACTGGTACCTAGATAAGCTTTACAGTTTTTTCCCAGTATTTTTAATCTTTAGTAGGTAATGTTTAATTAAATAAAAAATAGATAAAACCATTTTTAACAAGAGTCATCTGATCTTAGAGGTGGCAACCCCAGTATTTTCGAAATTTGATTAATTTTCCAATTTATTTAATGAATATTCCTATGTTCTGGGAGTGCAAAAATAATTTTATTATTATTTTTTTTGTTAATTTTAAACTATGGATTATACAGGGTTATTCAAAATTACTGGAATACCTAAACATTTCTCCAACCGTAAAAAAATTAAAAAAGTTTTTTGTTTTTAAACAAGCAATTGTATTTTTAATATATTTATCATTTTATTCTGGAAATTTGGTAACCTTTAGTTTTTCTAATAGCACACCCTATATATTTTTACATTTTATTAATTATAACATTAATTCTAAGAATTTTTGTATAGGAATATTTGTTTTTATAAAATGCGTCATTTTTGAGTTATAAGCAATTAATCAGAAGTCATGAAATTTTATTTTAACCAAACGGATAAAGAAATAAAAGATCTGATGTGGCCAGGCACATGACTTTATCATACTATATATAAAATTAATAGTTTAGACAGATATGTCTATTAAAGCTGCGTTCGGATATTGTACTCCGTTGACCCCCGGGTACACCGTCCAAATGACACTTACGTGTTATTGGGTGTAAAAAGTATAACGGTGTACAATATCCGAACACAGCTTATATTGACAGTAGGTATAGTCAAAACATTAGCGTTTGACACTACCTACTGTCATTAGTTTCAAAATATCTGACATATCCTGGCTATTAGTTTTAATGCAGTACGACCGATCTCAATGAAATAGAATTTGCTCATGCAGCTAAACTATTGATTGTACCAAAAAATTTCATAGTCATAAATTATTCAGAATTTCCTCTACTTTAATTTATTATTTAACTATTTCGACGAAATTCCAGAAATGGCGACTTATTTGCAAAATCTTTCAAAAATGCTAAAACTAAACCTCCAGTTCCTTTGGACCCTTTTCAACAGAAAGCTTTTCAGCTCTAAGTTTGGTCATGAAACTTCTAAATATGAAGTTTCGTCCCGATACCTTCAGTAGTTTCTCCGGAATCATCGCCACAAAAAACGGGTACGCACATGCACACACACATCCACACACACAGACATTTGTTTGTACCTTGGTCAAAAATGTTCAGGGGACCCAAAAAGACATATTTCCGCTAAAATCTCAAAAATTTTTTTTGGCACGTTTACAATACTTTACGTACTACGTATGATAAAGAAAAAATTGACTTCTTTGTTTTAATTGCTCCCAAATTTGCAAAAATTAATATTTCTGAATATCTATGTGTACTTCTATAGCTACATAATTACGTGTAGATCATGAAAAAAATTGTTTATTAGTTTTTACTATTTATAATAATTTACTATTTATTAGTAAAGTCGCAAAAAATCACAAAAACCTTTTTTTTCCATACTACGTATGATAAGTAAAAATTCAAGAACAGATAACAAAACTTTTAAATAAAATTAAATTAAATGTTCAAACTGCCAAATTCAAATGAATGTGTATGTATGTGGGAAAATATTCTTAACTTGAAGATCAGTAGTAGTTTTGATTACTTTTATAAAAAAAAATGACTCATACAAAAATTTTTAGAATTAATTTTACAATTAAAAAATTTAAAATATTGTTGTTCTATTAGAAAAAGAAGCCGAGTTTCCATAATAAAATAAACACTCAGTATATTAAAAATATATATGAAAAGATAGCTTGTCTAAAACCATAAAGCTTTTGCTTGAAATTTTTTTTTAAATTGTTTATGGTTGGAGGATTATTTAAAGCTCCCGTCTCCGACCCACAAAACGCGAAAATAACTCACGTCATATATTATAGCGTCAATCGTGAAATGATCGCTACTATTTGATTCTGATTGTCCTTATGCAACTGCCATCGGAAAGTAATTTCAATATTTATGAAAATTATTGATGCAAATTTTGGTGTGGACTACAAATATAGAAATACTTTCCGATGGCAGTTGCGTCTGATTATTGTCGGCTGTAATACATTATAAAATATAATTAAATGTTAACTATAAGAGCACAAGTTATTTTCTTCTGAACTTCTCTAGACTTGAGTATTTTAGAGTATTGTAGTGAGTTGGCAACCATGTTTACAATAGCGACGATTGTAAAAATACTATATCATCGACTAGAAAACTCCAACACAGTCCAGTTTGAATATTTGTACAAATAGAAAGCATAAATACGAAATAAAAACAGACATGTTTATAGTAGCGCCATCTCCATCTGG
This sequence comes from Aphodius sticticus, assembly GCA_963966075.1. NCBI lineage: Eukaryota > Metazoa > Arthropoda > Insecta > Coleoptera > Scarabaeidae > Aphodius > Aphodius sticticus. The sequence goes on from OZ014506.1 coordinate 107,889,241, forward strand.
TGACTTTTTATTTCGAAGCTTTAGAGAGAAGTTCGCTAATTGAATTGAGACGGGAGCCTTAATAGGTAGCTCGGAATATTAACAGAATGGTTTTCATTGCAACTCTCTAAGACAAACCCAACAAAAGTTATTTAGTTTAACGCAAACACTTGCCAACGTGAAAAACTTGTGATTTACTGACTAAAAAATGGTCGCCATTTCTGAACAGAGTAAATTAAAACAATAATAAAATTGGTTTTGCACTCCCAGAACATAGGGAGTGTCATTAAGAATTGAAACTTTTCTAAAATAGTCTAGCAACCAACTTTTCTATCAATGTTTGAACCCAACTTCTGGTTCAAACAAAAAGTTTATAATATTGAAATTATACATCCATTATAGTTCATAATAACACGTACTTTTCGAGAATACTTCATGTTCATGAATTTTGGTCGGAACGCCTTTTCCTTGTTTACGAACGTTGGAAACCTGTCCAACGGATGTACGGCCCTTACTCCAAATATTCTAATAATTACGGTGGCCAGGGCAGCTGCCGTGTAATATTTCTTAGGGTCGTAGGTTTCTCTCTCAACTTCTTCTCTGAAACGCAAAGATTACGAATATTATTATAAGAAATATCTACGGTGTTTAAAAGTATATTTTATCGGAGCTAAGAGTTAGTAATAGTGCTGATAATTGTGATAAAATGAAGTAAACAATGAATGGCACAAGCAGAGACAAAAGATTCTATTACACAACGTAATAATAAAATTAATGAGTCATTTAAATCTTATCAACAGCAATTTAACAAATTTTGATTAAAAACTGAAAAACTGAAACGCAGAGGATGCATAGAGATCTACGTTTGTGAAAAGTTGTAAAATGTTGACGTTAAGAATGTATTGTGTATTGTATTAGTTGAAAGCAAGTTATTTCAGATGAACGAAAGATTGGTTATGTTATAACTAGAGTGCGGATTCTAAGCATTTCGCGCTATTTTTATTTTGCTTATTTTACAATATTTCTGTTTATTTGAACTTTTTTCGGATTTTTTGGGGTGTTTATATCCATTTTTCAGGGGTTTAGGTCATAGGTCAGTGCATTTGCGTCTTAAAAATCGCAAAAATCACTGAAAAACACCTCTACTGCATTGTGATATACCAGCTATAACCGTGCGCACAATACAACACTTTTTCGACTTTTTAGTGTATTTGAAATGCTATTAAGGATAAATGGCTGCCTGCCACATAGATAAATAAAAATCCCGAATTAATTATTCAATACAATAAAATATTCTGCAGAATGTGCATAAAAACAGTAAGTTACAATTATTTATTTTACGATTTGTCTCTTGGTACTTGGTAGTGATTGTTTTTATTTTAGACCTATTTTGTTATATTTTGTCGCTTTATTTCAAAGCATTAAAATGAAAATATTTAAGTTTAACTTCACTTCTTAGCCATACTACATTTATACATTGTTTCAGTAATACATATTAACTTAATTCTTTTTTTGTTCAATTTGTATATGATACTAGATGGCGCATGCAAAATGGAACAGCTATTAAACTAGAATTGATTAAGAATAAAGTGATTTTTCATTCAATTATGATATAAATGCCTCTAATATTGTGAATGACGATGTAATACGGGTTTAAATATTCTCTCTCAATATAATTCAGTGTCGCCGTTCTCGATATGGTTCGTTAAAATGATACTGGATGGCGCCACTACCAGAACACCAGCACAGTTCAGTTATAAAATAAATACCGTTTTAAAGATTCCCTCTCGATAATTGAGTGCGAAATTGACTAATATTGTCTTTGAGCACAAAACATGTAAGCAGAAATAAGCTAGCGGGATCTTACGAGAAAATGGTGAATTCCAGCCTCGGCCACGCATGCGCCCTCAAAATCATGACGAAATATTTGCCGTTATGCTTTTACTTGTACTTAATTTACATTGTTTGGACTAAGAAGTGTCAATGTGCCACGTGGTTAAATTTGCGCCGAAAAATGCAAGCACATATGCACGCGCGCAGCTAGGTGGAAAACCACATGCTTCTTAGTTCAATTAAGTCCCTCAGAAGCAAACAGTGTTAAATTATATTGAAATCCTATGTACACCACAGTATACCTCTGAGGTGCTCAATTTATCTCTACCTGCGTATAAGTGAACACATTTTTTTTTAAAATAAAGTATAGAGCGTTTACTTAGGGCCGATATATTCACCTATCGTCAAAGTTGTCGTTAGCCAACGAACAGATTACGCTAATAAATTAAAAATTGTATACGGGACTCTCACTTTACACAATACTCTTGAGTATTGTGTTAAGTGAGAGTCCCGTATACAGTTTGTAATTAATTTATTTATATTTATTATTTTATATCTAAAGTTTAATGTCATATTTTAAAATGTTTGTGAGTGCGTCTAATTGTATATTTTATATCTTTGACACGAGGGTCTGATGATGCTATTAGCGAAACTGGTCACACCCAAGTTAAAAAAAAATAAAAAATTTACGAGAAGCAAATTTCGTAATTATTTCTAAAGAAAAACGTACACAGTATGGATAATCAAACATATAAATATTTGTCAGTTTGACTTTTTGTTTGACATTCAGCATATGCTCTGTGATTGGTTCAAATTGTTCGTCATCAGTTTACCGGCAGGTTCATTCGATCGCTAAATAAATTCGTTCGTTAAGTGTATTTATCCGGTCGGTAACGTTAACGACAGGTGAATAGACACATTTCTACCATTTATCTTGTCGTTTAGATGACGAACAGTTTCACGACAGGTGAATATATCGGCCCTTATTGTGTATAGTTTATTTCTATTGTTAAGTATCAATTTCCTCAGTTATACTAATGTTTTGTATGATGTGTTATGTGCTAATGAATACATATACAGGGTTAGCCAAAATTACCGGAACACCTAAATAATTCTCCAACCGTAAGAAATATCAAAAATTTGTTCAAACAAAAACTTTTTGGCGTTAAACAAGCTATTGTCTAAATATATTTTCAATATGCAGAGTGCTCATTTTATTATAGAAATTCGGTAAATTATTGTTTTTGTAAATAGAACACCCTGTATATTATTACATTTTTTAATTCTAAGATTAATTCTAAGAATTTTTTATTAAATAATTAACCAAATATAGTCAAAATTACCGGAACACCTCCAACAGTAAACAAAATCAAAAAAATTTTTAAATAAGCGTTTTTTGGTGTTAAACAACCTCTAATTCAAATATGTTTTTAAGATACAGGATGTTTATTTTATTATGGAGATTTGCAAACCTTTCATTTTTCTAACAGAACACCCTGTATATTTAACATTTTTTAATGCTAAGATTAATTCTAAGAATGTCATGTTGGAACTATTTCTTTATAAAATTTTAATTTTTTAGTTATAATCAGTACTCATGAACTTTTACTTTAGCCAAACGGGTAAAAAATAAGAATATCAAGATAAAATAACACAATTAAATAGAATTAAATTAAATGTTCAAACTGTCACATTAAAATAAATGTGTATGCATGTGGGAAAATGTTCTTAATTTGAAGTTCAGTAGTTTTGCTCAATTGCTCATAACTCCAAACTAATGCATTTTCAAAAAAACTTATTTCTATAAAATGTTCTTAGAATTAATCTAAACAAAAAATAAAACATAAAATGTAGGTACAGGGTATTCTGTTAGAATATGGAATGGTTTGCAAATTTCCATAATAAAACGAACTAAAATTTAAAAGTTTATATGAGAATTTAAAGAATTACTCATTTTTAGTTTAAATTTTGTGAACACACTGTATATTAAAACTATATTTAAACGAGAGGTTGTTTAAGCCCAAAAAACAATTAGTCGAAAATTTTTTCGAATTTGTTTGCGGTCGGAGAATTATTTAGGTGTTCCGGTAATTTTTACTATTTTTGGTTAATAGCTTGTAATTAAAAAATAATGCATTTTATAAAAAAATGATTCGTATAAAAAATTCTTAGAATTAATCTTCTTAGAATTATTTATACGATTCTTAGAATAATTCTTAGAATTAAAAAATGTAATAATGTATAGGCTATTCTATTTAAAAAAAGAAAATGTTACCAAATTTCTATAATAAAATGAGCACCCTGTATATTGAAAGTATATTTAAAAGATAGCTTGTTTACAGCCAAAAAACTTTTGTTAGAAAAATTTGTGGAAATTTCTTACAGTTGGAGAATTATTGTGGCGTTCCTGTAATTTTGGCTAACCCTGTATATAAAAATAATACATGGTATACGTATTCTTATAACGCTCTTTTGTGTGCTTTTTTTCTCTTTCTTTGTGCTTATTTTAGGCGCATATTTTCAAAAAGTAAATGCTTACAATTCAGTGCTCTAGTTATAACCAATAACTGTAATAAATAAAAAGATCGGCAAATCTGCAAAATGCTACTAAACACTCCAAACTAAGTTAATATCAACCACTTTCACATGTTTTATAAAACAATTAACCCATTGAAAAAAAAAGCAATTAAAAAATAATTAACGTTACTTACAAATATGGCTCTAACTTATCGACTAAGAGATTCTCGTATATCTTCAGTTCGCGGGCTTTCTCGTGGTTCATATCGTACAGCTTTGCGTCAGGGGGCCCATACATCGTACCCAAGCCAGCAGTTCGTTTCTGTTGAAAGTGATTCAACTGCCTGGTAAGTTCATCCTTCGCCCTGGCCCTTGGTTTCCAGAATATCTTCCTGAGAATCTCCTCTTTATCGTACTCTCTCATCAGATTATCGTCGATCTCATGCGCAATGTTCTCGTCGACATTCGCCAGGCGCAACGGCTAAAATAAAAAAAAAATTGAGGTTATGTAAAAAAAAGACGTTAAATATGAAGAATTATAAGAAAACTATAATTATAATTATAAAAAATATGTATATACGTACAGCACCAGGTACCAGGAAGCTCGAGTGGATTTCGTAGGCCCACTTTCTCATGTCTTTGGCATTTCCCTCCTTGTATAGATTCGTAAGTAAGTAGAATAGCAGACTGTTTGGATCTGAATTTAGGAGGACGTAGTTCATGAATACTGCTAAGTGCGGCCGGTGCTCCCATAGTCTCGAGAGAGATTTGAAAGGTCCGTGATCATCGAGTTGGTTCTTAAAAGTAATATAAAAATATGATTTGAAACAAAAAAAACTATTGACCAATTTCAAAAAGTAAGGTTATATCGTTCATAAATATTTGTATAAAAACAAATAAAAAAAAACATAAATAAACATATAATAAGTGGTGTAAGTACTTACGACTTCCTGATCGGACATTTCATCATCCTCCATGCTGATGATTTGCTGTTGGGCAACATGAGAGCTGGCCGCTTTTATATCGGAACTGTTTAAGGCTATATTCGAGGTATCCAGTATGGAAGACGTGGAAAATGAGCAATCGTGGTCCTGGAATGTTTTAGAAAGAAAAAGTTTTATTACTGTTCTGTGCAAATTTCAATAAAGCCTAGAATATTGAAGAAATTGCATTTCAATTAAATTTTTTTTTTTATTTCTTTACGGAATCTAAGAGTTCAGAAACAATCTAAAGGCATTTTTAAACTTATCTATCATTCTAAAATGAATTTAATCTATCTGTCCTTTTAGTTGGGAACATTTCAAGAAAAAAACATATTTTAATTTTCTTTTCTAATTAAAATTTTATGGAACTAACTAAAAAATCTGATGTGGCCAGGCACATGACTTTATCATACTATATATAAAATTAATAGTTTAGCTGCATGAGATTCTATTTGATCGAGACTTGTCAGAACAGTTTTTACTCTGGAAAAATTTTGCATGGCTTACTAGACATTACGGAAAAAGTAATTCTCTTGAATAACTTTGTTATTACGATAAATAGAAAGTCAGAAATCTATATTCTGACATAAGAGCATGCTCTGAAGCCATTTTTGTTATCAAAAAAGGTCCATCAGCTTTGTCTGGGCGTTATTCAACTTTTTTATTCCTTATGGACAATATAACACGTATATGAAATTATCAACAAAAAAATGTTATTAGCTGTCCCGCCAGATCACCCAACAATTTGTACTGACTATTTTAGTGGGTGGAATGAACAAAGGTCTTTGAATATTCTATTTAAAACTGTAAAAGATCAATATGGCGTCCATTAAAAATAAAAAAGTTGAATATCGCCCAACCAATGCTGGTGGACATAAACATTTTCTGACATCAAAAATGGCTTCAGAATATGCGAGAGTACAAAATTTTGACTTTCTATTTATCGTAATAGCGAAGTTATTCAAGAAAAAAGAAATGGTCAGTTTTTATTTTTGCTGTAACATCTAGTGATCCATGCAAAATTTTAGAAAAGTAAACAATGTTCTGAAAAGGGTCGACATTTCTGCAACTTTTGTTCCATTTAATTAAGACATCGTAGCTCTTACAGTTTCCGAGATCATCATGTCCTTTGAGACAACCTGTATAATTTGGCAATTTGTTATACAGGGTTAGCCAAAATTACCGGAACACCTAAATAATACTCCAACCGTAAGAAATATCAAAAAAGTAATGTGAACAAAATTTTTTTGGCTTTAAACAAGCTATCGTCTAAATATATTTTCAATATACAGAGTGCTCATTTTATTATAGAAATTCGGTAACCTATCCTTTTTTAAATAGAACACCCTATATATTATCACATTTTTTTAACTCTTAAAAATTTAATACTGCTGCAATAATAAAAATATTTCTATTAAAGTATGGTATAAGCATATTCTAGCTTTTAATGTTAGTTTAAATATTTTTCATATGGAGCTAATAATTAATCTTTCGGATCACCTTTTTAACTAAATAATTTCAACATGTTGTCATTAGACACCTAAATATTTAAATTTGTCCACCATCCCGATAATTGTGTTATCAATAACTATTTCTGAAGTAAGGTTATGTACTATCGTGGCCATATATTATGTCCCTTCTTTTTATGTCGATTTTCTCGCCAATCCAGGGGCGAAAAAATTTGAAAAAATTCTGGTCCTGTCCTTGATTAATATACTACAACGCATAAAAATTAGAAAGCTGTATATGTTGGCGTTTGCCCGATTTTTCCAAATTAAGAAGAATTGGCGCTGTTTTTGACCCATAAATTTCATTCGTTTAACTTTAGCAATTAATTACTCCGGAAATACTCCATAGGTTTCAACGAACTAAAAAATAAAATCACCTGCGGAATGGTAGCTTTCAATGTGCATTTTTGTAAAATGATCGGAGTAGTGGTTAACCCAAAAAAAGCTATATTATGCAATGCCAGCAATTTCGTTATTAGAATAGCTAGGATGATGAAGTGTCGATCATAGGCTACATAATAAATCATATATTTACAGTTTATTACAGAATCATTGTTTATCTTGCATTTTCCCTACAAAAGATCGTGTTGAAGCATCTCATGATCGCCGCAATTGACGCGGCGGTCGTCGGGGTGATGCGGGGGAAGGGATCGACAGCGACGCTGCCGGTAGTGGGAGATCGCACGGGCTCAAAAGTTACTCCGAGAACAGTGTTTACGGACACAATATAACGACCTATCAGTTTTATACGCTCAGAGCTGCCATTTGTAATATATGTAATATATCAAGTTGTATTTATGTTATATTGTTTTTGCCTGTATTTAAATATTACTATTAAATAAACACAAAAACGGAGTCAGGCGGAGTCACGCGCAAAACGTTGTTCATGTTTATTTCGGTCTTAAAAATTAACAAATGGTCGGAATGATATTAAATTTAAGCGATATGTGACGCAGTAAATAAGGATTATATGCATGCTAACTGCGTTGTGCTGTTAACATTCCTTACTGATCTATCCGCTTTTGTGCTAAGCGGTTTAGGAGAAAAAAAAACGGAATGATAATTTCTCTCGTAGCGGGGTCACATATAACCAAAATTCTGAATTTAAAAATTAAGAATTTAATTCTGTTTAGTTAAAATTACTAACTTGACAAGTTATCGTTCTTTTTGTGTATTGGTAATCAGCTGTCCGCCGTTCTCTTACTGTTGACAGTACCGCTAACGACTCCCTTCCCCGCATCACACCAAAACCGTAGAACGTCGGAATTCACGCGGCGTTTCAGCACGATCTTTTGTATGGAAAATGCAAGATAAACAATGATTATGCAATAAACTTTAAACCTATGAATTATTGGGTAGCCTATAGTCTATATTTCATTCTTCTAGCTCTTCTAATAACGGAATTGCTGGCATTGCATAATATAGCTTTTTGTGGGTCAACCACTCACCCAATCATTTCACAAAAATGCATATTGACAGCTAACATTCCGCGGGTGATTTTACTTTTTAATTCGTTGAAATCTATGGATTATTTCCGGAGTAATTAATTGCTAAAGTTAAACGAATGAAATTTACGGGCCAAAAACAGCGCCAATTCTTCTTAATTTGGAAAAATCGGGAAAACGCCAACATATACAGCTTTCTAATTTTTATGAGTAGTAGAGTATTAATCAAGGACAGCATCAGAATTTATTTAAATTTTTTCGCCCCTAGGTTTGCGAGAGAATCGACGGTAAAAAGAGGGGACATAATATATGGCCACGATAGTACAAATTAAATAAAACAGGTCCCAACATAGAACTTTGTGGTACCCCCAGCTGTTTAGCAATTCACTTCACTCATTTTGCCCATTCCTAACCTTTTGTCTACTCTTTGTAAAAGAGGTTTCAAATCATTTCAATTTTTTTCCTCGATTCGATGTTTCCATTTTTTTTAACATAATTGGAGTCAACAAACAGTCCTAAAAAATGGTTACAAAAACTGCAACTATCAAGATCTTCATCAAATACAGAAGAGTCTAACCTAACCTAACCTAAACACTTACATCGGGCAAATCCACTTCGCACTCCCTATTGGTATTCCCTATTTTTCTCGCGACTTCGGGGCTGGCGTGTGGGTATGGTGGGGGCGGAGTCCCTGGGGGCGTCGCGTTCTCCCCGAAACCGTCGGCGCCAAGATCAGTCGTGCTCTCGGACGCTATCAGCCTTCTAGAAGCCTCCGCAGGTGTCATCATCAGCAGAGAATCGGGACTCGACTTTGTTCGATGATGATGTGCGTGGTTTGATGTCTAAAATCGCAAACGTAAAAAGTAAGAAACGGCAAAACAAGATTACTGGAGGAAGAGAAGGTGTTTGAGAACAAACTGCAAGCAGCAAAAGTTTGCTATTACCAAAGATAAGCTTGCAAAACCGAAGCCAAGTATTACGTCACGAGTGCACCAAATAAGAGAGAAAAAGAACTAGAATAGTTTGGCTATTTATATGGGGGATAGATATGCGAAAGGTTAGATCGTCTTGGACGGTTGTGTGCTTGTAAAATGTATGGTTTGTTTATGTACAGGATGTTTTGAGAGTACAGGGGAAAATTGTTCTTTTTGTTCTTTTTACTTTTGCCTAGGCAAGAGCTTTTTCTGTTAATGTTATACTTAATTATACTTAATGTTTTGTAGTATTTATTTTTAAAAAAATATTGGTTTTTTTATTTGCTGAAGTTAATGTATTCTCAGTACTCTCATGAAATAATAATAAATCTTATCGTATTATACACTGTGGGCAAAAAAAGTGCAGTAAAAAGATTTAATTACTCGTATTTCATATAATATTTACACACTTCAAATATTTCTTTGAAAAACGAATTGCCTACATTGTGAAGATTAAAAATCATACCATATTCGCAATAACAAAACGTTTCCATCCAAAGTAATGTTACTTTTTGTATGGCCATACAGTAGTTTTGATAATGTAGGGTCAATTTAATGTGAAATGAAAGGTGTATCGGAATCAGTAGATAATGACATTTGTTTGGCTTTGGTCAAAAAGATTAATAGAGATTTTATAGCGCCGTATACAGGTGGATTTTGCTTCGTGTAGAGGCTGTAATTTTAAAACATGCTTTTGTATTATTTCTATTCAAGAACAGTCGAAGTTTGTAACAAAAAAAAACATTGCACAGGCACGAGATACAGCCGTATACAGGTTGACTTTTTTCGTATACAATATTAAATTAAAAAACAGATTTTATTTTTTCTACTCAACAGTGGAGTTGGACATTTGTAACCAGGGTTGTTATAAAAAACAATTTTCTTTGTTTTAAACAAAACAAACTTTTTTTTTTATAAAATGATGCTTTTTAACGACACAATGTTTTAAACACTTCACAAACAAAACATGTATTAAAGATGAAATAAAACATGTGTTCAGTCACACACAAAAAAAAAAGTTTTAAACTGGGAATAAAACTTGTTTTAAACATGTTTTAAATCACGCAATTACAACAAAAACTGTTCAGATTACGGTATTTGAAAACACATTTAAAACAACATTTAAAACAAACTGTTTAAAACATGTGTAAAACAAAATAGTTTAAAGCAAAGTACATATTTGTTTTGAGTTATCTAATTGCGTACTTTTCTTCATTTTCAAATATGATGTATCACACTTGATGTTCTTTGAGACGTTTACACTTTTAGACAATTGTTATTTTTTGCTTGTTTTTGCGAAGATTTTGCGGAGATGGAATCAATGATAGGTATATTGATTTCCGGGTGGAAATCGCGTTGAAGATTTTGAAGCAGTCGACGTTTCACGCTCTGTTGCAAGTGGCATCTTCAGGACTAAGTATCAAACCAAGTGCTAAGCAGATGAAGTCCTCAACGCGGTTTCCACCCGGAAATCAATAAATCGTTGACTCTTACCGCAGAAATCTACAATCTAGCTGGAATCAATGTTTTCTGAATATAGCACATCACTTGAAACCCAATCTCTTCATTTTTTATACGCCTTTACTCTTACTTTAATTTTTAAATAAAGGGCATTTCATTTTGTATCAGCCTGAACCATCTGAATATACTGAGTTAGTCTTTTTTCCGATATTTTTCATTTGTAAATGGTAATTTTTACATGAAAAACGAATAGACCTGACCGACAGACAAGTGAAGGCAAACTGTCATAATTTTGGTTCAATCAAAGAGGATGTTGAACTCCAAAACACTTTGGAAAGCGAAAATAGAGGTATTTGTCAAAAATCTAAAAAAAAAAAAACATGAAACAAGTGGCAAAAGTGAAACATAATTACGTGAGTCAGAACCAAGAAAAATCCTTCAATAATGTCAACATGGTGTCTATATAAGAAAGCTAAACGATGGTCATGGTTTATCCAAATGTTAAAAGATAAAGTTAAGTGCGTGTATTGAAGAGTTGTCGAGCGTGTGCAATGTTTTTGTTACAAACGTCCAACTGCACGGTTTTTTAGGTATAAGCAATGGAAAAACAATTTTTTTGTTTAAAAATTTCACCATGTATAGGTACCACAAAAATCACCCGGTATATGGTGCTATAAAATCTCTACTATTCTTTTTGGCTATAAGAAAACCAATATCATTTTAATACAGTTTCATTTCGCATAAAAATGACCCGATTAGCTCAAAAATGCCGCATACCCACACATAACGTAAATAGGGTATTCCGGTCATGTCAAAATTTAAGCATATATTCGGTTTAGCCTATTGTACAATTTATGAGGATTCATAAAGTTAAGCTATGAGCTTTTTGATTTAGTTTTAATTGCAATTATCTCATAGAAAATAATACCCTATCTTCACAATGTAGGCAATTCGTTTTTTAAAGAAATATCTAAATTTACTAGATAATATTGGAAATACGAGTAATTGAAAATTTGTACCATTTCTGATATGGCCCACGGGTATATATTAGGGTGTATCGAAAAACCGTTTTTTTTTTTCGAAATTCAAAATTTCAAGTTCATAAATATGTAGTTGTCTCTATGGACCCACACATCATCATAAAAAAAAATTGGCGCACTTGAAAAATATTTAGGTCTCCCGCAGAAGGCCTAAACTTTATAATTTTCTTTGGGAATTAGATTTTTTTTTCTTCAATGAAAGATTAAGTGATCTTTGTTTTTCAAATACAAAAAGTTTAAGATTAAGGTGTGATATTACCGTATACAAAAATATATTACTCTAATGCAACATTTAGATCGTCTGCAGTTTATTTAGATTCGATACAATTTTTAACAAATGCCCATTTTCGTAAAATTTATAAAATGTGCTTAAATGTTGTTAAAAGTTTATTTGTCATTAAATATTTTATTATGTGCGTACATGTGGGCTTTGGTAAAGAAAACCCACTTAATATTTCATTAAAAAAAATATGAAAATATTCGAATTTTTAAATAAAATTATAAATTTTAGGCCTCCTGCGGGAGACCTAAATATTTTTCAATTGGGCCAATTTTTTTGTGGTGTATGAGGGTCCACAGGGACAACTTTTTAACAACTTGAAATTTTAAACTTCGCAAAAAACGTTTTTTCGATACACCCTAGTATATGCATTAGGTCAGAGAGAAAGTGAAAAAATTGAATAACAAAAAAAATCAATAATGTGATTGATTTAAATTTCATACTTTGCTGAAAACAGCTTTAAATCTGCAGAGATACCTGTTTGTAAATTAGCATTTAAATTGTTGCTAACGTTTTATGCTTTGAAATTAATTTTCAAATGGCTGGTTTAGAAATAATTCGAAATTAATATGTAATTTAAAATTGATTATTTTGATAAAATCAGCATTTTCTCGCAACAGCATTCAATCTGAAGTGCAAAATATGTCTATAAATTACTATTCGAAATGTTACTATAATATTATGCTATTATCATATTATATTGTGTATATTATTATATTGACTTTTTTAAAACTATAAAAAACAATCTCGATTGATCTGAAGCTCAAAATCTACCTTTCTATTTTGTTTGAAATTGTAGCAATATTATTTTAAACCTACTGCGTTACGTTCAATAATAATTAAATTATTTTACCTGATTTACAAAGAAAATCAATATTATTATAAACTTGGCGCCCAAAATTGGTTTTCGGAAATTATCTCTCATTTGTAGTAGCTCATAAACAAAAACTGTGTGGATACAAATTATAAAGAATTCAATTTTCTGCAAATTATGTCTAAACATTGTTTTTGTTTACCATTTGGTAAATATATTCGTCAGGAGCAGCAAAATGGATAAAATTTTCTATTTTTTACGGTGATAATTTCAAATTCAAAATAAAATAAATTAATAAATACTTATTTGACAAAAAATGTTTCAAATAAAAGACAATTTGTACCTCTAGAATCTTTTGGAATATGACCTACTAACTATAAATATTTTTGGAATTTCTAAAATCAACATACATATGTTGGTTCACCGTGTATGATTGTCTTTACTGGACCGAAAAAATTATCAAAATCGGTCAAGTAGTTCAAAAGTTTGTCCAAATTTCAACAAATTATAGTTAGTTACTATAAGTATGATAAAATATGATTTAAGAAACCTTAAATAAAACTTATTTTTTAATTCAATTTCTTCATTGTATACAAAATGATCTGTTGTCAAGAATTAGTCATAAATCAAGAATATAGGGAGAATTTACATCACAAAACCACGATAAGAAATATTCAAGGCCAACATATGCAAATGATATCAATTCTAAATTTAAACTCCCTACTAAAATTACAAAGAAATAATCTATATCTTACCAAATTCACTCTCAGCATCTCAATACATCCTAACTAATTTAAAAAAAAAAAAAACATCTTGGAGCACAAACAAGAAAATCACTCCATAAGTCATTTCACAAAACAAAACTACAACATTTGTTTCGATACTCTTACTGCAACAGAACTGTGTATGTGTCTTCTACTATTTCTGGATAAACTGTCCAGTGACAAATTTGGTGTGTATTTGTGATAACAATATTGGCTAGGGAATGTTAGCAAACGTGTCAGTACATCAAATCATGAGTAAGCCACAACCACAAGTGAGGAGCTGAGTAGTAGGCCATGCCACACGGTGTTTATTTTGAAAGGAGTCGTTTACGATTAATATTATCTAAGAATTGGCAATTGTTAAGGTGTTTGCCTTCTAATTGCACTTGTCGTTACGTTGTAATGTTACTTTTATAAAAATCTGCTAGTCTGTATAATTCAAATTTAACATAATGTTAAATCAAAATTGACCCAAAAGATAAAGAATAACTTCTTCTTCAGCTATTAAAATTTAGATCGATTATCTGATATGGTAATTACCGATACTTACCAGAAACTGGTCTTTAAAAATCTGCTAGAATGTTTACAAGAAATGATTTATAACATGTTTTAAAACAACTTGCATAAACTCGTCGTCTATACAATGCATTAAATGTGGCTGGTGTATATAAGCAAAGGATTAACAAGATAATTAGAACAAATAGATGGAGATACAGATAAAACCATATCATAAAGTGCAACAAATAACTGCATACTTAATTATGTATTATAATATAACAACATAACCTTAAAAGCTGATTATCGTAAAGTTCTAGTGAAGTCAGTACAACGTAACTACACCGTAAATATGACATATACAGGGTGAGTCTTTAGACTCGCAGCAGTTGATATTTTCGTTATCTTAAAAAGATAGAAAAAGAATTACACACTAGATGTTTGGCTCATCATTTTATACAGTGAGAGTGTAAAGTATGGAAACAAGAAAATCTCAAGAACGGTTTGCTATTTTAAAAAATCCTCGAGCACGTCGATTTGTAATTATCAAAATACACCTTATGATATCAAATTAATTTTTTTACCTTCAATTGTTTTTAACAGATGAAGTCATCGACACTTTTTTTTAAATTACAACCCTATACATGGTTAATGAATTTGGCAGATCTTTTAATTGTCTTAATGGTAGCATAATGTTTTTATGGCTTTACATAAGATAATTGAAGGAAAATTGAATTGAAGGTTATGAAATAAAAGTGACAAAATCTCTGGAACGGTTCGACCGAATTTAACCAAAGTTTAGAATTAAGTATTTTGCAACCATGTGAAGTCACTGACGTCATTATCGTTGATGCAACGTTTACAGTTTCATAGATATAACCTCAAACTTTTGAATTTGAAATAGAACACCCTCTATATTTTGTCATATTCTGTTACAGTCTTCATTATTATAACAAAAACATCTAGAAATTAACAAAAACCTTTATTGCTTAGGTGTAAAAATTAACAAAGAAAAAGTTGATAAACATTACATTTTCTACTGTAACTACACTAGTTGGTTTATGAGGATTCTCAACCAAGAACACATTGTTTTAAGTTTGATCGGTTTATTTTTTTTGTTGTTGATATTTTTTGTTATCAATTTTTTCTTTTTTAATTTTTTTATATTTTCTTCGGAATAATATTAGAAATCTCATTAACCATTGCCAGACACTTACTATCGTGGCAACCCTTCGCCAGACACCCTTAAACTTTAATAAATTGTAATTGTACTTTCGTTATTTTATAAAGGCTGAATTTTATATATGTTACTTGAGTAACTATTAGAAGATGTTTTCTGAGAAGCCAGACAGTTTCGACAGTTCTAACATCTTGCCAAACAAAATTGAAGGGCAGCTGTAGGTGCGAGCGCTGAGGCAACATACGTTCAACGGGTGCCAGTCAAGATAGTTATTAGGATTTATCGGATAATTTCATTATATAAAATTATTTATGACAAAAGAAAATAATTTTCAAAGGATTATTCAATATAATTTTCATGTTATATAAATATAAATAAATAAAAAAAAGACATCTAATACATGAATAAATAATGTTTTATAATTTCATAAATTTCAATTTGTTTTTAACATTCAATTTAGTTCAAATATCGACATTTCATTAATATTTTATGTTTATTATGGTTATAGAGAAAGGAATTGTTTCAGTACTAACAAATCAAATGAAATTTATTTTTAGTTTAATATTATAATCATACCCATCGTGTACAATATAAAAAATATGTATTTATACTATAAGGATAATACAGGATTTAAAGAAATGTTTAATCGTTTATTACTTTTCATCGTTGTAATCGCTATCTTAGTCACTACTACAGTCCGTAGCTTGATCGTTTTCAATATCGTCTTCACTGTCAGTTTCTGTAAAAATGTAAAGAAGTTAATACAATAATTATGAATAGGTAGCTACAAATGTATGTATAATTATGTCAACCAGAAAATAATGGTTTGCGGGTACAGGAAAGCAACCAGTATCATTTTAAATGGTTTGAAGGGGATCAGCTGCCAAATTACGTCAGTGATTCACTAAAAACTCTATCATGTATTTCATTATTATTTCAAATTATACATACATTTGTAGCTATTCATAATTATTGTATTAACTTCTTTGCGTTTTTACAGAAACTGACAGTGAAGACGATATTGAAAACGAATGATGTATATCATATTTTTGATATGTTGGATTTTGAATTATTAAGTTATAATGTTATGAATTGTGTACTTTATTTATCTTTGAATTATTGATGGTTGTTAAAATTCAATTAAGTTGATTTTTTTATACATATTATTTATTCATATTTATTTGTTTTGAACACTGTTTAACGCGGGGGAGAATGTTAAGATTTTATATTGAGTTTAAAACGCATTTATTTTGATTTCCGGTTATGTTCGTATGCTTCGAGGAAGACCGGGTCTAGTTTTAGTTTTCAGTATTGTGATCGACACCAAACGTATTACATGTATATACATCACCTGTCTGTAACTTGGTTGTGAAATAAAATTGTGAAAATTATACAGTCTATTCTGTCGATTAAACAATTATTTCTTCATTTATTAGATCGGTCATTTTTTATTTATGTTTATATAACATGAAAATAATATTGAATAATCCTTTAAAAATTATTTTTTTTCGTCATAAATAATTCTATATAATAAAATTATCCGATAAATCCTAATAACTATCTTTACTCGCACCCGTTGAACGTGATGTTGCCTCAGCGCTCGCACATACAGCTGCCCTTCAATTTTGTCTGGCAAGATGTTAGAACTGTCGAAACTGTCTGGCTTTTCAGAAAACATCTTCTAATAGTTACCCAAGTAACATATATAAAATTCAGCCGTTATAAAATAACGAAAGTACAACTACAATTTATTAAAGTTTAAGGGTGTCTGGCGAAGGGTTGCCACGATAGTAAGTGTCTGGCAATCGTTAATGAGATTTCTAATATTATTCCGAAGAAAATATAAAAAACATTACGCTTTATACTTTGACGAAAGTAGGTAGCAATTTTCTACCCCTTTGCTACCCGTTACCTGCCAAAGCCACTATGATCCAAACTTCATAGTAGCCAATCGTTCTTTACCTGTGTTGGGGAAATGCGCAGAGACATTTGCAGCTTTTATACTATGAGGAAGGTCTGGCGGTCACGGGCTCTTGGTCTATAACGTCATACGGCGTTTATCTGCATATAAGAGAGAGACAGCCGACCCAGGTTATCTGAGCATTGCTCTCCCCATACCCTACCCTGACAAACCGAATGCGCTCTAAGCGTACTAATGAATGGCGTCACAGGAGACTGAGCCAATTACAGAGCGTTTTGAATCACGTGATAGGACGTGAATAAAATTCAATTTTAATTTTGGTTTTTTAATAGAAATAAAGCCAATTTTGCCAAACAATTAGTTCAATGTCTCAGAAACTATTTCCTATTCATGGCTACAATCTGATGACAGTTGGGAAGACATTTTTAGAAAATTATGGGCACAACAACTTTTGCATAAAATACTTTTTCCATCTCTTAAGATATCTACAATAAATCAACCACTGCGCCTCTAACGACTCACCCTGTACAACACCTCTCAAAACCAGCTTTTCAAAGCACCCCAACGGGCACGCTATATGCCGCAAGTAGGGCAAAAAAAAAACTAACGCAAATACCTACGAACGAGTGTGTGTGTGTTATTACTTACATAGTTATTTATTAATGTTGCACATGTTGTCACGAGGGGGTACGACAATTGTTTACCTATCGAGTTAGCCGCATCCAATTCGAAATCCGGCAGGAATACTGGGGCGCGCGGTTGGTTTCTAGGTGGGAGTGGAGGGGGAACCTGATCGTCGACAACCCTTCCGTCGCTTTTAACAAAACTCTTACCCTTATTATTGTTATTACTGTTATTATTGTTAATATTTTTGGGGCCGCGCGTACCGTTTGCGTAGTTTGGACTACGACGGTTGCCGTTTGTATCTCTGGAGTCTGGATGGGTTCCTTGGGAGCGGTTGCGTCTGGGGAGGGGTGGGGCGACGTCCGCGCCCGATTTAGACGTTTTCGACGGAAGGGTTTGCGACGATTGGAGTGGGGGTATGTCGGTAAAGATATTGCGTGAGAGGAGTGGCGGTGACTGCTGTAAGAAACGGTAAAGCTGGGTTAATTTGCTGGAGTAAGCGTACGATCGATGGTGACGTGAAGTCTTGGAGAATCTTGGTATTGGCTTGAGTTGAGATTAAAAATTTAATTTTTAGGTTAAATCGTGAAATGGTGAAGAGAAATTGTAATAATTGTTTACGGAAGGAAACGTATTTTTTTTTTTTAATGTGGATCTAAAAGTTTTTTAGGTTATGAGATTCTGTAGTCGTTATGTCACAGAAGTGTTCCAAATCAAATTGGTATACTTCAACGATATATATATATATATATATATTAGATTGTATATTAAACTAAAGAAAATTACAAAAACAATGTTACAACTCTTAGTTACTTCTAAGTTACACTTAAAAATGTTGATGAAGGAAAGGAGTTAATTAAAACCTCTTAATTTGCACGAAAAACTTAATATACTTTGGTACTAGTTTCGATCCTTAGATCATCATCAGCCAAAAGCTAGAAAAACACAACATAATCAAAAGAAATCACGCAACAAATGTAACACAAAAAAACGAACAAATATGAATTGAAAACTAGAATGTTAAATAGTAAAATAACAATACTTACAGTCAAAATCAATTATACGCGGTACAAGACATCAGAATAAATTAAACAAGGTAACCACTAAAACCTTAGACCATCTATAACTAGACGGAGTACGGCCTATCCCAATGCATTGGCTTGTTGTGGCCCAACATACCTTGTCAATAAGAGTAGTGTTCGATTGCTGCCGCGCTTAGTTGTGGTTAGTTCTTTTATGGTTCTGTTCAACTGATTCCACCAATAGGAAGCAAGTATTTCAAATTTGCGCTCAGATTGAACTGAGCGCGGCCGGCAATCGAACACTACTAAGGTCGAATTTCGTGTAGATTCTCGTGCACATTGTTCGCGCATGCGCACAGATGCTAGATACCGCCATTATTTTGAACATATGTTTACATCGAGGTTATGAGTTTGTTTACCTCTGTAGATGCATGACTGCATGTAGATGGTACCTTGGATGGTTAAGAGGTAACAATGGGGCGAAACTGCTGCTTTTGTAAAAAGGCAGCATCAAAAAATATAACGTGTCACAGGTATGACCTTTATTACCGCAATACAGTAATATTAAATTATAACATATACCTTCTCGTAGATTTCCAACAGTTCAAGACTCAAAACAAGCTCGGATTGAAGCTATACCTATAAAAAGTCGGGGTTTTAAAACAACTGTGTTGTGTTCAAGACACTTTTCTAATAGCGATTATAAACTGGGAAAAGACGGAAGACCATAACTCTCCCGTAGTGCGGTGCCAAGTATTTTTGTTATGAGTGATCTACCAAATGAAAATACGGACACAGATAGTATGAGCTATGCAGTTGTAGCAGACACTAGTGGACACACAGAGTCAACAATCACTGCCACGGCTACGAGCTTTGAAAGTGCCACACAGCGCAACACCAACGGAACATCCTTCAGCACTGCCAAGAAAAAGGAGAAAATTTATGTAATATGTAACTTTGTTTTAGGTATATTTTAACGTTATTTTATTGTAGCTACAATCCTCGATATATGGGTGACGTACATACTTCAGACTTATCTTCGTCTCCTCAAGCACGGGCAGTTTTAGCATTAGCAAGAACTACCATAAGCAAGAAAATTGCTCGAATCCGCCAATTGTCTCGTTACAACATGCGATTAAGACAAAAAGTGTGTAATTTATCAACATTAATGGAGCATATTATTTGTGTAAAACCATGTTATTAGAATCAGAAAAAAGAGTACGTAGTTCTTACACCAAGACCATTTTGTTTAAAAACCAGTGGTTAAATTATGTTCAAATAAAATATTTTCCTATTATAAGTTGTATTTTGCTTGTAGTTTATTACCCATATTCCTATTAAAGAAAATAAACAAATCGTGTATAGTACAACCAACTTGAACTTGATTCGACAGCGGTGCGCAGAGCGTAAATATAATGAGTACGTGACGTGAGTACTGCGCAACGCTCTCGATGCAACTACTCGCTGGTCAAGCTATACAGACAAATAAAATCTTACACGCAAGAATACATTTTGTCCAAACCTATAAAAAAATGGATTCTGTTGTTACTATATAAATATATAATTGCTCTTGGATGGTTTAATTGCTTTTTTAACAAATGTCACAATTATAACAGGTACTACAAATGTATGTACATTCAAAAACAGAAAAGGATTTTTATTTTGTGAGGTTACCTTTTTAGCCAGTTTAATCTGACCACTCATTGGTGCGTTACATTGGGAACGAGAAAATATACGACTTTCGACCTTATTATCTTTGGCCACAAACAAAGCCCGTCACGCTCCCTCTAGTCATATAAGCTCGATGACTAAAACTAAATACACGACAACAAACATGTCAAACAGTACACATTGCAGCAGAGACAAGGAGAGTAGTGAGAACGAGTAATCCAACAAGAAACCTGATATAACTGATCCGGCTCACTGAAATGACCGAGAATGCCCATCCCTAGTTCTCAGTACTGTCCTTGTCTCCGCTACAATGTGTACTGTTTGACATGTTTTTTGTCGTGTACCTATTTAGTTTTAATGGTTACCTTAATTTATTCTGATGTCTTGTACTGTACCTCGTATAATTGATTTTGACTGTAAGTATTGTTATTTTACTATTTAACATTCTAGTTTTCAATTCATATTTGTTCATTTTTTGTGTTACATTTGTTGCGTGATTTCAATTCATATTTGTTCATTTTTTGTGTTACATTTGTTGCATGATTTCTTTTGATTATGTTGTGTTTTTCTAGCTTTTGGCTGATGATGATCTAAGGATCGAAACTAGTACCAAAGTATATTAAGTTTTTCGTGCAAATTAAGAAGTTTTAATTAACTCCTTTCCTTCATCAATATTTTTTTGCATTATGGACCTTTACCAACGTAAAAATGTAATTTAATAACGCAAAACAAAATGGAAAAAATGTCAAGTATGCTTTGTCAAGTATGCTAAACGACCTAAGACGAGGACATGGAATAGAAATTTCTGATCAAACTGTTCGAAACAGATTAAAAGAAGCGAATTTGAAACCAAGAAGACCTGTCCGCGCACCACGCCTTACGCAGCATCACAAAGCAGCGCGAATGATGTTTTCTCAGGATCACAGAGATTGGCAACTTCGTCACTGGACGCCTGGTATTGTTTACAGACGAATCCAAATTTCGTTTAACTCGTTGCAACGGTCGAGTACTTGTATATAGACGTCCTGGTGAACGCTACGCAGCCGCTACTATACAGGAAGTGGATTGATTTGGTCGTGGATCTGTGATGGTTTGGGCTGGAATCAGTATAGTCAACAGAACTGATATTGTTGTGGTTCCTGGTAGACTAAATGCCATGAATTACATTTGGCGTCGGTCAAAATTACATCCGAATGCAGGACAATGCAAAGCCACATACCGCCGGCATCACTACAAATTTTTTACAAGAACGTGGAATTCAGGTCATTGAATCAGGTCGGCGTTAAGTCCTGACCTGAATCCTATTGAACACGTGTGGGATCAGCTTGACCGACGTGTTCGCAAGCGCCCTAATCCACCACCCATACAGAAACTGACACAAGTCCTGATTGAGGAATGGGAAAGCATACCCTAAGAATCTCTTCGCAGACTAGTGCAAAGCATGCCACGCCGGTGTGAGGGTGTGATTCGTGCTCATGGAGGGCATACACTGTAATAAACCTCACCAATCCACAGAAAACGCGACTATCATCGATACTATGACAATCATTTCCATTTTGTTTTTGTTATTAATTTACATTTTGTGTAACTTAGAAGTAACGAAGAGTTGTAACATTGTTTTTGTAATTTTCTTTAGGTAAATATATGCCGTTGAAGTATGCCAAATTTGATTTGCCTATAACTATAATTTAAAAAGTTACAGGTTTCGAAAAAAGTGTTCCCTATTTTTTTTAGCAGTGTATTTACTATTGACACAAAAACATAGTTTTGTAACAAAAGTTGACGATTTGTAGATAAAGAAGCGAATTTCTTGGCACGAAAAAAGTTGTAGGGGTTATACAAAGTGTTTCACAAAGTTTTCAACAAATGCAAAACTTTTATTATTGGCTTTTCAGAAAATTTTCTTTTATTTTTTATAAAAGTTGGTGGCTCCTCTAAAACTTCTACTGTAACTGTCAAATTTGACAACTTACTTATTTCAAGTTACTTCAGAAGATATGAACTTGAGTTAAGTGTACAGTAGCTTTAATTTTTTCATCACCGAAAATGTTATTTAGCAAATTTTAAAATTACAGCAACTTATCTGGAAAAACGTTTTTTGCTGTTTTTTGATAATTTTCACTCATAATATTTATATAATATCACTTGTTCATTTTTATTTAATAAGAAAGACGAATAAAATTTGGACGATTTGTTAATAGAAAAAAAACGATTTTTTTGAGATATTCTTGATATTATTATGACAGAAATGTCAACTTGTTTAAAAAAAAATAAATCGAAATTTTAAATGTTTCCTGGATTAATACAGAAATTTTGTCTTGATGACAATAAATGACCACCCTAATAAAAATAATATATAATAATAAAAATTAACAATACACAGAATTTATTCCATATATGTGGCTTTCAATATAAATTTGAATGTAATTGTTAAATCTAAACAACATTTCCAAATATGTTTTGCTAATATTGGAAATAGAGGTACTTTACTCTTAGCTCAAATTCATAGTTTCTAAACCTCTCTGCATACAGTGCATAAATTGTAAAACTTTCATTTTTTATTAAATAATAATCTATAATGATGATAATGATAATTTTAATTTCTCCACCATCTTTTATAAACAATCTTATTTTCTGAGAAATCAATAATAAAAAAGTTTTCCATGTTTGTTTTAAATGTTTACCCCAAGTAAGTTTCAATAAATCATAAAAAAATAGCAAACTATAAATAAAAAATTTACAAAAAATTACCACACTACCAACTTTTAAATATTTTCCTTCCATGTAACTCTAATAGAATTTCTGTTTTGTTTCTATTTTAAAATAAAATAAACTCGTCAAGTATTAGAACCAAAATATTAACCGAGATATAAAAGTTTAAAACTTTCCAAGACAACACGTTGACATCTTTAATAAGTATTTCACAGGCTTAGCTTTGTACGTAAACACAATGTTGTAGTTTGCAATTTTCAAATTAAAGTATCAGTTCTTAATTCTTCTTAATAAAATAAATAACTTTTGTTTCATTTTTCCTTGCATCATTTTGCATTCACAGGACTTTTTTCAAAATAATTAGAACCATCATACCATCCTGTCAACCGTATAACCTAAAATAACACGCACATAACCGCACAATTCGATTAAAGTAAAAGGAGAAACCTTCTTTCCGGAGTTTAACCACCAGATGTCGCCACTTCAGCAACTATTTTTTCATTTACTATGTACTTGTAATTCATTCAACAAATTGAACATACAAAAAACAAAATATGTTACTACGACAATGACATCAAACTCACAAATACGTAGCTCATTCTCAATGATCACAAACGTTAACTAAACAAACGAAACACGTATAAAGATGGTATACAGGCACAATGTACAACACGGGCACAACTATTAAAATATACCAAAAGACCACTAAAAAGCCGTACGCTTGGAAACATGCCAAGTACTAAATATAGAAAAAACAAAGTAAAATTAAACAACAATCAACCGAGACGGTATCTAAACAAATATTGCGATAAATATAGTTCCGGAAAGGTAAACCAGATAAAAGAAGACTACCGAAAGGGAAACAAATAAGTACGAAATCAAAACTAATGAATACGTCAAGAGATTATGATTTGCGGAAACTGATAATTAACACAGTAAGAACAACATTCGACTAAATTTGTTTATGTAATTAGTGATAGTCGTTTATCCCGACACGTATAGCGTGAAGTAGAAATTTAAAAAATAATAGGTTTACTATAAAAAGCTGAGCCAATGAAATACTAAAATAATATTAAAAAAAGTAAGTTTTATATTATACGTATGTAACAAAAAACATATCAATATAAAATTGATATACAGGGTGATCCAAAATATTAGCAAACGCTTATTCACGATGAAACAAATTTCAATAGTTCTTTATTAATGTTATAAAAGAGTCTTCGTTAAGGATAATAATACAAAAATTTTGGTACGATTATAGTAAAGCTCTAAGTATAGTTGCTTCAAACTAAGAAGAGGGTCTGACGTCATTTGTCAATTTGGAATGCGAACATAAAATATACTCCAAGACCGGAGTTTGCATATAGTGTTTCGGTTTTGGACGTTATTTTTATTTTTGTTCAGACATTAGATTTACTCAAGGTATTCCTTCAATGCAAAATTTAATAAATAATGGGATTTCAGTAAGTTAATTTAATATACTTTAATATACTAAGTAAGTTTTGCGTAATCCCTTAGCATATTTTATTATTTTTCTTTGTAAAAATATTTAATAATCGAAAACCTATATCTTTGTCTTCTTATTCTTTAACTATATACCTTTTATGTCATACGATGACACCTTTGTCTACTCATGTAATTTAATTGTTTTTATAGCCTTTCTATTTTTATAAGCATTTCATTTTATCATTTTATTCTATTCAATATACAGGATTAGTCAAAACACCTAAATAATTCTCCAACCGTAAAAAATTTCAAAAAATGTTTTAAACAAAAGTTATTTGGTTTTAAACAAGCTATCGTTTAAATGTGTTTTTAATATAAAGTGTAATATTATTCTGTAAATTTGGTAACCTTTCCTTTTTCAAATAGAACACTATATATTTAAATTTTTAGTTCTAAGATGGATTCAAAGAATGTTTTGTAGTAATCATTTTTTCTCCAAACTGAATATTTGAAAAAAATTTCAAACAAAAGTTTTTTTTTGTTTTTAGGTCAAAACACCTAAACAATACACCAACCGTAAAAAAAAATTTAAAAAATATTTCAAATCAAAGTTTTTTGCTTTTAAACATGATATCGTTTAAATATGTTTTTAATATACAGGCTGTTCATTTTATTCTGGAAATTTGGTAACCATTTCTTTTTCAAATAGAACATTGTATATTTTTCTCATTCCAAGATTGATTCTAAGATTTTTTTGTAAGAATCTTTTTTTCTCCAATCTTAAAAAATTTTCATCAAATGTGAAACAAACATTTTTTGGTTTTAAACAAACTAAATATATTTTTAATATACATGGTCATTTTATTATGGAAACTTAGTAACTTTTCCTTTTTCTAATAGTGTCTGTTTTTATTTTTTACTTTATCATACGCAGTATGTAAAGTATTGTAATGATGCCAAAAAAAATTTTTGAGATTTTAGCGGAAATATGTCTTTTTGGGTCCCCTGAACATTTTTGACCAAGGTACAAAAAAATGTCTGTGTGTGTGTGTGTGTGTGTGTGTGTGTGTGTGTGTGTGTGTGTGTGTCTGTGTGTGTGTACCCGTTTTTTGTGACGACGATTCCGGAGAAACTACTAAAGGTATCGGGACGAAACTTCATATTTAGAAGTTTCATAACCAAACTTAGAGCTGAAAAGCTTTCTGTTGAAAAGGGTCCAAAGGAACTGGAGGTTTAGTCTTAACATTTTAGAAAGATTTTGCAAATAAGCCGCCATTTCTGGAATTTCGTCGAAATAGTTAAATAATAAATTAAAGATGAGGAAATTCTGAATAATTTATGACTATGAAATTTTTTGGTACAATCAATAGTATAGTTGCATGAGCTAATTCTATTTCATCGAGATCGGCCATACTGCATTTAAACTAGTAGCCAGGATATATCAGAAATTATGATTCTAATGACAGTAGGTAATGTCAGGCTAATGTTTTGACATGAATTTGGCAACACCTACTGTCAATATAAGCTGCGTTCGAATATTGTACACCGTCACTTTTTATACCCAATAACACGTAAGTGTCATTTGAACGGTGTACCCGGTGTCAACGATGTACAATATCCGAACGCAGCTTAATCGACATAATATCTGTCTAGTTCTACTAGTTTTATTTTAATGCAGACATAGGCGATCTCGATCAAATAGAATCTCATGCAGCTAAATTATTAATTTTATATATAGTATGATAAAGTCATGTGCCTGGCCACATCAGATTTTTTTTAATTCTAAGAACTTTTGTAGGAATATTTTCTGCTTCATTTTTGAATTATAAGCAATAAATCAAAACTCATGAACTTTTATTTTAAACAGAATAAAATTTTAAAAAAATCATGAAAAAATAACAACAGTTAAATAGAATTACTTAAATTAAATGTTCAAACTACCAAGTTAAAATGAATGTAAAATGTAAAATTATGCATTTTATAAAAAAGCTATTCCTACAAAAAATTCTTAAATTGAAATTAAAATAATTAAAAATACACAGGCTGTTCTATTAGGAAATGGATAGGTTACGAAATTTCCATCATAAAATGAACATCCTGTATATTGTAAATATATTTACACGAGAGCTTGTTTAAATCCAAAAAACTTTTGTTTGAATGTTCTTTTGTTTTATTTTATAGTGTTCATTAAATTTGGACAAATTTTGATAATTGCTTATAACTATATTAAATTTATAACAATAATGCATTTTTATAAAAAATGATTCCTACAAAAAATTCTTAAATTAATCTTCGAATTAAAATATGTAAAAATATACAGAGTGTTCTATTTAAAAAGCGATATAAATTTCCATCATGAAATTCAATCATGAATCATGAATATTGAAAATTCATTTAAACGAGAGCTTGTTTAAACCCAAAAAACTTTTGTTTAATCGTTTTGTTTTTTTATAGTGTTCAGTAAATTTGTACAAATTTTGATAATTGCTTATAACTATAGAGAAAAAACTGCTTATTTTGAAGTAAATGAGATGTAATTATTAATGTAGATTGTTGTTTTGTATACGCAAATAAAGTGTACTAAAGTGTACTATATTATATTTATAAAAATGTGGCATTTTTATAAAAAATGATTCCTACAAAAATTTCTTAGAATTAATCTTAGAATTAAAATATGTAAAAATATACAGGGTGTTCTATTTGAAAAAGCGAAGGTTACCAAATTGAATTATGTAAATGAACACCCTTATATTAAAAACATATTTAAACGATAGCTTGTTTAAAACCGAAAAAGTTTTGTTTGTAAAAATGTTTGTTGTTTATGGTTGCAAATAATTTAGGTCTTCCGGTAATTGTGACTAACCATGTTTATGTATTTATTAAATGTTATTAGAACTTATATAATGTAACCTTACATAGTATATAAACTTCAGGTTGGTGTTAGCTGAATCAATTCAACATAAGTTTTTGCAATTTCCATTAGTTTAACACGTAGAAGCTATAGTGGGGGTACCCTTTTCTTAGTTTAAAACACCTCCAGCGTTTTTTAAGAATTTTAACAAATCAAATAAATGAAATAATAAAGACTAAAATTGTTCTTTTTTTAAATCGTATTAGAATCACTTAAAAAAACAAAATTTTTTAAGATTAGAGTAAATCTTAGAAGCATACAGCTATTACCGAACACCGTAAGCGCCCTGTTTTGGATCACCCTGTACGTTCGGTGGACACAAAAAAAGAGACCAAGTCACCATTCAGGAACCAAACACCTAGTCAACGTAAAAATGCGGATACTATGGTACAAACATGTCCGGCCAAAAGGTAGCGCAAGACACAACGGGACTATGAACATAACCTGCGAGCTATCTACAGAACACAGACGACTATATACAGGGCGTACCTCGTTCGTCACCAAGTTTCCCTGCAGCATGCCCTGCAGCTTGTGCAAGTTGCGTTCGGTCTTCTCCAACTCTGCGCACTTCTTCTCGTTCGGAGACAACGCGAGCTGACTGCGTAACATCTCGAGATATCTTTCTTCCTTCTCCATCATCAGTCTGATGTGCTGCTTCTTCTCCACTTGGAGCTGATGCATTTTCTCGTGCTGCCAACACAGATT
Source organism: Aphodius sticticus (assembly GCA_963966075.1). Lineage (NCBI taxonomy): Eukaryota > Metazoa > Arthropoda > Insecta > Coleoptera > Scarabaeidae > Aphodius > Aphodius sticticus. The sequence goes on from OZ014506.1 coordinate 107,917,526, forward strand.
ATTTTACCTCAAAGAGGAAAAATTAATTAAGGTAAACATCCCAAATTCAGACACATTTGTTTTAAAACAATGTTTTAAAATAAATGTTTTAAAACAAATGTTTTAAAACATAACATCCCTGATAATCCCTAATTCTGACAGGGGTGTCGGAATTACAAAAAAAGTGGACATAGTCATTAGCACCACATACTACAGTTACAAATGTAACAAATATTCCTTAACGTGTCTGAATTTCGAGCGTTTACCTTAACTTCAAAGAAAACAAAAAAAAACGGTTAAGAAACTTACGTCAACAGGTTGGGGCCCCGTAATTTGATGCGATGACGGTGAAGTCATCGAACGCGACGTCTGCAAACTGGGAGATTCCATACGTTTACCACGTATCCTCTGTTGAACAGTTAGCACGACTTGCGACGCAGCTGAAACCACACATAACCTCAAAAGTTAACATGTTTTACCATTAAAACAGATGAAAAATAGGGTTATGATTAGGTTATGATCAGTAATTTAATTGATACGAACTTAGTATAGCTGTAGAAAAATAAGCAAACCAATTGAACATGACATAGTTCGAACTTAAGACTGAATTAGAAAAACACTGATTAGAAAACAAAAAAAACAATGGTGTTCGTCATGGTTAAAGGAAGAGAAGCGATTGTTTATGTGAAACGTGAGTGTAGAATTTGATAGATAAGGTCATTAATTGTTTTATTTTTAGTTTCTAGCCTGTATATACAGGAGTCCGTATAAACTGGCTCTAAAATCGATTTATTATTAGAGAAAAAATTGAAAAAAAGATAGGTTAGGTTTTCCATCGAGTGAACCAACAAAATTACTTACATCTGATTAAGCCAACTACATCCGTATGCGTAGACGACATAACATTCTCTCCGTTTACTTCGATTATTTTGTCACCAGCGTAAAGACCAGCTTTTTCGGCAGCGCCACCTAGATCATAAGAGATATTGTCAATTTGAAGGTTAAATTGTCAACTGTCAATTTAATAAAACTTCATAAAAAAATAAATTAAAAGTGCTATAATAAGCTTAAAAATTAAGTTTTGCAATTATGTATTCCTCTTTTCATTTTTATTGAAAGTAAATTTTTAAAAGAAAAATTATTCTCTTATTATTAGAGCAACGAAATCTATAAAAATCAACATCGTAAAAAATTATCCTAACTTTTTATTAGTTAAACAATGTTAGAGGTGTTCTAAAACTTTCCAATAACGTACTTCAGAAGTCATCTTGATGAGCCTGCTATTAATACTTATTATTACAACTATTATAGATTAAAAATTGAATTCGGAGGACAAGCGTTTAAAAAAATAACAGGACAAATGCTAAAAATCCAAGACAAACATACATAAATTGTAAAATTAGGTCAAAAATACCTGGGAAATATCATCTTTATTTTCATATTTTACACAATATCTCAAAACTATTAGTTTCACCAGTTTAACTGTCAAAACGGAGATGATTTCAACTTTTCTTACGTATCTCAAAAACTATTGGTTTTTATACATGGTTATTATACAAATTTGTATACCCAATTTAGTCTCCGACGTTATTTTTGTTTTACGATATTTTTTTTAATTCATTGTCCTATTTTTTATAGGTCACGTATGGTTTTTGGAAAAAGGTGAGGTCATAATGTAAAAACCATTTGGTAGTTTTTATAAATTTGTTTGAGCTGAACCCCAACCTTGATTTTTAATTTACTTTCTATTTTAAGTGCTTCTAAGATAAGAAAAAATAATAAAACAATGAGCAAACTAAAGTTTATCCATCTTTTATTCGTTTTATTTTTGCCTTTTTCTAAAATTCTTTTAGATAAGGTCATAAAATATGTATGCTGCCATACTTAAATCAGTAAATATTCTAAATTAGTGATATTATATTGTGTGTACTTTATTTCCCAAAAAAAAATTTTTTAAATAGAAAATGTCATACTGCGTAAAAGTTTCACATGAATTTATATATTTTCTTTTCAATTCCTTAAAAAGTTGCAGCCGTTTAAAAATTTACAAACTATTATTTTAAACGGCTCCAACTTCTTGAAGAATTGAAAAATTTAATTAGTCTATTTGAACCTTTTTAGTCAGTATGACATTTAATTTCTAAAAAAAAATCAGTATACAATTTTATAAAATTTTTGTTTGATTTTCTATTCGTTTATTCAATTAATATTTAATTTTTTTATTGTTGTAATAGGTATTGATGTGTTTTTATATTTACTTTTTAAGATTTAACAATACGATTAGGTCCATATGAAATGTTTGCTAATGACATTTACTTCCGTAAAAAAAACTGCGGAAAAATAAGTGTAAAAAGTGTGCAATTTTATAGCAGAAAACCAAGATATAGAAGCTTTAAAATATGCTCTCTAAGTAAAACTTAAAGTTTGTACTTCGACGTAAGGTTTAAACGTTTGTTCCTTGAAGCGCAGACAAAAACAATTAAGTCAAATAAGATTTTACGGTGGTAAAGAATTATATCTTGTATTTAGTGAATATTTATAGTCCTTTTCTTTAAATATTTACATATTGTATATTTTAATACATTCCTTAAAAAGAGAAAAGACACAATAAGCTTGTTATATCACTTTCACTTATTTCTTATAGGCTGTCACTTTATTATCTTTACTGCTAGTATTTTTATTATGTATTTCTAATTGGTTGGTTTTAAGCATTGTTCAATAGATATAGAAACCCTACCTTATTTTATTCTTTGTTGCACAGCAAAACTGTTTAAAAACCCCTTCTTTATATTGCTACTATTAGAGGTTAAAACTGATTATTCTGCCTGGTTCACAAATTTAGTGCGGTTATGTTACCTGTCAATCCGGTAGGTTCACAACTAACGTCATTATTATATTTACCTTATATTAACTAATACATAAATACTTTTTAACAGACAGGTCAAACATTAATCTACACCGCATTGCTTCAAATTTACAGTCCTAACCTCACTCTCAAAGATTTTCAAAATTAAAATTTTACACAACCGTTACTTAGACATAACCGCACCTTGTTTGACACTCTGAACGTAGACGGGATTATCCCCGGAGACCTTCATCCCGTAGCCCTTGTCGTCTCGATTCACGACAACCTGGATGATGGTGTACGCCCCAGGATGTTGTGACGGAGAATCCATGAGAGACGTTGGTCGAACTGGCGACCCTTGCTGCAGCTGCGAAGAACTACGCCTCGTCGAACCATTTGTATTCGGACCGGATTTTCTACATAAAAAAAAACAAAAAGAATCAATTTCCTTATACTATATTCAAGAATTATTATTATTCAATTGTCAAAGGCAGTGAGAAGTTTCAATAAGTCTGTTGATTTGTAAAAAATACGAAGATGACAGCTGTCAAAATGATAACGAAAGGTTACGCCATCTATCGGTTAATTACGGTAGTAATCCACATCGGGCAACCTTAATTTTTATTTTAGGTTAAAACAACAACAAGGTTATGAATTAATTCATAGGTTATTACGTGGGTTTCGCAAGCAATTCTTAATTAATTGTGTTTGCTCATCGGGGAATGTCATCATTATAAATAAAATGAAGGTGTAACCGTTTTTAAATAATTATGCGATAATATTTAATAGCAATTTGAGCGAGATTGCGTATTTTATTAGTTTACCAAAGTGCAATAAAAATCTGAATGATAAATAAAGCGAGTTGTAAAAATTCCAGATTAATAAAATAGATAAGAGAGAATCAAAACACAGCCAGGGAATTATAACCTCCAAAACGATACAAAATAAGGAAAACACGTGTGGGTTCGCGATTTTTTGTTTCTTCTCAAAATTGGTAATTGAATTGGACTGTAGATGACGCAATCGGTTAAATATAGTTTTAAAAAAAATGTTAGTTTACCGATGCAGTTGCAATTGCATAGAATGCAAGTTTAAATAGGCTATTGTAAAATCTTTCGATATACGTACAAAATCATTATTGCTCACTTACAGGTATATTAAAGCAGTCCCGATAGCGAATATTTATTTTAAATCATGACTATAATAGAACCACTAAACAAACACTACTATCATCTCTATAAATGTCAATATTTTGTTTACCTTTCCAGGGAAATCATGAATAACTGCGAGGTTTACAACATATCGCATATAAACGCCAGATCATAATCTACAGGGCATTTTAAGCATTTCTCCGTGTACTTTTTCGATAAAACACGAACAATAAACTACATCCTGATGTATTAATTCAGAACAAATGTTCACGTAACTTGGCATTCCATCTTACTCTGGCATCTCTCTTTGTCAATGGTCTGCTAGTACGTAAACACAATTTATACAATTTTTATATCGAAACCAAACATGAGATCGGGTTTTTTGGAGACCCTAGAGCCCTGTTCGACTTACCTATCATTAGCATGCATGTTACTATCATCCATAACAGCATTCAAAACAAATCACTACAATCATCACAATGCTGGAGAAGACACAGTAGAAGACACATTTTAAAACTAAACGACAAAAACGCACACGAACACCGTACAAGTTGGAACATATACAGGGGAAGGCACGTATATTCCGTATTCTCGATTACAAACAGATCACATAATAAATAAGGCACGATCTTCGAAATCATATAATAAATAATCATTAGTTGACCAACAAGTGTCAGCCATCTTGTTTTGTAAATAGGTGGAGCTTGTACGTCCGAATACACCGGCGTCGGACGTGTTGCCTACCCAACCGGCGTACCGCAGATAAAATTTATTAGATGACCTATTTTTATTCCGAATTTTGTAATAGTGTGGTCCGCAAGGTCAATATAGGTAAATTTGGTGAGAAGTGTTAAACTAACTTAGCAGGCAATAAAGTTTGTTAATTATAATCACTACTAATTATTTTAGTTGTCTTTTTTTGCTTGACGAAGAATTTCTTGATATAACGGTGATCTGATCATCCTATAGCATTCCCATTGTGATAGTCACATGTGAACCATAAATAATTAATGTGGTATCACGTTCGTATAACTGTTTCGTTACATGACATAATTTCTATGCCATTCGTATCAAATCACGTCATCTTTAGGATTTCCCATTGCAAAACAAACGCTTTATACGCATTAATTGAGTATATTCATTACAAAAATTTGTCTAAAGATTGCTTTTTTTATTAATAATTATGTCTAGCGTCGAAGATATACCCAAAATACATAGAATTTACATAAATTTATCAGTCAATGCGTTTGAATTATTTAGCAGAAATCTGAAATACCGGCACGTCATTTCGAGGTTTGCTCATACGTCAATAGAGGTCGCTACGCGTTAGAAAGTTACAGAACTGCCAACTAAAAATGTAGTTACAAAAATACAAAGCCACAAATGTCAAATTTTTAATGAAAATAAACGGTTAAAAAAATGCACAGTTACTCAAATTCTTAACTGATTTTATCAATAAACCTTTTAAACCAGTTCTTCAAATAAACCAATTTCTTTCAGGTAATTCCATAAACAAAAACCATCTAATATGATAAAATCAAAACATATGTACTACGTTTACTAACCTAACTTTTTGTCAAACTCGCAGGTATTTCGAGCTCTTATGGTATTTCAAGATGGCAAGACACAGGAATATCAGATCTATGAATTATACAGACGGTACGATACATAATTTCAACACAATATTTCTCTACATATCCCCATTTTAGAATATGACGGTTACGATGACATTTACGGGCATTCCGTCGAAGAGGACTTCTGTATGTCTCCGAGTGAGGCTGCGTTTATGTATGACCGCGACGGTACAAGAAATCAACAGAGGATCGGGCAGTTTTTTAAGGATATATCAGAAGAAGAAGAAGCGGAACAAATTGTAAGTTTTCCGTGTGAAATTTGATGGGATTTTACTATTTTTTTTGTGGTTTTAGGCTGATTTATCTGACGAGGATAAAGCTAAGTTAGAGTCGTGCATTACGCACCTGAGGGAGGCGCTGGGAAGTGTGGTTACGCGTAAAGATATGGTCCGTGCTGTCTTAGATAATAAATTTGATGTTGAGAAGAGTTTGAATGCGTTATTGGACAAGGGGACGTCGTTTATTCCTGTTAAGTTGCAGGAAAGGAAAGGTGAATATTGTTTGTTTTCATTTGCTTGTAGAGTTCTGTAATTTTTGTGACATTGTGTTTTACGGCTTAGTTCATGTTGTCTAATGCAGATGTCTCTTATAATCTTTTTGTTTGTTTTGTTAGAAAAAAAAAGTTGGCCAGGAAAATATTTTATTAATTATTTAATTATTCTTTAATTTAAATAATTGTTATTATTAAATTAAAAACATTAATAATAAACAAAACTAGTAGTAGGTAGTAAGAATAGAAAAATTAATACTAAGAAGAGAAAAATTAATAGTGAAAAGAAGAAAAATAAAAAAAAATAAGTATAAACTATACAAGAGGTATGTCTATGTAGAATCTAAATCTGAAAGCAGACATTCTGAATTAGAATCTGAATCAGTGTAAAATATTGACAAAACGCATGCTTTTTTGCATTTGGTTTTCTCAAAACCTTGTCAATTCATAATTTCTAATTCTACAAAAAAATCATACCATATTCAGTTGTCCAATTTGAAACCTTAGATAATAAACAAAATTGGTACAATAGTCGTTGGAAAATAAAAAAAAAAAGAATAACCATAATAAACTACATACAGAGTTAGTCAGAATTACCGGAACAACTAAATAATTCTCCTCTCTTAATCGTAAAAAATTACAAAAAATCCTTTGAACAAAAGTTTTTTACATGTTCATTTTATTGTGAAAGATTTGTTTGCAGGAATCTTTTTTTTTTATAAAATACATTTTTTATGAATTATAGGTAATTAATCAAAATTAGTAAAAATGCCCAGAACACCTAAATAATTCTTCACCAGTAAAAACAAAAAAATTTTGTAGTTTGTAGTTGTAGTTTTTGAGATACTTAGCTCTAATTTGGAATATAGTTTACTCTGTAGGACTTACATCTTTGGGCATACCAAATGGTTTTAGGAAACTACAAGGAGATATTTGTCAGGGGTCATGCCCCCTTTTCTCCCCGTGAACTTTTTTTCGGTGCGCCGCTGGTGAATTCTAAAATACAAAATGCATTTTTTGTTTTGTTCTAAATCATTTTAATCTTTTGTCGTTTTTTCGTATTTACCACCGTTATCGAGAAAAAAAAAGCTTTTCTGTGTTTCGCTAGATGAAATTAAAATTTTTTAAATAATTGGTCTAGTATGCCTTGGCTTGATTTAGATAACCTTTTGTTTGTATTTATTTTGACATTTTATTCGCCACCGACTGTTCAAAATTAAAACTAGGATACAAGAGCTATAAAGAAAAAACTAAAAAATCTTGAAATTTCAACACCCTGTAGATCAGCAACAAAGCGTTTGCTTCGCAACGAAGCCAAAGAATTACCCCTTTTCGTATTTACATGATATTTAGGAACACCTGTATAATATACAGGTAGTTCTATTAGAAAAAGAAAGGTTACCAAATTACCATAATAAAATTAACTGAAAAAATATTTAAACGAGAACTTGTTTAAACCCAAACAACTTTTATCTGAAAGATTTGTTGACGTCTTTACGTTTGGAAATTTTTAAATGCTTATAACCAAAAAAATTGCATTCAACGAAAGAATTATTCCTACAAATAATTTCTAAGAATTCTTCTTAGAATTAATAAATGTACAAATATACAGGTGTCGTATTTGAAAAAGAAAAGGGTACCAAATTTCCATAATAAAATGAACACCTGTATATTAAAAATATGTCTAAACGATAGCTTGTTTAAAGCCAAAAAACTTTTGTCTAACATTTTTTTTTGTAATTGTTATGGCTGGAAAATTATTTAGGTGTTACGGTTATTTTGACTAATCCTGTATGCAAGGGTAGTGTATTTCTGTAGAATCTGAATCTGAAGGCATAAATTTTGAATTATATCTAGTTTTTGAGAAAATCAGTTTAAAAAATTTACAAAACGCGTTTCTGTTTGGCATTTGGTGTTCTCAATACTTTGAGTCAATTGACAATATCTGTCTTCAGATTCTGATTCAGATTGGAGAAATTTCGTCCATTTTTTTCCTATATTTTCGGTTTTAAACATTCTCTCTCGGTAATTCGAGTGAATTATGCTGATTTCAAATACAAAGTAAAAAAACTATAATACAAAATATAAAAATATGATAAAAACACACTATTACAGTCCTTACAAATAACCAATTTTTTATTGAGTTTGCCATATTATGCCTGTCATTTAGATATTCAAGTGTTTTTGTTCAAGTTATTATAATAGAACAAAAAAAAACACTTAACTCCCTTATTTATACTAATTAAGTATACTATACTAGTACTAATTAATTATTCCAAAATAACTACTTATAACTCTAATATTCCTGGACATTTTTTTTGTAGTTTTAAAACACCATTCCTCATTATGTTTTATACTTACTTCGTGTTCACTGATATAATTTTTCTTTCTTTTCCATGCCTGTCTACGTTTTTCCCTTAAATAAGGTAAGATGACAATACAATTTTATCCCCAAAGCCGTCGTCCGCATTTAAGATACCCAAATTTAACACGAACTTAGTTTCAAACTTCAACACAAAACCGAACTTTAACAAACCTTTACTGGGGACTTCCCCCTTACAACTCCCTTCATTCGCCCCAAAAATCGACTCGGAATCCAAAAGTTTCACCTCGTTAGCAGACCTTACGAACAGCCACCTTAAAAAAGTGAACTTCCCGTTCGGACACAACGAAAAAATTAACGTTATCTCCAAAAATTTTTCCGATCTGAATATCACACGTAAATCCCCGAGTACCTCGGAAAGTAGCGACACTAAAGTTGACCTTTCGACCGCTTTGAAAGACTCTACGACGTCGGTGCGTACGAAGAGTTCAAGCGTCACAATTCCCGATGATTTTGAGATGCCGTTTGTCGACTGCGATACCTCGGAGGATACGATTGGTGCCGATAGGTGTTTTATGGATATAACGTGTGTCCTGAATAAGGATGTGAAGATTGTGAAGCGACCTTCGACGTTCGGGAAAATTCTATGTAAAAAGTACAAAATGCGGAGTGCGTTTATCGTAGAACATTCAAAAGTGGCGCATAGCGTAAAGAAGTTTTCGTTTGAGACTCCGTCGCCGGATGACGTTGTATCGCTGTTCTTGAAAAAGAGGTGATCGTGACGGTTTTTTTTATCAGTTTTATTTTGTTCGGAAGGAATATTTTCCGAGAGATTATTTATTTACGTAATCGATTTAAATACGTAATAGAATTTAGTACAAAGTTGTCGTGTTGTTTTTAATTATTGACGTGACTTTCTCGATTGTCGATTTTGGAGAATTGTGCGTTTTCGTGTGGACGATGTGTTCTTATAGTGTTATTTTATAGTGTGTGTGTGGTTTGTCATTTTTTTGTGTTACTATTATTGTGTCAATTGAAAGATATAAGGTATATTTTTCTGGAGATGCTGCATGAGGAAATGTGAATGGTTTTTAGAGATTTTAAATTAAATAAAGGGAAGAAAAGAATTGTTTTTTTGTTATTTAGAATGATTCTTCTTTTGTTTTAAGAAATAGAACAAAGTTAAAACTGATCAAGGTTGCGCATGTGTAAGTTGATTAATTATTTAAACCAAACAGTTTTTTAACAACAAAATATAAATATTTAATTTTTAAGATTTTGTCATTTTTAGAGTTATCTTAATCTTATTGTGCTATCAAATTCTTTGTAGAAACATGTCTTAAGAACGTTTGGTTTACAAAAATTGTACCTATTTGTTATTACAAAGCTTTTGAGAACTTCATAACATAAAATCTAACGGTGGCATCTTCACTTCTTTTAGAATAAAATAATGTTTTTTAACAATACTTTTCCTCATTCGTCGACTAGTACAAGGAAATCTCAATAATTGACGCATTTCATATCCTACGTTTTTAAGCCCGTTTGCGTTTCCTTTTTTTTTTCACATTCTGGATTTAGAAAAAAAGTTGCGGGAGATTATCAAAAATTGTTCAGAACTTCCCAAGGATCAAATTTATTTTTTGTCATCGCCCCCACCCTCTCCTGCAGTACCCTAAAAATTGGGCCAAATTTGCCCCAAATTTACAATTTTACAAAGTTACGTGATTTATTATTTTTTGGCTAAAATTACTATTATTGGATTATTGACATGTTTTTGTCATTTGTTAACTAATTTAAATTTGTTTAAACATTTACCATTTGTTTATAAATATACGAAATTATTAGATTATAGGCATTGTTTGTCATTTGCAATTTTTGAAGCAAATACGATTTGTTTAAAATACTATTTGTTTAAACAAATATATACATTGTTACGGACATATTTTTTATATTTATTGCAGAAACTATTATTAGATTATTGGCATTTTTTTGTCATTTATTAACGAATTTGCAATGCTTTAAACAAGTACCATTTGTTTAAACAAAAATTTACAATGTTTTCTGTTTTTCTTTTTGTAGAAATTATTATTGTTACATTGTTGGCATGTTTTTTTTGTAATTTGTTACTCAATGTGCTATTTTTTGAACAAATAGAATAGAATTTTATTGGTTGAGATCAACAAGTCAGATAAAAATATGTTACAATAAATATATACACACAAATAAATTTGTTTAAACAATAATATACAATGTTGGTACGTATTTCTAGGCACAAATTATTATAGGATTTCTGGTCTTTTTTGTAATTTTACAAGTTTTACGATATCTGTCAAACCAGTAATGTGGTTGCAACTATTATTGAAGGTTATAATTGAAAATTAGTTAACAGATTTGGCAAGAAAGAAAGGCAAGCAATACAATAATAATTTTTGCCAAAAAGATACGTCAGTACCAGTGTATATTTTTGTAAACTAATGGAATTTGTTCACTTGCACATTTGCAAATTAGTTAATGACCAAAAAATGCCAATATCCTAATAATAATTTCCTTTAAAAATAGAAAATATGTCTGCAACATTGTATACAGGTGTTCCTAAATATCTTTAGGTAATTCTTTGGCTTATTTAATGACTAAAAATTCATATAAACATAGGTCCGCAAACGCTTTGTTGCCGATCTACAGGGTGTTTAAATTTCAAGATTTTTTAGTTTTATCTTTATAGCTCTTGTAGTTTTTGAGATATTTAGCTCTAATTTGGAATATGGGTTACGCTGTAGGACTTACATCATTGGGCATACTCAATGGTTTTAGGAATCTACAGGGAGATATTTTTTCAGCGGTCATGCCCCGTTTTCTCCCCATGAACTTTTTTTCGGTGCGCCGTTGGTGGATTCTAAAATACAAAATGCATTTTTTGTTTTGTTCTAAAGCATTTTAATCTTTTGTAGTTTCTTCGTATTTACCACCGTTATCGAGAAAAAAAATCTGATGTGGCCAGGCACATGACTTTATCATACTATATATAAAATTAATAGTTTAGCTGCATGAGACTATTTGATTGAGATCGGCCATGTCTGCATTAAAATAAAACTACTAGAACTAGACAGATATGTCGATAAAAGCTGCGTTCGGATATTGTACTCCGTTGACACCGGGTATAACGTCCAAATGACACTTACGTGTTATTGGGTGTAAAAAGTGTAATGCAATATGCGAACGCAGCTTATATTGACAGAAGTTATTGGCAAAACATTAGCGTTTGACACCAAGACTACCTACCGTCATTAGAATCAAAAAATCTGACAAATCCTGGCTACTAGTTTTCATGCAGTACGACCGATCTCGTAGAAATAGAATTTGCTCATGCAGCTAAACTATTGATTGTACCAAAAAATGTCATAGTGATACATTATTCAGAATTTCCTCATCTTTAATTTATTATTTAACTATTTCGACGAAATTCCAGAAATGGCGGCTTATTTGCAAAATCTTTCAAAAATGCTGACTAAACCTCCAGTTCCTTTGGGCCCTCTTCAACAGAAAGCTTTTCAGCTCTAAGTTTGGTTATGAAACTTCTAAATATGAAGTTTCGTCCCGATACCTTTAGTAGTTTCTCCGGAATCGTCGCCACAAAAACGGGTACACACATCCACACACACAGACATTTTTTTGTACCTTGGTCAAAAACGTTCAGGGGACCCAAAAAGACATATTTCCGCTAAAATCTCAAAATTTTTTTTTGGCACGATTACAATACTTTACATACTGCGTATGATAAAGTAAAAATAAAAGCTTTTGTGTTTCGCTAGATGAAATTAAAATTTTTTAAATAATTGGTCTAGTATGCTTTGGCTTGATTTAGATAACCTTTGGTTTGTATTTATTTTGACATTTTATTCGCCACCAACTGTTAAAAATTAAAGCTAGGATACAAGAGCTATAAAGAAAAAACTAAAAAAATCATGTAATATACATGAACACGCTGTATATTTGTTTAAACTTGCTAAATAGTTACTAAATGACAAAAAAGTCAATAATTTATGCAAAAAATAGAAAACTATGTTTGTAACATCGTATATTTCTGTTTCAACAAATGCTAATTATTTAAACAATTTGAAATTAGTTAATAAATGACAAAAAATATGTCAATAATCCAATAATAATCATTTCTGGCAAAAAAATAAGAAAATACGTAACATTGTAAAATTGTAAATTTGGGGAAATTTTTGTCTAATATTTAGGGTACTAATGTACTATGGGGAGGGTTGGGGTGGTAAACAAAAAATAGTGGTTGTGGATGATTTGTTCCTTGGGGAGTTCTGAACAATTTCTGATAATCTCCCGCAACTTTTTTTAAAATCCGAATCGTAAAAAAAAACGGAGAAAAGATGAATTTTTGCAATGTATTTTAAATGGGAAATTTGAGGATTTTCCTCAAATTTTAAGGGATTTTTTTTCCGGAAAAGGAACAGACTGGGGGTCGTCGCCCTCCAGCAAGAAAAAAGATATTGCAAGGTATAAATTTGGACCACCCTATTGGACACGTTCATATTTAACACAACTTAATTTTACAATTTTATTGCAGTTTGTTTTTTTTTATAAAAACATTTGACCTATTTCCATATCAACTTTTTCTCAACAATATAATCAATATAATCTCAACTCTCTCGAACTCTTAACTTTTTTGTCCCCCAATCAAGAGCCAGTCGAGCCTCAAAAAGTGACAACAGCGGCAAAGATAGTCACGGTGACGAAAGGATTCGACGTTGGCCCCAAGGAGCTGACGCCCCAACGTCTGAACGTCGTCGTCACTTCGAGGCCCCAATCGCCTATCTCTGGCAGAGGTACCCCGGTCGGGGGCCCTCAAATCTCCGACTCGAGCGATGAGTCAAAACCGTCAAGACCTAGAGAGAACAAGGCTGGCGACCCAATAGCACAATTCAAGAAGGAACGCGAAGGCATCAAGGAGAATTTGTATATGGTCATCATAGGGCACGTGGACGCTGGAAAGTCTACGTTGATGGGGCATTTGTTGTGCAACCTCGGACAGGTGAGATTTATGGCTTTTAAAAATTTAATTTTGATGTTTAATTCGATACATTATAAAGTATATAGGTGGTGATATGTATCGCAATTTCAACAATGTTTAAGAAAATAATATAGCAGTTAGTGAAAAGGGTGTTATTTAAAAATATATGAGCACTTAATTCAGTAGCAATTTCTCGAATGCTGATTTGATCATGCAGTCGAATTTGCATTATTGCCTTCTGAAATTTATTCAATTGTGGCATTTTTATTTCTAACGTTAAAATTTAAGATAAAAAGTCAACAGACACTGTTTTTCGTGTAAGGTTTTATTTATACTTAGGAGTGACTAGTTTCGCTAACGCATCATCAGACTCTCGTGTCAAAAAGATAAAATAAAACTGTACGTACACTCTCACGGATGTTTAAACTGACAAACGCTATAGAATTGTTGTAAATATAAAATAATAATTTAGTAATAAATAGTTAAATTGTATAAGGGATATACTAATCACTAATCACTAAGAACGTTCTAATAAATAAGCAATTTCGAATCTTCGATTGGATAAATCACAAACTCAATCGATAATGGTATTTTGTTTAAATTTTTATTAAATATTATGATTTATTAAATTTTTAGGTTAATCAAAAAGTGATGCACAAGTACGAACAGGAAAGTAAGAAATTGGGAAAGCAGAGTTTCATGTACGCCTGGGTGCTGGACGAGACTGGTGAAGAGCGCACCAGAGGCATCACCATGGATGTCGGCAGGTCACAATTTGAAACAAAAACGAAGCAGGTGAGACTATAACAAACTTACACATTTATCTTATACAATTACTTTTGGATATCTTATTTCTCCTAACTATGTGCTGATTCTAATAGAGAAAAGTGCACCCTTTAACTATCTTAGAATTTAGCGGCTGAGATATTTGCATGTAAAGTTTTGTACAAGAAAGCAAGCGCGCAAACTTCGCAAACTTTACAACTTCAACAGCGTATTTTTCGAAATCGTGTTTTCGCAATTAAACTCCACTTTCGTAATCCAGGTCATATATATTTACTTTTACCACTCTTCCAGATCACATTATTGGACGCACCTGGCCACAAAGACTTCATACCGAACATGATATCCGGCGCCGGTCAGGCTGACGTAGCCTTGCTCGTCGTGGACGCTACGAGAGGAGAATTTGAGACTGGTTTTGATTTCGGCGGTCAGACGAGAGAACACGCTCTGCTCGTCAGATCTCTGGGTGTGACGCAGCTGGCCGTCGGCATTAACAAGCTGGACACCGTCGCCTGGTCGCAGACGAGATTCGAGGAGATCCAGAGCAAACTGCGAATATTCCTGAAGCAGGCTGGCTTCAGGGATAGCGACGTCACTTTTGTCCCTTGCAGCGGCCTCACCGGCCAGAATCTCGTCGACAGGCCTACGGAGAATGAGTTGCTGTCGTGGTATAATGGACCAACGCTCATCGAAGTTATCGGTAATTTGATAATTTGTAATGTTTACTTGAATATCCTATGATTATGGTCTGAATATCCGTTCTATACCAAGAAATGATATCATAATATCTTCTGATTATACTGTGATTATCATATTCTAGGATCTTATCTTACAAATCTTCAAAAATCTTCTTCTTGTTGTGTTTCAGATAATTTTAAGTGTCCAGATCGTCCAATAACGAAGCCATTCCGATTCTCCGTCAATGATATTTTTAAGGTAGGTTCAGATTGTTTACAAATTATATACAATGCTCCAAAAAAATAATGGAATTAAAGAAGATTCAACCAGGTTCCAGAACATTAAGAACAAGTCACAAAAGCTGTTCAAAGATATTCCCAGTTTAGAAGCAAAGGTCTTGCATATGGCTCATTCCGCGGTGACGGGTGTGACACTCGGACGACCAAAGCTGGGGACAAATTAACTTCGTTAATTAACGAAGTTAATTTTTTCGTTAACAAATTAACTTTTAAGTACACTTTCAAAACCATTAACGGGCTTATTAATTTCCGCTACATTCGCCATCCCTTAATTCAAGTCCGTTATATCAAACTTTTCAAATTGCTATTAGTGCAGGCAAATTAAGTTGAGAGTGGGTATTAATTGTAGACAGGAGTTTTATCATTGGAAATGGTAAAGGGGCTCATAGTGAACATAGAAAAAATATATGCAGGGTGGTATAATGTTTATTTGGGGGGGTTGAAAGCGGGTGCAAAGTATATTATTGCGTTTTCCCACGAAACTTGATGTTTTATCCAAAAACGTCCTATACTAAGTTGTAGATCATAAAAAAATCTACAACATTCATATGGGTCACTTTTTACTATGACCTGAAAATTTCCGAGAAAAATACGAATGCCAATGCCAAAACGAATTTTCTGTTTTTTATTTTTTGTTGTCGCAACAATAATTCAATTTTAATCAAATTTTGTGAAATCGTGCTTTTTTATACCTTAAATAAGTATACATTTTTTTATTACACAAAAAACAAGAAGTTTTTGAGATATTTAGTTTTTTCCGTAAAAATCAGACTTTTTTTTAAAAGAAATTCTGTGGTGAAAAATCATCGTACAGAGTTCTTCTTGGACTCATTTTTGTTGTTTTTACATGTACTTCTTGATACAATAATAAAAATAATAGTGCCGATTTAACAACATGCTTAAAAATTGAAGAAACTCAAAAACGACTTTTGCAACAGTGAATTTTTCAGTAATTATTCATTATTTGTTTAAATTTTTAAGAAAATTGCAATACTGGTTACGGCATTAAATTGTACGGAAAAAGTACAAAGGAAACTGGCTCTAATTTCTACACTAATGCTATAACCATTAAATTAGAATAAGAAATCTTCAGATTAAGCAAAATAATCAGTTTTTGTCTTAGAATCAAAAAGTATCCAATACAAAAGTTGTAGGTCAAGAAAAAATCTAAAAAATCTATTAACCTAATGATCAAAGTCAGCGTACAAGTTAAAGTCACTCAATTGACTACTCGAAGGAAATACCCTTAAACGTTATTTTCACGCTACAATTATCAGCAAAATATCAAGAATTTGGTATCATTGTGTCGGAAAAATGTTTTACCTCGAATAATTAAGGTATTTCCCTCGAGTCGTCTATTGAGTGACTTTGACTTACGCTGACTTTGATAATTAGGTCAATATTTTTTCGCTTTCCTTGCTTCTAACAACATTTGTACGAATTTCAACAAAATATCAAGTATTTGGTATCATTGTAATCGGAGAGATGTCTATCGAATAATCAGGGTGTGGCATTGGGTACCCGTGAAAAAAATGACTCACTGGCCAAAAGCCAATTAAATCACGCTAGAGGGCGCCAGTAATACAATGTCGGCCAAAATCGATTTAGTTAGTGTTTATTTGACAATTTTCGATTATTTTCACCAAAGCCACCTAGATTATACACAAAAAAGTTATTTTTGCGTTGCCATGGTGATAAAAATTGACGACCGATATGTTTTGTGTTCAGAATGTCATCCTGATTGAAAATATCACACAAAGGATATAGGGTGCCATTTAAAACTTCAAGGATGACGTCATTTCCTGAAAAACCGGAAGTCATATTAACCACAAGAATATCCCAAAGAATGGCATTTTTTGTCTATTAACACTTTCCCAAATATCATTCGTCCAGTTTTATAAACAGAAGAAATAAACAGGAGTACCTATGGCATAGGTCACCCGGTATAATTTATAGTTTTTCTGTAATCAATTATGAAAGCTTTTTTAACGCCAATAACGTTAAACGATCAGCTGTCTGTCCACTGACAGCTTGTCCACTAGACCAGAGTTTCCCAAACTGTTTTCTGGGTCTCGGTTATTTTGACAATTTTTCTTCGTGACCCACTAAAATTTGATTATATTTTAACTTTAGTTTCAATTTTATGCCAGCATAGGCGTAAAAAAGGATCTCTCACAGCAAACGTTCAACTTTGTACTTTCACCTGAATCGCTGAAAGTTCGTTCACGAACGTTTTTGAATCATTTACAGAAATTCTTTATGAGTGTGCTGGTGCTTCCATAAAAGAATAGGAAACGAAAAACGCAATATAATCACCACCAATAGTGTCAGCTTTTTTCGCATTTTATTTTAGTCCTACCTGAACTCTAATCCCAGCTAATTCAATTTCTTAATTTCAATTTCTCTTTCTGGTGCAATTAAGCAGTAAAAATAGTAATGCTAATATAAACTTTCTTCACTCAATCATAGGGTACAGGCTCAAACTTTTGCGTATCAGGACGCGTCGAAACAGGCGTTTTGAACGTCGGAGACCGAGTCCTCGTATGCCCCAGCAGGGTCCTTGCTATCGTCAAGGGTCTCGCAATAGAAGAAGCCAACAAGCTAGTAGTTTTTGCCGGAGACCAAGCCGCGGTGACCCTGGCCGGCATCGAAAAAGAAAACGTATCCGTCGGAGACATCCTGTGCGACTCCTTCCACCCCGTACCCGTTGCCTCCAAGTTCCAAGCACGAATCGTCGTCTTCAACGTCACAGTACCCATCACCAAAGGCTTTTCCGTAAGTAACGAAAAAAAGAATGAGGTTATGTTGTGGCAAAACCCAATCTCCCAAAAAAAGAAACATTTCCAATTAAGTATCTTTAATGTATTGATATTCATCAGGTTGTTCTACATCATCAGTCCCTTGCTGAGCCGGCTGTTGTGACAAAATTATTGGCGCAGTTGAATAAGAGTACCGGGGAAGTACAGAAGAAGCATCCGAGATTCTTGGGGAATAACACGACCGCTAGTGTGGAGTTTCAGGTTTCGCGGCCGATTGCTTTGGAATTGTATAGCGATTGTAAGGAATTAGGTAGGATTATGATCAGGGTTAGTGGTGTTACAATCGCTGCGGGTTTGATTACAAAAGTTATTGTTTGAGTTTTCGAAATATTAAAGAAATAGGAATGAATTTTTCTGTTTTTGATGATGTATTTTTTTACTATTTTGTATATACGTTGCTATCATCGTTTGTAATGATTATTATTAATTGATTATAATTAAGTGATGCAGTAGGATAGTTGTTGATTAGTGTATATAAGTTATTCTCTGGTTTTTAATACTTACTTATTAAGTATGATTTTGTTTAATGAATAAAGAAACATTTGATTGGATGTATTGAAGTTTTATTGTTTGTATGTGTGGGAAAATATGAAGGAAACAATTTTTGCTAATTTTTAAAAATATAGTAAACCACAAGCTGGGTCAAAAAAAACATGAAACGTAAAAGAGGAAACGTGAATGTTTCACACAACGTAATTGCAACAGAAATTTTGCTGAAACATGTTTGCGTGAAATAGATGGTGTCCTATTTCTTGTTGCATTTTTCAGATGAGCCTTCCTCAAATCGGTGTCTTTCTTTTCTATATCAGGTCCAACAATAGAAACCAATGCTGTAAATATCTCAAATGACATTCTATAGATGAATACAATTTTCGGATAAGTATTCAATCCTTTCTTACCAAATATGAACTGTGCTTCGTTGCTTTGTGTCATACAGTAGGTCAAAAAAGTGTTTGAAGTTTGGACACCTAACATTTTTCAAGAAAATACCCGAATATATAGGAATGTTTTACTTCTAATAATAAAATGGTACTCTGTAGAACATGTAAGCACTCTAACTAATAATAGAAAATGATAGTCAATTGACATTGTCAAAATTTTTCAGAAAAGGACAATTGAAAATTTAAAAATTTCCTCTCGCCTAAGATTTTTGCAAATAGTGAGGTCAAAGTGTCAAAAAACGTGATTTTGGCAATTTTTGAAAAATTTACGCCAGCTGGACCCTATAACTTCAGAAGGATCTCTCAGGGAATCAGAAGAACTAAAAGTTGATACGCCCGTTTATTTTTACTTTATCATACGCAGATTTTAGCGGAAATATGTCTTTTTGGGTCCCCTGAACATTTTTTACCAAGGTACAAAAAAATGTCTGTGTGTGTGTGTGTGTGTGTACCCGTTTTTGTGGAGACGATTCCGGAGAAACTACTAAAGGTATCGGGACAAAACTTCATATTTAGAAGTTTCATAACCAAACTTAGAGCTGAAAAGCTTTCTGTTGAAAAGGGTCCAAAGGAACTGGTGCTTTACTCTTAGCATTTTTCGAAGATTTTGTAAATGAGCCGCTATTTGTGTAATGTCGTCAAAATAGTTAAATAATAAATTAAAGGAGAGGAAATTTTCTATAATTTATGTATATGACACTTTTTGGTAGAATTTATAGTTTAGCTGCATGAGCAAATTCTATTTCATCGAGATCGGTCGTACTGCTTTAAAACTAGTAGCCAGGATATGTCAGATTTTTTGATTCTAATGACAGTAGCTAGTGTCAAACGCTAATGTTTTGAAAATACTACTGTCAATATAGGCTGCGTTCGGATATTGAACACCGTTACAGTTTTTACACCCACTAACACGTAAGTGTCATTTGGACGGTGTACCCGGTGTCAACGGAGTACAATATCCGAACGCAGCTTTAATCGAGATATCTGTCTAGTTCTACTAGTTTTATTTTAATGCAGACAGCCGATCTTGATCAAATAGAATCTCATGCAGCTAAACTATTAATTTTATATATAGTATGATAAAGTCATGTGCCTGGCCACATCAGATTTTTTGTTTATGACGCCGGCGAATGAAGTTTTGACTGAAGTGCTAATAAACTAAAATGCCACTTTTTGGGATACTCTTGAAGGTACTATGACTTCCGGTTTTTCCGGAAATGACGGCATCATTGATATTTAACAATGGCACATTCATTATTGGTTATTGTTCATTCATAATTAATTTGTTGTTTACATCGCGATTATTGTTGTTTGAATTACAATTTTCAAAATGCCTCTCCTAAAAACACTGTTTTGCATCAAGACGGCGACGCGCAATACAGAGAACTGTCAAGTTCGGACAGTTCACTTCGCTGACTACTACGTTTTATTCGCAAAACACGCAAAAGTTCTGAGGCTTTTTCTCATCAATTAGTTCGCACAATCGTAAAAGAAATACACCAAATTAAAGATAAAGGATATATAATTTTGCGTCTAGTGGTAGATTTTTGATAGTTCTGTTCATTTTTGACAAATCTATTTCTGAATATGATATTAAATTGGCTGATTTTGCAATTTTTTTATGAAGAACTCAGGTTAAAATTGAAAAAAGTACCACATAATAGATCTGTTACACCTTTCTCTATAGGTGTACAAAATTTCACGTAAAAATATCAATATCTTACATACTTTTTTCACTCAAAACTTTACTTCTTCAAGTACATGAATAAGTTATATTTTATCACGTAGCGTGGATACAACAACAACAAATAATACATATACATTACCATAGCAAGTAATACATCTT
This sequence comes from Aphodius sticticus, assembly GCA_963966075.1. Classification (NCBI taxonomy): domain Eukaryota; kingdom Metazoa; phylum Arthropoda; class Insecta; order Coleoptera; family Scarabaeidae; genus Aphodius; species Aphodius sticticus. The sequence goes on from OZ014506.1 coordinate 107,938,343, forward strand.
TATCTATAATTTGATGTATAACATGAGAGAATTGATACAACATTAAGCTGACTATGGATGCTTATTTTATACGACGTACCAGCAGTAGTGATTCCTCTTAACCACAACAATTTTTTTTTGTATTTCCCTGCTTTAAACGACGATTTTCAGCAAAATATCAAGCATTTGTTGTCATTGTAATCGGAAAATGTTACCTATCGAATAATCAGGGCGCACCCACAAAGTACACGGGAAAAAATATTCATTGGCCTAAAACAAATTAAATAACGCTAGAGGGCGCCAGTAATACAATATCGACCAACATCGATGTCATCCTGAATACCACACAAATAATACAGTGCCGTTAAAAATTTCAATTATGACGTCAGTATGATGAAGTCATAGTAACCTCAAGAGTACGCAAAAAATGTCATTATTTTTTGTCTATTTTAGCACTTCACCAGATGGAAAAACTCTTTCCATTCTCAAAAAGATCAGCATACAAGACTGTAAGAAAGAAAGAAATTGTTTTGGCAACATACTTGTGCGAATTATTGTTTTCATCCATGATTATCATAAAATAAAAGTACTACAATGTTTGTACAATTATAATGTATAATGTCAAATATCCTTACCTTTATTTATTTGTCATTTTTGATACAATTTATTGAAATTGTCGGTCGTATACACAAAGTAAAGAAAACATATTTTGTTGCCTTCTCCATTTTCTGGGGAGGGGGATTTTCATTTGATAGGAACAATAACCTAACTAGAAATCAAACATAATGTTGTATTTCAGAATAATTTATTTATATTATATTATAAGTTCACACCAACATCAATAAACATGTCTTCTGTAGACACATTTTTAAACATTTTCCTATACAAACTATATTTGCAAAAAAAAACACCAAAACTACTGTCATTAAATGTGTTGAGCATTGCATAAAATATGGCATTAAAAGAACCACGATTCAAGTACAATCTGTGAATTCTTCCAGTGCCAAGTTTCAGACAACACTATAAGCAACATAACACACAAAAGTCCAAAGAAACAACAACATTCAGCAATATTCGAAAACTTGGATAGATAAATTACATAACACGATATTTTGGCACACTGTGGACAAAAAAAAGAGCCATTCTGTTGTTTTCGTTAATATTCTACAATATCTAAAAGAGAATTTTACAAATTTACATTCGTACTGACAAAAAACGACATACACCATCAAAACTTTTCGATTTATCATTTCCATACAATCTCTAGCCATCATACGATATCCAAACATAAATCATATCACTTGTTTTATGCCTTTAGGGTGTGTTCGGCGGTAGTTAATGGTACCTGGCCCCCCTAGTTCGTTCGATCTTATTTTTAACTTAACAGGAATCGTGCGAGGGGGTGGAAACCCCGTGCAGCTATATACAGGTATGACTAGTGGCTGGCGGTGACGGTGTTAGCATTATTGACTATAATGCAGACCTATCGTGACTTCATGACGTCAACTGAACGTTTGTTACTGCGGGTTACTGGGGCCCACTGCGTGCACCAACCCCATAGCGAAAGAGAGGGGTTGTAAGTCGACGAAAGGACGAAAAGTGCAATTATATGGGTAATTTTATTGCCGGCAGTTTTTTTGCCGAACGCTGTATGTACGGTGGTTTGAAAATTAAACTATAAATGGCCCAAAAATACAAGGAATTCTGAAAAAAATTCGTATTGTTTCACAAATTACTTCCCAGTAAAATATATCTATCCCCTCTGGTTCCCCCTGTTTTTGTTCTCAAGTAAGAAAAAAGTTGTTATAAAAAAAAATAGAACGACTTGCCTTTTTGAAATATGCTAAAATTATAAATAATAAAATTTATTTATTACATTTTCTAAACAATACTATTTTGTGACTATCCCAAAAAATCCAATTTTAAATTACTACTACTACATACTTCATTTATAAAACAATGATGAAATAATAATAACTTTGATTTGAACACCCTCTATATTATCGACAAGCAGTGACAGGAAGCAAATCGATTCACCTTTTAAAACTGCAAAGAAATAATTACCCAAATAAAATGCCTAATCCAGAACTATATCAAACATAAGTTTTAAATTGGTATTTTTGTAGAATCTATGAAACATTTTTGCCAAATTTTGTAGTGACACAGATATTCTCAATCGCTTCCTATTTTTCTGCCCAAGAAATTTTTAAGCATGTATATGACTTTTTCTTTAAATGAAGATGGTCCCGTATACTATTATGTTGAGACGTGCACTGTAAGTAACTTTTTAAATAATAGTTCTAGGCAAATCAAATTTGGTATACTTCAACGGCATATATTTAACTGAAGAAAATTACAAAAACAATGTTACAACTCTTAGTTACCATTAAGTTATACTTAAAAATGTAAATTAATAACGCAAAACCAAATGGAAAAAATGTCGAGTATGCTTTGAATTCACGTATGAAAACCTACTAAAGATGACGAATGAATTCAGTTGTTAATTTTGGTTGATTAGAAACATCATTAGAAGTAAAATGATGCATCTTAGTGAAGAGCAAGTTGCTCGTGCTGTCGCCCTTATTCAGCATGGCCACTCTATTCGACATGTTAGCAGGGACCTTCGAATTTCCCCTTCTGTTATTCACCGTTTATGGAATTGGTTTCGGGAGACTGGCCGATATGTTAGAAGAGCCGGACAAGATCAAAATCGAAAAACTACTCAAAATCAAGACCGATTTCTTGTCCTTTCCTCTCTACGTCAGCGTACTGCCACAGCACGAGACCTCCTAAACGACCTAAGACGAGCACATGGAATAGAAATTTCTGATCAAACTGTTAGAAACAGATTAAAAGAAGCTAATTTAAAACCAAGAAGACCTGTCGGCCCACCATGCCTTACGCAGCATCACAAAGCAGCGCGAATGAGGTTTGCTCTGGATGCACGCCTGTACTGTTTACAAATTAGTCCAGATTTCGTTTAACTCGTTGCGTCGGTCGAGTACGTGTGTATAGAGGCCCTGGTGAACGCTACGCAGCCGCTACTATACAGGACGTGGATAGATTTGGTCGTGGAGCTGTGATGGTTTGGGCTGGAATCAGTATAGACAACAGAACTGATCTGGTTGTGGTTCCTGGTAGACTAAATGCCATGAATTACATCGAAAACATCTTGGCGGGCCATGTGGTGCCTGCTGCATATGGCGTCTGTCAAAATTGCATCCTAATGCAGGACAATGCAACGCCACATACCGCCGGCATCACCAGAAACTTTTTACAAGAACGTGGAATTCAGATCATGGAATAGCCGGCGTTAGGTCCTGACCTGAATCCTATTGAACATGTGTGGGATCAGCTTGACCGACGTGATCGCAAGTGGCCCTAATCCACCACTAACTATACAGGAACTGACACAAGCCCTGATTGAGGAATGGGAAAGCACACCCCAAGAATCTCTTCGCGGACTAGTGTGAAGCATGCCACGCAGGTGTGAGGTAGTGATTTGTGCTCGTGAAGGGCATACACTGAATTAAACTTCACCAATCCACAGAGAATCAGTGAATTAACAAATACATTGTCAAAGGAAATACATAAGGCGTATTCTCGCGAACATGTGCTGCGAACGTATGCTGAAGTATGTTATACGGTTACCTGTAGTCAGTGTAATCATTTGCTTACTTTCGGTTACATCGCGAGAATACAAATAGTTAGTTCTGTCAAGTTACTTATGTCAAGTGACAAATGTATGGATGGTGTAGGTTACTAACGTAACCTAAATTTTCATACTTCATGAAGGCCATACACTAGGTATGTTCGATTGCTGGCCGCGATCTTTTACAACTGAGCGCGTTCTGTTCTTTTTGATCGCAAATTTGAAATACTTGCTTCCTATTGGTGGAATCAGTTTGGCTCAGACGTCAAACGAGCAATCGAACTGCACTTTAGCCAACTGAGCGCTAATCAGATTGAACAGAACTAAGCGCGGCCAGCAATCGAACACTACTACTATCACACCTCACCAATCCACAGAAAACCCGACTGTCATCGATACTATGACAGTCATTTCCATTTTGTTTTGCGTTATTAATTTACATTTTTAAGTGTGACTTAGAAACCACTAAGCGTTGTAACATTGTTTTTGTAATTTTCTTTAGTTAGATATATGCCGTTGAAGTATTGGCGCCGTGCGCGTACGATATGCCCATCTCTATTGCCGCCGGACGGGACTAAGATCGCCACGAGGTGGCGCTGTTCTATGCAGTTTCCTTCCTAGTAATCACCCACGTGGTAGTTACCTGTAGCGCGTCTACTAAGTAAACATAAACAAGAAAGCTGTTGCCGTACGTAAATGAGGTTAATTGGTAGAAGCAAGTAATTTATTTGTATACACAATGCTAGTCTGTGCACAACGCTATCAGCTGACAGAAATAATAAATAAAGTCGACTACAGCGCTTTTGCGTGCAGCGGTGACCGAGAAAACTTCTGGCGGATACATATTCCGCCATGGGCGCATAAAGCGTTCCTCAATCCCCCACTCCGTACTGCGCACGGTGCCAATACCAAATTGGATTTGCCTAGAACTATTATTTAAAAAATTACAGGTTTCGAAAAAAGTGGTTCCCTAATTTTTTTTAGCGATGTATTATTTATCAATCGCTTCCTATTTTTCTGCCCAAGAAATTTTTAAGCATGTATATGAAATCTTTCTTTAAATGAAGATGGTCCAGTGTACTATTATGTTGAGACGTGCACGTTGCAAACTTCTCTAAAGGCGTAATACCAAAGTTAACGGCGTAATCGTAATATTACGAGGACTGTGTATGTATGGAATAGCTGTCAACTTTCTTAGCTTTTCTTTTGCATTCAATTTCAAAAAAATTATTGTTATATTATTGTTAACATTTCACAACTACTTTTAATATAATAAGTAATAAGAAGATTTTATATGCGATATTTTTCAAATTAAAATCTGGCACTTTTTCCTAATTTAACATTTGTGTGAAGTGTTGTAATATCGAAATATGGATCCGAAAAGATCGTGTGAGAAATGTTTGATTAAGTTTTTTTTGACAATACAGTGTCACGACCGTATCTAGTAGCATGTCTAAAATAGCAACATACCTACATAATAAGTGATGAAGAATGTTCAGTTGTTGTGAAATTTGAGCTCAATATCTCTTCGACATATTTAATTTAGAATAGTTGCAATTAGCTTCTTTATATCATTTTATACCGTAACTGACAGCACAATGTAATAAGTGTAATAACGAATAACGCATTAATAACATCAAGGTTAAACACAACATTATTTGTATCATAACAGAAAATAATTTATCCACAACTAACAAAACAATATGTCTCGACATGTGATAAGCAGGTGATTTGTTTTTTAAACAACATCTAGTATAAAATAATACGTAATATAATATTACAACCAAAAATCAACAGATAACATAGCTTTGCATGATTTTCTCAATAATTTCCTATGTATAAATATTATATACAGTGTGTTCATATTGTGTTCCAATGTTCCATATTGCGCTTTCGTTTAGTAACAGCCCATTTTTGTTTATTGTTGATTTGGTTTTAGATAATATGAATCCATAAAAGTGAGGTTTAGTGCACGTCTTTCAAACTCGTCATTAAATCTTATAGACGATGTTCAAAATTTTCACCTCAATTGTTACATTTTCAAACTTTACAACTATTTTTTTTTCAAATGGTGTAGGTATAAATTAATAAAATGAGAGTGCGCTATGGGTCAGCCAAAATTCCCATAGAAGAGAAGCAAATTTCCGAAATGCTTTTTATTTTAATGTTTTGTTACCTGTAATTATACAGGGTTAGCCAAAATTACCGGAACACCTTAATAATTCTCCAAGCGTAAGAAATTACAAAAAAAAATTTCAAACAAATGTTTTTTGGCTTTAAACAAGCTATCATCTAAATAATAATTAATATATTAATATACAGGGTGTTCATTTTATTATGGAGATTTGGTAACATTTCATTTTGTCAAAGAGAACATCCTATAATTTTTACTCCGTCGATCGTTTATTTATGAGTCAGTTTAGTGAATAGGAAATCGTTTATTAAACACCTCTATTAATGCACGATTTCTATTAATGCATGATTTGTTATAGCCAATCACACGACGTAAAGACGTCGTTTGATTGGCCAATCGAACATATGTGAAATGAAACCTTCCAATAAAAACATACCGCCCTCTAGAACTGTCAGTGTCAAATTACATAAATTGTCTTATAACCTAAAAAGACATTAGCGAAGAAAAATCTATGTAGACGCCGCGATCTCAACAATTAACGCTCTCGCTACGCTTGAGCGTTAAACAGTCTCGATCATTAATCGCTCTTTTTAATATACTTGTTGGTTAAATAACTATAATTCTAAGAACTTAATAGGAATCTTTTTTTATAAAATTTATCATTTTTTAATTATAAGCTATTAACCAAAAATACTCAACGTTGCCGAAACACCTATATAATTCTCCAACCGCAAAAAAATTTTCATATAAATGTTTTTTTTTGTTTAAACAAACTCTCTTTCAAATATATTTTTAATATACAGTATGTTTGATTTATTATGGAAATATGCATACCCCAATTCTAAGATTTTTATGTAGAAATTATTTTTTATAAAACTCATTATTTTGTAGTTATGAGCAACTAAGCAAAACTCCTGAACTTTAACTGTTTGGTTAAAGTAAAATATTATGGGTTTCGATTAACTGCTGATAAGATAACTAAAAAAATAATGCATGTCATAAAAAATAATTCCTACATAAAATTCTTAGTACTAATCTTAGAAATTAAAATTTAAAAAATGCAGGGTGTTCTGTATAAGAACTAGGAAAGGTTTGAAAATTTCCATAATAAAATGAACACCAACTGTATATATAACAACCCTGTACATTAAAAATATATTAAGACGATAGCTTGTTTAAAGCCAAAAAACTTTTGTTTGAATTATGTTTTGAAATTTCTGACAGTGGGAGAACTATTTAGGTGTTCTGGTAATTTTGGCTAAACCCTGTATATTGTTATCTATATGGGACAAAATTAAAACTTTAAACTTTACGTCATAAATTAAAAAATGTAGGTACCTAGTTTCTATATTATTATTTTTGTGTATTTAGAAATATGAATAGCAGAACAAGATGTTTTTTTTTTCTAAGATGATATTGACACGGATTTACAATAAATTTTAAATAATTCTATTCTACATTCTTTTTACTGTTGAATTGGTGCATTTAGAAAAGCCAATTCGTCAAAAATGATGTAAAACGTTGTAAAAAATGAAATACACTACCTAAAAATATCAAAGCCTGCTAATATAATATCAGGTGCATTTTAATCATTTAACAAAAAGTCATTAATTACGAAAAAAACTATTGAAAATAAACTATTGACTGGTGTTTAATATAAAGAGTGTTCCACTGACAAATGTGAGTTTTTAGTTGTAAAATGTACCACTTGAATTTAGGAAAGTCCAAATAAAAAAAAATAGGCATTTAGGTAAAGGGCAACTTGATAAAAGTCGATGTATTGTATGACACGTGGAAGGAAACAATAAATTAAATGAAAATTGTATAATTTCATTTGAAATAACAAAGATATCAACTTCCGGTAGACCGGAAGTGGCAGTCAACATCATAGTAGTTTATTTTAAAATTCAAAAGTATCAAACATATAGAATAGTGGAATGTTAAAAACTTCTAACAGATTTTTGAGTTCAAATCGCTGCCATTTTGCGAAAAATTTTATTTTTTATAAAAGAAATATAAAATATTTGTGGAACATGTAAAAAAGACGAAAATAAGCCGAACATACTGAACCACATGAGACACCGGGGGGAAGTTAGCCATAAAAGTTATCCATAAAATTTTTTTTATCCGATTTTAATGAATGACACATTTTTGGAAAGCCCTTAACGTACTGAGTCTACAGTAGTTATTGCAGAGGGCGCAATTCATAACTACTACCTAAAAAATTAAAAAGAAAGTAATTTTTTGTTTAAATTGGCACATTTTTACAATCGCATATCTCCGTTAATGCTTTACCAATTACGACATCTCTTACGGCAATCAAAAGTACAAATGTAGACCATACTTCCATAGTTATTGCAGCCCAACTTTCCACTAATTAGTGGTCTAAAAAAATTCCTGAACTTTGACTATGTTTATCCAGGGATGCGAGTATGGAAGCATACACCGTTCCAGTAGAACAGTGAGCATGACCCCTTTTTATCATCCGATTGTAACAAACTATACACCAAACGAAAGAGGACGCTTGTCTGTACTTATGCAAGTTATTGCAGTCCAAGTTTCCGCTAATTAGTGTGGTCTAAATAAATTAATGAACTTTGACTATTTTTATCCACGGATGCAAGTATGGAAGCATACACCGTTCCAGTAGAACAGTGAGCATAACCCCTTTTTATCATCCGATTGTAACAAACTATACACCAAACGAAAGAGGAAGCTTGTCTGCACTTATGCAAGTTATTGCAGTCCAAGTTTCCGCTAATTAGTGGTCTAAAAAAATTCATGAATTTTGAATATTTTTTCTTTCTAGTATAGAAAAATACATCGTTTCAGAAAAACCCTATGCATAACTTGCTTTTATCATCTGATTGTAACAAACAATACACCAAACGAAAGAGGAAGCTTGTCTCCACTTATGATAGTTATTGCAGTCCAAGTTTCAGCTAATTAGTGGTCTAAAAAAATTCATGAGGTTTGACTATTTTTATCCACGTATGGGAGTATGGAAGCATACACCATTCCAGTAAAACAGTGAGCATAACCCCTTTTTATCATCCGATTGTAACAAACTATACACCAAACGAAAGAGGAAGCTTGTCTCCACTTATGCTAGTTATTGCAGTCCAAGTTTCCGCTAATTAGTGGTGTAAAAACATCGCAAACTTTCAAAATGTACCAATTTAAGCAAATAATGACATTCTTTTTATTTTTTTAGGTAGTAATTAAGATTTTATTCCTCTGCAATAACTACAGTATACTCAGCACGTTGCGAGCTTTCCAAAAACGTATCATATATTATAAACGGTTGTAAAAAAATTATGAATAACTTTTTGTCTAACGTTGGGCGTTCGCCTTTCAGTTCCGATGTGGAAATGGCGCCACAACATACCGACAAAGGCTTGACTGCGACTTTTGCCGCCTGCAAAAACCAGCGGGTTCCTTTGTCGGCTTTGAGCACTTGAACTCTTGCGATACGGTGTTGTGTTTACACGATGCCGATCTGTCACTTACGGTTAACTTTTATGTGATTACGTATATCACCGTTTAATTAATTTATTTAATTAATTTTGTTGCAATTTTTCGAATCATATTTTTGTGAATAAATTTAATTTTATTTCAGATTAGTTACATTTTTCTAGTTTCGATTTGCTTTTTAAGTCAGTCCATCTGATCGTAAAAATGTTCAAAGTCGTTATATTTTTAATGCAATAATTAGCGTATTCTCGGAATTCAATAACTATCGTATATGGACAAAAATAGTCAAAGTTCAGGAATCTTTTTAGATCACTAATTAGCGGAAACATGGACTGCAATAACTATCATAAGTGGAGACAAGCTTCCTCTTTCGTTTGGTGTATTGTTTGTTACAATCAGATGATAAAAACAAGTTATGCATAGGGTTTTTCTGAAACAATGTATTTTCTATATTCGAAAGTAAAAATATTCAAAGTTCATGAATTTTTTTAGACCACTAATTAGCGGAAACTTGGACTGCAATAACTTGCATAAGTGCAGACAAGCTTCCTATTTTGTTTGGTGTATAGTTTGTTACAATCGGATGATAAAAAGGGGTTATGCTCACTGTTCTACTGGAACGGTGTATGCTTCCATACTCGCATCCCTGGATAAAAATAGTCAAAGTTCAGGAATTTTTTTAAACCACTAATTAGTGGAAAGTTGGGCTGCAATAACTATGGAAGTATGGTCTACATTTGTACTTTTGATTGCTGTAAGAGATGTCGTAATTGGTAAAGCATTAACGGAGATATGCGATTGTAAAAATGCGCCAATTTAAACAAAAAATGACTTTCTTTTTAATATTTTAGGTAGTAGTTATGAATTGCGCCCTCTGCAATAACTACTGTAGACTCAGTACGTTAAGGGCTTTCCAAAAATGTGTCATTCATTAAAATCGGATGAAAAAAAGTTTTATGGATAACTTTTATGGCTAACTTCCCCCCGGTACATGAGACGATAAACTTATAATAGAGTACCTATATACATAATAACTATGGTATGCATTTTAATTCAATACCACAACAACAAAGTATGCTAGATGCAATTTATAAACCACCATCATACAAATACTGAGTTTAGAAAACAGGTAATAGAAAATTAGAACATTTTTCCTGTACCCTCATAATCAATATACCATAACACGGTACACATACACACACATCCATAGCGCATACACGGAAAGTGGAAGGGGGAGGGCCCATTTTTGACATGCGGCCCTAGAATTTCAAGTTCCTTAATCACAGTCTAGCACGCGAACTATTTAAATAAACTGCGAGTCCCGGACCCCGAAGCAAGCGCGTTAACCGGCAAAAAAATCAATGCCCAGAAAGCATAAAGGTTGTTATCGTCAAGCTTCATATTGATTTTCAACTAAACAGGCAAAATATCGACCCCTAAGCGAACTTACAAGCACAGAAACGACAAAAAAATAATAATACACCTCTTACAATACCTCGCCCACTACTATCATCATTATGCAATGTCACAAATATGGGTATTATACGCCTTAAATATACTAAAGCCAACGGTACGTCGTGTTGAGATGATTCAAATAAAATTAGGTTAGAAATTGTTTCAAATTTGGGTAAAATAAACAATAATTTGTTAGAAATATACATAAATCGGCGTTATTGAACGTTTCCGCGCAAAACAATATTGAAAACGTTCAACAATCGAGCAAAAAAGCATCGAAAAACCTGCGTCGCCTTTAGCGAATCCACCGCTGTTTCGCCCGGTAAAAACACAAAATAAACCAAACTAAACTGGTAACTTATCAAACACCACTGAACAAAATAGAAAAATGAACAATCGGAGCACAACCTATTGCAGAAACGTTGCCAAAGGCAGCCACCAGAAAACTGTACTAGTCAAAAGTGTGCATATTGAAGCACGCTTATTCAAATGTATCAACAATACACACAAAGTCGGATGCTAGGCAACGCGGACGCATGCGCCACCTGGTGGTTGGTTGTTACGTTGTCGCTTTCCGGAAGCGTACGGTCATGCAACGGCGCCCCGCGCTAGCGCTGTGCCCCCTGAACCGTAGCGAAATTATCATTCGTCATTATTAACGTTGGGCCTAAAAATAATGAACGCGTCCCGGTATTCTGTAATGTGTACGCGTTTTAGAAATGCGTTGAGAGGTAGGCGGTAATTAGCGCCGCCGCGCGGACTGGCGGTGAACTATTGTCGCCGCTCGCTATGATTGCGCGGAGCTTCTTCTTGTTTTGCATAATATCGATTTAACAATGTTCCGCATTTGAAAGATCGATGATTCGTTTGGTTTTTTTTGCGTGAGATGTGGTTTATAAATAAACGGATTTAAGAGTGTGGTCTATTTTTTGTTTTCAATGGAGGTGCATACGTATTTTTGTGGGAATGCGAATTAATGCGAATGGATGACGTTTATTTTGACATTTTACGATGTAACTATACGTTTGTTGTGTAATCCAAAATATTTTGAAGGTATTTGTTTACGAAGAGAACTTTTAGATGACGGGGAAATCAGTTTTTGTTTTATTAATTCACGCCATCTTGGATTTTGAATTAACTCTTAAGAGGAATCACTAGAGGTAGTAGCGTACTACAAAACAACACTACATAAAACCAAACATCCTGAGCTTAATTGTGTGTTAATAATCACGTGTAATACATTAAATTATAGATAAAGGTGTATTACACCGGGTACGAATGCCACTTTCTTTCATTTGCGTTGTTGTTTTGTTTTTTACCCTTGCTAAAGAAGCCAATAATTGGTAATTTTTGTTATTTTTTTTCCAAATCCGAACCAAATATCAAAAAAGCAATATTACAACATTTTGTATTGAGCCTTCATGAACTTGTGTAAAAAAAATGACAACAAAATATGAATGTTATAATGATTTAACCCTTGCTTTTTTGAACATGTGAATGAGACGAGAATAACATATTTTATAGTCGTACGGTGCAGCCATCTGTTGGATAAACACCACATCATTTTCTTCGACCAATCAAATTCAAATGGTACAGTCTGAAGCAGCAGCATGAATACGTAGCCAGGGGAATCACAAATATTGAGCAATTTCGGCCTAAGAAAAATATTGATCGCATGTTGACACGGGAGGTGTAGCGGCGCCGCGCCCGGCAAACGAAAGCCATACGAAAAATAAATTTTACCGTGCTGGTGCTACGTAGATAGCAACGACTCGCTTAGAAATTAGGACAGCATGTTCTTGCGGAAGTGTATGTGATCAACATGAATTGTTGAATTTCGACCAAAATAGGCTAGAAACCGAATACGAGAAATAATTTTTTGCCGTCCTGATGGACTCTACGCAGCAAAGAGCGAGTTATAAATTAGGAGCGCATGTTCCCGCGAGGGTTTATAGTGCAGTCCCCGTACGACACACGGAACAAAGAATAATCAACAACCGCAATACCTACTTACAGTGTTACAACTACTAAATAATTAATAGGAGTTAAATAAATTATTACTAAGGAAATACAAGTAATTTAATTATTACTTATTAATCAGTCATTTATTTTTCGTCATAGAATTTCAAATATATTGGTATTTAGATTTAGAAAATAATATTAATACCAAACACTTGTCGCTTGGCAATGCATTCAGGGCAATCGCAATCTATGTAGGATGGTTGGCTTTAGTTCGACTTGTTGTACAACAGACGTAGAACAGACGCTAGAAATATGGGCAAATTAAAAAATCAGCTGTCTTTATATGGCCCGCGTTCTAAGAAAACTAATAACTTGTGAGAGTACCTGCGGTAAGTGTATATGTAGATATTATACGTGTAGTGTAATTCTTCGCTAATTAACTTCGCTAGTTAATTTGGGCATATAGGTGTAAGCGTGCCGGATTACCATATATGGCAAAAAACTTTTATAAAGGTGTAAAATATTTGAACATGTATCTATATAATATATAATAAATGACTTATACATATTCATAAAGCTGCCTGTTTTATCGAAATCGCTATTTTTTCTCATACCTACAGTTGAAATTGAAGTACGTATACTACCAAGTCTATACATAGCAATAATAATTTTGAGTAAATTTCAAAATGCAGTATCCAACTGTATCTAGAATTAAAATAGGAATATTATATTTACCAACACCTACTTGCGTCACCCGATGAAAATTTGAATTTTTATATGAGGTGTGTTTTACCTGAAAGTATCGATCTCTGCTAAGTACGAACGAGACATTCGAGATTATTGATGCACAAAGAAAACGTTAAATGGATTTAAATAAGTATCTGAGTACGAATGCTTTCACGGCCAGAGTCATTTAAATTTAGATGATAAATAGTTACCGGTTTATGCCGAGAGTAAAAATTACTGTCTTCGCGAACCATGCTGTTCGCTTCTTCGGAGCTAACTGATAATTAGTTACTAATTCTAATAATAAACGTAAAGCAATAAATGATTTATGTAAGAAAAGCTGTCTGTTTTACCAAAACTACAATTTTTTTCAACATACAAAAGGTAAAATGTTCAACCATAGTTAGTAGTAAAATAGGAATGTTATAATAAAGCAATTAATTAATTTGTATCACTGTATTGTTTTGTGGAATTGTATTTGTATTTAAAATATACAAGAAAAGCATTTCATAACATGCGATATAGTCACATACACAAAATTATTAGGAAACGGTTCGGCGCCAGTCGACACCGCACGGCCTCTTTGATCTTTGCCGCCAAGGAACGTTACCGCCGTTCCCCTCATCTAATCAGTGCGTTGCTTGCATTTTCTGCGGAGTGTACAGTGGGCGCGGCTTGTTCCCTCCTCTCGCGCCTCAGTTTCGTCGAACTTTTGAGGCCGGTGACTAACATTTACTCTTAAGATACTGCCTACTGGCATGAATCAAATATCAAAATATTGAGAATTAATACCGCCTTGTAACAGACTACTAGAGAACCTGACTAACTTGCTTAATTACTCCATTTCTGTCAAATCCTGTCTAACTAGTTTTAATACAGGCACGAGCGATCTCGATCAAATAGAATTTACTCATGCAACATTTTACTCAAAGTGAAAACATATTGCGGAAAAAAGAGGGGCAGGCACTCTGCATATGGTTGGAACATTTGTCTTATGGTTGGAACATACATTAATTTAAAATTAATTGACTAAAATTGTATTTTACTTAATTTAAACCACTAGAAAATGAAAGCGTCGGAAAATTGTATAACTCTGTGGACCATGAATTTGGTAAATAAAATGTCGTTTTTGAGTGATCGATTTCTTTGCTCTAAAATTTAACATGATTGCATTTCTTGCAAAAAAGTAAGTGAAATTGTGAATTACAAGTTTAGAAACTTTTTTGACTTCAAAAGAAAACAAATTCAATTGAAAAAAACAAATGGGAAGATTTGACGTCAATAGAAAAATGTGTTGATAATATATTCTTGTAGTAATGTACTTCTAATATCTGATTCAAAAAATTCAGGTCACATTATTTACCCGTTGATTGTGTATTGGACACAAACAATCAAATACTAATGAATCATATGTTGAAACCTATTAATACTCCTGTTGAATCTCTAAAGCATCTCAAAAAATTCGTTCATAAATATTGTTGGTTCTATAATTCTTATATAAAAACAATTTTCCCAAGAAAAATTCTATTTCTATCCTCAACTGGGAAGCATCTAATACAAAATAGCGCCACCCGGATCCCCCGTATATATACAGCGTGATCGATTATCTATAATTATCAAATGCCGTGTCACTTTCGAAACGCCACATAACGCGCACACTTTACATTTTCCCTGCAATTACCTGCGGCGAATTCAACGCAGTACAAGGAACGAAGAACATTGCAATACACACAACATTGTTACCCGGCAACCGATACAAACATAACGGGTACATTGATTTTGCACACGGAACCGGTTACGACTGGATACGGGCTTTTCCATCACCTCAATTTCACCCGATTTCACCCAAAAACATACACAATCTAAAACACTCAAACAAAAAAACACACACCGATCATTTTCACAAATTTAAAATCGTACGAAAACTAGTTTGCTACAGATTATATGGTTGGTACGTCGAAAATTGTATAGCTAGATAAATTGAGGATAAATAAATTAAATCACATTCCTATAAAAGCATCTGCAACAGATTTGAAATGTCAATTTGACGTTTAAAAATGGGGTTAAGTTCTCAAAGCGATCTTACGAACATAACCGCACTATCCGATTGTTTAAATTCGGGGAAATCTAGTAACATTTGGGTTTATAAATCTGTATCGTCCGAATTTGACATTAACATGACAGTTCCGGTGGTTATAGCGAATTTTCCCATGAACCACTGCGTTGTATTCGAGATATTCGTTATGATTATTGATTATTTGCATGACTTGCAAATATTTTTCGATACATGGAGGTGTAAATGGTCCAGCAAAACTAGGTTTTTCGTAATCGTTAAAAATAACGCTTTTCTGTACGAACTTTTCGAAGTTTTGTATAAATTTTTCGTTTTAAACGCGTTTGTTGTATGCGATGGGAGAATATACGCGTACAACCCTTTGGAAACGTGTGGAACCCGAATAAATACAACTGTCTACGAAACTAATAATTGCGAATCGAAGATTTTAAATCAATATTTTGGTTGTGAATTAGATGTAGTTTCGATTTCTGTACCCTCGTACGTTTTAGATGTCTCAAATAAAGAAGATCCAGGTTATGAGATAGTAATGTTGAGAGAAATTAGTAAGACTTTGAATTTTGAGGTTAAATATCTTCACCATAACGAAGTGCATTGGGGTTTGAAGACACACAACGGAAGTTTTACCATACTCTACAAATCTTTGTACGAAAAAACAGCAGATTTGATGATTGGTATGGTGATGGCCAATGAGACATATTTCGAAGATTTTTCTCCAACAATCTGTCATACCAACGGGTATTTGGCGTTTTTTGCCCCATCAGCTTTACCTGTATCAGGTTGGCAAACCTTTATCTTAGCTTTCGACTACAAAATTTGGGGTTTATTCATAACTTCAGCTATATCCACAATAATAATATGGTGGGGAATAGCTAGAATAAACAACGAAACAGAACAATATACAATAGCGACATGCGCGCTAAAAGTTTGGTGCGTCATTTTTTCAAGTTTCAGCGTACAACCAAAATCAACCTTCCTCAGAAATATGTTTATCTTCTGGTCTTCGTACTGCTTTATAATAAACAGCACATACCAAAGCGTTCTAACATCATTATTAACAAGACCAACGTACGAAAAACAAATAGCAACTATACAAGATCTACTAAATTCCGATTTGGAATACGGAGGTTTTTATTCTTTACGAAGCATTTTCAACACAGAAAAAAACATCCAACACGAAAAAATCTACCAGAATTGGGTCACCTGTCCTTTGACAGAAGAATGCGTCAATAAAACAGCTGAAAACCGAAACTTCGCGGTGTATAAAAACACTAGGCAGGTGAACTATCTTACCGAGAGCTACTATATCGACGAGTATGGGCGTTATAAGTTGTACCAATTCAAAGATACCCAAATATATTATATTTGGATAGTTTTTGCGAAGAATTTTCCACTGTTTGATCGCTTCAATGTGGTTGTACGTCGAATGCAGGAGGCTGGATTGATTTTAAAATGGGATATAGATGCTCAAAGAATGGGAAAATTAAATTTTGATGCGTCAAATACGCTGAAGGCGTTGGTGTTGACCGACCTGAAGTTGGCGTTTGTTCTTTTGGTTGTGGGGCTTGGAGTTTCTACGCTCGTTTTCGTGTACGAAGTAAAATTTACAAAAAGAGCTGTAGTAAGGTAAACGCCCCAAATTCAGACAGGTTTAGGAATTTTTGTTACATTTGTAACTGTAGAATTTATATTTATGTGGTGCTAATGACTATGTAGTATGTACACTTTTTTTCAAAAGACAAAACAAATATTTCCTTCTAAAGATCACTTCAATAGTTATGTAATTTATATTATATTTTATAAGTTTAACAATTGCCCCTAATTCCGACACTAAGCGTATATTTTGATCCGAAATCAGACACCTCAGTGAACCTAATTCAGATAGTGATCCAGAATCATGATTTTTTTAATGGAGATGGGATGACTTCGCTGTTATCTCCAAAGGTGGTGTATTAATGCCAAAATAGCTACTCTCTGCTGCTAGTGTGTTGCATCATTCTGTCTTATTTCATCATCTCCTATGATTCCTGTCGATATTTATGACGGAATTAGGGACCATTGACGATCGACACCCTGTAATAATTACGGATTATTGATGTCCGTAGTTCCGACACTCGTGTCGGAATTTGGACAAAATGCGTACAATTAATTGTAATAGGTATAGCAAACGATGTAAAATATGTTATTTTCTTGTGTAAAGACAGCAATAGAGCCATATGTATTACTTCTAACCGTGTACACAATTCCGACACATATGTCTGATTTACGGACGTCCTATATTCACATGTACCTAATTCCGACACCCCTAAATTTGTAAATAATAGTGGTTAAAAAGTAGTACACCGTATTAAAGCATTTTTAGTCACCCTACATAGATATTACAATTTTCTTAATTACTGCTATCCTGTAGCGATGTAAAAAGAAGTCGAATTGCAGTTACCTTATAAGGAAAAAAATTCTCTTTTAGCATAACACTCAATTATCAAGATCAGACTTCTAGGTTATATTCTGAGCGTTAGACGATTGCTAGGATAAGATACGATTGTAGGTTGGTAAGTGTAATGTCAAATCAACAAATCGGATGTCCTAAAATAAAGTTCAATGTTGTAGATTTCTTATTTTTTCCAACTAAACACAATTTAGAAATTTAGGACAGTGTCTGAATTTGGGACGTTTACCTTTTATAATTAGTTCATTTCTAAAGATAATCGAATGAAAATTGTTGGTTTGCTATATAGTATGTCGCGACCAATTAAAAAAGTAAAATTTGGAGGCTCGTCTATAGATTGGCATTTATGTTTTTGTTTAATAAATGTTGGAAACAAGTTTGTAAACATCGGGTACGATTTCACTTCTCTGGTGCTCAATTTTAAACCTAAGAGCAGACCATTCTGATAGTTATTCATGTTACATAGAAATGTTTCAGAAGTATAACGCAGTTTATTTGAACTTTTTTCCGTTAAGTCATTTCAGAGTAATGAGTTATGGCAAACATTATGTTTTTGACAATGTATTTCTTAATATTAATTCTTAATCTTATTATTTTTAATAAGTTACAGTTAAAATGTAAATTAATAACGCAAAACAAAATGGAAAAATATCAAGTATGCTTTGAATTCACGTATGAAAGCCTATTAAAGATGACAAATGAATTCAGTTGTCAATTTCGTCGTGCTATCGCCCATATTCATTGCCACTCTATTCGACATGTTAGCAGGGACCTTCGAGTTTCCCCTTCTGTTATTCAGCGTTTATGGAATCGGTTACGGTAGACTGTCCAATACGTTAGAAGAGCTGGACAAGGTCGAAATCGAAAAAAAAACTACTCAAAATCAAGACCAATTTCTTGTCCTTTCCTCTCTACGTCAGCGTACTGCCACAACACGAGACCTCCTAAACGACCTAAGACGAGCACATGGAATAGAAATTTCTGATCAAACTGTTAGAAACAGAGTAAAAGAAGCGAATTTGAAATCAAGAAGATCTGTCCGCGCACCACGCCTACGCAGCATTACAAAGCAGCGCAAATGAGGTTTGCTCTGGATGACAGAGATTGGCAACTTCGTCACTTGACGCCTGTACTGTTTACAGATGAGTCCAGATTTCGTTTAACTCGTTCCGACGGTCGAGTACGTGTATATAGACGTCCTGGTGAACGCTACGCAGCCGCTACTATACAGGAAGTGGATAGATTTGGTTGTGGATCTGCAATGATTTGGGCTGGAATCAGTATAGACAATAGAACTGATCTTGTTATGTTTCCTGGTACACTAAATGCTATAATTTACATCAAAAACATATTGGAGGACCATGTAATGCAGGACAATGCAAAGCCACATACCGCCGGCATCACCGGAAACTTTTTACAAGAACATGGAATTCAGAGCATGGAATGGCCGGCGTTGTCCTGACCTGAATCCTATTGAACACGTGAGGGATCAGCTTGACCGACGTGTTGGCAAGCGCCCCAATCCACCACTAACCATACAGGAACTGACACAAGCCCTGATTGAGGAATGGGAAAGCATACCCCACGAATCTCTTCGCAGAGTAGTGCGAAGCATGCCAGGCGGGTGTGGGGAAGTGGTTCGTGCTCGTGGAGATCGTACACTGTATTAAACCTCACCAATCCACAGAAAACCCGACTGTCATCGATACTATAACAGTCATTTCCATTTTGTTTTGCGTTATTAATTTACATTTTTCAGTGTAACTTAGAAGTAACTAAGAGTTTTAAAATTTGGTTTTTGTAATTTTCTATATTTAAATATATGCCGTTGAATTACATATACCAAATTTGATTTGCCTAGAACTATTATTTAAAAAGTTACAGGTTTCGAAAATTGTGTACCCTTAAGCATTTCGTAAAAATCACTTCGAATAAATTTCTAGTAGTTGAGATTTAAGAATGTTTCTTAAAATGACGTTTCTTAGACAAATAGAACAAGAACTCAAAAACTGGAATGATTAGTAGTCTTATAGCATTTTCTTTTAGAAAACCTAGAATTTGCGACATTCATATATTTTTATTGCAGAACACGTCCATATAATTTCGGTTCGCCCTTATTTTGTAAGGAATACTGACTCTAAAGATGTGACTATACCAGTAAAATAGGATTTGGCCGTAAAATTTGTACTATATATCTACCTCTGCTATCTATGAAGTATCTTATCAAACAAGAAAATCTTCGCGTTCAGGAAATTGCCAAGAATCGAATACGCCGTCACGCGAACACTTTCTCACCCACGCAAACAGTATCAAATGCAATTTTAGCAGTAGCAAAATTCAAAATAAACATAAACACCGCGGTTGTGTACTATCCGCGCCAAAAAAAGTCGTACAGCTAAGTTTGAAATCATGTAAGTCTGGCTTGTCAACTTGACAGTTGGTGCATGTTTCATCCCTATGACTAATGTCAGAATGACAGCGTATAGGTTATAAAAGAACCATTTACAAAGCTACAAGGTGTACGACTTTTTTTGGCGAGCATAGTACGTCTGCTCCGCATACAATAGACGTAATAGTGCGCCATCTATGGACCACCGCTTGAACGTTATTGTTAAAACCGATGCACGGTTGGTAATGTAGATTTCGTACCTACCGATAAAAAGTAAATTTATTATTTACTTACATTTTCTAATTAGTGTATTCATAATTCGCTAATCGCCACTTAATCATTTAATATAATATTCCGTCATACACGTTTTCAAATTTTCGCCAGACGCATTGCTACCGTATTCTTTGGTTCAGCAAAATAAAGTATGTAAACGAAAAAACGGTGGGTATAACGCATGCAAATCGCTTACCGGACTCAAAAGAATTGTTTAATTATCTTCCTATTATTTATCATCTTCCTCTCACTGCACTAAAGTCACTAACCACACGAAACTGACGATACTATAGACGAAACATACACGAAACCGTCCCGAAACCCCGAAAAATCAAACCGAAATGTCAAATATTGCATACTGAGCAATGTTGTAACGTCACGCTCTGATATACGCCAATGACAGCGCTCAAAAATGCTCTTCGCCGGGTTGTTTTGCACCCACCGGAAAAATCCACGAAATTACAGAATATCCAGCATGGAAATGCAGTGATTTCACAAAACACAACACCCGGAATGTTAGTTTTACCATTTTACAGCACTTGCGGTTCAAGCGGCTTCAAACTCACTCGTTTTGAGGCAAATATTTGCACGGATTTGAATAAGCGACACGCACTTGTCAGATTTTTCTACCGCGTGAAGTTAGTTACAATCTTGTTGCATTTTGAATTGTAAAGGTAGGTTCGTGCCCGTGCAGATTTGAAAATTTGATCTGAGTTTAATTTTTAATTCTTTTGTCAGTTCAACACCCTTGCACAAATTATTGTTTTCAACCATCAATTTCATAAAAGCGAAGTACAGATCTCAACTCACTAATGAGCATCTTGATATTTGTTGTACTTATTTAATCTAAGAACAGGGCCGGCGGGAGGCGTGTGCGAAGTGTGCAGGGCACACAGGCGCCGTAATAAAAGGGCGCTAAAGGCTAGCCAGTTTAAACCATAAACAGAGGTTAAATAGACAAAATCGGTATTAAAAACCCCAGTCCAAAAGATCTTAAAAATAAGTGAGAAATGTATTCATATTAAAAATCAATGATGATGATTAAACAATAATGATTTTCCCAAATTCATAATTGTACTGACTTTGCCTGTTTTAGTTGCTACGCCTAGGCGCCCAGTAAGGATTTTTTTATCGCCGCGGATGAAAGTTTGCACCACGTATATGCGCGTAGTTCTTTACAAACCGTATGTGATTCATCATAACAACACTAGCGTCTAGGATGTCTGTCACTTTATAATCCCGAACATTCACGAGCGCCGGCGAGTTGCCGTTAGGATCGGTCGGGACGAAGCTAATTTGATAGTACAGACTCCCTAGTTTCTCTCTAGATTAGAATTGATTGAAAAGGGCATGACACGATCTAAAAAAAAGAATACGTTCAATTAAATAATGTAGTGTATTCTTTATAAAAGCTCCTGAATTGTCTTATCCCTATAATTCAAATATTAAAATGTAATTATCTTAAGAGTACCTTTATGTTCAAAGCTATGTAAAAATGTTATTTGAAAAAAGTATTTAGAAATATCCACGGTCCACGGATTGAGGCACACAGAGGAAACAAATTTTTATTGTGATTTTTCAAAAATTCCAAACTCCTAGTTGTGGGTTATTCCGCAGTAATGTGTCACACCCGTCACGTCCGTTTAACTACTACACAGAACCAATGGGGACTTTTATTATTATTTTGATGCAATATTATAACAAAAAGACGACTCATATTTTAGAATTGTTGTAGATAGATGTTCAAACTGATAAGTTTTATGAAAAACCTTTTTAAATAGCCGTGACGGTCGTTACCAGCACAGCGATCTCTTGGTTTTGGTAACTTAAAATTAAAAATGCTCGGTATGACCCTGGTGTAAAGTTTCTATTCTAATAAAGTTAATAAGTAATTCTAGTTTTTATGTGAAATTTAGGCTAGCTACTATTATCTTGATTGCATCATGTGTAGTAGCTAGAATAAGCATATAAATAAGCCCATAATCTTGTCAAAGACATTAATAACAATAATGGGAGTCAAAGTAAGACCTGACGATGTCACACAAACATTTTATAATTATATGTAGATATTGTGACATCACTAGCTGCCAACTTGGTATTTTTAGTTTTAGCAAAATATCAAAATCGATGAAAAAGAATTTCTTAATAACTTTTTTGCCAAAATTTTGATGGATTTTGAAGGAATAAAAACTCATACAAATTTACTCAAGTTTTTAAGGGGTTTTACGTTGTTTTGTGACATCTCATGTTGATTAAAAAAATATTTTTTTCTACTCCTATTGAGGAATGCATTCATTATCATGGCAATTTATGATAAGTAATAGTAACCATTCCCCACACACATGGCAAATATTTCATTCCTCACTCCGCGAGCCGTGAGAAATATTTCATACTCCACGGCTTTACGAACCAATCACAGCGCGGATTTTCATTTCATCGTGTTTTTAGAGCCTGCGCCGTCTGGCGTTGACAACGTCGCTAAGCGACTAGCGCTACAAACAATTTTAATCTGTCAGATATTTTAACGAAATACACTACCACATACCACCACATACGTACAGTGTACAGTAATTACTGTAATTCGTTAATCATAATTATAAAAAAAATGTATTCTGAATGTGTACTCCACCTGATGTAATATAAGCCGCGCAAATCCGCATATTAAATTTATTGCACGAAAAATAGAGGACAAAATACGAAAAAACCTACAAAGCGTTTATGGATTGGCGAATCAGAAAAAATGTAAGCTCATTTTCCGAAAATGTTTTGATAGCCTATTTTGGTGAGCTTGCCGACAAATTTAAGTCGCCCAAAAAGTGTAATAATGTGACTTATTTAATACATCAATACGCACCAACAAGGGATAATAATTATCTGTCATTTTGTAGGTTAGATACCTTGTTATCTTTTCTTCGCTGTCAATAATTGACACTTTCAGAAAAAAATCTGCAATACCGACATAATGTCATACATCAGAATACCTATACGTACCACCGCGCCGTCCCAATACGGACTAAATTAATTAAAAAAAAATTGTATAGTCGTAGAAAAAGTATAGTATTCCATTCGCAAGTAATGGCAATTACTCACTCGAACGTTTTGCAGCACTCGCCTACGGCTCGTGCTGCAAACTTCGTTCTCGTGAGTAATTGCTTACATTACTTGCTCATAGAATAATATACTATTATTTTATTGCCTTGTATTTTTTTTTATTTCACCAACACTTATAACAAATAAAACACCAATACAAGTTTTCAATTTTTAATATCTTATAAAAAGAACCTATCAATATAATATAACCGTATCGTACTCTAACATATTACACTTAAATCCTAGAGCTCCGTCCTCTACTCGTTCTTTTTCGTCGGAGGCTTATAAACACCCACAACAACCGCGTGGTCGCGTTCATACGGTTCTAACGTAATCTGCTCTTGCGGCTTCAACTTTTCCGCCTTCAACTTTGCAACTTCCGCTGCGAAAACAGCCTCGGGCTGCGCGGTAGAATCGATACAAGAAGCCTTGATAGAAATCACAAAATGGCCCCCGTTTTTCAGGTACTGATGTGAATTTAGCGCTACGATACGTGCTTGATCGGGTTGAGCTACGTCCGCAAAGACGGTATCAACCATTCCGACTAGCATACGGTATTTATGCGGGTGACGGGCGTCTTCGATTATAGGAATAATGTTGGTGCGTTTCTTGGCTACGTTCAGGAGATCTCTTCCCGATCTGTGGGAGAATTCGACGGCGAATACGAGGCCGTCGGGGCCTACGATGTCGGAAACGTGGGAAACTGTTGTGCCGGACGCTGCGCCGAGATATAGGACTTTGCTGCCGGGGCCCATGTGAATTTTGTCGACTCCGCCTAATATGGCGGCGGCCAGTTTGCTTCTGAACGGGTTCCAGACTCTGTATTCGACTTTCTCGCCTTCGTTCTGAAGAAAAATAAAAAAGAAAATAGAAATTATAATTTTATCATAAAAAGTTGTTTTCTCATATTTTCAGAAATAATTTTACTCCTAGTTACACTGGAAATATATATTCATATTCAAACTGTCATAAAATTTCCAATTCTAGTTTGATGAAAAAGTCAGCGGTTCTTAAAAAGTTAACACCTTTATTTCAGCATTTTATGTTTATAGATTTTTCTTCATTTTAAAATGAACATTGTATTATCTTTAATTTAAATTTAAAACATCTCTTACTATAATTACTACATCTCTATTATAAAAAGTTGTTTTCTCATTGTTTCAAAAATAATTATTCTCCTAGTTACCATGGAAAACTCCTACAAACCCCTTTTACCCATTGATAATTTGGACACTTGATAATTTGAAGGAATGTCAACATATTCCTCATTACTGTAACTAAGCAAGTTATCCTAAGATCATGTAACAATACTGCCAACCAGGGGTGTTATAAAAAACGTTTTTTTTTATTTTTAACAAAACAATCATTTTTTTTTATAAAATGATGTTTTTAAACACGAAACAATGTTTTTAAACACTTCACACAAAAAACATGTTTTAAATCAGGCAATTGTTCATTTGTAAACATTTTCATTGGCGTTTCTTCATACCTCAGTTCACAGTGGAGTTAAATCTGTTGTGTGAATGACGTTTTGTGTCATGCTAGAGCACGCCAGTAATGCAATGTCGGCCAAAATCGATTTATTTAGTGTTCTTTTGACAATTTTCGACTATTTTCACCAATTCATAGCGACCAAGGTTAATACACAAAAAATTTATTTTGGCGTTGCGTTCGTGATAAAAATTGACGATCGATATATTTTTGTGTTCAGAATGTCATCCTGATAGAATATATCACACAAAGAATATAGGGTGCCATTTAAAATTTCAGTGATGTCATTTCCGGAAAAACCGAAAGTCATATTAACCTCAAGAGGATCTCAAATAATGGTTTTTTTGTCTATTAACACTTTCCCAAATTTCATTCGTCCAGTTTTATAAACAAAAGAAATAGACGGGAGTACCTATGGCGTCGGTCACCCGGTATGTTATTAAGTTATTGTAAAAGTTTTTGTTTATTGTAGTTACATGCTATCACTGAATGTATTATTATATTTTATAAAGAACTTTTTTTTAATTAATAAATACAATATTAAAATTTTTTTTTATTTTTTAATTGATCCATGCATAAAAATCTTGAAGATCAGCATACAACTCTGATTAAATAATTAAATATGTTGTCCAAATTTCGATAGTTTAAAACACATGTTTTAAACATTTAACACAAACTGTTTTAAACAAGTTGAAAATAAAATAGTTTAAAACAAAATATTTGTTTTAAAGCATGTTTAAAACAATGTTTTAAAAAAAGTGTTTTATACATTTAAAACAAACTGTTTTAAACTTGTTAAAAATGATTTAAAACAAAATATTTGTTTTAAAACATGTTTAAAACAATGTTTTAAAACATAACAACCCTGCTGCCAACTACAATCAGCAACAAGTTACAACTCGTTACGAGCCTGTATATAAAAAGTCCCCATCAATATTACAGCTGTTAACATTTTTATAGGAGGTGGCTGGCAGTATTTTGCCAATAATTAGTTTTATAGTAAAAAAAACACTATAAATGTTCAAAATTATGGCTCGTAATATGTTCTATAATGAAAGGTAATACCACTTTTTCCTGACAGTTTTTAAACAAAATAGCTGCCAAACCAAGTGGAGGAAGATACAAGAAAAAAAAAATTCTTGTAACCTACTTTGCTCGAAAAAATCTGATGTGGCCAGGCACATGACTTTATCATACCATACATAAAATTAATGTTTAGCGCTGCATGAGATTCTATTTGATTGAGATCTGCCATGTCTGCATTAAAATAAAACTACTAGAACTAGACAGCTATGTTGATTATATTGGCAGTAGGTATTATCAAAACATCAGCGTTTGACACTACCTACTGTCATTAGAATCACAATATCTGACAAATCCTAGTTTTAATGCAATATGAGCGATCTCGATGAAATAGAATTTGCTCATGCAGCTCAATTATTAATTTTAACAAAAAATGTCATAGTCATAAATTATTCAGAATTTCCTTTACTTTAATTTATTATGTAACTATTTCGACGAAATTCCAGAAATGGCGGCTTATTTGCAAAATCTTTCAAAAATGCTAAGACTAAACCTCCAGTTCCTTTGGACTCTTTTGAACAAAAAACTTTTCAGCTCTAAGTTTAGTCATGAAACTTCTAAATATGAAGTTTCGTCCAGATGCCTTTCGTAGTTTCTCCGGAATCGTCGCCACAAAAAAAAGGTACACACACAGACATTTCTTTGTACCTTGGTCAAAAATGTTCAGGGGACCCAAAAGGACATATTTCTGCTAAAACCTCAAAAAAATTTTTTGGCACGATTACAATACTTTACATACTACGTATGATACAGTAAAAATCAAACTAGAGTGTAGCATACAATCAGACGTCTATATCTTTTAAATGATTATTTAAACATAAAAATAAATCTGTAGGTATACAAGAATTCAGAGGATCCTTGTCCCATTGATTGTTATCACATTTTTGCAGGTACCAAATGTCACACTGAGCAAAAAGTTTCATCTGCAACCTATTTGTTTATTGCTTAAAAAGTTACAACAGTTTGAAATAATAGCAAAACTGTATTTTAAATGGCTCTGTTTTTAGGAATTGACAAAGTTCAACATGAAACTTTTTACTCAGAATGACATTTACTTGTAAAGAAACAAATGTCTAAAAAGTTTCATATGTATTTTGTTTCTTCCTTTATTTGTTTATTTAATTTATTTTTCATATTTTGCATTTTTTACTGAAACTTACATACTTTTATTGTTGTTATTGGTATTGATTGTTTTTATTGTTTATTTTTCTTTATTTTTTAATATTTTCAGCGACTGTAAGGTTTTAAGGATTTGACTTCTAACTAGTAAATGTGTCAAAAATACGATAATCAAAATTTAATGAAAACCGATTCTAGTATGCTTTTTGCTGGTAAAAATTTTGAATTGTCTCAAATTATTTTCTAAAACCACCGCGTATTTGAGCACTTTTTAGCACTGGTTTTCTCAAAAACTAGACTCTGATCATAATTTTAGAAACTCATTCTAGAAAAAAACAGTACGAATCAGTTGTCAACTCACTGATGAAAAAAATACTGTAATTCTTTTTCAACTCATATAAAACTTTGAGGTCGACCCTTTAATAAAATAATTTTGGGAAAAATAAGACGCTTAGTGCTAGTGACTACACAAGATTAATGTATGTAAAATATAAACAATAATTTGTCTGTTAAAATTTCTCAGAAGACCAGATATTGACACACTTTTTATACACTCTGTATATCAAAATTATAAATTTTTTAAAATGTTCATCCCCAGTAGTAACACACCTAGTCATTCGTAAGCATGAGTTGCAATAGGGGATAATTTTATGTAGCACAATGATGAAATGGACAAAAATTTGTAAACATTATATCCAATAAGAACATCAAAGTGCAACTTAAATTAATTAAAATATAAAGTGACAAGACAAGGCAACAAATTTGTGTTGTATTTACGTATCATAATATACAGGGTGTTTTGTAGACATTAGAAATGTTATTAAAACATGACCAACATAATACAATAATAAAACAAATAAAAAAAAGAAATAAATAAATAAAAACAAACGCAACTAACCTCAACTGATATCCTCTTCTCTCCGTAAACATCTGAACCGGGTACAAAGTTCAACGTAACTAACGCGTCTTCCTTTCCCCTGGCAATGAACACACCCTCGTGCCTATGGGGCTCCACGACAACAGTTTTGCCCCCCCTGAAACCCCCAGCTCCGCCACGACCTCCCCTGCCTCCGCCACGACCTCGTCCACCTCCGCGTCCCCCTCTATCACCACCGCCGCGCCCCCCGAAACCCCCTCGGCCTCTGCCCCCACCCCCAAAGCCTCCTCGGCCTCCGCCCCCATCTCCGAAGCCCCCTCGACCTCGACCGCCTCCAAAACCACCTCGGCCTCCGCCCCCGCCTCTACCTCCAAACCCACCACGTCCGCCTGCTGGCGAAAATCCTAAAAAAAAACAGTAAATTTAGCGAAAATCACGCGAAAATGCCAAAGCGTGGTTACTAACATAACCTAGAAATGTTAGTTGAAGGTTGATTTGAGGATATTTGATGGTGGATGTAATGTTAAAAGAGGGAAAAATTGATTAATAACTCACCTGGTCTACCCATTTTTATTTGTCAACAATTACAATGGTCAACAAAACAATTCGATGCAAAAAAGTACACGTGCAACGGCGTCGGTGTGGTTAGGAAATGAATTAGGTTAGGTTTTTCGAAGGTCGGTGTGAAGTTAGCGTCATCGGGTTGTCGAGGAGAGGGAGGTCAACCTCCATACAGAACATTTTACATACACAATAATTAATTATTTTATAATCTACCGTTACATAATAACTCAAGATAATTCACCCCGCATTTATTTAATTAATTATACCCATTATAAAACTAATGCCTGTGATATTACAAACTGATTTCAACTTTCCCGCTGAAGTACCACTACACGAATACAAATTTTTGCTACAGTAATAAATCTAATTACTTACATTTTATTAGAAAGTCTTATTAGAAATCACTATCATAATTACCTAATTAATCAAATATAAAAAGATTTAATTCAAACATTAACAACAACTACATGAGGAATTTGATACTTATTTGTTTTTAGTTTGGTATAATGTGTGTAGATCGCGCCATGCTAACTTCAGTCCGTTCAATTGAAATCTAGCGAAATTGTAGGTTAGAAAACGTGCTTTCGCGATCATGGCATCCCAGTTTTCAAAACAGGGAAAATACTTCGCCCTCTTATCGAACGAGGGTAAATTAAAAATATGGAACGTCCCCACAGGCAAATTAGAGCAAGAATTCACACCAAACTACCATTTAACCTGCCCATGTACGTGTCTGCAGTTTATTGAATCCCAATTCCAAAGTAACAGCAAAGTAAGTTCGTTAAATATGGTATAATTCGATATGTTAATTAAAAATTATTGCAGGGCGTGTCGCCTAAGAAGAAAAAGAGACGAGACTCACAAGAATTGAAATCATCTTATATAGTCTTGGGTACAAACAACGGACTGCTGCTTGTTTACTCAATTGCTAACGCAAACGTAATTCATACACTGAATAGTAATACGAATGCTGAAATTTCATGTTTAACATGGACGGAGGGATCTTCCGTGTATACAGGAATAGATCAGAGCGTTGTTTGTTTCAATCTCGAAGCGCAAAATGTAAAAGAGTGAGTTAAAGTTTATTAAACGGTATTTTGACCTGTTTAAATTGTTTAATTGTTTTTTTTTAGCAAATGGAAATGTGGGAACGACAAAATCAAAGCTATCAAGGAGGTACCTAATAATCGGTTGTTGGTCGCTAGTAAATCTATAAAATTATGGGACACGAAGAAAAAGAATGTGTTGAAAAGTTATATCGGACATAGTTCCGATGTTTGTATACTGGAGTATGTCATACCTTCGTATAAATCCGGTGGTTATTTTGTTACTGGATCAAAGGTAGGTTTTATTATTTTTTTTTTTTTAGTTTTATTTTTTGTTGCAATATTTTTGGTTATGTACAGGCTGATCGTCTTTTGAGTTGTTGGTCGTTGAATGAACAAGGAAATGAAACCAACGCTGTTGCTACGTTCCTTATGTCGGACATGGCTAATTCAATATCTATTATTAATGGTTCGGAGAATACTACGCATTTAGCTGCTTTGACAAGAGGGGGCGCTGTGCATTTTTATCAGCACACACTAAATGGGTAAGACTCTTTCTCTCCAAAATATATGTTTTTACATTTTATATCGATTTTTTGCTGTTACTAACACTTTTTTGCAGTTAAATTTAAACTGTCGTAGAAAAAAGTTGCTCTAAATTTAATTTTATGCTCTGATACCAAAATTGAATGATTTATTCAAAGTATCATATTAGTATCACAAGACAAACTTTTAGGTTTTAGATTATTGAATAATTTAATAAAAAAAATAATAAAATGTGATGAGAATTTACATAAAACGATGAAATTTGTATATTTGCTCTATAATGAGGTGGAAACGTGATATAAGAAAACACTTTTTAGCAGAATTTTCATTCCAAGAACTTTCTTCGTAAAAGAACTGGCTTCCATGGTGAACTCTTTGACAGGGGTGCAAATTTTGGATTGGTAATACAGCCCAAAATTATATAATTTCAAAAAACAAACTTTTTTGATTTTTTGCATGCTCAGCTACCTGTTTTAAAAATCAATTAACGAAGTACCAGATGTATTTATCGTAATAGTGGTAAAAGTAACTGGTCACTTAATGATTTTTGCATTAAATACACATATGTTACACCGTATTTAATTATTTTTTCCAGAAAATTATTGGAGTATGGACACATTTGAACACTTTCTGATATTATCCCCTTATAACTATAAGACGCGTATCTATAAGCATATGGGTACAATTATCTCAATTTTCAACAAAATGTTATCTTGAGTTTTACCTTTAACCTGACGATATGTTTTATCGGTGTAAACAATAAACAATTTGTATAATATTGTAAATTATAGTTTTTGCGATCTGTAATTTCAAATATTGAGTTTCCAAAAATGCCTTATATCGATAAAATAATAATAGATTTATATCCGTTGTGTGCGAATCGAATACGGCGTTTTATCATGTCACATAACTGTCATCCACGTAGGTTTTGACAGACTGACACTAGCGTTGTATAATGATGACAGTTCATTAAAATAATGAAGTCATTATTTGAACGAACTGTCATTATTATTCAACGCTAGTGTCATTATAACCATTGGTGTGTAATGATGGGGTTTATATAGTCATAGATACGTATGCAATGAACTTATTATATGTGAGTCGTAGATAAAACAAAAAATTTTGAATTGAATTTACACCTTGGGTACATCTGATCTGATGTCTGCATAAAAATTAACATAACCTCTAAATAAACGAGTACACGACGTTCAAAATTACATAGAACATTCACAATTGATATTTGACCATTAAATTAAATTTTAAACAACTTTTTCCTATAACATTCTAATATTGACTGTAAAAAAAACTGATAGTTTACTCTAGGGAAAATTTAACAGAATCTCATTTTGTAACCATTTTAATTAATTAATACTTAATTAATATAACCAAGCAATTTTTCCAGGAAATGCAAGAACCCATTAAAACCGAAAACGACCATCCAAATAGCCTCCGACACTGGACAAACCGGCAAAGAAGTGACCCCAATTCCGATCATAGGCGCCGTATTTGAAGACGCCCTAACCTTAAAAATATGCCACGGAACGTCCCTCCAGCTAACCTTCGAGAACGTCGATGTCAAACTAACGGAAAAATTACAATGTTTGGTCCGATCCGAGGCAAACTCTATTGCTTCAAAAACAACAAACGACGCGTCAAAAATTAAGCGACCAATAGTCGGAGATAACGTCGAATACCTAACCCCGCATTCTATCGCAACTCCATCGCAAAAGAGGAAAGTCGACGGGAAAACAACTGAAGTTCCGATGGAACTGCGTCTCGAAAATTTGATTTTGACGAAAAATGACTCGAAAGTGCCTCGGGCTGATAATTTAGCGCAGCTGCTGATCCAGGGGATTCACAGTAAGGATAAGACGATATTAAGGAGCGTTTTGACAAAACAGGATGACGGGGTTATTACGAGTACTGTTAAAAGGTTGCCGATAACCGCGATAGAACCTTTGTTGAGGGAGCTGACGGAGTTTATACAAGGAAAAACGTTGTCGTAAGTGTATTTACTTATTATTCGATACATAATATATTATTTTCTAATTGTTTTTTATAGATGCTCGACAGCTACACTCTGGCTGAAAAAAATCCTTCAGGTGCATTCCGGGATATTGCTATCGAATCCGGAGCTGCAAGATTTGCTGTCGCCCATTCTGAAAAGCATAGAGAGCAGGCTTTTGTTGCAAAATCCGTTGAGCAAACTGCACGGAAAGCTGGACTTGTTTATGTCGC
Organism: Aphodius sticticus; assembly: GCA_963966075.1. Classification (NCBI taxonomy): domain Eukaryota; kingdom Metazoa; phylum Arthropoda; class Insecta; order Coleoptera; family Scarabaeidae; genus Aphodius; species Aphodius sticticus. The sequence goes on from OZ014506.1 coordinate 107,970,964, forward strand.
AAGTTAACAGCACAAGCTCGGAAGATTGCGAAGCCGCCAATGAGCCACAACTGACCTACATAGATAATGGTAATCATCAACAACATCTCAAATTAAACAATTTTTGTTTGACAGTTTAGTTGTGAACCAGCCAGAAAATAACATAACCTAACTTTTCTAATTCAGCTAATTTCTAATCTTTTTGGTGGTGTGGGTAGTTTTAGTAGTTATTAAACATCCAGAAACGATAATATAGTATTAACTTCACCCTTGCATACTGGTTATTTTGCTTAAAAAGCAGATTTTAATCATTTACTGGTTGGTGCAATTGTGAACCAGCCAAAATGACAGGACATAACCTATGACAACGTATTTATGTGACGTTTTTATGGTTTTAGATTCCAGTGATTCAGAGGTGGAAAAAATAGATTCGATGTATATAAGCTCTGAGAATGAATGGACCGAGGATGAAAGTGAAGAAGAACCACTGCAAAATAATGATATGGAGACGTAATAATTATATTAAGGATGAATGTAATGTTGCGTTTATGTTTTTCTTTGTTGGATCATTTTAATTTTAATCCAATAAATTTTAATAAGTATATATTGGTGTTTTAATGATCTCTCATAACTTTAAAATTCAAATTTTTATCAAGAAAATGATGACCGACACTACTTTAGACCAGGTAATGTTTTCAACTTTTGAGTTTAGATTCTTATTATTGTTCTTTCAATTTAAGATTCCAGAATGTTGGGTGTATTATTGTCAAATGCATATCACATAGAACACATATAACCATGAAAACAATGAACTGCAATGACTGATGTCAACTTAATAATCAACTGTGATATTCATAAAATAATAATAAATAAATAAATGCTTTATTCTGTAAAACTTAAAAGTGTAGAACAAGTCAAAAAAAAATATATATATATACACAATGCATGTACAAAATGTATCAGACAAAATCAATCAAAATTCAATCAAAAATTATTCCAAAGTGTCCTCAAAGTACTCTCTCACACTGTAGAAAGCTCGGTTTCCAAGATTAACCACAAGTCGTCTCTTAAATTTACCATAGGGTAGCATTTTTAAAGATGCAGGCAGGTGGTTAAATATCTTTAGAGTTTGAGTAATTACGCCTCTGTGCAGGTTGGCTGAAACTGTTTGTGGAATCTTTAGTTTTCCCTCTCTGTTCGACCTGGTATCGTGTTCATGATTTATCTCGTATGCTGAGAAAATCTCTTCATAGTGTTTTTTTACCATTAAAGCACATTCACATATATAAATTGAAGGTAAAGTAAGTATATTTTTTTCCTTGAATAAATTTCTACATGAATCGCGTTGTTTCAGTCCATGTATACTCCTTAGGCAGGATTTTTGGAGTTTAAATACTTTTGGAGCCTCCACTGCATTTCCCCATAATTGGATGGCATACCGCATCCTTGAATATACATAAGCATAATACGATGCCATTCCCGCTTCCATTGAGATGAGTGTAGATATGGTTCTAAGTGCATACGTAAATGAAGACACTCTGGAGCAAAGATCATCTATGTGCTCTTTCCAGTTCAGCTGTGAGTCAAGCACTACACCCAAGAATTTAGTGCTCTGGAGTGATGTTAGCTGTGTATCATTATGCTTGATAACTATTTCGTTTTCAGGTTTCAATGAAAATTTAACAATTTTAGTTTTTGCAATATTTAGTTTTAGGTTATTTTCCTGGAACCAATTCGAAAGATGTTGAAGACCTGCGGTTATTTCATACGACATTGAAGCATTGTTTTCTGCTTGGATTATGACGGATGTGTCATCCGCGTACATTCCCAATTCATATTCCCAATTCTCAATTCTTATTCCCATACACATGATACTAGTAGCAATCAAAACTTCTATATTTTATCACCTACATCTAATGTAGGCAATAAGTGCATCACCACATATGCTGTTCAATTGTTTAATGAACTTCCAAACTGCATTAAAACTATAAAAAAAATGTTACCAGTTTTTAAAAAAACCTGGGAAAACTTGTTTAACCCAAAAGAGGTATAACGTAGGAGAAATCAATAACAAGAAGTTTCAAAATTCATATAAACAATGTCCACTTCTTGAGAACCTCTGGTATTTTTACAAATAATTATTCTCCTCGTTTCCAAGGAAACACCTCTTACAAAACCCTTTCACAAACCTTGATAATTTAGAGAAATTATTCCATAAACAACAAGTAGGAGTCGCCATAAGCCCTCGGATATAAGAGTAGTGTTCGATTGCCGGCCGCGCTCAGTTCAATCTGAGCGCAAATTTGAAATACTTGCTTCCTATTGGTGGAATCAGTTGAACAGAACCATAAAAGAACTAACCACAACTAAGCGCGGCAGCAATCGAACACTACTGGGACTACTTCCCCCACTATTGAGGACTTTTAATGTCAAAGTGACATTCGCAACGTTGACGTGTTATTATTTTATTTATTTCGCTTTGTTTAAAGATATAGTGAATTTATATGAAGATATAAATAAAAATGCAACGTACTTGCGCTGTTCGCAGCTGCAACAGCAGAAAATCAGCTACAAACCAGATTTCGACCGGGGTAACATTTCATCGGTAAGTGACTATATATGTCAACAATGTACTGGCCGCACGCACGAAAATTTTTTGAAATATGTTTATTACGTAGGTATGTGTTAAAAAAAAAGATTAAATAAATTCTTAGAAGTGTTCATATAGCGTTTTTTTATAATGTACCCACTCGACACATTACAATATATTACAGAAAAAAATTCTTGAAACTTCTGGCCAATTTACAGTGTTAATCCGGACCTGGCAGGCGGCCAACTGTCAAGGTTCTTTAGTGTCATTTTAGCCACGCCCCCCCGGGGTCATTTTCTCGCTGCTAAATGTACAGCATATAGCAACTCCATCTTCCTCCATGATACACAATTATAATCATGTCATGTTATCCTAAGATCATCTGACAATAATACCAGCTATTTTGACTGTCATAGTGTCACGTAAAACATATCGTTAAATTACCGATAATTCAAAAAATTTTAATATTACCAATATTTTACGGTGAAGTTAATCAACCATAATTTTAAAAAATAGTGGTAATGTTAGAATGATGTGCAATTACCTGCAATTTTACTTATAAAAACAAAACAACATACAGTACAAATTATATAATATATAAATTACTTAAGTTAATATTTTCGCAGTAATATTACTAAAAACTATCTTCTTTAACTTTATGTAATATTACCTAAATTATCGGTAATATTACTGTGGTCATCATTAGTCATATTTAAACTGTCATAAAAGTTTTAATTCTGGATGAAAAACTAGTAAGAAAATTATCTTCAGCCGGGCTGAAGATAAAATACCCCCCACCGTAAAATGTTAAAAAATATCCGATGCGGCGAGGCACATGACTTTATCATACTATATATAAAATTAATAGTTTAGCTGCATGAGATTCTATTTGATCGAGATCGATCGTGTCTGCATTAAAATAAAATTAGTTAGCCAGGAGTTGACAGATATATCAATTCTATTGACAGTAGGTATTGTCAAAACATCAGCGTTTGACACTACCTACTGTCATTAGAATGAAAATATTTGTCAAATCCTGGCTAACTACATAGTTTCATACTAATGCAGACATGACCGATCTCAATCAAATACAATTTGCTCATGCAGCCAAACTATTAATTTTACCAAAAAATGTCAGACATAAATAATACAAAATTTCCGCTACTTTAATTTATTATTTAACTATTTCATTTGCAAAATCGTTGAAAAATGCTAAGAGTAAACCTCCAGTTCCTTTGGACTTGTTTGAACAAAAACCTTCAGCTCTAAGTTTAGTCACGAAACTTCCAAATATGAAATTTTATACCAATACCTAGTTTCACAAACACACGCAGACATTTTTTTACCTTGGTCAAAAATGTTCAGGAGACCCAAGTAGACATATAAAAATAATAATCCACGCCTTAACATCCCCCAACAGCTTTCGCCACATATTTCCGCTAAAATCTCAAATTCTTTTTCGACACGATTACAATACTTTATCAGATTATGTATGATAAAGTAAAAATAAAAAAGTGGATTGCATGTAGTTGCATATATTAATAACCAGTTTACTGACAAAAATTATTATTAATATATACGGTATAGACATTCTGAAACTCAATGGACCATAGTATTGCTGTGACCATTTATCACAGGATTTAGAAGATATTTACTTGTCATTTAGTGGAACAACAACGTAAGTCAGTTACAATATATTTATACATTCAGTACTTGCGACACAAATTATTATGAATTCAATAAACTTAAACCAACTTCTATTAAACAATTTTCACTTATTCGAACAGATTACTACAAATAAAAAAGAGGCATAAATAAATACAAAAATAAAAATAGAATTTTATCTTTAAACTTCCCATTTTAGGGGTCATGTTATCACATTTAATGATTACCGCATTAAAAATATTAGCATCTACCAAAATTTTTTTATTATTTAACAATCAAAAAATTACCGACACAATCTTAATTAAAATAACCTTTTTGTAATCGAATTACAAGAAAACAACATTGCATATTCATCTTTATTTATTCTTATGGTACTTTAAAACTACAATTATCAATTAAACAACAATTAAATCATAAACTACATAAAATACAAAATCACTCGTCAGGTACTAACAAATCCAAATTACCATTGTTCACACCAGAATTAAAAAACTTCTGCTCGCCACCGCGTATCGACAATTCCATCAATTTCTCCACCTTTTTCTCCTTTATCATACCCGTTTTCTCCCATCTCCCGCTACCGCAATTCTTACACTCTGTCACCGGAATAACAGTCAACGCAACAGTCCTATTCCCGCAATCTCCACACTTGAAAAACCGTTTCGTAGCGTCGCTAACTTTCAACGGGTGTTTTTCCTTCCGACACATTTCCGAAGCCGAAAAATTCGTATATTTACATTTTAAGCAAGTAACAGCTTTGCATTGAACCTTAAACGTACTTGACATCTTTTCTTCCATTCGTTCTTTTACTTCTAACTTATCGAAATACTTTTCTTGTTTCTCGTTATCGTGTTGTTCCAATAGGTCCGAATGTTTCGACTGAGCGGCCATTATTTTTTTGAACCGGTCCGAGAAAAAGTCGTTTTTAGGTTTTTTTGGGTCAGTTTCAGGAGTTTCCGAAGTTTCTAAGGGTCGCTTAACACCAATGCCTCGAGTATTCATGGGGTCAAGTTTTTTTAACGGACCATTTTTCTGTATAAATTTGATAGCGTTTTGTTTAGCTGCGTCTTTATTTCTTCTCGAAATAGGTGCGTTCAAATCAATTAAAGCCATAGATTTTAATGTCGGGGCTGAGTTATTCACCGCTAACTCTAACAATTTATTATTTGCGTCTTTATTAATCGTAGTAACTTTTTCAACTGTATTTTCTTTGATGGCACCACTAAAACTAGGCCCGCCTAACCGTTTTAACAATTCTAAATCTTTCGCTCGTTGTTTATGCGAAACGTCCAAACAAGTCGCACCTTTTCTAGCCAGACTACCTAACCCTGCTTTTTTTTTTACCGAGCCGTTTCCCAATAACGCTTGAAGTCGTTCTTCGTCGCGGCTTGCTAATTTGGTGTTTTTTTTAGCCGGTATTGCCATGTAGGATTTTCCGGCGTAAAATACTTCGTGTTTGCCGAGAACTTTGTTGCGTAGGGCTGTTAGACCGCGGCCGGCAAAGTTGGCTTGGAGTTCGGAACGTTGGCTGCATTTTTGGTATTCCTGCTTGATGTGGTAGATGCAATATTCGCAGAGGTTGATGTTTACGAATGACGTGCAAGGTTGGCCGTCTTTTCGGGTACTTCGGCACGTTCCGAGGTCTTTTGATTGGCCGAAGATCATCATGCGTTGTGCGTTGCTTATGCTTAGTGACGCCTGGAATTGAGGAAAAGAATTTTTAGGTTTCGTAAATCAGAAGGAAAGTTTAGATGAAAGAGTTTAAAAAAAATACTTATAAAACAATAGAGAAATGAAGAAAGAACACTAACAGTACCCATTACAATAATAAACAGTCAATAAATTAAAGAAAACCAAATTTTAATGAATTAATTGTCATTATTCGTAAAAAGGTTCATATGGACTTCTTTGTTTTTCAGTTTCTTGTAAAGTTACAGCAGTTTGAAATAAGTTACAGTTATTTGACGTATTAACAAAACAAGAAACATAAATGAAAATTTTTTATCAAATACCCCAAAAACAAAGCCATTACAATAAAAAAAATTTAAGAAATCTAACTCAAAATAAATTCAATAAACAAATGAAGAAACCAATAAATCCACCATAAACATTTTGACGATTTAATTGTTGTTCTGTGTAAACAGTTTCATATGGACTTCGTTGCTTTTCAAATTTCTTACAGCATTTTGAAAGTGTATAAAAGTGTGTAAAAATGTATAAAACTGAAAGTGTATATCAAATAACCCAAAAATAGAACCATTACAATAATAAAAAGTAAATAAACTAATTGAAAATAATAAATAAAAAAGTTAACAAAGTAAACAAACAAATAAAGAACCAAAAATCCAAATTAAATATTTTGCTGATTGTTGTTATAAAGTAATTGTCATTCTGAGTAAAAAGCTTCATATGGACTTCTTTGTTTTTTTCAATTTCATATAAAGTTGGACAAGCTTAACAGTTTGAAATAAAATTTCAATTATTAACAAAACAAAGAAATATATAAATGAAAATGTATATCAATTAATGCAAAAACAAAACAGTTACAAAAATACAAAGTCAATAAATTAAAGGAAACTAATAGAAACAAAATTGAATAAACAAATTAAGAAAGCAATAAATCCAAATTAAGCCTTTTGCTGATTTTTTATAAAGTAGTAGTCATTTTGAGTAAAAAGTTTCATATGGACTTATTAGTTTTTTTCAATTTCTTATAAAGTTAAAGCAGTTTCAAATAACGTACAACCATTTGAAATATTATCAAAACAAAGAAAGATTAAAATGAAAATTTATATTTAATAACCTAAAAACAAAGCCATTACGATTACGAAAAGTAAATAAATTAAAGAAAAATAATTTAAAATAAATTTAATAAACAAATGAAGAAACCAATAAATCCAAATTAAACATTATGCTGATTTTTGTATAAAGGTATTGTCATTTTAAGTAAAAAGTTTCATATGGACTTTGTTTTTTCAATTTTTTATAAAGTTACAGCAGTTTGAAAGAAGTCAGAGATAGCCATTTGAAATATTAACAAAACAAAGAAATAAATAATGCAAATTTATATCAAAAACACAAAAGCAAAGCCAATACAATAATAAAAATCTGATGTGGCCACGTGACACATGACTTTATCATACTATATATAAAATTAATAGTTTAGCTGCATGAGTTCCTATGTGATCGAGATCGGCCATGTCTGCATTAAAATAAAATTAGTAGAACTAGACAGATATATCGATTAAAGCTGTGTTCGGATATTGTACTCCGTTGACACCAGGTACACCGTCCAAATGACACTTACGTGTTACTAGGTGTAAAAAGTGTAATACAACATCCGAACGCAGCTTATATTGACAGAAGTTATTGTCAAAACATTAGCGATTGACACTAATGACCTACTGTCATTAGAATCAAAAAATCTGACAAATCCTGGAACAAACTATTTCGACGAAATTCCAGAAATGGCGGCTTATTTGCAAAATCTTTCAAAAATGCTAAGACTAAACCTCCAGTTCCTTTGGACCCTTTTCAACAGAGAGCTTTTCAGCTCTAAGTTTGGTCATGCAACTTCTAAATATGAAGCTTCGTCCCGATACCTTTAGTAGTTTCTCCGGAATCGTCGCCACAAAAACGGGTACACACACACACACACACACATCACACACACACACACACACACAGACATTTTTTTGTACCTTGGTCAAAAATGTTCAGGGGACCCAAAAAGACATATTTCCGCTAAAATCTCAAAAAATTTTTTTGGAACGATTACAATAGTTTACATACTGCGTATGATAAAGTAAAGAGTAAATAAAGATACTAATTTAAAATAAATTGTATAAACAAAAAAATGTAAAAATAAAAATTCTTGAGAATACAGAATCATAGAATACAGAAACAAAACCATTACAATAATAAAATGTTAATAAATTAATGTAAAAGATTGACACATCCATATGAAGCTTTTTACTAATTTTTAGTAAATATCATTAAGAATTTCTTCAAATCCTTAGATCTTTTTAATCAATTGAAAAAATTCTGTAGAGCCCTTTAAAATACGACATGTAACATTTTACGAGTTGAAAAAAATAAATAAGCCCAGATGAGACATTTTACTCTTAATTATAAATAAGTTATTGGTAACTATTTACTCAAGAGGATATTTTGAAAAGTTTTGCTGAAAAAAAACACCAAATAAACACGATAAAAACAAAAATTGGCAGTCCGGTGGAAGCATTATTTTGTTTTGTCAGGTTGGCTTTTTAATGTTATTAGCAAAACCCACAAAAAAACTAATTTACTATAAAATAACTCTATTAAAAATCTAATAATTCAATTTTACTCTATTAATTTGAAATCAAGTACTTTCACAGGACAGAAAATAGACTACAAACAATTTTACTCTATTAATTTGAAATCAAGTACTTTCACAGGACAGAAAATGGTCTACAATTTAAAATTTGACCTAATTAGTCAACCAGATGGCGCTAGTTATCTCATTGTTTAGACAAGTCACCAATATTGTTATAACCTAACCTAACAAACATCTCCAACAATAATTCTCGAAAACAACTCACCTCATCCTTTGTACTATTAGTTTTCTCGAACACCGTAGGATTCAAAATCCCTACAACCGTCCCAACGGTAGTCTTCCACAATTCTTTACAGGCATTTCCAAACAAAAACAGAGAAACAGTCTTCAAATCGTTATGCAAGTCGCTCAAAACCCAAATGCCATACTGGGAACCCTTTTGGGAAACTTTAGGGTTAGATTTACTGATAACAACGCCAACTACAACCCAATCATTCTTAATTGGTGTTTGCGTATAACGTTTTATCTGCGCAAACGTCACAGCGTCTTTTCCTTCCATACGTTCTAAAAGTACCTTACTAGATATTAACGGTTTAGATACACGTATTCCAAATAACGGCATAGTGTAAACGTCGACTTTTTCCACGACTGGTTTGCTTACGGATAATTGATTTGTCGTTTGTGGCCTTGCTAGCCAACTTGTCGTTTCTTTAAATCCGTTGCTTCCGTTGGAATTGTCCGATTTTTGGCTTGTATGTTTGAGCAAATCATTAACTGATCTTCCATAGTCTGTATACTTGTTAGGTTTGTGTAAATCATCATCTTCGGAGTCAACATCTGCAGTGTGGACTAAGCTTGATGCTTTCGGAGCAGTTTCTTTCTCATCGTCAGAACAAACTTCACCGAATAAATCAATTTCTTGTAATTCTTTATTCTTTTTGGAGTTTTCTTCATCTTTCGCTAGCAATTCTGCACCGATTAATAAAAGCTCGTCTAGAGCATCCCCCATTTCTTATTATTTAAAGGGAATCGAGTGAACTGCGCAAGAAAACTCAAAACAAAAGGTTATTCTTGGTTATGTTGTCTCCTTGTTGCACTTTCCCGCCAAAACATTAAACGTCAAATGCGATACAGAAAAGAAAGGAAGACCAATTTATAATGAGATAGAGAGAGATAATTTGCTGTGTATGGAGGGGGTAATTAATAATAAAGTAGTTATAAATTTAAATATAAATGTTTTTCTTCATAATATGGAAGCCATTTGTAAACAATCGTCGCGTCATATGCGTCATAACGATAACCTAATTAAATTATTGTTTCTTTCAGTCGTACCAACTATATCTTCTTCTTACTATGTAGAACAGGATTCAAACGGAATACATACATACTCAAACTTTGAACATTTTTCCTGATTAAGCCAGAGTAGGCAGAGAGTTGTAATTTTCAGGATTAATTATCTAATTTATCAGTGAACAACACATGCATGATAATCGTTTCTATCCCATCTACTTTTCTCGTAATGTCACAAAAACCAAAATAATAGCATCAAAGCAGTCAGAATACTGTAGTACTCAAAGTTTGGAAATTTCTCTTGATCTTTATGAATTATTCTTTTTTGTTGTATGGGATTTTTTAGTAAAACGCAAATCTCTCACCAATAAGAGAAAATGGGGACCAAGAAATTCTGTTTTCAACATTTTATTTACGGTAAACGATATTGCAATAGGGTAAATGAAATAGGAGATTGGCGGCACTGAATATTTTAGTTAGCGTTGCCGGTAAGTTAGGATCGTACAACATGCGCGTAGTTTTGTAGTTTACTTTTCTCCCGCAACCATCGGCGCAAGGACTGTAAACTAAAGAGGACGGCCAGATCCCTATGCTACAACGTTCGCCGGCTGCTCGCTACGCTGTGACGTCACCGCGCGGCCACGGGTGTCCAGTAGACTCAGTAGAGCATTATATCTCCGGCTTAAGCACTGTTATTTTCCAAACATTCTAGCTTTTTTAACGTTTTTGATTTTTATTATTGTTACTGTTATTGTTATTGTGTTGATACTGTCTGTGTGATAATTTAGTGTAGAACATAGGAGGTAAAGTAAGCATACATTACTTATTTATTAAACTCTACGCTATGTTATTATTTCAGAAGAATTAAAATGCCAGGTTCAGTCTGTGCTGTATATGGTTGTAAGAACACCTCTTCTACAACAAAAGCTAGAAATCCAAAGATAATTTTTCATTACTTTCCAAATTCTATTGTATCCGAAACCGTTAGAAAGCAATGGAGAAATAGATGCAAACGACAAGATAAATTCAATCCCGATACTAGTAGGATTTGTTCGATTCATTTCACAGAGGATGATTATGAACGAGACCTAAAAAATGAATTACTAGGTAATAAATGAAAACATCATATAATATGCCGAACACCTGTTATACAGGGTGTCTCACGGAACTGGTACATTAGAAGTTTCTCATGTTATACTATTTCTGGAAACTAGTAATTTTGGAATTAGAATTTACTCGATCTAAGCTCTTGAGCTAAAATATTCTCAAGTTAACTGTCACGTCCGGTCACCGGAAGTCGATATCAACTTTGTTATTTTAAATGGGATGATATAATTTTAATTTTATTTTTGGTTTCTACGTATCAAAATACATCCTTTTCAATAAGGTTTCCCTATACCTAAATATCACCATTTTTAAGTATTTTGGATTTTACTAATATTTTGGTGATTTTTGGGGTTGCGTTTAAAATTGATATCGGTTATTATTGAAACTAAAAGTTTCATGATTGATGGTCCAAAACTAGAAACATAACTAAATAAGACGACGTTTAGTTCATCATGATATCTTATACAGGGTGTTCAAAATTTACAACATAATAATTAAATTTTCAAACGTAAAAAACTCATTTTTTTCAAATGAAACATCTTGTATACCGATACGCCATTCGATAAGAAATCTTATTCCCTATCAATCAATATTAGGGTTCCCTATATCTTATCTTTAATAGTTTTTGAGATATTGTCACTTTTTCTTTAAATCCATTTTAAATACTCCCATTTAATAATGGGGGACGAAATTAGATACGAAACTTACAACGAAAATTTAAATAGTGATAGATATTTAGAAATACTCCATGACGAATCTTTCGCAGAGGTTCTGGGGTCGTTCAAAATTTAGCAACAAAAATCTTCAAAAAAGAAAATAGGACTAATAATAATGCCATGCCCTTGAACATCATAAAGCATTTTTGTAAACTGAGAACAGTAATAAGAATGAATTACAGAAATTTAAATTTAAAAATCAAAAACAGATCAAATAAAGATTTATTAAGAGAAACAAAATAAAAAGTTAAAAAAAGTAATAAACTAAACACGGCAAGAAAATTAGCATGTTTTTAAGTATATATTTTTATATTATACCAATTATAAAACAATAAAATAAAATTTACATTTATGTTTCAGTGCATTTTTCGTTATTTCTACATATTTTAGTTTCAAAATTGTATTCCCCAATTATTTGAATGAAGTTTTTATTTATTTTTTTTAATTATATAACTTTTTCAATTATAATTCTAGTTTTCTTAAGAGTATCAATTAAAACATTAACATTTGCTCATTCTTCAATATTTTTGTTGAAAATTATTGTATAAATACTATTTGAACGAACTACGTAAGTTCAAACTAAAGTTTACGTAAAGCGTCTAACAAAGTATAACTGCTAGGGAATCAGTTTACAAAGAAAAAAAAAACACCAAAATCGGATAAGCGGTTTAAGAGAAAATCAACAAAATGTAGTAAGTTACGCTTATTTTAAACGGCAGCGTGGTGAAAGAGTACGCGTGGTGACGTCACAGCGACAGCGCGCCGAGCGAACAAAAATACTCGATCTGGCCGTCCTCTTTAGTCTACAGTCCTTGCCATCGGCGTGCGTTCGTATCATTTGGAAGCGCTTCCATTTTGCGGCCTAACCTCGAAATTAAAAAACAAGCACGTGTTCTACAGCATTCTGCAGTAACCATGGCGGACGTAGGTAAGTTAAAATTGTTATAAAACGCGATTTAAGACAAATTTACCGACGCGTTTCAAGTATTTCATTGGAAACAGACCGGTTTATTGTATTTTTGTCGAATTGTTTACAAAACTTGTGTAGATACGAGTTTGTGTAACACGCGTCCTATATAACCTTCATTCCTCTAATGTTTGTTTATCGTTTTTCACAGAGAATATCGTCAAGGAGAAGAAGAAGAAGAGCAAGAAGGATAAGAATTTAGGAGAGATACAGAAATCGCAAGATTTTCAAGTTGAATCGTCAACAAAAATCACACAACTCGATACTTCGAAATGGCCTCTACTCTTAAAGGTAACAGAAATAAACTATCTCTGTATGTACAAGTTAATCTAACGCTTATTTTTTAATTGACGGTGTAGAATTTCGATCGTTTGAACGTCAGGACGTGCCATTATACGCCTTTGCCCTGTGGTTCGTCCCCGTTAAAACGTGACATCATCGAGTATATGAAATCTGGGTATATTAACTTGGATAAACCGTCGAATCCGAGCAGTCACGAGGTCGTTGCTTGGATTAAACGCATCTTGAAGGTCGATAAGACGGGACATTCCGGAACGTTAGATCCCAAAGTTACAGGTTAGTTTGCTAAGGTTACGTATTATAATCGACATTAGATCTCTGAATTGTTAGTAGGGAACTAATTTTTTTGACGATAAATAGTATTTAGGTAGTGTGTGGCGGAAACTAAACTTTAATTTGTGAAAATTTAATGTTGAGTGTAAAATAATTTGTAGAATATTAGGTATTAGGTATCAAAAAATTGCCGGTCAAATGACATCAGATTCCGATAGGATTTTTTTTTCACGTAACCGAATCTGAACACAGAAATAGTGAAGCGGCTTCAGTTTTCGCGAAAAACAGTGTTAAAAGTGAATGTTCAAATGTAACAAAGAATATGTATAATATGTATACAAAACAGTAATGTTATGTTTTTGTAGCAGTTGTTTATAAAGTTTGTTTACAAAAATGGAAGACTTCATCCAACACGTTTTGCATGCGTTCAAAAGTACCAAAACACGCGTCTTTAGCATTGTTTTTTTTTGTGAAAATTCGAACCAAACCACTATTTTGTGTCAGATTCGGATTCCTGAAAAAAAAAAGTGTTATCTGTCTCTTGACATTAAATTTTCTATCTTTTTTTTCAGGATGTTTGATCGTCTGCATAGACAGAGCGACGAGGCTAGTAAAATCGCAGCAATCTGCCGGAAAAGAGTACGTTGCGATCGTAAAATTGTTCTCACCCGTCGAGGGTGGAGCCCCAAAAGTAGTGCAGGCGCTCGAACGTCTCAGGGGAGCCCTGTTCCAGAGGCCCCCTTTGATATCCGCCGTGAAGAGACAACTCAGGGTCCGAACTGTCTACGACAGTAAACTCTTGGAGTACGATGAGACTCGCAATATGGGTAAGTTTCTGCTATATTTCTACAATTTAAATGATTATTAATTAAATTTTGTTTTGACTTTACCTCTGTATCTTTAGAGAAACTGGTTCAATAAAGTTATTATTATTATTATTATTAAACAAAAATACTGTGTATACTTGTGTGTTAGTTGATTTTCTTATATTTTATTGTCTTTTTTTCCATTTAAGGTGTGTTTTGGGTAAGTTGCGAGGCTGGATCGTATATACGTACGATGTGCGTGCATCTGGGCATGCTGTTGGGTGTCGGGGGGCATATGGTGGAGCTGCGTCGCGTCCGATCAGGTATCCAGAGCGAGTTGGATAATATGGCGACGATGCACGACGTTATGGACGCGATGTGGCTGTACGAGAATCACAAGGACGAGTCGATGTTGAGGCGCGTCATCAGACCTCTGGAGGGCTTGCTGATTAAGCACAAGAGGATCATTATGAAGGACAGTTCGGTAAGTTGATTTTGTTTATTGTTATCACCCGTTACTGAATAATCAAACTTATGAAATCAGAGGAAAAGAATTGAAATGGTTTGAAAACTATTTATAAATAGGCGGCAAAATGTTAAGAAAATGCGTAAAATGAATTAATAAACAGCTTGGGAGTACCGCAAGGTTCTGTTTTGGGACCGGTATTATTTAATGTGTACATTACCGATGTTGCTTCAGTAGTTAAAGCTTGTGATGTGCACCTATTTGTGGACGTTACCATAATATCAATTGCCGGAGATCACTTACCCGATGTAATCGCGACATTGAATTGTGAACTGGTATCCATACGAAATTGATATAAAGAAAATAGTTATGTTTGAATGTGTGGAAAACGAAAGCTATGATATTGGGAAATAGAAATTCTGTAAACTCTACACCAGATATAGTCATTGAGAACACAATTGTTGAGATAGCGGATAAATTTAAATATCTATGTGTTATATTAGAAAACAAGTTGAAATTTACTAATAATACTTAGGAAGAATGTCTAATAAACTAACATTAAAAGTAGAGTGGGGAAATTTTGTTACTTTTCAGTAGTCGTATGTAATCGTTACTTTTGAGTGTAGTAATCGTTACTTTGTAATCATTAGGATATATTAACTGTTGGTAATTTATGTTTTTTTTCTATATACCTTGCTTTTTATGCTATATTTTTATATATAGATACTTTTCTATTCAAATAAAAAGTTTTTTATGTCCTTCTGCATTTATTTGTGCTTTTAAAATTGTACAGTGCTATAGATTAATATTCGGTGCACACTAAATATTTATTATTTTTATGCAAGCCGCCAATTTTATGAAGTAGCTAATGGCTACTTTTTCATTTGTTTTGCTTTCCTCTAACCCTTTTTATTTAGATTAGTTTACTCAGAAGCTTTTACGTAACACAATTATAGTCGTAGTATTAGTTTATAAAATGACCGCGGACAATAGAACAAAACGTAGCAGGGCAGCTTTTTTAATACCAGGGCTGCGGAGTCGGTAAAAAGATTCTTGACTGCGCTTCCAGATATTTTTCATGGTCCGACTCAAATAATAATGTGTAATAAAAATCTTACATATGTAAATAATCACAAATCTGACGCTAAATTTCTATTGTAGTATCTGATGTTATTAAACATATGGCTTGTGCATATCCAATTATTCACAAACAAATGCTGAAACCATAAGCAAAAGAGAAGTTTTATTTGTGCCCAGCAAATTTGTTGGCAAACATATTTAAACTGACAAACTAATTGTAAATAAAAAACAGCCTAAAAGATATCAAAAAGGCCTACTGATCGGACCACAAATAAAAAAGTTATGACTCAATAATTATAAAATGTAATTTCTTCCTGTAATTTGTTTATGCAATATATCTCTGACATCATTAAGTATTTAACTGTTTTCTCCATTTAATCGACTTTTTATCTATAATAATAACAAAATCACCTATAAGACATAGTGTATATTACAAAATAAAATTCATTCTAATAAAAACATAATTAAATGCAAAATACGTTCATAAAATTGTTGTGAGGAACAGAATAGCTCCAACCAAATTTTCCTGCAAGGATGCCCTTACATAATTTTTAATTATTTTCAAAGCTGAAAATAATCATAATTATGGCTGCAACAGGTAATCTGGATAAATGATTATTACTACATTGAACTACAGCTCTACTTCTCAATCTCATTTAAAATCTTGTTCAAATTTCCTTTTTCAAATTTGTGCCCCATTACTTTTGTTTGAAAAGTGTGTTTTGTAATTTGGTTATTTACATATGCATGCAGGTAGTTACTGTGTCAAAGACCTAATAAAATGTTTAGTTTTATTTGTTTACTGGCTACTCGGAGTCTGTAAATTTAGAATAGCTTCTTATCAGAATCTTTGATAATAAGAAGTGTAACAGTAATTAAAAACCGTATTTTCTGGACCAATTCTTCCAGAATTTTTTAAAATTTTATTTGTTTTCTTACAGGTAAACGCCATCTGCTACGGCGCAAAGATCCTCCTACCCGGAATCCTGCGCTACGAAGACAACATAGACATGCACGAAGAGATCGTAATAGTAACCACAAAAGGCGAAGCAGTCGCTCTGGCGATCGCCCTAATGACAACTTCAACAATAGCGAGCTGCGATCACGGCATCGTAGCGAAAATCAAACGCGTCATCATGGAACGCGACACGTACCCCCGCAAATGGGGCATGGGCCCCAGGGCGTCCAAGAAGAAGCAACTCATCGCGCAAGGCCAGCTCGATAAATACGGAAAACCGAATGAAAATACGCCTAAGGAGTGGCTGACAAGTTACGTGGATTACGCGGCTAAACAGGAAAAAAAAGTTGTGGAAAAAATCGAACCCGAGGAAAAAGAGGAAGTTGTCGTTAAGAAGGAAAAGAAGGATAAGTCCGAAAAAAAGAAGAGGAAAACTAGTGCCTGCAGCGCAACGGAAGAGACTCCCATGGATGTTGAGACTACGCCGAAAGAGAAACAAAAGAAGAAGAAGAGGAAGAAGGATGAGGAGAAGTCGACAGACGAGACGACGTCGTAGGGTTTTCGTAGGCGTAAGGAAAAGTCGGGAGAAAGTTGCTTTTATATTACTGATACCAATTGAATACGAGATGTTTTTTTTTGTTTATGACAAACTTTTTTTTCTTGAATTTTTTTCTGAGAACGGTGACCGTGAATTGTGACGGAATTTACTGTTTTATCGTTGTATAGAGTAGACCGGACGGGTGTGAAGGGTATCCCTTTATATCGCGAGTTTTTTACTTGAATGAAATAATAATAATCGTAGTTAGGTAGAACTACGTTGTAACTATTTTTATTGATTGTAATCAAATAAAAAAATTATTGAAAGTTTGTGGTTTTATTTAATGTTTTTTAATCGATTTACCTAATCTAAAGTCTTACTTTAAAAAATTATGACGTGAAAAACAAAACTCTTTAAAGAAACGCTGTTCAAGTGAAACTTGATAGTTTACAAAATATTTAGATAGACGTCAGGTAGGAACAGTATTATATTACATTTCTTTCATACGAAACCAGTAAATCACTCTAACCTTAAAAATATGTCAGAGACACCTTTACTGTTTACAGGAAAATTACAATCAATTCACTTCAACCCAAAAAAAATCTGATGTGACCAGGCACATGACTTTATCATACTTTATATAAAACTATTAGTTTAGCTGTTTGGGATTCTATTTGATCGAGATCGTTCATGCCTGCATTAAAATAAAACTAGTTATCCAGGATTTGACAGATATTATGTTTCTATTGACAGTGACAACAAAACATCAGCGTTTGACACTACCTACTGTCATTAGAATGAAAATGTCTGTCAAATTCTGGCTAACTAGTTTTATAGTAATCCAGACACGACCGATCTCGATCAAATAGATTTTGCTCATGCAGCTAAACTATTAATTTTACAAAAAAATGTCATAGATATAAATTATTCAGAATTTCTTCTAGTTTAATTTATTATTTAACTATTTTTTTTAACTATACAAATTGTTCATATCGGTAATAAAGTATGAAGGATTTTAAGACAAAAAATAGGTAAGGATATTTAAAATAAAAATCAATAAATTTTGTTTGTACATTAAAAAAGCGCCATATTCGTAAACTTCTTTAAATAGAAGTTGACATGGACTTCTTAGAACATACAAAACGACAACAATAACAAAACAAAATATTGTTAACTTTTTATTGTAAAGTACAAATATAAAAAAAACTTCAAAATACTCAAATACCATCATATATTACAATTTTATGCGATACTTGACAACACATCCATATCAAAATTAAATTCATTCTTAAAACCAAAGGGATATAAACATATTATACAACACATACAAACAGTTGCCAAACAAAATCTGAATCGGTAAAAAGTTGTAGCGGAAAGCCCGAAGAAATAATCAGGAAATAATCTTATATATATCACAATCGTAAGGCCAATACATCACAAGCTGCGACGCGAAAAAATCAATACCTCATCGGAACACTTTAAAGCAGATTTAATTTTTTTTCCACAGTTTTTCATTTATAACGTCTACATGTGTTCGTGTACTGGCTGTTTGTGCGCTAGATATAACGTTACAATACTGGTCAGCGCGCTAACCAAAAAAATCACGTCGAACCATCTGTGATAGAAATTGAACTGCAGGTCTCCGAGAACTTGAGTGATAATTATTCGATATTCGGGTGGCATATTCATACGTAGAAGTAGTATGGAGGAGATAAAGTACATCCCCATTAGTTGGGCTAGTACCAATACGATGATATTGGAGCTTTTGCTTGACGAAATCTTGTAGAAAAACTGGAAAAAATCTAGTGTTAAATTGATGTTTTAAAAAGATAAAATTAGGGAGAATTTAGAACAACCTTGAAGCTTTGCTCACAAATTGTTTGAACGCAATACTACTAAACGTGTAGATGTAGTACCACCTCAAAAAAAGTTATATATGGTATTTTAAAAAATGTTTTTTTTTCGTAACAAAACTGTATACAGATAATTTTGCTTCTAATATAATGTTATTTTGTGATATTCTTACCTTTGTCAATGTGAGCAAAAGACCTCGTATAGATGTGACGACAATACAACCTACTAAAATAAAAGAAATCTGCTGCGACCAAAAAATGACGTCAAAATCCAAACCCATCCAATTGACAGCTATCTCGATTCCCCTAGTGACAGGATCCTTTTTTCCTACTCTGTCAAATACGATGTTTATGGTACACTAAAAAAAATTGTTTTAGCGCTGTCATTTGGGGGGCACAAATCTACTGTAAAAGTATTCAAAGATACTACGACTCATATATGTCTTATGTTAGCTATAATATTATCTGTTTATTGGTTTGTTTTTGTTGCAAAATTAATTTTCGTGTAACATTTAAATTAAATGTTTGTTCAGTTGCTATCATGAAAAAATTGCCAAAACTAAATCTGCAACTATGCACAAAAAATATGTAATTTTGAGTAATAGTTGAGCTGTTTTGTATGCCCTTTGCTTATTTATGACATAATGTTGCAAGTACATTTTAGATAAATTTACAATACACCAAATTTTAGTTTTTTTGGTTAATTAAACATAAAACTAAATTTGTAATTAACCTGACAATCGTTCAGATATTTCACCTGAATCTACACCTTAGATACTGGGCTAACGGTCAAAACAAAACCTGCAAAACTAATTAGAAATGCATGTTATGCATGCACTATCGTGAGCTTGAAAAACGGGAACAGCAAAGTGAAATTAGGAACTTACATTCTCAACCATTTTAGTTGTGTAACATTTACTTTGACAGTATTTGTTAAGCTAAGGGCCGATATATTCACCTATCGTGAAACTGTTCGTCATCTAAACGACAAGATAAATGGTAAAAATGTGTCTACTCACCTGTCGTTAACGTTACCGACCGGATAAATACGCTTAACGTTCAAATTTATTTAGCAATCGAATGAACCTGCCGGTAAACTAATGACGAACACTTTGATTGGTCACAGAGCATGTGCTGAATGTCAAACAAAAAGGCAAACTGACAAATATTTACGTACGTACGTGGTACTGTATAAATTGAAGTCATTATTTAGTTAATATGGCCCAATAGGGTATTCCGGTCATGTCAAAATTTAAGCAGATATTCGGTTTAACCTATTGTACAATTTATGAGGATTCATATAGTTAAGCTATGAGCTTTTTGATTTAGTTTTTCTATAAGATAATTGCAATTAAAAGTGCATTTCGTTTGAATTCACCGACCACCCTCGGAAATACACGATGATTACCGATCCCTAGTAGCGGTGGCAACAGCGGACAGCTCTCGAACAGCTGATCGGCCAAGTTGACGGTTGGCGACCCTGTTGTTTGACAACGAATAAAGGTACCTTTTTGAGAGATGATTTGATCATTGAAACTTGAAGCCAAACATCTCTCATCTCGCTAGTCGGCAATGTAAAGAAAATCTTATCAGAAGTTACTGTTCTACTGCTGTTATAGCCCAGCACAGAACAATGTCGGCGTTGGAGTTTATACATTTTGAACAAGTGTTTGATATAACCTCAATAACCAAAGCAGGTGTCAACAAACGAGCGATTCTAAACGTTGACACAACAGAAGACAAAAATTTACTACGTGCTCCCTAGATATAGCAACGTTGTCAAGTCGCTCACTTTGAGTGGTCTTTGTGACGTCACAAAGACCAATCATAATTCAAACTTCAAACAACGATTTCTCTTAATTTAAAACAATGTTTGATATTTTACTTGTGAAGTAGCAAACAGTAGCACCCATACTTTGTAAAAAATGACAATTTCAAAAACACCGGAATACCCCATTTGCCGAATTCGTCTTTCATACCATTTTTTTTTTACTTTTGGTCGGCTTTTTTAATTGATGCGCTTAGAAATCGGTGCGAATGAATTTTGGTTACGTTTTGTCAATGTGTATCAATGTCATTTACGGCGCAACATCTAGCGGCAATTAGTCCAAGTTATGATCCAAGTGTTGATTTAGTACACCTTTTTAACCGACATTTGATACTATACTGCCGAAAAACATTCGTTCGCGATGTTTGCGTCCTCGTTGCCTGACGGTAACTTACAGATCGGTGAAAAGACAGAATCATTTTTAACGCGAACGTTAGCGTAATCTGTTCGTTGGCTAACGACAACTTTGACGATAGGTGAATATATCGGCTCTATAAGAAGTCTAAACTTTGACAGTATTTGTCAACCTACAAACTTGTTCCCTGTTTCAACAATTTTTTTCTTCGCGAAATTCTTACTTACACTGAATTCAGTAGCAAATTCTCGAATGCTGATTCCATCATGCAGTCGAGTTTCAGTCGAGTGCCTTCTGAAATTCATTCAATTGTGGCATTTTTATTTCTTAAGTCAAAATTCAAGATGACATTAATGTGACATGACAAACGTACGCACATGACATTACGAAGCCTAGCTTAATTAGTGCAAATTTGAGTGTCCCCGTTTTTTATGCTCACGATAGAACGTAGAAAGTGGCTGTGTAACGGATAAACATAAAAGAATTTTTGTATTATTTATACAAGATGTTGAATTATATATGAATGTATAATAAAAATAATTAACCTTTCATAACAACATTGTTAGCCTTACAACTCAACTTAACCTTAATGAATAAACAATACAGGATGTTTGTGATGTTTGGCATTGTTTTAAATACATATGAATGATATTTTTGCAGATGGTACATGATAGATGCTGGTTTCTAAAGAAATTATATACGATATCACGGAGTGATTCTAACACAATCATTCACAAATATCAGTTTTTGTTTTGACGTACATCCTATATATTATTTCCTGCCTTTAATTCCTCTTCAGTTGTATCTATAAGTTTCTACTTTTTTCAACTTTAAATGAGATTTTAAATTTTAAGAAAATATATAATAAAGTAAAGTACAGTAGAGCGTCGATAATCCAAAACTCTGTAATCTGAACGCCCAGAAAGAAATAATAAAATAAAGCACCTAATAATCGAGAAAAAAGCCTTTTTTGTCGATTCCTGTTTGAAAAATATTGCTTTTGTTTTATATCTTGTATCCAATACTCATATTTTCTTCTATTTAGCTGTAATTTTTGATAATCCGAACCACCTTTGGTCCCAATTAGTTTGGATTATCGACGCTCTACTGTTTTTATTCTTTTTTTTATTTTTTTTTAATTTTTTAATTTTACATGGAACTACCACACACCCTGTATACAAAGCAATATTAACGTAGATTTTCATTAAATTTCAGATATCACAAAAATATAATTTATTGAGAAAGACTTGAATATCTCAGAAACTATTACCTTTGCGGTACAACCTAAACAGTTGAAAAGTTAATGTTAAGACTTTTTTTAACATTTTAAACACATCTTTTTTTTTAAATTTCAAATTATGCCACAATTTTGATTAATTTATTTACAATGTGCTGAAATAATCATCAAAATCGGTCAAAGTTTGCAAGAGTTTTTCAATACTTTTATTCTTTTACACAAACAATAGAAATCGATTTTTTTTTGTTAAAAAGAACCAACAGCCTGAATAAACAATTCATTTGCGGCTTTAAACATTGTATCTCGCCAATAATGCCATTATCAACTAATATTGTTGCCTTGATATTATTTATTCGCTTGCTTTTTAGACATTTTATTGCTAACGCAATGAGAACACAAGCTTCCAACTTCATGAAACTAATAGCGATTATCCCTAGTAACGAACAATATAAAAAACACTACAGCATCAAAACTTACCATAAATATTTTCCACATACAATACAACGAGAAAAAATATCCGAGGAAGTTGAAATATTTTCCGGTCCACGTTTTCGACCACTCTATCCTTTCCAGCATATTATGGTTCTCGTGAGCCTCGAGAAACAGCTGCCTACTCAACTCCTCCAATCCAGAAATTTCCAATTTCAACTGGGAAATATCTAAAAATGCAAAAAAGAAAACGCAACAATTTTTAACGTTTCCTTAGCGATAAAAAAATTACTTTCAGATCCCCTCTTCGAACTTATGGAGTTCAGCATGTTCCACAGGCCGTATTTCTGCCTAACTGATTCATCCGCCCTATTTTCCAAACTTTGCTTTTTTGAAATTGCAATTCGTTTCTTTTTCAGAACTATCATTTCCATTGTTTGCATCAAACGTTTCTCGATGTTGATTACGTCAGAATGAGAGACATCTCTGGAGGGATGTGAGAACCATATAGAGTCAGCACAAAAAGTCTTATACAGAGTGAGTCACTTTAATTTTTTAACATTTTCAAATGGCTCTTTCTCGAGTTTTATAAATGGAATATTGTGTATGTGTTGGTTGAAAAAATTTACAACAATATCTGCAAAAATATAGTATTCACGTAATTTTCAAAAAAAATGCCTGTAATTGCCAATTTGTTTCCTTCAAATACTGTGATTCTAGTGATTCACCCTGTATAATCTGGCAATTCCCAAATTCTAGTATACAGAAAATTTTAATAAAAAGCAAAATTACCTTATAAAATATGACATTGATGTGTACGGATAATTCACAGCACCAAAACCTGATAGAACAGCCATCACAGTCACTCCAATAACTCCAATCCTCGAGACAAGTTGTTCTATCGACAGAATACTCTGTTTTGAGTTCGAAATAGGAAAAGAATCGCCAATTTTCCAGAAAATAATCATAAACGCTATCCATATAACGCCAGTTAGATGCTTTATATAATCAAGCTTAACTAAAAAACAATTTAAATGACGTAAATTTGAAATAAAAGGGTATATCTTACATACCAAACGGAATATTGCTGACACTACAATAAGATATATATAACGGGTTTATAACTATTACAACGAAGAGCAAGAAGTATAAAATTAAGCTCCAGAAGAAATATCTAGAGCTAGACTCAAGCCAATCGATAATTTCGAAGATAATCAACTCGAACATTGTACATGATAAGGTTAGGGTTATCGAGAATATTATCTGGACTAGTTTTTGTCTGACTTCGTAGTCCTTGAATAATTGCTTCATAAAGAATATCCAGGCCCCTACGAAGAATATCACCTAAAGAAAATCGATATTAGACGCTTTGTTAATGTTTTTTGGAGAATTCTAACCTGTGATATCAAAACTACTAACGCGTCTTCAAAAAACGCCATTTTTCGTGCTAAATTCCTTACAATTACTGTTTTAACAAAGCTATATCATCTCAATAAATGATACATAAAATACTTTGTAATGAATTGTTTACATTAGTCCAAGAAAGTTTGGTTACATCAAAAATCTGTCAGTGATTTCAAACGGGAGCGTTCAAAAATACCTACATAGTTTCCGCATTTTTAGTTAACCATAAAGTTAATTATTTATTTGCGTTTTGATCTATCTACTAAGCTGAAACTGTTTAATTGCCTAAATAAATTCAAGTTTCTATCGAAATTTGTAAAAACGTACGGACAAGTGTATGTAACTGAACGCATTCATGACAACCGCCAATGAGATGTTGACACTATTGACACGTACCGTTTTATCAAAACCGGAAAGCGTTTTGATTGGTCCGCGCAATGTTTATTTCAACAATCTGTAGAACAGAACGCACCCATTAATTTAAATTTTACTCAATAGAGATAAGAATCAGATAAGAATAGAAAAGGGGGAGCTAAAGTACAGAAAATGTTGTACTCTATTCGGAAAATTGATCTTTGACATTGTTTGCAGGTATGTATATATTAACGTTATGTTAGGTGATTTGTTTGAATAGTTACAAATAAAGTCCAAATTTTACATAAAAACTGTTATAATTAATTAACTTTCATAGTCAGAATATACATTTTAGGCAGTATTTATGCTGAGATATGTTGGACAAATCAGTATTATTTTTTTCCTTTGAACTTGATCCGGGGACATACTTTATAGTAGGTATGTTTGACCAGCACCAAAGTAAGTGCATAAAGCTCATTCCTTCTTTTGCACATGTGCAATGGGGTTTTGCCCAAAAAAACTCCATTGCGCATGCGTAGAAGAACACCCAATTGTTTTAACTGCTGCTCGAATAAACCTAACCTTACTAGGTTTGTATTTAACATATTTAGATACAAAACAGAGTATAATGTCGTTGAAATAGAATTTTTATTAGTAATAAATTATATATTTACAATTATAATTAACCTAAATTCGATTCAATCTTCCAAAGTAACAATTCCTTCACTCGATCATATTGGAAATATTGCGGGAAATTCAAATCTAACAATTCGTGCTTAACATTTGGTAGTTTTCGCAAATTTTCCAAGAAATAATCATAACAGGGGGCACAAGTTTCGCAATCTTCTATAGTGAAAACGTATCGTTTCTCCAGGGCTACATAGATGGCGCTCTTCGGAGATTTTATAAGAAGCTTTTTGATCGTTTTCACGAAACCAGCCGTTATGTCATCGTCGTAGATCACTTAAAATCGAAATATTAATACACGAAGAATTTTAAATGTTTGAATTACGTACCATCAGCTGCTAAAATGACACGAACATTTGGTAGGTCATTTTCGATCTCTTGAGTGAAATTTTCGGAAAGAAAATCAAGCTCGAGTACTTTAACGGGATTGATGACAATTTTTTTATTTCTGCTTACGTTGCTTTCAAGTAGTTGAAGAATTTTACCTTGGTTGATATCTGAAATAAAGTAAGAATCGTAGCTGTCAAAATTACAGGTTTCTATAACTAAAAACAAACAAAAAATAGTATGTATATTACAACAGTACAAGTGAAAAAACCACGTGTTTTCACTCAAGCGTATATCGGATTTCCGCACGAGGCGCTCCCGACTGTTGATAATCATACAAGTGAGTTTTTTTGTTCAACCCTGCCACTAAATTTAAAGAACGTTATTAAAATTAGTTAATTTTGATATTCTGTCGACGTAGGTGACAGTTTATGACGTCATCCGGTTAATACAAACAAACTACATATGTCAAATCGTTTATTGTTGACGTTCGTCGTGTGTGCAAAAGAACTTACCAGTACAGATGACTGGTCTGAACATAGCTGCGATGATACTTGTCAAACCAACACCCGAACCTAGCTCCAAGATAACCGAATCTTTTGGCAAATCGTTACTATTATAGATTAACCAATCAGCTAATAGGAAAGCTCCTCTCCATATTTGCAATCCAACCAAATTTAACGCAGTACTCGTACTATGTTCTACAACAACACAAAAAATTGTGACAATATATGTGATACTTTGGTTTATTATTTATGGTATGTAGTACCGATTTCTACTACTGCGTTGGTGGCGGCGCTAGTCCTTCTGCAAACGTCAAAGTCGCCATCTTCGTCGACTGTAGCTGGTTTCGGATTGGTGAATTTGAATGTGGAAACGACATCTAAAAATCGTCAAGAGCTATAAAAACGAACGTAGCGTGAACGGAAGTGAAAAATTATACTGTTCTTTGAGACGGTCGGTTGAATATCGGTGATGTTGTTGCTTTCCGCGTACAGTTCCGAAGAGACTGTATAATCGTTCGATGTCATGGTCCTGAAAATAAAAGTTAGCATAAACGGTACATCAAATTAGAAAGGGAGATTTTAGATGCAGGTTGCTGCATAAGTTTCTTTTGTAATACATCATTCTAGTTTATCAAAAAACTTTTGGTACAACCTATATGTGACCCCAGACGAGAGAATCGCCTAAACTACCATCTCGCGTTTCGATAATATTGACTCCTGTGCTTGAAGGCGCATAACTTTAAAACTACTGAACAGAAAAAATTGAAACAAAGCGTGCCATACTCCTGAATCGTGTCTACATAAGTTTAATGACTGCCAACACTTTTTTCCTCTCGGTGTAAACATGAGCGCCAGAGAAATGACAAAAGGCACCCGATTTTTGCACTTTTAAATTAACGCTCGGCTTTCCATTCTTTTCCTCGTAAACCGCTTGACACAAAAATTTCAATTATTGTTCAGGTTGCTTTTAGCGCCTCTTCTATAGATTGGCGTTTTAGCTTTCTTCAGTTTTTGTGTAATAAAGGCTGCGAACAAGATTTTAGATTATTAGCACGATAACGGGATAAGGACGTAAACAATCGTCATATTTTATTTAATGCGATTCTAGAAAAAGAATTGCACAATAATTTTTAAGTAATTTTTAAAGCGATTTAATATGAATGATATGAACTACGTCAATCGTAACGGTAAATGGAAACGTAGCTGGGACAGTAGAAGATAATTTACTATTAGTACGAACGATCAGAACAATATAATTGCGGAATTTTGAATAATAGTGTGAGTTAAATATAGATAATGAATTTAGATGTACAATTAGGGAAGCCAAACTGCGCAAAATATTGTTCATGTTTATTTCGGTGTTAAAAATTAACAAATAGTCGGAATGCTATTAAATTCAAGGGATGTATATCGCAATAAATAATTATAATTTGCATGCTAACTCCGTAGTTCTGCTAACATTCGTTACTGAGATGTCGGCTTCCATCAAAATCTTGTTCGCAATCTTTATTACATAAAAACTAACGAAAACAATAACGCCAATCTATAGAAGATACTCTAAATGCAACCTGAACAAAAACTGAAATTTTTGTGGTTTAAAAGAAAAAAGTCGAAAAGACGAGCGTTAATTTAAAACTGCAAAAATCGGTTACTTTTTTTCACTTCTCTAGCGCTCATGTTTATACCGAAAGCCAAACAATAGGGTATTACGGTCATGTGGAAATTTAAGCAAAAGCGGGTATTAAGCGATTTTACAGTATATAACCCGAAATTCTGTTAAGTTAAAATTAAATTACATTCAGAATTTGTTGAGAAAATTACAATTAAAATTTGAATTTTCCGATCACTGTCGTGATTGGCCAAGCGTAGAATTGGCACCGTAGCCAAGAAATTGATCAAAACCTAGGGAATTTTCTTGTAACACTGTTTGCACCGCTGTTTGTTTGTATGTGTGCTGACAAACTTCGACGGTACTATTTACAGCGTATTGTAAAGTTATTACTTATTAAGTAAGTTGTTAAGTTACCAGTGCAAGCATGTGTTCTGTGGAAGATGATTTTACCAAAGCCAATTCGCAAAGTTTGCCCACGATCATATACTGTCATACATATTATTCAACCAGCTTGCAATTGTTCACAGTAAATTAACGACAAAGTAATGAAACATCCCCCAATCACATGGTTCACAAAGAAATTTGAATGTAGAGGGAAAGACTAGTAGTAAAAAATAACTGCTTAAATAGAAGTTTATTAATAATACATATTGACAATACATTTCTTATAATATATTCCTGTGTGTTTATGAAACTACAAGGTAGATACACCATTTCGTCTAAATGTTGTATTGAATTCTGGCGTTTCGACTGATTTGCTGTTGCAACCCGGCACACAACAAACTCTATTGTTTGTTTTATTATTGTTTGGTCATGTTGATTATGTATGGTGTTTGCTGGTGTTGATATATTAAAAAATCACTGACCACCTAACCTCAATACACGAACGGTAAACAGAGTGAACTATGCGACTGTTGGCACCACAGCAACATAAAATAACTATGCGCGACGTTGTCAAGTTTCGCATTATAATCCCTCCTTGTGACGTCACAAGTAGGATTTTTATTTGAATTTCAAAACGCGGTTTCTCCTAAATTAAAGAGTTGTTTGGCATTTTACGTGTGAAAGGGTGATGCTAAGCTAACCTACTTTGTAATAGAACAGAATTTGAAAAGTGCCGTCGTACCCTATTTTGACAGTCATACAACTTATGTAGAAATGATCAAAGGAGAATGACATACTTTTTTTCAAATTTTCTGTTCAGTAGTTTTAGAGTTATGGGCCTTCAAACACAAGTGTCAATACTATCGAAACGAGAGATGGCAGTTAGGGCGATTCTCTCATGCGGAGTCATATATACATACTAATGGGTTATTTCGGAATAATTATGTCCTGAAGGCTTAACAGTAATTACAGACTTGAACAGAATTAGAATCAAACAATCAATTCCAAGTACAAAAAACTCTGTTTCACATTTTTTCTCCATTATGCCTATTCAGTAAGAAAGATTTTTGTATTGAAAATTATGATATCAACAACTAAAACACACACAAACAACTTTATCAACAATGATGAGTATAATGACACAATTCTAAATATTGCGCCATTGTGTTGACATATTACTTTTTAAGTATTCAGAATAGTGCCAAAACAATAAGTCTTTGATTCGTCTTAAAACTCATGTTCTTTTTTCTGAATAAATGTAAAAAAATCAAAAACAGTGTCACAACTTAAAATTTTACATGAACAGGATAATTCCAAAGTCAAACTGATGCTTGTTCTCTCTTTCGGTTCTCTTATAAACCATCTTTATGACGTATTTTCCGATAAAAATAGAGGCTTTTGCAGACATATTCCCCCATTTAACTAAAACATGACGAATGTTGAGATGTGTCACTTTTCTTGCAGAACGAAACATTGTTACCCTTTTATTGTTTGAATTAATGTTACAAGAAAGTTTTATCGGAGTTCCATTGAGCTATTTTGTCATATTTCTCATATTGGATAAATTTGTATGGAAATAACTTGTCAAATACACTTATGAAGAACAAATGAATGCTTTTTGTTAGTTATGACAACATAAAAGTGAGGTTAAAATTATGTTGTGGTGAACATGGGGACAATTTTCCATGAACACCCACTACATATTTATATTAAAGAATAATTATTACCAGATATACAAATATTGTACTAGTAATTTCAGTACCTTATACTTTAAAAGAAACAATATTTTTAATCTTAAATTTTAAATGGGGCATTCCTAGTATGTAGCAAAATGTAGCAAAACGACTAATTTACAACGTAAAAACCGCGCATAATTTCCCACAAATGACTTATTATTCTTCAAGGTTAATTAGTATTCCAAACGTGAGGAAATATTAGAAAAGCTCTTGTAGAACAATCTGCGATATCGTTATCGCGCAAAATTGTGCTAAATCTCTTTTTATAAATTTATTCTGTTGTCGCTATAGGCCTATTACTCTTAAAAACCTTGACATTAGTGATAATTTTAGCGCTGATAAACATTTACCGTAAGTGTTCTTGCATTGCAGCCAAGTTATGCATATCACAGCCAATTTATTTTTCGAAAACACTCGTTATTTTGATAAAAAGCGAAGAAAAATAACGATAAAAGTGTTACAGTCTGTTACGTGACTGTATAATAATTAATAAAATACTGATATATTATGTTTTATGTTAACTATACGGTATTATCTTATATTGGTATACCTGTATATTGGTTTGTTGTTTATTTCAAAACACAATTCAAGTTTGTTCTTATTTGTTACATTGTTATAAATGAATTAACATGTTTGTTCAGTCGCATCAATGTTGGTATCATGATTTATTTGCATATTTTATTTTAATCTTGTATAATGATAATAAATATATGGAAATTATATATGGTGACAACTAAAAAATGCAATTTTGTACGTATGATTAGCAATTTTTACAAAAGTGTAACAGAAAAACATGATAACCTATAGTAGTCACAATAATAGTAACAAAGCACATCTAAAAAACCCTGCACGTACTTTTTTGGTTCTCTAGTATCTTTATTCACTTGAGAAAATGTTCTACAGAAGCATTTTTATATGTGGTGGTATTTCCATCGCAATAAAAAAGGAAAATACATACACAGACACTTGACATGATTTGAAACTTTTTAAATGATATTTGTTTGCGATGAACACGAACTCAAAAGTTGCATATAAAGTCTGGTATTTGTGTGTTCTAGATTTTGTATGCAAGGGATACGTCACTACAAAGAAATGACTGACGTCTGTAAATTCATAGGTTTTTTTTTTTAACTGAAATTTGAAAGAATAGAAATAAAAAAAAGAAGCTCCTGCCATTAACTTCAAATCGGTAGAAATTAACGATTTAGTCGACCGGAAGTGTTTTGTAGATTCGGAATCCTAGCGTTAATACGCCTTGTATAGATATGAAATTTTTACAGTGGTTTTCTGATGCAGTATTGCACACTGGAAAGTATATAAAATTAAATATAGAAAATATTAGTAAAGGAAATGTTTCGAAAAATCACTTAAAAACCAGGGTAGTAATTATTTAAAACACATTTTTCTTCTGAAGAACATGTATCGAAAACCTGCACCAACTACATATTTATTTGCTTTTACTTTATCATACGCAGTATGTAAAGTATTGTAATCGTGCCAAAAAAAATTTTTGAGATTTTAGCGGAAATATGTCTTTTTGGGTCCCCTGAACATTTTTGACCAAGGTACAAAAAAATGTCGGTGTGTGTGTGTGTGTGTGTGTGTGTGTGTGTGTGTGTGTGTGTGTGTGTGTGTGTGTGTGTGTGTGTGTGTGTGTGTGTGTGTGTGTGTATGTGTGTGTGTGTGTACCCGTTTTTTGTGGCGACGATTCCGGAAAAACTACTAAAGGTATCAGGAGGAAACTTCATATTTAGAAGTTTCATAACCAAACTTAGAGCTGAAAAGCTTTCTGTTGAAGAGGGTCCAAAGGAACTGGAGGTTTAGTCTTAGCATTTTTGAAAGATTTTGCAAATAAGCCGCTATATCTGGAATTTCGTCGAAATAGTTAAATAATAAATTAGAGATGAGGAAATTCTGAATAATTTATCACTATGACATTTTTTGGTACAATCAATAGTTTAACTGCATGAGCAAATTCTATTTCTACGAGATCGGTCGTACTGCATGAAAACTAGTAGCCAGGATTTGTCAGATTTTTTGATTCTAATGACAGTAGGTAATCTTGGTGTCAAACGCTAATGTTTTGACAATAACTTCTGTCAATATAAGCTGCGTTCGCATATTGCATTACACTTTTTACACCCAATAAACGTAAGTGTCATTTGGACGGTGTACCCGGTGTCAACGGAGTACAATATCCGAACGCAGCTTTAGTCGTCATATCTGTCTAGTTCTAGAAGTTTTATTTTAATGCAGACGTGGCCGATCTCGATCAAATAGAGTCTCATGCAGCTAAACTATTAATTTTATATATAGTATGATAAAGTCATGTGCCTGGCCACATCAGATTTTTTTAATTATAAAATATGATACCAGTTAAAATCATCCATGTTTTAGAGACGCAGATTGTAAATGTCACACTGAGCAAAAAGTTTCATAAATAATAGCAAAACTGTATTTTAAAATTGTAGTCTAAAAGAGAAAGAAAAAAAGAGTTTGCAAGCATGGACCACATATTATGTATTTTAAAGGGCTAACTTATTTTGGAATTGGAAAACCCAATAAGTCGACATGAAACTTTCTACCCAAAATGACATTTACTTGTGGAGAAACAAATTATAAAAAGTTTCATATGTAGATATTTTGTTTCTTCCTTCATTTTTCTATTTAGTTTCTTTTTAATATTTTGAATTTTTTACTCAAATGTATTTACTTTTGTTGTTATTGGTAGTAATTGTGTTCTTTCTTCGTTTTCTCGCTGTTAGATATGTATTTTATTGTTTATTTTTCTTTATTTTGTTAATATTTCAAGCAGCTGTAACTTTTTAAGGAATTGAAGAAAAATTAGGTCCATGTGAAAAGTTTTACCCAGAATGACATTGACTTTCCAAAAATAATTTTTGTTTGTTGCTACTTGTTGTTGACGCTTTTCGGACGTATAACATAAAAACGGTTACTCGTACGAAGAATATGGATAAAACCCTTTATTGTAGAAAATTAAAATATCTCTCCATCTCATTATTTTTTGTACACAGGGTGTCACCTTGCATCTTACATGTTTATTGCACATTTTATGATAAAAAATGCAATAAACATGTAGTCAAAAGTTGACCGTTTTCGATATACAGTGAGCACGTAAAGTATGGAAACACGACAAAATCTCAAAAACGGTTTGCTATTTTAAAAAATCCTCGAACAAGTAGATTTATAATTATCAAAATACACCTTATGATATAAAATTATTTTTTTTACCTCCAGTTGTTTTTAATAGATGATGACATCGACATATTTTTCAAATGACCACCCCTATATTTTTTTAATGAATTTGACATATCTTTTAATCGTCTTAATGGTAGCATAATATTTTTATGGCCTTTCATAACAAAATTTTCGAGAAAAAGACAATTGAAGGTTATGAAATAAAAGTGACAAAATGTCCGGAGCGGCTTGACCGAATTTAACTAAATTTTGGAATTAAGTATTTTGCAGCCATGTGAAGTCAGTGGCGTTATTATCGTTGATGCCTTAGACCATCTATAACTAGACGGAGTACGGCCTATCCCAATGCATTGGCTTGTTGTGGCCCAACATACCTTGTCAATAAGGTCGAATTTCGTGTAGATTCTCGTGCACATTGTTCGCGCATGCGCACAGAAGCTAGATACCGCCATTATTTTGATCATATGTTTACATCGAGGTTATGAGTTTGTTTACCTATGTAGATGCATGTAGATGGTACCTTGGATGGTTAAGAGGTAACAATGGGGCGAAACTGCTGCTTTTGTAAAAAGGCAGCATCAAAAAATATAACGTGACACAGGTATGACCTTTATTACCGCAATACAGTAATATTAAATTATAACATATATCTTCTCGTAGATTTCCAACAGTTCAGGACTCAAAACAAGCTCGGATTGAAGCGATACCTATAAAAAGTCGGGGTTTTAAAACAACTGTGTTGTGTTCAAGACACTTTTCTAATAGCGATTATAAACTGGGAAAAGACAGAAGACCATACCTCTCCCGTAGTGCGGTGCCAAGTATTTTTGTTATGAGTGATCTACCAAATGAAAATACGGACACAGATAGTATGAGCGATGCAGAAGATGCAGTTGTAGCAGACACTAGTCGACACACAGAGTCAACAATCACTGCCACGACTACGAGTTTTGAAAGTGCCATACAGCGCAACACCAACGGAACATCCTTCAGCACTGCCAAGAAAATGGAGAAAATTTATGTAATATCTAACTTTGTTTTAGGTATATTTTAACGTTATTTTATTGTAGGTACAATCCTCGATATATGGGTGATGTACACACTTCAGACTTATCTTCGTCTCCTCAAGCACGGGCAGTTTTAGCATTAGCAAGAACTACCATAACCAAGAAAATTGCTCGAATTCGCCAATTGTCTCGTTACAACATGCGATTAAGACAAAAAGTGTGCAATTTATCAACATTAATGGAGCATTATTTGTGTAAAACCATGTTATTAGAATCAGAAAAAAGAGTTCAAAGTTCTTACACCAAGACCATTTTGTTTAAAAACCAGTAGTTAAATTTTGTTCAAATAAAATATTTTCCTATTATAAGTTGCATTTTGCTTGTACTTTATTACCCATATTCCTATTAAAGAAAATAAACAAATCATATACAAAAACAAATAAAATCTTACACGCGAGAATACATTTTGTCCAAACCTATAAAAAAAATGGTTTCTGTTGTTACTATATAAAAGTTGAACAAATGTCACTCAAAAAGACTTGCAGAGAACTGGAATAGCGAATTAATTGCTCTTGGATGGTTTAATTGCTTTTTTAACAAATGTCACAATTATACAGGTACTACAAATGTATGGACATTCAAAAACAAAAGGATTTTTATTTTGTGAGGTTACCTTTCACGCCATACGCGACTACCTAATTCAAATTTGACATATAGCCGCCAGTTTAGTCTGACCGCTCATTGGTGCGTTACATTGGGAACGAGAAACACTACGACTTTCGACCTTATTATCTTTGGCCACAAACAAAGCCCGTCACGCTCCCTCTAGTCATATAAGCTCGATGGTTGATGCAACATTTACAGTTTCTGAGATATAACCCCAAAAGTGTTGAATTTTAAATAGAAACATCCTGTATATTTTGACATTTTCTGTTAGTCTTCATTATTCAGAAACATCTAGAAAGTAACAAACACCTTTATTACTTAGGTCTAAAAATTAACAAAGAAAAAATTGATAACAAAACATTATTACATTTTCTACTACTCTAGATGGTTTATGAGGATTCTCAACCATTGTTTTAAATTTGATCGGTTTATTTTTTGTTATCAATTTTTAGACCTAAGTAATAAAGGTTTTTGTTAGTTTCTAGATGTTTTTGATATAATACGTAACAAGCGTACTAACATTGAGTAGGCAATAGAAGACTGTAACAGAAAATGTCAAAATATACAGGGTGTTCTATGACAAATTCAAAAGTTTGAAAAATTTCGTTAAATTCGGTCGAGCCGTTCCGGAGATTTTGTCACTTCTATTCCTAACCTTCAATTCTCTTTTTCTCGAAAATTTTCTTATGTAAGGCCATAAAAATATTATGCTACCATTAAGACAATTAAAAGATCTGTCAAATCTGTTAAAAACAATTGAAGGTAAAAATTTAATTTGATATCATAAGGTGTATTTTAATAATTATAAATCGACGTGTTCGAGGATTTTTTAAAATAGCAAACCGTTCTTGAGATTTTGTCATGTTTCCATACTTTACGTGCTCACTGTATGTATGTTCTTCAGAAGAAAATAGTGTTTTATATAAATACCTCTTGTTTTTATGGTATTTTTCCAAAACTAGTATCTTTTACTAGCCTACATTTGAACTGATATCATAATTTGTCTGGGCTAATACTCCAAAATGTATTTTATCTCTTTTGACACAATAAAAAGTAAACATTTCTCGGTAATACATGACACACATGCCAACTCCTGCTGAAGATACAACACACAATCATAATTATTAATACAACACATAGATACGTGCAAATAGAATTGAAGCGAATTGGCGTCCTACATTACAAACACTGCTCTAAATCTACCACATCTCCTACAAAACAACATCACCTTGACATTCGATAATTCCCGATAATTTGTCGTGCACAGTTACCAGTTCTTGCATTTTCCCGAAAGCTTTATCACACCGATAATACAGATAATAAGAAAACCATGTTCTCGGCCGGACGCTCCGTCGGCGGTCACATTTAAAATCCATTACGCGCCGCTATACACGTCAAAAATATAAACCAATCGGAAACACACACGAATAGTGCCACGTTGTTTTATAGCTGAGAACGGCAGCACAGTCGCCTCGAAGATCGCAGTCGCGTTACAAACGTTCCGTCGTATGCACCGCTAAAATCAGAAGTTACGCCGCACACTACAAAAAACGAAGCAAAATGAGGGTTGCGATAGGGTTAGTTCTGGCAATTTGCGCTCTCGTCCGATCCGAAGCCGACATCAAGACCGACGAAGGCGTTTTGATACTCACCGGCGATAATTTCAAGACTGCCCTTAGCGAAAACGAGTTCGTCTTAGTAGAATTCTGTAAGTTTTTCTTTATTCTATTGTTTCCACCCACCCAACAGTCTAAATTACACTAATTATTCATAATTTACATTATAATTCCCGCATATTAACCAAAAACTGTCAAACTTTGACATTACCGACTTTGGTAAAACAAAAAAACTAAAACTCCATGGTCTCTAGCTGATATTTTATCTAAAAGTCGTATTAATCCAACACACAGATTCACTAATTTGCGTTTGGAGTTTAGGCGGATCTTTTTGTGTTGGGATAAACGCTATTTTAGGTCAATAACCTCCGTAGAATACCGGTAGTGTTGTATATACCCACGGTTTCCTTAATTTTAAATTGCCGGTTCTGTAAATTCTAATAATATCCACGCGTTTGATTGAAAAAACTGTGCACGAAGAGCGTGTTTAGCCATATGGCGAAACGTGATTTCTTTAGACTTGAGATGACACATCACACATGTATATTTGGCATTAGTTTTTTGTCTCAAGAGATGTGTCCACGTAGCTTACATAATACCAATTTCAGAGATAACTCGAGTAACAGATAAACCTCTTAAAATAACCCGATAATGCGCTTTACTAATACAATAATAATTATTTCCCGTTTTAGATTTTGTATTTACCAAAATTAGCTTATCAATCACTGAAAATTTCCAAAGAGATACCTGCATTACCCACTAAGCCACTATAACCAAAACATTATCTGTCATTTTCCCTAAAATAACCTAAGATTTGTACCCTTTTTTTTTGTTTTCTTTTTTAATTCTTTAAATTGATAGTTTATTTTTTGTATAGATGCACCATGGTGTGGTCATTGCAAAGCTTTGGCTCCGGAATATGCAAAGGCAGCGCAGATTTTGGCTGATAAGGAATCTTCCGTTAAGTTGGGCAAGGTCGACGCTACTGAGGAGCAAGACCTCTCCGAACAGCATGGCGTTAGGGGGTACCCTACGTTGAAGTTCTTCAGGAACGGAACACCAATGGAATACAACGGTAAGAGATTCGTTGACTTAATTTTTGTCGTTTTAAAATTTGTGTTATCAAATTTGAATTATAATGAATGAGTTTCAAAATTTGAATTTCTAAATCACAAACTTTGTTTTTTTATACATAATTAACTAGTTAATTAAATTCCATGATTATTATCTGAAATACTTGCATTGATAACCTGAAATCTTCCATAATTAATCTAATCAGTTGTTTTTGTATAATATGTGTTAAAAAAATCATTTTTACATGATTACATAATTAATTAGAAATCGTTATCGTAGTATTAGTTTAGAGTTTTAATTTTCTTAAACCAACCCAGTCTGTTTGTTGAAGTTTATATTATTATATTATATTATATTATATTATTTCTTCTTCCTAATTAATTTTTACTGTTTTCGTTGTTCTTTAGTTTGTTTATTGTAAA
Source organism: Aphodius sticticus (assembly GCA_963966075.1). Taxonomy (NCBI): domain Eukaryota; kingdom Metazoa; phylum Arthropoda; class Insecta; order Coleoptera; family Scarabaeidae; genus Aphodius; species Aphodius sticticus. Next base: position 108,008,733 of record OZ014506.1, read on the forward strand.
AATCAACATGAGCAATCTATTGTGTATAAAATAAATGTGTATCCCATGTCTTGAAACAAAACAAATTTGTGAGAAGAGTATATAGACATGCTTAAAAGTAAGGCTTAAACTTTGTTTTTATGTATACAGTAGAGCGTCGATAATCCGAACTAATTGGGACAGAAGGTGGTTCGGATTATCAAATATTATTAGTTACGCAGTGATTTATTTTATTATTATTTCTTTTTGGGCGTTCGGATTACCAAGGTTCGGATTATCGACGTTCTACTGCACAAGCATAAACATAAAAAGAAATAAACATAAAAGCCACAGAATAAACATAAACTAAACACGTATCTATAGTACACAAGAAAGTGACATATCTCAAACCAAATTGAATATGATTTTTTTTATTTTGTTTATTTGACAATTTTACAATATACTGGTCGATAAATAAAAAATAGTAGTTTGATAAATCAAACTGCACGTAATATCGAACCTAAATTTTAAAATTTGAACTGATACTTTTGCAAGAATATAGAGGAGATTAAACATTTGAAACCTTTTAAACTAAATAAACTACGAAACTAATAAAAAGATTGTATTTGACGTCAGATAAATAATTTTTAACACCTTTAACACTAAATAAGTTTTGTCGAGAACCTTGTTTGATTTAACATCATTTAATAACGAGGAACTAAACTTTATAGTAGCAATTTTTAGATAGGAGATCCTTCCTTACTCTTTTCACAGGTGTTTAATAAAAAAAAGAATCAAATTAAACTGATTTGATTTTATAAGAGCTATCATATACAAGAAGTACCACTTTTTTCCCCGCAAAAAAAAATAATTTTTGAAAGGAAATGTCATTCTTAATAAAACGTTTCATATGGACCTAATTGTTTTTTCAAATCCTTAAAAAGTTACAGCCGCTTGAAATATTAACAAAATAAAGAAAAATAAACAATAAAATACATATGAAACAATGCGAAAATGAAGAAAGTACACAAAAGTAAATAAATTTTAGGTACAAAAATCAAAATTTTATTAAAAATAAATAAAATAAACAAACAAAGAAAGAAATAAAAATCCACATGATACTTGTTAGACATTTGTTTCTCTATAAGTTGATGGCCTTCTGAGTAAAAAGTTTTTGTTGACTTATCGGGTTTTTCAATACCTAAAGAAATTAAAAGCCGTTTAAAATACAGTTTTGCTTTTATTTCAAATGGCTGTAACTTTTTAAGGAATAAAGGAAATGGATAAGTCCATATGAAGCTTTTTTTGCTCGGTGTGACGTTTACTATCTGGAAAATCGTTTTGCGGGGAAAGAAAGCAGCACACTCTGTATATCGTTGGTGATTAAGGAAAGTAACAAATCTCAAAATTCAACTAACTGCCCCTAATATCAAACCCTTATTTGAGTTGTGACATTTTTCTTTATAAAGTGTTGCTGAAGTTTACAAAATTATCAAACAAAACCTACATGTTTTTTTTTGTTTTTATAACTTAAATATTATTTTTAAGTTTTTTTAGTAAATTAAAGTAATACTATGGAATAGGTTTTTTAAGTAACCAGAGAAGTGACACAGTGCCTAAAAAGACTAAAAAAATACGTCCTTCACTCGTGTCTTTATTCTGAAATGATATTAAAATTCAAGAATAGTATAACAACTTAAAACAATATGTACTAAAAATGAAACTTAAAAAGTTTAGCGAATTAAAAACTCTATAAACCTAACGTTAAAAATTATCTGTGACGACTTCAAATTACCAATTACATAATTGATGACAAGATAGATTGAGGTTAGGATGTTAGTCGTAACCATGGTTACAGTTGCATAATAAAAACTTCATCCATTATGAAACCAAAAACAGTATCACAATGTGTTCATTATGAACTAGAAAAAGCTTTATTTTTGCAATAAAAACAAAAAATTACACCGTTATCTTTTTATATGTCGACAGGTGGCCGTACTGCTGACGAGATTGTCACTTGGATCAACAAGAAGACAGGCCCACCAGCCAAGGAACTCACGACCGTCGAGGAAGCCAAGGCTTTCATCGAGGCAAACAACGTCGCCATCGTCGGTTTCTTCAAAGACCAGACCAGCGACGAAGCCAAGACCTTCTTGACGATTGCTGCCATCACCGACGACCAACTATTCGCCATAACCTCATCCGAAGAAATCTTCACGGAATACGAAGCGATATGCGGCTCGGTAATCCTCTTCAAGAAGTTCGACGACGGCAAGGCTGTTTTCGAAGACGAATACACCGAAGCTAACCTCAAAAAGTTCATCGCGGCCAATTCTCTACCGTTGCTCGTCGAGTTCAACCACGAAACGGCGCAGAAGATCTTCGGTGGCGAAATCAAGAGCCATCTGTTGTTGTTCTTGACGAAGGGCGAAGATCACTTCGACACGATCGCCGAAGCAGCTAGATCCGTAGCTAAGCCGTTCAGGGATCAAGTTTTGTTCGTTACGATCGACGCTGGCGAAGAAGACCACTCGAGGATCTTGGAGTTCTTCGGAATGAAGAAAGAGGAGGTTCCCGCGGCGCGTTTGATCAAACTAGAGGACGACATGGCCAAATTCAAACCAGAATCCGGGGACTTAACCGCCGAGGCTATCCAGAAATTCGTGCAAGATTACCTGGACGGGAACCTAAAACAACACTTGTTGAGCCAAGAGCTCCCCGAGGATTGGGATAAATCGCCCGTTAAGGTCCTCGTGGCTTCGAATTTCGATTCCGTGGCGTTCGACGCTGACAAAGAAGTCTTGGTTGAGTTCTACGCGCCGTGGTGCGGACACTGCAAGCAGTTGGCTCCGATCTACGACAAAGTCGGGGAGCATTTCGAATCGAATGATGACATAGTTATTGCTAAGATGGACGCGACTGTTAACGAGATGGAACATACGAAAATCACGAGTTTCCCGACAATTCGCTTGTACAAAAAGGGCGGAAACATCGGTGTTGAATATAACGGGCCGAGGACCTTTGAAGGTCTGACGAAGTTCGTCGAGAGTGGTGGGGATGATGGTGCTGGCGTTGAAGAGCCGGAGGTTGATGAAGACGCGCCCAAGAAAGACGAGTTGTAAATTTTTCCCCCGTAGCGTACTTAGATGTTGACGAACAATTTTTTTTCTCCCCCCGTGAATTTGTAAATCATCATATTTTTGTACTGGATTTTATTTTTTAATATTATTACTAAAAGTTTTTGAAATCGTTTAATTTCGTCATGTCGTTGATTAGGGAATAATATTGATTAGTTGTATTCTTCTTCTTCCATGTTAACGTGATTCGAGCTCGCGATGGACTGTTGTGTGACACCTGTCGTATTATTTTCTCTACATTCCGCTTAAGTCTTTGCGTTTTTTTTTGTTTTTGTTGGTTCGTCGTCGAATTTTTTCGGGGCTCGTGGTTTGTGCGCCCCGGGCAGGTGTCTTCTAAAAGTGATTATTTTTTGTACTGCGTGTTTTAGTATATATTTTTTACTTTGTGGAAATAAAAACGTTTACCATTCTATGTAATAGAAAAAAACTCCGAAATATACTAAAAAATATATATGTATTACTAGGTGTTATTATTTTTACCTTGATCATATGAATTAATAAAGGATTTAGTACTCAAACTTGTCAAACAGTGGATATGAATGAAAACATAAAAGTGAGGTTAAGTGCACATGTCATTCAGGCTCATACCAACACACAATCTAAAATTATGTCAGGTCATAGCTAACTAGAGCACCAATTGATCTCAATACTCGTAAAAAAAGATCATTCCAGAGTTTCGAAAGTAAGTATTGTAAAAGTTAAAAAAGAAAGTAATGTGAAAGTTCTAAATAATTGACGTATGTTATGTCAAAATTCCATTTGTTGTTGTTCTTGACGAAGGGCGAAGATCACTTCGACACGATCGCCGAAGCAGCTAGATCCGTAGCTAAGTCGTTCAGGGATCAAGTTCTATTCGTTACGATCGACGCTGGCGAAGAAGACCACTCGACGATCTTGGAGTGCTTCGGAATGAAGAAAGAGGAGGTCCCCGCGGCGCGTTTGATCAAACTAGAAGACGATATGGCCAAATTCAAACCAGAATCCGGGGACTTAACCGCTGAGGCTATCCAGAAATTCGTGCAAGATTACCTGGACGGGAACCTAAAACAACACTTGTTGAGCCAAGAGCTCCCCGAGGATTGGGATAAATCGCCCGTTAAGGTCCTCGTGGCTTCGAATTTCGATTCCGTGGCCTTCGACGCTGACAAAGAAGTCTTGGTTGAGTTCTACGCGCCGTGGTGCGGACACTGCAAGCAGTTGGCTCCGATCTACGACAAAGTCGGGGAGCATTTCGAATCGAATGATGACATAGTTATTGCTAAGATGGACGCGACTGTTAACGAGATGGAGCATACGAAAATCACGAGTTTCCCGACGATCCGCTTGTACAAAAAGGGCGGAAATATCGGTGTTGAATATAACGGGCCGAGGACCTTCGAAGGTCTGACGAAGTTCGTCGAGAGTGGAGGGGATGATGGTGCTGGCGCTGAAGAGCCTGAGGTTGATGAAGACGCGCCCAAGAAAGACGAGTTGTAAATTTTGTCCCCGTAGCGTACTTAGATGTTGACGAACAATTTTTTTCTCCCCCGTGAATTTGTAAATCATCATATTTTTGTACTGGATTTTATTTTTTAATATTATTACTAAAAGTTTTTGAAATCGTTTAATTTCGTCATGTCGTCGATTAGGGTATAATATTGATTAGTTGTATTCTTCTTCTTCCATGTTAACGTGATTCGAGCTCGCGATGGACTGTTGTGTGACACCTGTCGTATTATTTTCTCTACATTCCGCTTAAGTCTTTGCGTTTTTTTTGTTTTTGTTGGTTCGTCGTCGAATTTTTTCGGGGCTCGTGGTTTGTGCGCCCCGGGCAGAGGTGTCTTCTAAAAGTGATTATTTTTTGTACTGCGTGTTTTAGTATATATTTTTTACTTTGTGGAAATAAAAACGTTTACCATTCTATGTAATAGAAAAAACTCCGAAATATACTAAAAAATATATATGTATTACTGGGTGTTATTATTTTTACCTTGATCGTATGTATTAATAAAGGATTTAGTACTCAAACTTGTCAAACGGTGGATATGTGGTGGATATGAAAACATCAAAGTGAGGTTAAGTGCACATGTCATTCAGGCTCATACCAACACAATCTAAAATTATGTCATAGCTAACTAGAGGGCCAATTTATCTGAACACACTTTTTTCTACAGTCGCATTAAATAAAATATGACGATTGATTACGCGCATATCCCGATATCGTGCTAATATTCGTTACTGAGATATCCTCTTGCATGAAAATCTTGTACGCAATCTTTATTACACAAAAACTGAAGAAAACAAAAACGTCAATCTATAGAAGAGGCTCTAAACGCAACCTGAAGTAAAATTGAAAATTTTGTGGCAAGCGGTTTACGAGGGAAGAAAATGGAAAAACGACCGTTAATTTAAAAGTGTAAAAATCGGGAACCTTTTCTCATTTCTCTCGCGATCGTGTTTACACCGAGAAGCAAAAAATGTTGACTGTCATACAACTTATGTAGAAATATTGTCGAAACGAGAAATGGCAATTCGAGTGCTGACCAATACAAGTGGAAATAAAGCATATAACATAGTTTGAATAAAGTGGAATCTTTTTAGGTCAAGCTATAGGTATAGATATAAAAAACGCGCTAATTTTAAATGTCGGTTCGATCTAACAGATTTATTTTAGCTAAATTTACGTTTTTAACACTGATGTATGAAAACTACTCGGGAATTTATAATTTCCACATAATCATGACAAAAATATTCCAAAAACTTATGTTTTTGGATACTTATATAAATATGTAATAATTAGTGGAATTACAAGTTTGCTAAATGCAAAAATTGTTTTTATGTTAGTCATCTAGCATATATGCATAAATAATACAATTCCTTATCACAGTTGGTAACAGGTCATTACATACACCATAATAACGGATAATTATAAATAATTAGTTACTAGTTATTTACTATTTCATATCATATAAAGAAAAACATCGTACAAAAAAACTTACCTAACTTGCACAAATATCAATATACAACCAATATTAAACGCTCTAAAAATATTCACCTATTTATAAAAACGTATCAAAACACGGAAATAGTTTCATAACGATTTTGAGGTTAGGATTTTTAATGGCCTAACCTATAAATTCAATAGATGACCCTTGAACCTACTCCATAAAATCATAATCCATAGCTACACGTTTCACACGGTCAGCACACAAATACTCAAGACTAACCACACAACTAGAAACCATGGCAATGAAGAACATTTTAAGACCAGCAAAACTTTTGTCGACAACCCTTAGAGGTTATAGTTCAGCACCTAAGTTAGTCAGTGTGCAAATGAACGAAAAAACCGGTATCGCTACAGTGTCAATGGATAGACAACCTGTGAACGGGTTGAACTACGAGTTACTCAAAGATCTTGCCGATACCTTAGACGAGTTAGATAGTAACAACGCTAGAGGGGCCATACTAACATCGGTAAAACTTTTGGATACAAAAATTGATAATTTCGTTGTAACGTTTTACTTTTTATTACTTTTTAGTCGTTGAAGACTATTTTTTCCGGGGGTTTGGATATCATGGAGATGTACAAACCGAACCCGGATAGAGTGAAAGCGTTTTGGACTCAGTTGCAAGACACTTGGATGACGTTATACAGCACTCCTTATCCAACTGTCGCTGCTATAAATGTAGGTTCGGTTTTTTTGATTACGTCAAAAATAAAACTAATTGCTTTAAAAAATAGCAACCAAATTATGTTAATAAGTACGATATTTTTGTGGTAGCTGAGCTCAGCTTAATTTTATGCAATTGTTTCTTATGACAAATGTCAATGGTATGCAGGGTTATTACGTGTTGAAATAGGTTAGTTATGACGGTAGTAAAGTTATATTTAAGATCAGAGTTTTGCGAGTACAAGCACTTCAAATTTATTGTATCTTATCTACAGACGATGCATCAAAAGTTATTATACGGGTGTCCTAAGCTAAAACTACATTAAACAAAACACATTTTGGACAGTAAAATATCACACTTCTAGATAGTTAGTATCGATTTGCATATTTTAACAGCAACTTTTAGTAATTGCAAGCTGGTACAATGAATTACACAATCTAATAACTTATGATCATCAAGAATTAGTTTCTTTAGTTGAAAATTATATGAAAACAAGTCTCTATGTTGAGGAAGAATTGTATGGGGATGATTGATTGAAATTCTGGTATTTCTTTACACAAAACATAGTGACAAGTAAAGTTTCATAAGAATAATAAATTGATCATTATGAACTGAATAAATATTAATGCAAATGTTTAACGACATACTATGTCAAAGTAATATTATAGGTTAATAATATGGTGACATACAGGCGGGATGTAAATTTTAAATAAAGGTTGTGGTTGTAATTTTTGATTTATTTAAAATTTACATCCCGCTTGTATGTCGCCATATTATTAACCTTGAATAAATATTAATCATTTCACTACAATTTTCATTAGTCCGCATATTAGCTCTCTCGGGTCAATGTGTTTAAGTGTAACTTCCAATTCTCAGTGGAAATATTACACTTTCCATGGTCTCTACTAAAATATTTTGAAAACGCTACTTTTCTATATGAAACAACTATCAAAAAAGGTAAATTTACAGCCTATATTTGACTAAAAATACAGTAATAAAGGTGATTTAAAAGAGCAAAGTAATCCATGTGGGTTTCAAACAAACATTTTGATTATTTTAACTTTGACCAACTGTAAGCATAGACAACGTATACTTATAGACCGGCAACAGTCGGCTTTGGCCGTGACCCGATTTTTCTGCGCGAGAGTGATAGAAGAGAAAGAGAGGTTGTCACGCCACTCTCAAACAGAGATGGCGCTGATGCTCAACCGCCTCAAAGAATCCTACTTTAGCTACGTACAATTTATAGGTCCGGGAAATAAAAAGCGCGTTTTTCGAATTAACGTCTTGTCCGATATACATACTTAAAACAATATTTAAATGATACTGTCATGAGTAGACACGCAAAAACTATGGTATCTACGATGAATGACTCATTTAAATACAAGCTTGTTTTCGTATGCAGATTGGACAAGCCGTAGTCAATAATTAATTATTAATTAAAGGTCTTGCAGTGCAAAATTTAATTAATATGTAATTACTTCGAAAAGCGCATCATTTTATTTCACCCACATAACTATGCATTGCAAGTCCTATGCATTCAATTTATTTAGTTGATGGGCGAAATAAGAAGCAATCATTGACAATAATACATATTTATTAACAAAAATACATATATAAACATTTAGACAGTCGATTTTGGGCTAAATACCTTTCAAACGCTGGTAAGGAATCGCATCATGCATTAAATTTGTCCTACAGATTCTACCAGAATTTGGAACTTTCCACTTTGTTGAAAAGTGCAGGTCACACTCTGTAATTCTTCCTGAGGCGCACAAGTCCCAGGTTTCACAAATCCGCTGGATTAAGTTGATTCAGCCAAAAACCAAAGAGCTGCAAGTCAAATTCAATGTTACTTAGTTTAATAGTAAAAAGAAAATATCAATTGCGGACAGCTCTGAGAATATAATACAAACAATAAACTACTTTATCTTTACTTACATTTGGATCCTTTGAAAATGTATGCTTATGCATTGCTTTTCCGGTTGACGGACAAGTCCGTACGCAGCAGTGACATATCATCATATTGACATTAATTCAAAAACAAACACGACGAACCACTACGCATGTGTCACAATGACAAATAAATTCTTGCGGTTCGATAGTACAATGCCGATATTACCGACAAAGTGACAACAACGCCATCTCGGTTTGCGAGTGGCGGAAAAAAAATTGGGATATGTCAAAAGTGCCGGAGTGCCAGCCGCATGACTGTAAGACAACAAGTAAAGTCTGTCCATTGTTTATATGTCAAATATATCAAATATTTGTCATTAAAATTGTAAATTTTAAATCAACAAATGTCAATTATTGGCGATTAAGGTTATGAGTTTGACAATTAATTGTCTGTATTGTCACTCAACTCCGAATTCTTTGTATTGTTATTCAACTCCATAGATATGCATGTCACTTGATAAAGTCAAGATATTTGGCATTATGTGCTTGTTTATATATGTTTTATATATGTTTTTACCCTCGGGCGACTTAAAAAGCTCGAGGGCCGATAGGCCCGAGAACGGTCACCTTCGGGACATAAACATCCGTTTAATGCCCTTCCTTGGTATATACCACAGTATATACTATATACAGGGTTAGCCAAAATTACCGGAACATAAATAATAAATCCAACTGTAAGAAATTTCTAAAAATTGTTCAAACAAAAGTTTTTTAGCTTTAAACAAGCTATCTATATATATTTTAAATATATTTTCAATGTACAGGGTGCTCATTTTATAATAGAAATTCGGCAACCTATCCTTTTTTAAATAGAACGCCTTATATATTATTACATTTTTTAATTCTAAGATTAATTCTAAGAATTATTTTATAGGAATCATATTTTTATAAAATGCATTATTTTTTATTTATATGCTATTAATCAAAAATAGTCAAAGTTACTGGAATACTTTAATAATTCTCCAACTGTAAATAAAATCAAAAAAATTTTCAAACAAAAGTTTTTTGGGTTTAAACAACTTCTCGTTCAAATATATTTTAATATACAGGATGTTTATTTTATAATGGAAATTTGCAAACCTTTCTTTTTTCTAACAGAACACCCTGTGTATTTTTATTTTTTTAGTTCTAAGATTAATTCTAAGAACATTTTATAGAAACAAGTTTTTTGAAAATGCAATATTTTTGAGTTATGAGCAATTAAGCAAAACTACTGAACTTAAGAATAAATTTAACAATATTTTTCCATTTACATACACATTTATTTTAATGTGACAGTTTGAACATTTAATTTAATTCTATTTAATTGTGTTATTTTCTCTTCATTTATTTACTTTTTACCGGCTTGGTTAAAGTAAAAGTTCAGGAGCATTGATTAATTGCTTATAACTAAGAAATTAAAATTTTATTAAGAAATAATTCCAACATAACATTCTTAGAATTAATCTTAGCATTAAATTTATTTGAAAAATTTTTTTATTTTATTTACAGTTGGAGAATTATTAAAGTGTTAAAAAATTATGCATTTTATAAAAATATGATTCCTATAAAGAATCCTTAGAATTAATCTTAGAATAGGGTATTCTGGTGTTTTTGAAATTGTCATTTTTTACAAAGTATGGGTGCTACCGTTTGCTACTTCACAAGTAAAATATCAAACATTGTTTTAAATTAAGAGAAATCGTTGTTTGAAGTTTGAATTAGGATTGGTCTTTGTGACGTCACAAAGACCGCTCAAAGTGAGCGACTTGACAACGTTGCTATATCTAGGGTGCACGTAGTAAATTTTTGTCTCCTGTTGTGTCAACGTTTAGAATCGCTCGTTTGTTGACACCTGCTTTGGTTATTGAGGTTATATCAAACACTTGTTCAAAATGTATAAACTCCAACGCCGACATTGTTCTGTGCCGGGCTGTAACAGCAGTAGAACAGTAAAACTCCTGATAAGATTTTCTTTATATTGCTGACTAGCGAGATGAGAGATGTTTGCCTTCAAGTTTCAATGATCAAATCATTTCTCAAAAAAGTTACCTTTATTCGTTGTCAAACAACAGGGTCGCCAACCGTCAACTTGGCCGATCAGCTGTTCGAGAGCTGGCCGCTGTTGCCACCGCTACTAGGGATCGGTAATCATCGTGTATTTCCGAGGGTGGTCGGTGAATTCAAACGAAATGCACTTTTAATTGCAATTATCTCATAGAAAAACTAAATAAAAAAGCTCATAGCTTAACTTTATGAATCCTCATAAATTGTACAATAGGTTAAACCGAATAACTTAAAAATAACTTAAATTTTGACATGACCGGAATACCCTATTAAAAAATCTGATGTGGCCAGGCACATGACTTTATCATACTATATATAAAATTAATAGTTTAGCTGCATGAGACTCTATTTGATCGAGATCGGCCATGTCTGCATTAAAATAAAACTACTAGAACTAGACAGATATGTCGATTAAAGCTGCGTTCGGATATTGTACTCCGTTGACACCGGGTACACCGTCCAAATGACACTTACGTGTTATTGGGTGTAAAAAGTGCAATGCAATATGCGAACGCAGCTTATATTGACAGAAGTTATTGTCAAAACATTAGCGTTTGACACCAAGACTACCTACTGTCATTAGAATCAAAAAAATCTGACAAATCCTAGCTACTAGTTTTCATGCAGTATCGACCGATCTTGTAGAAATAGAATTTGCTCATGCAGCTAAACTATTGATTGTACCAAAAAATGTCATAGTGATTAATTATTCAGAATTTCCTCATCTTTAATTTATTATTTAACTATGTCGACGAAATTCCAGAAATGGCGGCTTATTTGAAAAATCTTTCAAAAATGCTAAGACTAAACCTCCAGTTCCTTTGGACCCTCTTCAACAGAAAGTTTTTCAGCTCTAAGTTTGGTTATGAAACTTCTAAATATGAAGTTTCGTTTCGATACCTTTAGTAGTTTCTCCGGAATCGTCGCCACAAAAAACGGGTACACACATACACACACACAGACACACACACACAGACATTTTTTTGTACCTTGGTCAAAAATGTTCAGGGGGCCCAAAAAGACATATTTCCGCTAAAATCTCAAAAATTTTTTTTGGCACGATTACAATACTTTACATACTGCGTATGCTGAAGTAAAAATGTAATAATAATTTCTATAATAAAATGAGCTCTCTGTATATTGAAAATATATTTAGACGATAGCTTGTTTAAAGCCAAAAAATTTTTGTTTGAAGAATTGTTTGATATTTCTTACGGTTGAAGAATTATTTAGATGTTCCGGTAATTTTGGCTAGCCCTGTATATATTGTTATCATAAAAATGTCATTGTTCACAGAGAAACTGTCTTTAAAATGCAAGACCGTCTATTTTATTTGAACTTGAATTTAATCCACAAAAACATTGGTTTAGGCTGGTTTTTACAATGCCAGTTTAAACTATAAACCGAGTTTAAATATTCACAATCGTTAAAGACTTATTAAAGACTTTATGGTTTAAACTTTCATTGAAACCCATGGCTTTTAGAGTTAAACCTGACAAACTATTAAGTATGCAAAAATTTCATCTCTATAAATTAGAGTTGATCCAACAATTTCTTATGTAAGCTATTAAAAATTACATACTGTTGAATAGAGATTAAAAACTTCTATCGAGAAAGAAGCCATTTGTAAAAAAATGGAGATGACAGCATAACTGTTAAAGAGTTTAAAAAGTTCAGCAATCATCATAAAACGTCATATTTTCAAAGCCTTTCAAATAGCTAATAATATTAAATTATTAGTTTACGTTATTCAAAAAATTCTCTAACAAAAAATTCTTAATAATTTTTAGGGACATTCGCCAGCTGGAGGATGTTTGTTAGCCATGAGCTGCGAATACAGAGTTATGGTAAACAATTATTCGATAGGCCTGAATGAGACACAATTGGGCATTGTTGCCCCATTCTGGTTTATCTCAACAATGAGAAATACGTTGAGCATTCGTGATACAGAATTAGCCTTAACATCGGGAAGATTGTTCAGCACCCAAGAAGCTTTGAATGCTGGCCTTATCGATGAAGTAGCCACAGATAAAGATGAATTGATGGCAAAAGCTGAAGCGTTCTTCAAAAGATTCGCTAAAATTAATCCCTTGGCTAGACAGCTAACCAAAACTGCGCTCAGAGATAAAGATGTCGATGTAAGTTACAATTCCTACTATATAGATAGGGTATAGTTGATATTGAGGAAATCCTGTAAAATTACAGATGTGTTTGTGTATTTGTGTAATTTTACAAGATATTTGTGTAATTTTACAAGATATTTATGTAATTTTACTGGATATGTATGGTAATATTACAGTAAATAATATAGGCATGGTATTTCTGGTATATTTACAGATGCTTCGTGAGAAAAAAGAACAAGACTTGGAGCAATTTTTATTCTTTGTGAACCAACCGAAGGTGCAGAAAGGGCTTGAAATGTACCTGGAATCCCTCAAGAAAAAATCGGCGAAGTAAAGTTGATTTTCTGTATTTTTGATAAGAGATAAAACAATAGATATTCTATTTTAATGCTCAACAAAGCAAAAATGTAATTTTATATGGTATACAATATACACAATTTTTACATAGAATTTTCTTATTTATTATGTTCCAAACTTCCTTTTTTAAATATATTTTATAAAAAAAAACAGTTAATTTTAAGGTAAACGTCCCAAATTTAGACGCTGTCCTAAATTCCGACATATTTCTGTTCAGTTGGATAAAATAAGAAATCTACAACATTGAACTTTATTTTAGGACATCCGGTTTGTTGTTTTGACATTACACTTATCAACCCCCAATCGTTTCTTATTCTACCAATGTTCTAACGGTCACAATATAACCTAGAAGTTTGACTGATCTTGATAATTGAGTGTTATGCTAAAAGTTGATTTTTTCCTTATAAGGTATAACTGCAATTCGACTTCTTTTTACAGCGCTACAGGATAACAGTAATTAAGAAGATTCTAATAATATCTATGTAGGCTGACTAAAAATGCTTTATATTTTCAGTAATAATATAACAAGAGAGTGAGAATAAACTGAAAATAATTTGACAGATTGTTTGAAAACTTGTTGCCACTCGAGCCCTGCGGGCTCTCGTGACTATTACCAAATGGCAACAAGTTTGAACAAAATCTGTGAAATTATTTTCTAATTTATGGAACTCTCGAGTTATATTTGACTAGATTGTTTTTTGATTCACAAATTTTTACAATAAAAAAGATCAATAAAACTATCATAAAATTATTGAAAAATTTAATTTAATTAATTATTACTTACAATATATGAAAATATCGTTGACACATTGTGAATATATTAAAAGAATTAACAATTTAAATTAGTACAATGAAAAACGCAATTATTAAAAATATTTCGAGACTCATTATTTATTGAGGATCTGGAATTCCTTGTTATATTAAGTGTTTCCTCCTGCGTATTTTCTCTAAGATTATTTATTATATTTGAATGATGTTCTTGGTTCAATTGTAAGTATGGTTTAATCGAACTTGCAGAATTATGACCAGTGACCTTGATTAGTTCTTGTTCTCCTACACCAGCTTTTGAAAGCTTACTTACTGCACTTGATCTGGCAGAATGGTTAGTTATTTTTTTAGTAACTGTGTCTAGACCTACTTTTTCTGCGGATTCTTTCATCCATTTTGAAATTGAATTTATTCCCACAGGAACGTTTTTATACCAAAAACCATGAGTTTGCCAAGCCGGATTTGGAGTAAGAAACAAGCGTTCGGTTTTAATATTTTCTTCACGTTTACTCATTAGTTTTTCAAAAAGACGAACAGGGCAAATATCTGGGTTATTTATGTTTGGAGTCAACCATTTACTACTATTAGCGCACCTTTGTGCTCCACCCTGTGCAGTTTTTGTAAAGATGGGATTGTATTCAATGCGGCCAGTATTTAATCTTTTTATGTCGGTTTCTTTTTTAAAATAATGAACTAAACATTTCGTAGCTTCTCCTCCCCTCCAAGCTAGCTCATATGATGCAACGTGAAAAAACTTTCTTTGCAATCCACAAGGTGTATCTTCGTCCCAATAGTTAAAAATTTGCAACAATTCTGTATTAGAAAGTGCCACAGAAGTTTGTTTGTGCTTTTCAGGATGATTTTGTAAAATTTTTCTTTTTGCATCTCTTGCATTCCGAGCATTTCTGAATTCTATATCATGGAAAGGATCAAAGGACCTGTTATACTTATTAAAGTAAAGTTCTTGAACTAATTTTTCCGTTTTATTCCACATTGTCTTTATTACTGCTTCTTTATAATCATTTCCGTCTTTTCTTTTCATGTTATAAGCCCAATCTTTTAAAATCAATGGCAGAGTAGCTATTGTAGTAGATTGATCCAGAATATAATTTCTTTCTTTGGTGAAGGTCTTAAATTGTCTCCATATAGACTGATTACTTATTAGAGTATTTTTCGAAGTAGTTTCTAAAATCTTTTTTGTAATTTCTGCATTAGAAAAGGTACTAAACCGATGACTTTCACCCATTTTGCGTTGACACAATTAAGTAATTATTTTGACAAGTACCTGACAGTTGCTAGGCAAATAAAAGCTACAGTGATTATTCCCGAGAATAATCACAAGAGATTTATTCCTACTATAATAATGACATAATTGGTTGAAACTTACCCTTGTGACAAATAAAGAAGCATTTCATTGGTTTTAAGAAACGTCAAAAAATAATCATAATAATACGGTGTACTACTCTTTTAACCACTATTATTTACAAATTTAGGGCTGTCGGAATTAGGTACATATAAATATAGCACGTCAGTAAATCAGACATGTGTGTCGGAATTGTGTACACTAGGGTGGTCAAAATTTATACCTTGCAAAATCTTTTCTTTTGCTGGAGGGCAATGACCCCCCCCAATCGGCTCCTTTTCCGGAAAAAAAATTCCCCTAAAATTTGAGAAAAATCGGTTAACGTTAACACGTGCCACCAAGCACTTCAAAGTTAACATTTAAAATACATTGGAAAAATGCATCTTTTTTTCCTTTTGTTTTTTTTCATGTTTCGGATTTACAAAAAAAATTGCGGGATAGATTGTTCAGAAATTGTTCAGAACTTCCCAAATATCAAATCCACAACCACTATTTTTTCTTCACCGCCCCCACCTTCTCCTGCAGTACCCTAAAAATGAGGTAAATTTTTTTCCAAATTTACAATTTTACAATGTTACGTGATTTATTCTTTTTTTGATAGAAATTACTATTATTGAATTGTTGTCATGTATTTTGTCATTTATTAACAAATTTAAAAATAAATTAAATTAAATTATTGTTTTTATCATTTATTAACTAATTAGCAATTGTTTAAACAATTACAATTTGTTTAAACAAAAATATATGTTGTTACGCACATATTTTTCTAATTTTGCAGAAATTATTAGATTATTGGTATTTCGTATCATTTATTAACTAATTTGCAATCGTTTAAACAAATATATACATAGTAACGGACATAATTTTCTATATTTTTTGTGCATAAATTAGTATTAGATTATTGGCAGTTTTTGGGCATTTATTAACTAATTTGTAATATTAAATTATTGGCATTTTTGTCATTTATTAACGAATTTGCAATTCTTTAAACAAGTACCATTTTTTTAAACAAATATTTACAATGTTTTTTGTTTTTCCTCTTGTAGAATTTATATTGTTACATTGTTGGGAAGTTTGTATATACTTTATTACTTTGTTACTTTTTGAATTTGCAATTCTTTAAACAAGAACCAATTTTTTAAACAAAAATTTACAATGTTTTTTGTTTTTCCTGTTGTAGAAATTAGATTGTTACATTGTTGGCAAGTTTTTTGTACTTTATTACTTTGCTACTTTTTCAATTTGTAATTCTTTAAACATGAACCAATTTTTTAAACAAAAATTTACAATGTTTTTTGTTTTTCCTCTTGTAGAAAATATATTGTTACATTGTTGGCAAATTTTTTGTAATTTGTTACTTAATGTGCAACTGTTTGACAAATAAATTTGTTTAAACAATAATATCCAATGTTATACGTCAGTACCATTGTATATTTTTGTTTAAACAAGTGGTATTTATTTAAACAATTGCAAACTAGTTAATTAATGACAAACAATGCCAACAATCTAATTATAATTTCTGATAAAACTAAAAAATATGTCTGTAACATTGTATATTTTTGTAAACAAATGGTATTTATTTTTTTTTATTTATTATTTGTTTATACAATTGCAAATTAGTTAGCAAATGACAAAAAATGCCAATAACCTAATAATAAAATACGAACAAATGGAAAAATATGTGCGTAACATGCGTAACCGTATATTTTTGCTTAAACAAATGCTTATTGTTTAAACAATTTCAAATTATTACTAGATATAGATTCGTACGGACATACCGTACCTTTCCGGACTTGTCATAGGCCTCAGTAGCTCAGATGGGAGAGCATTGTGCTCGAAACGCAAAGGTCCCTGGTTCGAATCCAGGTTGTGGCTGTAATTTTTGATTTATTTAATAATTTGCATCCCGCCTGGACATCACCATTTACTTTACATACATTAATTTCAAATTAGTTAATAAATGACAAAAAATATGTCAATAATCGAATAATAATCACTTCTGCCAAAAACAATAATAAAACACGTTAACGTTAACCGATTTTTCAAAAATTTGGGGGGAATTTTTTTTTTCTGGAAAAGGAACAGATTCGGGGGGGGGGATTGTTACCCTCTAGCGAAAAGTCCGTTTTTTGGACCACCCTAGTGTACACGGTTAGAAGTAATACATATGGCTCTATTGCTGTATTTACACAAGAAAATAACATATTTTACATCGTTTGCTATATTACAATAAGTTAATTGTACGCATTTTGTCCGTAATTCCGACACAAGTGTCGGAATTACGGACATCAATAATCCCTAATTATTTCAGGGTGTCGGAACTACGATCATCAATAGTCCCTAATTCCGTCATAAATATCGACAGGCATCATAGGAGAATATGACATAAGACAGAATGCTGCAACACTTGCAGCAGAGAGTAGCGATTTTGGCATTAATAACCTTTGGAGATAACAGTTGAACTCACGCCATCTCCATTAAAAAAATCATTATTCTGGTCTGAAACACCCAAATAAAGTAAAAAGAAACTGTTCTCCTGTAACACTATCTCTAATGCTTGGAGAGAATATTTGTTAATAAAAAAGGAGGAAGCACAAAAGAAAATCATTCTAGAGAAATAAGAAAGAATCGAAAAAGGAACAGAATAAAAAGCTGCGAGAACACAAAAAATTCTAGATCGCTTTCTTTTATCCTACTAGAGCACCATTTTAATTGAAGTCCCGTCAGTAGTAAAATAAAACTATTTCGATGATAATTAGTAAATATTTACATATATGGAGATAAGGCCGATAACTTCACTTAACTATTTTCAAGTAAATTGTAATTCGCAGCTATCATTACGTCTAGTTATAAGTACACAAAACTGATTAGAACATCAAAAATGGCAATGAAGAGCATTTTAAGACCAGCAAAATGTTTATCAACAACCCTTAGATGTTATAGTTCAACACCCAAGTTGATCAGCGTAAAGATGAATGAAAAAAGCGGTATTGCTACAGTTTCCATGGATCGACAACCTTTGAACGGGTTGAACTACGAATTTTTAAAAGAACTTGACGATATATTACATGATTTAGAGAATACCAATGCTAGAGGTGTCATATTAACGTCGGTAAACTTTTAAAAGCATGAGCAAGTTTTTATTCATGTTTATTTTACTTTTTAGTCGTTGAAAACTGTATTTACCGCTGGTTTGGATATCATGGAATTGTATAAACCGGACCCTGACAAAGTGAAGGCATTGTGTAGTCAGTTGCAGGACACTTGGATGACGTTATACAGCACACCGTACCCAACTGTCGCAGCTATTACAGTACGTTTGTTTGATATTTCGGAAATTATTAGATCGATAAATCATTTATTCTCGCTAAGTCTCGCTCCAAAAATGTACAGGTACGGTCTCAGGTTGCTTTATAGTATTTGACGAGCACATAACTAAGGATGAAAAGCGTGAGCATGAAGTTTATACACGAGCTATAGGCGAGCAATTTATATTCGTTATGTGCGAGTCAGAACTGACGTTTTATCTACCGTTATCTACGACTCATAAATTCCATTCAAATATTTGAATAGTATATTATTCTATGAGCAAGTAATGTAAGCAATTACTCACGAGAACGAAATTTGCAGCACGAGCCGTAGGCGAGTGCTGCAAAACGTTCCTTATCACAACAATACGTATAGTCGGGCCAACTTAAGTAGACGGGTCCGAATATAGCTATTTAAATAAACCATGCTTTCATTACCAACTTCAGATAAATTAAAAACAAAGTAACAAAATGCAATAGACGTTTCTTGTTCTGGTTTCTCACGATGTGCGCGCGCATTTCTCCCAGGACCACGCAGGACTAAATTAAGTTGGCAACTGTGCTTTGTAAAACGCCTAATAGTATCAAATGAAATGTAATTGATAAAAGATGGTGTGAAAATGACATGCTATCATTGAAAACTGAATAATTATATGAAATATATGAAACATGAAAACCAAAATACCTACTGTGTTTTTAGGTTAGGACACTTCAGCAAATTTTCCAAAGTACATAAAGACAGGTACACCCCACCTTGAGTTGGGATACGTAGATACAGAATACTTCATGATTAAAGCCGAAATTGGTAATTTTACTTGGAATGCGTGTTTTCTGGGGTTTTAAAGCAATATTATGTTACCAGATCTGACAGCGTCGGCAAAGTCTTCTGCGCATGCTGTCTAGCATTTTGGGTGAGAAGTAGAAGCCCCTATTATCCACCTTTTTAAATTTTGCTTGTTTTTATTGTAATTATTGATTCAGTAATTCTTATAGCCATGGGCGCCGTTACATATGGGCAGGGGGGGCGCTTGCTCTCCCCCTGGATTTCGAACCCAACTACCGCTACGCGAAAAACGAAAAAGATAGGAGTGGTCGAGAAATTTGTGATCGATCTTTCTCTTTGATCACAATTGAAGACCGATAAATAGATCTGATCGATAAATCGGTTATTATCATATTAGATGGATCTTTTGATCATAGATCAGGCTGATCTTTTTGATCAGATGGATCTCGCATATCAAACCGAGTTGAAAGCTATGAATTTATTTAACAGGCAGGTCAGTCGCCGCCCGGCCTGTGTGTAAAATATTTTGGCGGCTAGGCTTGAAAGTTATTAACTAAACGCGTAGCGGGCAATTAGCATCTTTCGTGTCCCCACAAAGATGTAAAATAGGTTGTATAAAGTATCATAGAATATCGTTGTATAAAATCAAATAATTTAAAAAGATTTATAGATAACCCATTATTGGCTAAAATTGGTACTAAAATTACAAAACTTCGGTTAATGAAAAGGGAGTTTCAAAAACGTTAAATAATAAAAAATTTCACATAAAAGTTATTTGGTATTAAAAGGGCCATCCTATGATACATGACAATTGATTCTCTATGCTGTTTGTAATATTGGTACCATTTTCTGACTCCCTCCAGCGTTGACACAATACATTTCCGTACATGAGTTCGTTCAAAAGTTAGTAGTTGACCTAACATTGTCGCGTTACAAGTGTTCAAGTATAATGGTAATATAAAAAAATATTATTTCGTCGTCGATTATCCTAAACACATAATTTTCAAATTAATCCACTTTTCTCTACATTTAGTCATTATTTCTCGTTAACGGGGTAAATTTTAAAATAATATTGTTGCCTTTTTATTGTTTATCAATTTGTTATTAAGATATTGTATCAGATTCTCGATGACCACGAGCTAGAAATTATTATAGGAAATTAACAACAATGTCTCCTAACGTATTAAAAAGTAATAAAAAGGCTACAATATTGGTTGAAAATTATACAAAATCTTAAATTCTAGAATAAGAGTTCAATGATTCAGAAACAAAATTTATTTACAAACAATTATTAATTAAAAATATTAATCCCACATTAATAACCGATATAGAAAGACGGCAAATTGACTTGAAATTCAATGAATATCAATATATAATAAGTAAGTGTTGTCGAGCATACAGGGATCACGACCATGGATGCCTATTAACACACAAAAATGTGAACAAAACATTTCACTACCTTAAAGCGATAGAGATTTCTCAGAGTGTATGCAAAATAACACAAGACGAAAATGCTGCAAAACAGTTAATAGCATTAGTACATTGCGTCACCATTTAATACGAATGCCCCCCCTGGAACATTTTCTAACGGCGCCCATGATGAGTATGTGTATTTTTGACTGGTAGTGATTAGTACCTACCTGTAGAAAATTGTTATATAATAATTTTTAGGGACATGCTCCAGGTGGGGGATGTTTATTTGGATTGTGCTGCGAATACCGAATTATGGTTGACAACTACAAGATAGGTATGAACGAGACACAATTGGGGATTGTGCCGCCATTCTGGGTGATCTCAGCCATGAAAAATACGATTAGCGTGCGCAATACGGAATTAGCGTTAACGCCAGGAAGATTTTTTAGCACTCAAGAGGCGTTGAAAATTGGTCTTATCGATGAAATAGCAGCAGATAGAGATGAAGCGATAACAAAAGCTGAAGCGTTCTTTAAGAGATTTGCTAAAATTAATCCATTGGCTAGACAGCTAACCAAAACTTCCCTCAGACATAAAGATGTCGATGTAAGTTTAGATTCCTAGTATACCAACACAGCTAAACTATTAATTTTATATATAGTATGATAGTCATGTGCCTGGTCACGTCAGTTTTTTTTTTAATTACAAAGAAAAATAATGTGTTAAAAATACAATAATTTGTTAAAGATAATCTAAGATAAGTGACTATTTTGGCCAAAAAAGAACACAATCGGACAAGTGAAAACTGTTCCTGGTATAATTTAGTCGTACAATCTGAATCTGAAATTCCAAATTGTGTCTAAATATTGAGAAAAATGCATTTTTATATTTTTTAGCGCAGTTTTTTTTTTTTACTAAAACTAGCCTCAAGTCAAAATGTCTTCTGATTCAGATTCTACAGAAAAACAGCATACCAGAAACAGTTATCAATTGTTAGATTTTGTTCATAAGGTTAATTGACGAAATAAATAGTGAAGAAAGAGTTTGCAGTACTAGTTTTTTAACATTTTATTTTGCATTAAAATTTTAGAAATTTTATCATAAATCAAATAAATGTTTGTACTAAAACAGTAGATCAGTAGATAACATCAAACAGTAGATGCTAAAACAATTGCTACCGACTTTCACAGCTGAAGTCAAAAAGTCATATGTCAGAAATTAGCTAATTAAATTTTTAACTCGGACAATTGGTAACCCGTGTATACCCAGTATACCAATCTTAGTCGCAACAGTCAATTGTTTCCTGGCTTTGACAATTGCACAACTTTGCTTATTTACCCAATTTAACTTTGTAGCGTTAATAATAACAAAATAAGCAATAGTTGATATATTATTATCTTATAATATATTTACAGGAACTCCGTAAGAAGAAACAACAAGATGTCGATGAATTTTTCTCTGTGGTCACCCATCCAAAGGTGCAAAAAGAACTCAAAGTATACCTAGAGTCGCTCAAGAAAAAATCGGGATAGTATAAATAGATTTTATATATTTGTTATAAGATATTAAAAAAATTAAATATACTTTAGATTTTGATATTTGTCGTATCAATCCAAAGCTGCCGATATGTCAGGGTCCAGCGCGGGCCCGACGGCAATATTCGCCAAATCGTCAAATTCCTCTCGTTGCAAATCCAAATAATAGTTAATTTCCAGTACTTTTGTACGATTTCGGCTTATTTCATCCCTAAAATAAATACATATTAAAAAAGAAAACATTTTTAGAAGGCCTTACATATTATAGGGTTGAGATGTTTCAAAATAAGAAGAGGGTATCCCTGACGTTACCTCTGCTTTGGAATACATTGCCCGGGCACCACGTGCCACCCTCTTCTTATTTTGAAACAACTCTACAATTCTGTTTTCTATCTAACTTTGCTAAATTGCTGACCAGTCCGTCCAACCAAGCCTTGGCCCTACTGACAAGACGATCTTCACGATTATCGATTGCTTGTAGATGCATGTCGTGAGACGCCGCCAAACTGTTCATTAGAACATCTTTGTCGGACATTAGCTGCAACAGATAAATACGTAAACTTGCTGATAAAAAAATCTAGTTTTTTTTTAGAAAATGTGGTACACGTTGCCAAAAATGTGTGAAGTGTACAATCACGTACTGTAAGATAATCGTTTATTATTAGATAATCCACCAGATACGTAGATTTTGTGTAATGTTGTCAACCAAGGAGTTTAAGTTATGAGGTCCATATCGCTTATTTTTGTACTATTTGAAGAGAAAACGTAATTTGAGCACAACTCGGTAACCAGTAGAGACAGACACTTTTCCTATGTAAATTTGTAATCAGCGCACCCATCTCAGTAGGATAGCAAATGGTACCCGACTAGTTGGGTATTCTTCTACGCATGCGCAAAGGAATTTTGGAGGGGCAAAACCTCCATTGCGCATGCGTAGAAGAATACCCAATTAGTCGGGTACTTGTTTTACTGCTGCTCGAACAAACCTAATGTTACGTGGTTTACTATTTTTTTTGGCAGAAGTGATTATTATTGGATGATTGCAAATTCACAATGATTACAAATACAATTTCTTTACAAACATACAACGTTATGGACATATTTTTTTTTCAGAAATTATTATGAGATTATTGGCATTGTTTGTCATTAATTAACTAGTTTGCAATTGTTTAAATAAATACCATTTGTTTAAACAACACGTACTGACGTATCTTTTTGGCAAAAATTATTATTGCATTTCTTATCTTTTCTTTCTTGCCAAATTTGTACTAATTTTCAATTATAACCTATAATAATATAATTAGTGTTGCAACCACATTACTTGTTTGACCGATATCGTAAAACCACCAAAATTACAAAAAAGACCTGAAATCCTATAATATTTCTAAAGTAACAAATTACAAAAAAAAAAACATGCCAAAAATGTAACAATAATAATTTCTAGAAAAGGAAAAACAAAAAAACATTGTAAATTTTTGTTTAAAAAATGGTACTTGTTTAATGAATTGCAAATTCGTTACTAATAAACAAAAAAATGCCAATAATTTATTAATAGTATCTGCAATAAATATAAAAAATATGTCCGTAACAATGTATATATGTATTTGCTTAAACAATTACAAATTGTGAAGTAAATGGTGATATCCAGGCGGGATGCAAATTTTAAATAAATCAAAAATTACAGCCACAACCTGGATTCGAACCAGGGACCTTTCCGTTTCTAGCAGAATGCTCTCCCAACTGTAATTTTTGATTCATTTAAAATTTGCATCCCGCCTGGATATCACCATTTACTTCACATTCAGTAATCATTACGGTACGTCCGGAAGGGTACGGTATGGCCGTACGAAAATATATATCTAGTTATAATTACAAATTGGTTAACAACTGTCAAAAAACTGCCAATAATCTAATAATAATTTATGCAAAAAATATAGAAAATTATGTCCTTTACAATGTATATATTTGTTTAAACAAATGGTATTTGTTTAAACAAAGAGTATTATTAATATTATTAGTTAATAAATGACAAAAAATACCAATAATCTAATAAGTTCTGCAAAATTAGATAAATATGTGCATAACAACATATATTTTTGTTCAAACAATTGCTAATTAGTTAATAAATGAAAAAAACAACAATTTAATAATTTTTGCAAAAAATTGAAAAATATGTTCGTAACATCGTATTATATTTTTGTTTATACAAATAATAATTGTTTAAACAATTTTTTAATTTTTACTTTATCATACGCAGTATGTAAAGTATTGTAATCTTTTTGGGTCCCCTGAACATTTTTGACCAAGGTACAAAAAAATGTCTGTGTGTGTGTGTACCCGTTTTTTGTGACGACGATTCCGGAGAAACTACTACAGGTATCGGGACGAAACTTCATATTTAGAAGTTTCATAACCAAACTTAGAGCTGAAAAGGTTTCTGTTGAAAAGGGTACAAAGGAACTAGAGGTTTAGTCTTAGCATTTTTGAAAGATTTTGCAAATACGCCGCCATTTCTGGAATTTCGTCGAAATAGTTAAATAATAAATTAAAGATGAGGAAATTCTGAATAATTTATTACTATGACATTTTTTGGTACAATCAATAGTATAGTTGCATGAGCAAATTCTATTTCATCGAGATCGATCGTACTGCATTTAAACTAGTAGCCAGGATATGTCAGAAATTATGATTCTAATGACAGTAGGTAATGTCAGGCTAATGTTTTGACATGATTTTGACAACATATACTGTCAATATAAGCTGCGTTCGGATATTGTACACCGTCAGTTTTTACACCCAATAACACGTAAGTGTCATTTGAACGGTGTACCCGGTGTCAACGGTGTACAATATCCGAACGCAGCTTAATCGACATAATATCTGTCTAGTTCTACTAGTTTTATTTTAATGCAGACATAGGCGATCTCGATCAAATAGAAACTCATGCAGCTAAATTATTAATTTTATATATAGTATGATAAAGTCATGTGCCTGGCCACATCAGATTTTTAAATTTGTTCGTAAATAACAAAAAACATGTCAAAAATCCAATAATAGTCATTTCTGTCAAAAAAATAATAAATTACGTAACTTTGTAAAATTGTAAATTTTGTAAAATTGTAAATTTTGCCTCGTTTTTAGGGTTGCAGGAAAGGGTGGGGGCGGTAAAAAAAATAGTGATTGTGGATTTGATCCTTGGGAAGTTCTGAACAATTTCCGATAATCTCTCGCAACTTTTTTTCTAAATTCCAAACGTGAAAAAAAAGGAAAAAAGATGCGCTTTTTCAATGTATTTAAATGGGATTTTTTTTTTCGGAAGGAACAGATTGAGGGGATCGTTGCCCTCCAGCAAAAAAAGATATTGCAAGGTATAAATTTGGACCACCCTAATATCCAACTATCGTTCAAGAAATATTGGAGAAGATTACCTGAATTTTTATATTATAGTTTATTCCAAGAATGCGTAGGTTTGGCGTCTATCTGCGTACATTAACAGACTGACAATATTTTTTCAAGTTTGCCACACCAAGTACTAAAAATTAATCTAATACTAACCGGTTTCAAGTCCTTGGGCACATGAAAATCCGCCGTCAGACTAGCCGTAGTCATATATCTCACGGCGCAGTCGTTTATATTCTCCGTGTAAGTTTGCTCTGCAGTTCTCATCAGCGCAAACATTCCTTGGGCATTCTCGATGAAATTATTGATCATCTCGGTGAGAGTCTGCTCAAAAGTCTGATTCACCTCTTCAAGCTGCTCATAGACGACAATTTCCAAGCCCATAAGTTTCTTCCACGTCTCATGGACCAGCACGTTGAATTCATCGGCAATCTCCGATACTTTTAGGTCATAGTCGTTCAGGGATATTTCTCTATTATCGACGTCGTCTTGGAGCTTCTTAATCCTGGCGAAAACTGCTTGTTTCTTCACACCAAATATCTCCATTTGTTCCTAAAAACGCGAAGTTTAGGAGTTTTGAAGAATTTTTGAGTTATGGCGCCGCAAAAAATGCGGAGTCAACTTACAATGCTCTCGTCTTGGCTTTTGTGTTTGGCGTTCTCCACGTTCTTTGAGAATTGTTCAACCTCCTTCTTCCGCAGTTGGTACTGATCTTGGCCTGAGGCAAAAACCTGCAAGCATTGCGTCACGAATGCCTGCTCGAATTCGTCGTAGTTTGCGGTCGCCTCTTCGCCGATTTTGAACAAGAGCTTGATGTCATTGTCGTTTTCGAACATCTGGTCGTACAGGTGATTACTGCCCAGAAATTCGACAAAACTGTCCGCGTACATTTCGGCTTCGGCATTTTCGGCCTCAATCTTGTCCTGTATCTCCTTCTCTTTCGCTTCAATGGTTTCAATTTCCAATAGTTGACTTCTATAACGGTTAAAAAGATGGTGTGAAATGTGAAAAGATTGGTCATTTTATTACTCTTTTTTGTTGTTGATCGATTGCTTTTATATAGCTTTATCTATCATTGTACGCGAGATATGAGATGATAAGGGTTACAAAAAAATTTTCGAGAATTATGCATTAAATCGACAATTTCTTGATAAATTCGGTAAACGGAAAAATTACATAAATTCGGGACTTATTGCGGATACGGGTGCGAATAATACGACGGTAAATAGGGAAAAAGTAAGTACCTGTGGTTGTCAGCACGGGCCAACTAATCTAGCGCAGGCAAAATAATTCAATAAAGAGATAAAAGGTTTCATTCCACGGAAATTTGTTAAATAATAAATCAAAAAAGGTTCAAACAATTCAGTTGCGGCTATTTCCGGGCGGATTCCGGTCGCGGCGACCAACCTGCACTGATAAAAATGAGTGCGAATTTACAAATGAAATTTACATTTTTTTCAGTAAACCTACCCTATTTGTCGGCAATTTTACCATAATTTTAAGCAAAAATACTAAATATCATTGAAAATGCAGTTACATTCATTAATTGTACAAACTGTAGGTAAATTTGCTAACAAATTTTTAAATTTCATAACAATTACTGCACCGGAACAAAATTACAAATCTATACATTAAAACTACTGTCTGATATGTAAATTTGCCCTCTGCTCGTGCAATTTTCCTTTCTGGATGGTAAAGTGCTACCGAGATAATTTTTATCGCGCTTGTGCAATAATGGGATATACAGTTCGAGTTCCGTTCGCCATCCGTTTGGTTGTGTTTACAGGAGCTAAGTTAGAGTTTTATTGAGTGCGATTGTCATATACAACTAATCTAACACTGTTAGTGCCTCTGTGACTTATCCTTTATCGGTGTCGTGTGGAATATTTGCCCCATATGGTTCTATAGTACTAAAAGATATAATATTGGTACATTCATCTCTTTGTATATTATGGAGGACTTTGCAAATATATACTACAAAGTGCAGGTAAAAGTTTGCAGTCTTGATATGTATAATTTCACTTTCACTAATTGGATGTTCTTTTTAGGATACAAGTGTTGATGATACTGACATTCTACAAATTCAAGGACTTGTGTGGTGTCCATAGGTAAGATTTCGCTTATTGTTCTTTCTTGTACATGCGGTCTTACAATCAAATTTATTACTAACATGTATAACACATATCATTTCAATCACCAATATAATAAAATACTTTTCTATAAACACTCATTAATAACTTTACACACACTCGGTACCTCAAAGGAAAGCAGCTGCTGACATTGTTTTACCCTGTATATGATATATGACTCATGTACTTCTTATTTTGATTTCAGGTAACACATTTTGGACTATATTATATGCTGTGGTTGGATTATCCCCAGGTTATCTTACTCTGGAGACGGTTTAGCTTTTTAAAAATTATTCCAAGTCAGGGTTGAAAAACGAATAAGGTGACGTAAGTTTACCATAGCATTTCAACTTAATATTGTTGAAATAATATTTAATTTATATTTAAAAGATATGTTTCTCTCTGTTAAGCAGATCGATTTATTTTATTATACGATATGTAGATAAGTATAGTCCATGGGTTCCTATTTTATTTCATTTACTTATGATTACATTTTTGTCAAGAACTTCTATTTATTTATTGTTAAAAATATGTAGATATATATATATATATATATATATATATATATATATATATATATATATATATATATATATATTATAAATATGTTTCACATGTTATTTATTGTTAAAATTATAATAAAACTTCATACTATTATTTTTTGTTTTTATTTATGATCTCCACATTAATAGGATTTTACTAGTGATTTTACAGTTGAGAATACAGGGTTGTCCGAGCAGTCGCATAACCAGTTTACAAACAGTTCTTTTGTGAGAAACCAGATAATGTTTCATTGGTATTTATAATGGAGTTATCATAGCAACATATGTGGTCCATCACAAAAGTACTGATTATTAACTGGTTTTCAGTTGCTTGGAGAAATCTAATATTAAAGTTGCAGAAAATTTACTGTACAACAATTAATTGCAATTCCGTGTTTACGGTAAATTTACTGAACGTCAGTAATTTTACTTACAAATACTATATAAAACCGTACACATCGGAAACCTCATTTCATATGAGAAGTAAATTTAAGCTCAAAGTAAAATTACAAACCACATGGTTTGTAATTCCCTTCTATACACTGAGGTAAAAAATGACCGCCGTGCCACACGGTAAAATTACCTTTTCAGTTTTATCAGTGTGTGAACACAAAGGCCAGCTATAACAGAGACAAACTATAGTCCGAGATGAATCCGTGGGAGAACGGTCTTCTTTGAATCCTGGTCGCGAGCGACGGTTCCAACTGTCAACACTGGGCCAACTAGTCGGGTGGGCTTTTGGTAAGAAACTGATTTTCCGGCGGGTTTATAGCGCCTTATATACCCGTCGGTGCGCACTTCTATACAAACACTAACTTGGCGACGGTAAACTGACAGGTACAAACTTTAAAATATCCATACAAACAGAAAATAGCCACGGCGATCTGTATAAATGTAAACGGGGTGAGATTGCGAGATAAAGTGGTTTTTCGTACCTAACCTAATATTTACATTTATCTATAACGAATAGGATGCTATTTCGTTACATGGTTTTCACGTTTCTAGGAATTCTAATGCGAGAGTTGTACCACGTTGCTTTGGTAACACGGATCAAATAGTTACCTGTTTGAGTCTCGCTCACAAAACTAACTGACATTTTGGTAAATTATTAAAGCAAAGACGTCTAAAAGGCTCTGTGTCGATTTCGAAAGCTCACGCGATGTCAAAAACGGTCGTTTATTCCGTTTTGTGGCACTATAAATACCTATCAAAATCGTCTATAAGCAATTAAATCATCTTCAATCCAATTGTATACCTCATTCCAAGTAAAAATGTATCTTAACAGTATTTGGGTTTCAATTTGATGCAAAAAATTCAATACTTGAAGGAAATTTTGATGTTGAAACAATGTTAGGTTATATTTATAGGACACTAACGTGAAAAAGGTCATTATATACCAGAAAATAAAACAACCAATATCATAATCAATTACCACTTTTAATTGTAAACAAAATCCACATATTACACACGCAAAAAATCATACTTAATCTTATAACAATATGTACAATATATACAATAATCCCACACATAAATTCTCCCTTTAATTCCTACGCCTACGGACCCTTGAGATACGCCAGGCATTTGGCTCCTCGTATTTATTATACAACGGCTCCAACCGCTGGTTCTTCTTGAACTTACTCAACTTCGTCGGATCTGAGAATTTAAAGAAAGCAGGCGCAAACTCGACCAACCATTTCGGATCGATCGTCGTCACCTCCCTCATATATTCCTTAGTAGTCTGCACCAACTCATGGTAGATCACCCACTCTGGTTGCCTGTTAAACAAAGCACTGGAGGGATGAATATAGACGACTTGACTATCGACCAATGTTCGATAACCTTCCTGCGGATCCTTCTTAGCCGCGTTACGGAAGAATCCAGAACAAACCGCCTTTTGGACTCGAACTGTGTTACGATCCGCGGAGACGACATCCAGTTTGTGACGATCCATTATCCCCAAGAGTTGCTTACGGACGTCTTGGGCTCGTTTCAGCGTACGGATTTGCACGAAGTTCTCATAACACCAAGCGTTTGAGAATTTGTTATTTTTCCAACTGTTGTAGACCGCTAGGAGGGTTAGGTGGTCGCCTTCCGTTTGGTTGAATTTAGCCTTTTTCTGGTCGGCGATCGCCTGTTTGTCCTTCGGGCGGTAAAACACGTTTTGCACGGAGAGCATCGAAACTATCGTCAGGATCTCGTCGGAGCATTGCAGCGCGACCGACATAATCAACATCTTGGATAGGTTAGGTTCCAACGGGAATTCAGCCATGCGTCTTCCGAGTCTCGTCAGTAGTCCTTCGTCATCCAACGCCGATAGCGAGTGCAGTTGTTCCAAAGCCATTATCAACGACTCCACCGGTGGGGCGTCCATGAAATCAAAATGGAGCAAATCGTTGATCCCCATCGTTTTTAGTTGTAGAACAGTGGTCGCTAAGTTCGTCCTTTGGATCTCCGGAACGGGTGTGGGGAGCATCTCGTCGCGGTACGCTCGTTCCGTATATAACCTATAACACTTCCCCGGCCCGGTACGCCCGGCTCTCCCCGCCCTCTGCTTCGCCTGCGCCTGGGAAATCGGGGTAACCACCAACGAGTCCATCCCCGTTTTCGAGTTGTACACTTTTTGTTTTACGAAACCCGGGTCTACGACGTAGAAGATCCCGTCGATCGTCAGCGAGGTTTCGGCGATGTTCGTAGCGATGACCACCTTTCGGCTTCCGGGCGGGGCCGGCTCGAAAATCCTCGTCTGCATCTCCGAGGGTAGCGCCGAATAAACCGGCAGGATGATCAGTTCGGGGACGTCCGGTCCCAGCGATTTCATCCGCTCGTATAGGATCTCGCACGCGGTGTCGATCTCTTCCTGACCGGTTAAGAACAGGAGGATGTCGCCCGGGGGTTCCCGCAGGTGAATCTGCATAACCGTTATTAGGCTAGCGTCCAAATAATCAGTCTCGGGTTCTTTGGTGTATAGGATCTCCACAGGGAAGGTACGACCGGGGATCGTGAAGATGGGAGCCTCGAAGAAGTACTGCGAGAATTTAACAGCGTCCAAAGTCGCGGAGGTTACGATCAGTTTTAGCTCGCTACGCTTGACCACGGCTTGTTTTAGTAGACCGAATAACACATCGGTGTGGATCGTGCGCTCGTGGGCTTCGTCCAGCATGATAACCGAATAGTTCTTCAGGTCGAGGTCCATCAAGCACTCGCGAAGCAACATCCCATCCGTCATGTATTTTATCACCGTTTCCGGGCAGGTGCAGTCTTCGAAACGTATCGTGTACCCAACTTCTTGTCCTAAGCGGCAACCGAACTCTTCTGCTACGCGTTTCGCGACGGACATAGCGGCCACACGCCTCGGTTGCGTGCAACCTATCTTCCCCCGGGAGGTCAGACCGGCCTCCGCGAGGTATTGCGTGATCTGCGTGGTCTTCCCCGAGCCGGTCTCCCCGATGACGATCAAAATCTGGTTGTCCGTAACGGCTTTGATCAGTTCCTCGCGTAATTTGTAAATCGGGAGCGACTGGCGTTGTTCGATGATCGATAAGTTGGTCTTCTTGCCGAAGGAGGACTTCTTCCCTCCGATGACGTGCTTCTTCCACTCGGGTAGATCCTGGGATTGCAAACCGATCCCTCGGACCGAGGTGTTGGCTTTGGCGTCTTCATCGGGGAGGGGGTCGATCCAGTTCTTGTTCTTGCCGGAAGGTTGCGCTTCCACCTCGGCTTCGCGTTGTATCATCTTTTGTTCCCTTCGTTCCTTCGCCAGTGCTGATTGCATCATAGCTGCCTGCGCTAAGGAACCATCCGGATTCTTAACGATCCTCACCGGGCTTAAATCATGCACCGCCCGGCCGTGCCCATGCAAAAACGGAGGCTCCTCTTCCACCAATTCAATCTCAATATCCGCTTCAGCCCCATCGTCATCCTTGGGCAACAAACCAGTCTCCTCGTCGAAGTCAGGCAACTCATTCTTATCGATACACCCCGAGGAGATCATCTGTTTGATCTCCCAGCGTTCAGGGCTGGAAATCCGCGTAACTCTCTTCTGGGCGTGTTCTTCGGTTTCGTCGAGGCTCATGGGTAGCCTGAGGACTGAGGTGGAGGTGTGGGTGGGTCGGTCGGGGTTGCGGTCGCGGTCTTCGCGTTCGATGGTTTTGGTGGTGGGGTTGAGGTCTTTGCCGGTCATTTGGCAGACGTCTTTCATCGAGAGGGAGACTTTCTGGCCGGTGACGGAGAGGACTTTGACCTTGACGCGGCCGGCGCGCTGGACTACCTCGGAGGCGTTCGTGACGCGGCCTTCGGCGCGGAGTTGCGATATGTGAACGAGGCCTTCCCAGCGGCGGCGAAGGCCTTCCAGTTGGACGAAGCAGCCGAATGGGACGATGTTTGCTACCTGTAACAAAAAAAATATGATGTTTGAGAAATGGTTTTGCCGAAAGATAACGGTAGGTTTTTAAGGAAGAAGATTACATTATTGTTAGAAGTTTTGGGGATAGGTACCTATAGATAATTGTAGTTTTGCCGTTTCTGGAAATCCGACAGAGGCGCTTATATTATAAACTATTTGCCCAGAAAACCAAATGTGACCCTGAACGAAAGATATTGTTCAAGTTTATTTCGGTCTAAAAGACTTAACAAATAATCCGTAAGCTATTTAATTCAAAAAATAAGGGTATTTTGCATGATAATTTCGTTATTGTGCTGACATTCGTTACTGTGATATCCGCTTCCATCATAACCTTTGTTAACAACCTTTGTTACATAAAATCTGAAGAAAACAAAAACACCAATCCATAGGAGATATTCTAAAATCTACCGGAACAAACATTGAAATCTTTGTGGTAAGCGGTTTAGATGAAAAGAAAAAACGGAAAGACGAGCATTAATTGAAAAATGCAAAAATGGGGTATCACTTTTCACGTCTCTCGCGCTCATGTTTACACTCAGAGGCAAAAAATGTTGATAGTCATACCATTTTAATTTTGTACATGGGAATACCCAAATTTTTTCTCACATAAATTGACATAACTCTCCACATAAATTGACGTTTTTCTTGCGTTTTCTTTGAATTTTTGAATGGATAAATAAGTTTTAAAATAACAACAACTTCAATAGACTAAAAAGCGTCATTTTGTCTCAACTTTACAGAGAATTTATAAATATGACAATTTTCAATGAAGAAAAAACTAATAAAGATGTTGGTTGGTTTGTTGGTAAAGGTCCATAATGCAAGAAATATTGATAAAGGAAAGCAGTTAGAACCTCTTAATTTTGCACGAATAGCTTAATTTACTTTGGTACTAGTTTCGATCTCTAGATCAACATCAGCCAAAAGCTAGAAAAACACAATAGACCAGGCAATAGAGATTTTTTCGTGACAAAAATAGTATCAGCAAGCCGACGGTCCCAGGTCACGTGGAACAGTCCGTAGAGGAATTGTATCATTACTTAATTTGTTATAAACAAAAAAAAAACAAAAAACGTGCATCTTTTTGTTTATCGCTTGTAACAGCTGAACCGATGGAGCAATCGTGATGCTTTCAACAGACGAATTGTAGAGAATGAAAAGACAAAAAAATAAACCCTACACGGACTCGATCGCATTAAAATTAACGGAGGAAATTCGGAAAAACCAGAAAAATCTGCGTTTTTTTCAAGAATTTATATCTCCGCCATTTTAAAAGTTCTTGCCCAGGCTTTTCTCGAGAAAGTAGCGATTGATGGGTACTTTAAGTGTGCACAACCCAGGCGTTGTCCGATGATTAGTTTTTGCACAATTGCAATTTGAATTTTTTATGCAATATGGTTCGGCGACCCTGGATGCGTCAGAGCTGGTCCGATTTTAATTTTTTAACGTATTTCGAAAGTAGAATATTGTGCTACAAGACGTCTATTCTGATTTTGCGTTAAAATGTTGCGAAGTAGGCGAAAAATGCTTGCAAACATGACCAAAAACTGCCGTACGCTCCAAACCTGTCAAGTAGTGGGGGCAAGCGGTCGACGCCGACGCGGGGAAGCGCGTATCTAATAAAAGCGTATCTATAAAAGATCTATAATAGTAATCCGCGCTTCCCCGAGTCGGCCGCCTACCCCACTACTCGATCGCTTGGGAGCGCACGGCAGTTTTCGGTCATGTTTGCAAGCGTTTTTAGCCTATGTCGCAACATTTTAACGAAAAATCAGAATAGACGTTTTGTAGCACAATACTTCTACTTTTGAAACACGTTAAAAAATTAAAATCGGACTACGTCCGACGTATCCAGGCTCGCCGAACCAAATTGCATAAAAAAATTTCAATCGCAATTGTGCAAAAACTAGTCATCAGACAAGGCCTGGGTTGTGCACACTCAAAGTACCCACCAATCGCTACTTTGTCACGAAAAGCCTGCGCGACTACTTTGAAAATGGCGGAGTTATGAATTTATGAAGAAACGCAGATTTTTCCGGTTTTTCCGAATTTCCTCCGTTAATTTTAATGCGATCGAGTCCGTGTAGGGTTTATTTTTTTCGTCCTTTCATTCTCTACAATTCGTCTGTGGAAAGCATCAAGATTGCTCCATCGGTTCAGCTTTTACAAGCGATAAACGAAAAAAATCACGTTTTCTTGTGGTTTTTTGTTTATAACAAATTAAGTAATGATATTTGCGAGTCGAAAACACATCACAATTCATCTACGGAGTGTTCCACATGACCTGGGACCGTCGGCTTGCTGATACTATTTTTATCACGAAAAAATCTCTATTGCCTGGTCTACAAAATAATCAAAAGCAATCACGCAACAATGCAACACAAAAACAAATAAATATGATTTAAGAAGTAATATGTTAAATGGTAAGCTAACAATACTCACAGTCAAAAATCAATTATATAGGTACACCACATCAGAATAAATTAACAAGTAAAACTAAATACACGAGACTAAACAGGACAGACAGTACACACTGCAACAGAGACAAAGACAGTACTGAGAACGAGTAAATCTAGTACGCAACCTGATACTAAATAATAAAGATGTA
Organism: Aphodius sticticus; assembly: GCA_963966075.1. Classification (NCBI taxonomy): domain Eukaryota; kingdom Metazoa; phylum Arthropoda; class Insecta; order Coleoptera; family Scarabaeidae; genus Aphodius; species Aphodius sticticus. The sequence goes on from OZ014506.1 coordinate 108,044,212, forward strand.
GTGAGGCAGCAGATAAACTTGCATATGCTTGTTCTAGAACTTTACTTCATATTGCTTTATATTGCACCATAATAATTCGAATTACAATAACAAGGATACGTGACAAGATATTTCATATTACTGTTTCAACATATTTCATAAGATTACCACATATTGGGATACGCAACACACCTCTACGAACTTCTAACACAAAATAATAAAGTTACACAAAAGAAATTAAACAAAAACATACCTTTCCGTTGTAAATTTTCCCTACGATCGGATCGTCCTCCATTTCCGCTTCCCGTTTATCATTTTTACTCCGGAATCGCTCGCTTTTACCCCGCCTATCCTCACGACTACGACTCCTCCTCCTATTTTCCCTAGAACGGCTCCTACGTCTATCTTCTTTCGACCTACTTCTACGTTTTTCATCCCTAGATCTACTCCGCCGTTTTTCATCTCTAGATCTACTTCTACGACGCTTTCTCCCATCTCTAGATCTCCCCCGCCTCTCCCTAGACCTGCTCCGCTTCCTATCCCGCGATCTCCTCCTCTCCCTTCTATCAGGGCTACGTCTTTTGTCATCCAAATCCTTTTCCGTTGGTTCTAATTTCTTCGACGGGGCCTCCGCTTCGAACTGCGCCATCAAATCAGCAATACCCCCGTCGTCCTCTTTACTCTCTTTAGGTACCTCATTAAAATCCTCATCGGGGGCCAACGGTTTTTGTTGCTCGTTCGGTATTGCTAAACCAGGGAATTTTACTGCCATATCCTCGGAATTTGGGTCGCTAGTTAATTGTTTGCTCCCTGATTGGCTTGGTTTCATGTGTTGGATGATCCGTAGAAGATTCGTTACAAAGGATTCTGAGAACTCAGCCCCGTTTTCCGTTAAAACTTTTTTGAATGATTCTACGGTGTTGTGTTTCTCGGATAGGTGGATTATGAACTCCGCTAAGTCTTTGTCGTTCATCCCAAGATGGTTTTCCAGTTCGGTGCATACTTTTGAGACGAGTGAGAGGTGTTCTAGCTTCTTTAATTCATTCATTTTAGCTTGTTTTTTAGGTTAACGGGACGAAACTTGAACGTTGACTTTATTTTCGGTTATAACTCCCTAAAATTCTTCGGTATCACTAAAACTATTCGGGTAATACTTAATTCTCAATCAAAAACTATCCACAAATTTAATTATTTTGGTTTTCGTATATACGTTTTCGTACGTTTTGCTTCTAAAATCTTGTCAACAACAAACAAATCGGAGAAACTGTGGATAGATGGCGCCACACCACGCGGATTAGACACGTGTTGCCAATAGTTGATAACCTAAATACCAATCGATTTTTGATCCAAATTTCCTCATTTTTATAAATAAAATTGTAATAAATTACTTTAAAAAATTCACTTACCTATGAACTAGACCACCTTCTTCTCTCTCAGCATCTGAAATCAGTATATATTCGTAGTACTCTGCTTTTAAGAACGTAGCCGCGAATAATCTGAATCCTTCCTCCTCCGCGCATGGATTTCCCGCCATGTTTACCGACTTCAAATTTACAAACCTTCTCAAATATATTATCTAAAAAAAATAGAAGATAAAAGATATAAACTTTGTCGGTATTGAAAATACACAAAATTATAATACCTACATTATCCTTATCTGCTAGTTTGTTGTTCCCTATAGAGAACACCATCAACTTTTTCATATTATCCAAATTTTCTATTTCGGATATTTCATTTTCAAATAGAGTGAGGATTTGAATGTTTATCAAAGTATCCATATTCTCAATCTTCTTGATCTTATTGAAGGATAAATCCAACTCTTCCAAGTTGACTAGGGATTCTAAATTTTCGATTTTTTCGATTAGGTTATTACTCAAACTCAGGATTTTTAAACCTGGTAACAGCCATATGTGATCAATTCGTAAAATATCTGAAAGAAAAGTTGAATTTAAATGTTTGCACTGTAATTAATTTCTTTTTGTACTTTGCGTTCGTTATAAAGTCATAACAAACTAGCGTTTAGTAACTTTGAACTTTCCATATTGATGCCAAGTGTCAAATAATGCCAATATCTCAATCGCTATTAGGCGATTTCGCGTGGAACGGTTCGGTTGCGGGTTCGACTACCGATTTGAACCAACCATTTTCACATGGCGATTGATGACGTAGCGGTTGCAGTTGGTTCGATTCGGTCCGTCAAAATCTTGAACCTGCCTGGCAAGACGGTTTGAAATATCGGTTCGTTTGGGTTGTCATTTTTAGGTTATAAGTTGTAAAATGCTGGTAAAATGGATAGGTATGTCGTTGTCGGAATGAGCGGTAGACCACTGCGTATGTCATTACTGTCATATTTAACAGTAAGTGGGACACCTAACCTATGAATCGAACCGGATCATTTTCCGTCGAGCGGTTACTGACGTTTTAAAAATGATGACGATTTAGAACCGCTCTGTCAACCACATCCAACCGCCAACCGGAACCAAATCGAACCGGTTAGCCACGCGAAATCGCCTATTGGGTCGCCTCGATCGTATTTGTCAGTTTTACCACAACTACCAACTATTGAAGATAAAACTACTCTAGATGGTAAAATCACGATAATTATCGAAATTTATGTAAAATATGTCGCCAAGTAGAAATATAAAACTTGTATTATCATACATATACTATAAACGTGTACAAACTTAAAAATTCTAGCCTGATTTTCACGACTTCATCCCATGGTATTCCTTCCATTCGTGCTATTCTGCCAGCTTCGCCTTTTAGGCCTTGTTCTTCTAAACACCTCTCAATCATAAAGTGATCAATCACTTGAGGTTCTTTAGAGGTACACGGATCCATTTTCTAACAGTTTCGCGTCCTATTTGACAGAGAAATCGCCCTAGAAATCGACCAGTTTTATCCATATTTGCTTGGTAACGACCTGAGGTAACGACCGCTTTTTAAATTCAAACGCCCAGGGCAGCCAACTTAAGTTTTCGATAGATTATTGCGATATTTACCAATTGATTTATGAGAAATTTTATAATCTGATGATAATTTGATAAGGGACGTGATCATTTATCGTAGGATAAAAAAGATAGCGATAAAAATTCTCGAGTTTTGTGTTGTAAATATTTTTTTTAGTTGGACGGTTGCAGGTTGTTGAGAAATGTCAATTTTGACAAGTCAAGTGACAAACGATTGCGTTGTATTTTTGTGAAAATAGTAAAAAATGTCGTTCTTCGCGAATACCCTGGGTGGAAATCCCTTTTCCACCGCTGTCGGGGGCCGAATAGGTGAGTTTTTACTCGAAATAAGGATAATATCTAAATAAATAAGTTAAACCGCATTCTTTGACAATTCATCTGTCAGATTAGGTAAATAACAAGTGCATAAATGAGTCATTAATCGCCTACCTGATAGCTAAGATAATCTTAAAATTCTTATTGATTCATGTTTAAAATATGTCGCAGAACAAGCGACAGACGCAAGCCTGGCATCCGAAAACTGGGCGCTCAATATGGAAATATGCGATATGGTCAACGAGACGGAGGACGGCCCCAGAGACGCCATAAAAGCGATACGTAAACGTCTCACGCAGAACGCAGGGAAAAATTATACTGTCGTCATGTATACGTTAACCGTTTTGGAGACGTGTGTGAAAAACTGCGGGAAGAGGTTCCATATTTTGGTTTGCAGTAAGGATTTCGTTCAAGAATTGGTACTTTTTGAATGTTTTTTTCGGAAAAAAGTATTAAAAAGTATATTTTTTTTAGGTTAAATTAATCGGACCTAAAAATGACCCCCCTACTGCTGTTCAGGAGAAAGTGCTTAGTTTGATACAGTCGTGGGCAGACGCTTTTCGTAGTCAGCCAGATTTGGAGGGGGTTGTGCATGTTTATCGAGATTTAAGGGCGAAAGGTATAGAATTTCCGCCAACTGATTTGGACGCTATGGCCCCAATTCATACTCCACAGAGGGTGAGTTTTTTATTAAAAATTTGTAATTTTTTACCACGATGCTATTTTTCAAACTTGAAAATATATGGTTAATTTACAAGCAAGAAAAAAATGGTTTAAAAGGAACGTAAAGGTTAATATTACGTCGTGTTTATCAAGTTTAGATTGTCATACAAGTAAAATATGTGAAATATTTCCAGCTATGTTTGCAATATTCAGGTAATTAGTTTGCTTAACGGTCGTTATCTTTGTTATGGTATTATGGTATGATATATGTGCTTTGTTTTATTAAATGTCCTTGTCGTAAATAATTCTATTTATAATGAAGTACTCTATGTGCATTATGGGTAAAAATAGGCATAATAATAAATTTATATTTGTGCTGTCAACAAAGCTAAAATAAACGAACACAGTAGGCCAACTGTTTCTTGATAAACTTGCCAAATTTTAACTTGAACAATAACATGGTGATATTTTTGAAATAGTTATTTGAAATAGCACTTGAAAATTATTGTGTTATAAATATTAGATTATATAGATTAGTACAGTTTTCGTGAGCAAACTTTTTCTTATTTAACAAACATTAAGAGAGAATACAGTAATCATCTGTTATAGATGAAAGTACTGTGTAAAAATAACACAGAAAGATGTTTATGATCATGTATGGGGTGTTTTTTCTTGCCCGCATGTTTTTTTTTCAGAAATATTAACAAAACCAATAAGTCCATATGAAACAATCGATAACAAGAAACCTACAGCAGTTTAAAACTTCTAAATTAAGTTTTAAATCCACTTTTTGAGAACCTCTGATATTTTCAGAAATAATTATTCTGTTTGTTTCCATGGAAACACTTCCTATAAAACCATTTTACCCTTAAGTGTCCCGTTTCAATTGGGTATTTGACTATTATTGGAAAACCATCTTAGTGTGTTTATTCCTTCACTCTACATTGCAAATGCATTATTTTTCGTAATTATTTCCTCAATATTTCATAAAAATCAGCGTTAAAAATTGAATTGAAATTGAGTCCCGCCAAAACGATACTTTGTGTTGTGTGACGTCACACGAGGCCCATATGGTTTGTCAGCATCGGCATCGTCGCCGTTTGGTAATTGTGTTGTTTTCACAATTTCTACATAAAAATGGGTTATAAATGGTGTATAAATCCACAATGCAGAAATACCTTAATAAAAACTCCGGATAAACTATTTGTAGCTGTTCCGCAAGATTTGAAACTGCGAAGAAAGTGGTTGGCTCGTAGAAATCCAAATAAAATAAATAGCGGCCAATACAAGTGTTTTTTGTTGTGAAGATTTCTTCGACATAAGTAAAACTGACCAGAATACGTTATCTATCGTATTTTCGAACCAGGTATTATCTGACAGCTTAAGGTTTTGGCTAACCTAACCTATAAAGTTATGCTTACATGGCACTTTAGTGCTATTAAATTCAAACGGGAGAAGCATAAGAGCGCGTTTGGATAACCCGGTATTGTACGGTGAGAGTGACGCGCTGCATAATAGGCGGACTAACGTCATACGGCGTTTATCTGCATATAAGAGAGAGACAGCCGACCCAGGTTATCTGAGCATTGCTCTCCCCATACCCTACCCTGACAAACCGAACGCGCTCTAAGCGTACTAACGAATGACGTCACTGGAGACTGAGCCAATTACAGAGCGTTTTCAATCACGGGATAGGACGTGAATTAAATAAATAATAAAATTCAATTTTACTTTTGGTTTTTAATAGAAATAAAGCATATTTTTTTTGAAAAGTAATAACAAATAGTTTTCTTAAACTGTAATCTATTAGGATGACTATAATAGAAGCCATATTTTTAATACAGTCAAATATCCTATTCAAATAGCGAACTGTAGTTCCCTCCAAAGCTTTGAAATAAAAAAGCACCAGATGTAGTAGATGGTGCTACTATAAACATGTCTGTTTTTATTTCGTATTTATTACATTTGATTGATGTTATAACCTAAAGAAATAAATGTATTGCTTTCTATTTGTACAAATATTCAAACTGGACTGTGTTTGAGTTTTCTAGTCGATGATATAGTACTTTCACAATCGTCGCTATTGTAAACATGGTTGCCAACTTATTACAAACACACACTACAATACTCCAGAGTGCAAGTCTAGAGAAGTTCAGAAGAAAATAACTTGTGCTCTTATAGTTAACATTTAATTATATTTTATAATGTATTACAGCAGACAATAATCAGACGCAACTGCCCACTAATATAAGCGTTGTAAAAATATTACAAAAATTGTTACAAACATGTAACCAATTGGAATGTTGTATATCCGTGGTAACATAAGAAATTGTATAAATATAACAGTTATATTACTTGTTATATACATTACATGTAACAAAGTTACAAAAAGATGTTAAAATATTACTACTAAATTTACTAAATTTAAAATGACATACATGTAGCAGACGAAATGACAAATTAAATTGTTAACTTTAATTAATTCTGCTAAACATCTGCATAAACAGAGCTAGTGATCATTGTGAAATCTAGCAACCTTGTTAAAATACTACCTCAACGTATAGGAATTTAGAAACATACAAAAATAACATTTTTAATTTTCTTTGAAAGCAATCCCAAAATATTTGTTTTTTTACTTGGTTACAGAGCGTTGAAGCTAGGGTTGCCCCAGCACAAGAGGCCACGCCGAGCAGTGTTCCACCGCCTGTCGCTATCAACGCAAATGGTATCCTAACCTCCGAGCAACGAAGCAAACTCCAATCGGAATTGGACGTCGTACAATCTAACATGGTCGTCCTAGGGGAGATGCTAAGCGAAATGCAACCAGGTATTATCACCAAAACAGAACAATACATACCAAAAGTTTAAAAATTTTCATTCAATGTTACTGGTAAATTCTTGTGAAATATTTGTACCTACATGTTAGGTTATGTTTACATTTCTTCTTCTTGGAAAGCAGGGAATTTAGTATTGTTTTTGATGCATTGTTAACAGTTTTGTTATGATCAGTTATTTTTTGATGCACCAACCTATGTACAGAGATTCTGTATACATATCACTCTTCAAGATCAAGAAATGTAATAACATATAGAAGAATAGAAATTGAAGATTTCTTGTTTTACCACATAAACGTTACATTTTTGCAATTTCAAAAACAATCATAACCTATAATAAATACATTTTATCCTTATATCATTTTATCCTTATATCAGGTAACGAAGAACCCGAGGAGTTGGAGCTCCTTCAGGAGATCAACGCGACCTGTCACGCGATGCAAGACCGTCTTGTCGAGCTGATAAGCAAACTAGCGAATGATGAGATAACCGCAGAATTGTTGCGCATCAACGACGATCTCAACAACCTATTCCTGAGGTACAGCCGGTGGGAGAAAAATAGGGCCCCATCGGGGCCCTCGGCATCAGCGGCTCTGACCAAGGTTATGGCCCCACCTCGGGCCCCCTTGCACACGGAAGACAGCCTGATAGATCTGGGACCGCCCGATGACGATGTCTCCACCCAGCTGAGCAAATTAGGTGCGTAAAGTTAGGTTAGGATTACGTGTCCGTGTTTAATTTTGTATGTATGTGTTTTAAAATTAAAGAAACGTTTAATTTTTGTTGATGTTAGGCATTGGTGATAGTGCTTCCGCGCAGTTGGCTAAAGTGGAAACTGTAACTGCGAGGAATGGACCGCAAGGCGACGATGAGTTTGATATGTTTGCCCAGTCGAGGAAAGTGACGTACGAGAGTTCGAAAACGGAGTAAGTTTTTTTTAGATATTTGAAAATCATATATAGATACTATTTATGTTGTTTTTTGAAAATTTGTTGAATCTCAATACCAACATTAATTCTTTTTTGTGAACAGGGGAAGTACATACAAGGATAATTTGAACCCAGATCAGATCCAAGGTGGCTTGAGTGCAGCAACCCAACCTAAAAATGCTGTAAGTTTGACAGTTTTGACTTTTTACGCATGAAACAAAAATTTATTAGTTTTATTTGTTTTTTTTTTTGTTGTTTTACTGGATATTTTTTATTTAAATATGAATAATCCGTACAAATACTTCAATTTCCTTTATACACTTTGAAGCGCCGTACATCCTTTTAGCAATTTTATGATTATTTTTTATTATTTCAATTTGTCGTTGAGTGTGCTTAGTATGGCTTCTGTGTTGTGCAGATTCCGAAGGACATGGAATTTGACGAGATGGAGGCTTGGTTAGGGGAAACGGTAAGTTAATTTTTATATATTTTATTTTTCTTTTTTATAAAAATTTTTCTAGTGTTTATTTTCTAGCGTTTATTTTGCTTATTACACTGCATGAATAAGTAAATAGTTTTTGTGCTTGTGTTTTTGTGTAATTATGAACTTGAAGGTTAATGTTAACTATGAAATAAACAACTTGTTACTGTTAGTCACTTGCTAATGACTGTTTTAGTTCAAGTTAAAATAGTATATTATTATACAAGTTTTATAAGACGTCAAATTGGCGCACGAGTTGTTTTGGGCACGACGAGCGTAGCGAGGAGTGCCCAAATGGAACGAGTGCGCCAATACGTCTTATAAAACGAGTGTAATATACTATTTTTTCTACTTTGCGTCATTAATTTTATATAAATTTAGAAATTGTGGTTACTATATCGCGCTAAATTAGAATCTAGGGTATTTTGCGGGTACCACGTGGCAGCACTGTAGTAACTGTTAACTTCGTTAAGGATGAGCTCGATGAGATAAAATCATGACAAAATCTAATTGTGAATAATTTTACTCCACTTTAGCCTACAAGTTTGAATAAATATTCAGCGAGGTCGCAACGATGATCATAATGGAGTTTGGGGCAACACTTTTAACCCTACTGTGATAAATACATGAAACTTAACCTAAAAAGTTAACAATTTTAAAATAGTGGTTTCATAAGTATAATAATCAGAATAGAAGTGTTTGGCGGTGACTGATTAGTTACTTCGAAGAACAAGAACTTACTAAATAATTGTTATAACGCTATAACGTCTAATAGCGGTGTCTACCTAATTCCGCTACGTAGCCGTTGCGGCTTATATCTTTACAAGCTCTTATAATTGAAACCCAATTCTAATTTCGGCAAAGTAGTTTATTAGAATAAATTATACTTAGTAAAATTACATGTGATGGAGGTAATACAAATATGTTGCACACAACCAGAACTAAGACGAAGTCGAAAGCGACGGACAAAAACGAATACGAATTGAACCGAGCATCCAAGCGTCCAAAATATTACCGAAAACTTATACGTTACATAAACTAAGAAATCCTCTACACTTTAAATGTACTATAGCTTCGTACGTGTATGCTGATAAACCATTTATTGCATATACAATCTCGCAGCAGTAATTAAAATCGTTCATATCTATGATGTAGGTTTGATCTTCGCGTAATACCTTATTAAAGTAAATGTGGTCCTTGAATTATATCTGAAAAGGGGATTTGATGTTTAGTTGAAAAGAATGATAACGATCACTTACCAGAGTCGTAAAACATCACCGAAAACGTCATGCTGGCGTATTTTGATGAACACAGCAAAACTAAGAAAGCCTCAGTCCTTTGGCCATACTATAGCAGGCTACACCCATGTTTAAATATGTATAGAATATTGATATTTCGCAGTTTATGCGATTGCAAGCGATTAAGAAGATGCAGTCGATGCAGTGTGTGGTTATGTTGGGTTATGTATTGTACGTTTGACATATGGCATTTGATATCAATGTGTACCAATCTTAGACAAAAATGTTACTGTTTTCGGTATTACAATGTGTTAATTGTAACACCGAAAACAGTGTTACAATGTGTGCATTGTGAATGCAAAGTAGAACAAGATATTTTAACATGACCCACAATTCCTAACCTCACATCTTACCACTTCTAGTCCGACGGAACAGAAGAGACGCTGACCAGCAGCGAGTTCGAGCGTTTCCTGGCCGAAAGGGCGGCCGCCGCCGAAGCCCTACCCACCGAACCTTCGGCTAGGCCGACGGGGGCCCCTGCGAACACCCGACAGCCGGGGACCAAAGACGAGAAAGAGCTCTTCGCACTGTGAGGCACCCGTTGACACCCGAGCTAAGCCTAGATGTACCGCTACACGCTTTCCCACGCCTCCGTTGACGTTCCGCTTACGGGGGGCCCCCGACTGGGGCCCAACATTATCTTTCCGAAGATAAAGTGCCGATTTATCGTACGTATGTTGTACGTAATTGTAAATCGTTTACCTCCGGTGCGAGTAAACGGAACGTTACCGGCCCGTTACCCGATTGACGTATTTGAGGTTAGAAATTGTCGAAATAGGTGGATTTGAGTTTTTTTTTTATTGGGAGATTATGTTTTTATGAAGTGAACATGTTTTATAAAGTTTGTTTTGTGTTAAATGTTAATATTAAGTTTATTGGATTGGTTTTAAGTAGCTGTCAGTTGGAAAGTGAGGTTATATTGACAGCAAAATTGACAAATCATCATTTCAAAAGTGTATTCGCAACATAACCTCATTTTTACACTTTGTTTTTAATGAAAATCGAGAAACTTATTCAACAATTTCTAACTATACAGGGTTACTCAAAATTACCGTAACACCTAAATAATTCTCCAACTCTAAAAATGTTCAAAAAATTTTTTATCGAAACATTTTTGGTTTAAAAAAGCTATCTTCTACATTTTTTTTTTTAAATGCATGATGTGAAAGTTAATCAAAATTAGTCAAAATTACAAGAACACAATTTTTTTTTAACGTAAGTTGTTTGGTTTTAGACAACCTATCATCTAAATGTATTTTTAATATACAGGTTGTTCATTTTATTATGAAAAATGGCAACATTTTCTTTTTCTAATAGAACGTCCTGTATGATTTTTTTACATTTTCTATTTCTAAGATTAAATCTAAGAATTTTTTGTAGGAATAATTTTTCTATACAATGCATCATTTTTGAGTTATAAGCAATTAATCAAAACTCATGAACTTTTATTTCAACCAAACGGATAAAAAATAAACAAATAACAAAACAATTCAATACTGAAAATATACTTATAACTAAAAAATAATGCATTTTATGAAAAAAATGATTCATACTAAAATTCTTAATAATAATCACAATTAAAAAACTTTAAAACACGAGAATTATTTCGGTGTTCTGGTAATTTTAACTAATTTTCAATAATTTCCTAAAACTCAAAAATGATGCATTATATAAAAAAAATGATCCCTACAAAAAATGTTTAGCATTAAACTTAGAATTAAAAAATATACAGAGTTGTCTATTTGAAGAAGGAAAGGTATTAAAAATATATTCAAAACAATAGCTTGTTTAAAACAAGAAAACTTGTTTGAATTTTTTTTTAATTGTTTACGGTTGGAGGATTATTTAGGAGTTCCGGTAATTTTGACTAACCCTGTATAGTCCTAAATTCGTGCTTTTACACTATTTTTACCCTCTTTTTAAATTCAAGAAAACCTTTTTTGTAAATTATTTTCCACCTATTTTTACAACTTGAACCGCTGTGCGTGATTTTTTTTAGCGTAGCTTAAGGTTATGTATGTATAAAAAAGGAAGGTATTATTCTATTGTACTTAGAGTTTTATGTAATTTCTGATTTTTAGATGTCACCGTTTCTACTGTGCTTGTTTTAACGATTATCGATTTTAAAATTTTCATTCCAAACATGTGATTGCCAGTTAACGTGAATTAATTATTAATGATTAACAAAAAAAAGTACCGCTTAAGAATCTCTGTATATAAAGACCGGTCTGTAATCTTTCTGTTCTTTGTTATTCTTCACATTTCATACTTGTTAATTAATTGATAATTGCTGACTTTTGTTTTGTGAGTTTTGGACTTTTTAATGGGCTGTGTGTGCTATGTATACATTTTGATAGGTTCTAAGTTGAAATGTTTTCAAATTTACACCAAAGATTTGTTTCCGTAAAAAAATAAAACAGAAAAGTTTCGAGATTTATTTTATGGCAAAAGTGGTCGAAATCAGTAAGTTGGCGATCGTGTATATCAAGTTTCAAAGTGAAAGTGCATTATTTTGTAATAGATTATTGTCTTAAAGAGTACGTCTATAGTTCACTGTAGCGTTTAGAGTTTTCTACATTATCCGTAGACTAGGTTGTTATTAATATTATTATAGTAATGATAATAATGCGATCCATATAATTTTAACTTGTAACGAGAACTGATATTGATTGAATATTTGTAAAACTGAGTTGGTTTCTGTTGATGTTATATTAAATATATTTATTTTATGCTGTGATCATTTGTTTTATTTTATTGTCAATATTTTTTTAATGATTTTCGTTTATTTTTAGGGTGCTGTACTTCAATAATTTGCAGTTTCAACAGGTTTAAAACAGCAGAACAAACAGATAAATAGTAAAACTAGGTCAAAAAGTGCCAATAAAAAACAAGCTGATTTATTTTTCTAGCTTTATTTTGATGTTATATGAGTATACGTTATGCTCAATATTTTGATATAATATGCGTTGGAAGTTGTTAGAATAAAGTGTGAGGAAGTACTTCTAGAAATATTCTTAGTGAGTCATACTCATATTTTATATGAATAAAATAAAGTTTATGCCTCAATCACCAGAGTTTCTACTGTATATATTTGAAGTCTGACGTAGCTGTCATGGCAGAGTTTATGTTTAATTTGCGTTCCAGAAAATATTATAAACAAAACATGAGCTTCTTTTCACTTGAGACTATAAAGTTTTATATGAAAAATTAACAACCTAATATTTTCACATTCTTACTTAATTTTACAAAAATAGCATTATTATTTAGGCCTTGTAACTGCATTACGTATTTATTGTGAATTACAAATTAAAAACCCCCTAAGTAAATTAATTACCTAACAAAAAAAACCATTAACAGGAAAGTATTTCATACACGATTTAAATTTTGTTGTCGTTTAAGTTAATAAACTAAAAGCTAAAGTTTATCTATCTATCTATCTATTGGGTGACCACCTAATGGCATTTTTTAGAAAACAAAGTTGAATATCGGCCAGCCAAAGCTGAAGGCCACAAATATTTTTTGTAATAGCAAAGTTAGTGAAGAAAAAAGAAGTTGACAGCTTTTACTTTTTCTGTAATAACTAGTAATCCATGTGAAATTATTGAAAAGTAAAAACTGTTCTGAATAGGGTCCACATTTACGCAACTTTTTTCCTATTTCCGTGAGTCACTCTGTATATTAGGTGCATCTGCTCAATGTGGTAGGAGTATTTGCTCCATGTATTAGGAGCATGCTATTTAAGCTAATTCATTTTTATTCATACAAACATGAAACTGTTGGCTTCAATAATAACCGAAATTAAATCAAAGTAAATTAAAATATTAACGGGAAAATTATTTGTGTGGAACATTCTGAATACTTGCATCATAAGAAGCATTAAATCTATGCAATTCTCATTCTCTTTACCATATTTTGTATAAGAATTGTTTGTAAAAAGTCAGCAAACCATTTTTAGAAGAATTTATTAATAAATATTTGCACACAAAATTCTAGATCGTAATCGCATCGAAAATATATTTTTTAATAGAGTAGTTTTTGTCCTTTTTTGGAATATTCTTAGAACAACTCAAATTTTCTTTAATATAATATAATGATAATGATCTGAATTGTTAATCTATTGAAACCTTAGTTAATTTTAAAGAAAAACATCGAAATTGGAAAAGGATTATTATATTTGGTCTTCACAATTTCTGACTTCAGATTCTACAAAAAAACACCAGAATGAATTGTTATTTGTTCGATAGTTTTTGTTTATTGCCAAAGAACATTTGCTTTTCTTCAAATACAAAACCCCTACCATCTTGAAATAAATTAAATAAATCTAGAAATCATTTTCAGAGCTAACTATTTAGATTTAGATAACTAGTAATAGATGCTTTTGTCCAAAACTGTTAAGCTGACCACACAGAAATCTTGAAAATTAAAAATGTACCTAAGTATCTATAAACTCAACTCTCCTTGAAAAGTCTTGACCTTGAAAAAGTGATCTATACAGGGTGTCTCAAGGAACTGGTACATTAGAAGTTTCTCATGTTCTACTATTTCTGGAAACTTGAAATTTTGGAATTAGAATTTACTCGATCTGAGCTCTTTAGCTAAAATATTCTCAAGTTAACTGTCACGTCCGGTCACCGGAAGTCGGGTTCAACTTTGTTATTGTAAATGGAATGATTTAATTTCATTTTTGGTTTCTACATATCAAAATACATCATTTTTTATAAGAGTTTCCTCATACCTAAATATCACCATTTTTGAGTATTTTTAATTTTACTAATTTTTGGTGATTTTTGCTGTTACGTTTAAAATAGAATGCCTCGGTTATTATTGAAACTGGAAATTTCATGATTGGTCGTCCAAAACTAGAAACATAACCAAATAAGACGATGTTTAGTTCATCATGATATCTTATACAGGGTGATCAAAATTTACAACACAATAATTGAATTTTTAAACGTAAAAAACTCACTTTTTTCAAATGGAACATCCTGTATACCGATACGCCATTCGATAGAAAATCTTATTCCCTATCAATCAATAATAGGGTTCCCTATATCTATCTTGAACGGTTTTTGAGATATTGTCACTTTTTCTTTAAATCCATTTTGAATACTCCCATTTAATAATGGGGGACGAAATTAGATACGAAATTTACAACGAAAATTTAAATAGTGATAGATATTTAGATATTTTGCGTGGATGTGTGAACAATTTTTGCAAAACTCTGCCCCTGAATATTTTACGCGACTGCTTTTATCAAATGGACGCTGCACTGGCACATTCTTCGCATGTGGTATCCATTCATCTTAATCAGATGTTTGACGATAAGTGGTTCGGAAATAGGGGACCCTGGCGGTGGCCACCAAGCTCACCAGATTTAACACCATTAGACTTTTATTTCTGGGGTCATGTGAAAAGTCAGGTCTATTCCACACCAGTTAATACTCGAGAAGAATTGACTAACAGAGTAGTAGCCGCTATTAATAGACTTCAGCGACAATAAATCCGAAGAGCGACGATGACAGTAGTACAGCGAAGTGTTTTAAAATGTTTGGAGCAGAACGGGCAGGATTTCGAACAACATAATTAAGTTTTAATTTAAGTTAGATATCCCAAATCTATTATTTTAGTTTTAGGAAACCTTTTCAATATTTTTCTGTTTTCCTGCTGTTCCAAAGTTGTTACATTCCTATAAATGAAGAATAAATCGTTTAATGTGTATTTAGTTTGCATTCTTTTATACTTACAATATCTCAAAAACTATAAAAGATAGATATAGGGAACCCTAATATTGATTGATAGGGAATAATATTTCCTACCGATTGGCGTATCGGTATACAGGATGTTCCAATTGAAAAAATGAGTTTTTTACGTTTGAAAATTCAATTATTGTGCTGTAAATTTTGAACAACCTGCATCATGGTGAACTAAACATTGTCTTATTTGGTTATGTTTCTAGTTTTGGACCACCAATCATGAAACTTCTAGTTTCAATAATAACCGAGCTATTCGATTTTTAACTTAACCGCCACCAAAAAATTAGTAAAATCAAAAAATTCAACAATGGTGATACATAGGTATAGGGAAACATTTTCAAAAATGGTATATTTTGATACGTTGAAACCAAAAATAAAATAAAAACTATCATTCCATTTAAAATAACAAAGTTGATACCGACTTCCGT
Source organism: Aphodius sticticus (assembly GCA_963966075.1). NCBI lineage: Eukaryota > Metazoa > Arthropoda > Insecta > Coleoptera > Scarabaeidae > Aphodius > Aphodius sticticus. The sequence continues at coordinate 108,059,861 of OZ014506.1, forward strand.
TGACCGGACGTGACAGTTAACTTGAGAATATTTTAGCTGAAGAGCTCAGATTGAGTAAATTATAGTTTTAAAATTTCAAGTTTCCAGAAATAGTAGAACATGAGAAACTTCTAATGTACCAGTTCCGTGAGACATCCTGTATATGCAGGAAGCTAGGTATGCAAGTTGATACATTATAACAAATGTTCCTAATAAAACTGGTGACATTGCTTCAAAAGCCACATCAAATTCCCTTTTTTAAAAGAAGAAATGTTAAACATAACCTAACATGTTTTACTAATATTTCAAAACATAAACAATTAGGTCCCTGGTTTAAATCCAGGTTGTGGCTGTAATTTTTTAATTTATTTAAAAATGTACATTCTGTCTGTATGTCAATACAATTTTTTCTATGGTACAATCATTTTCAATTATAAACAATTAGGTTATGTTTAACATTTCTTCAGCATCTGCTCAATATGTATTATACAGGGACATTATAAATGATTGTAGTCGAAGTAGGCCATGCCCATGTTAATAAATTTTTGACAACTGTCAAACTTCCAATAGGTTATGCAACCACTTTAACTTTTGCGTGTAGAACAGTGGTATTACATTCAAATAGAGCGGCAATCAGAAATCTTCACATTTGATACCATGGCCTACTTCGACTACAATCATTTATAATGACCCTATATAACATAATATGTAATATATTTTAGGAGTATCAGCTCCATGTATTTATTTAAGCTAATTCGCTTACATTCATACAAAAATGAATCTGTTAGCTTCAATAATAACCAAAATTAAACATATTAACATGGAAAATACTTGTGTTAGACATTCTGAACATTTGTAAATCATAAATACCATTAAATGTTTGCAATTGTCATTCTATTTACCATATTTTGCACGACAATTGTTTGTAATAAACCCGCAAACCAATTTTCAGAAGAATTTATTAATAAAAAGAAACTTATAAAACCACAGTCGAATCGCAATACTGAATAACCCCAAAATTCCCGGTGATCATCCAATCTTTCTCCTTCTTTTCCGTCTCCTCGGCTACACCATCCTCCAATCCGCAAATAATATCAGCTTTCAGAGTCCGAATAGAACACAGTGGCGCAGGAAGAAAACCTTGCAGCGCAACCTCTAAACTAGTAGTGGGGGCCCAATTTCTCTCCCCGAATAATTTCCGATAATTCAAATCCCCCTTGAAGATAATTAGCTTGGCTTCGGCCAACTTCGTATAGAGTGGCTTATCGATCCTTGCCATGTCTTTATATGTGTAGGGCAGCGTCCAAAAATTGTGTTCCTCGATAGTCCAGGATGAGTTTTTCAAGTACGTTAACCACTTTTCGCCTAGTTTTTTCAACGTGGGGTTCTTATTCGACTTGAGCTGTTGGAGAGTCCAGTTGAAATCTGTTGCCATTGTGTCCGATATGAACCACGGTTTCGTCTTTACGTAGAAACGTACGGAGGTTGCTATCTTGTTTTTTATGATGAAATCGGCCAGGCATAGGTCGGTGAATAATTCGAAACCGGCGTTGTCTAGTACGTAATCTAGAATATAGAATTAGGAATTAGAAAAAAAGAACTTTGCTTTCAATTAGTCATTAGAATAATTGAAATTTTCTTTAATATAATGATAAAATTGTTAATTTATGAAACCTTAGTTAATTTTAAACGTCAAGCCTGGAAAAGAATTATGTATTATCCATATTTTGTTTGGTCGTCACAATTTCTGACATTGGATTCTGTGGAAAAAAAAACTTACCAAAATCAGTTGTCGTTTGTTTGATATTTTTTAGTACTAATTTGTGTTCGATTCTTGCCTTTTAGACAAATTATGTAATTGAATTATTAGATCTATGAAGAATGTTGACTTGAATGTCATCTTTTTTTTAATAAAGTGTATAAAATTGATTTTAATTAAGATAAAATATTCTTTTATATTTTATACCCTGGGGTACCCCAGGGTAGTGTATTGGGACCAATTCTCTATCTACTATATACAAGTGACCTTCCACAGATGGAAAATGTAACAGTCGCCACATTCGCAGATGACACGGCTCTAATGGCAGTGGGATCAACTATTGGTGAATCTACCAGGAATCTTCAACAAGCTAGTAACAAAATATACAAATGGACCAGAAAATGGAAGACCAAGCTCAACGAACTGAAATCTGTCCACATTAACTTCACAAACAAAAGAATCGAGGACATACCTCATGTCAAGATTAACGACGCCATAGTTCCATATGCGAACACTGCAAAGTATTTGGGTATGACACTGGATACAAAACTAAGGTGGAAAGAACATGTTAAGAAGAAAAGAGTAGAGCTTGGCCTCAAATACAGAGAACTGTACTGGCTTCTGGGAAGAAACTCTCAGTTGTCAGTACAGAACAAACTACATGTTTACAACCAAGTACTAAAACCGATTTGGTTATACGGCATCCAGCTTTGGGGCTGCGCAAAAAGCTCCAATATACAAGGAATCCAGATCTTCCAAAATAAAGTACTAAGGAATATGGTTAACGCTCCTTGGTACATACGGAATAGTGTCCTGCACCGTGATCTTGGTGTCCCACAAGTCATCCAAGAGATAAAAAGATTCGCCACTAAGCATGAATCTCGCCTAAGCCATCACGTCAACGTAGAGGCCCTGCAGCTACTGGACAACCAGAATCTAGTGAGAAGACTAAAAAGAACTAAACCCTTCGAACTAGTGAATCAGTGAAATGTGTAAAAAGCAGAGCACAGTGAGTGAAGTGGTAGTGCTTCTTGTTTGGGACAAAGTAAATATAGGGACATCAGTGGATAGCCTATTAGAGACAAGTACCTAGTTTTAAGAATTCAGATTTAAATTGATGGTTAATCTTTTAGATTAGTTTCAATATGTTAAGCATCTTATGCTTATTAATAAAAAAAAATATATTATGAGGTAAAATACTGCAAGAATTGTTACCCAGGTCAAAACATTTTCAAAATTGCCGTTTAAAAAGATGGTTACATAAAATAAAAACCTTATCTGCAAGAGTCTAACTCCAACATCTTTTTTCAATTCCTATTTTTTTTTAATGGAACGCATTACAGTCTACTTGTTGCTAAAAAAAAGCTTGCTTTCTTCAAATGCAAAGCCATATCTTATAACAAATGAAAAAAATCAAAACAAAAACTGATGTGGCCAGGCACATGACTTTATCATACTATATATAAAATTAATAGTTTAGCTGTCAAATCCTGGCTAACTAGTTTTATATTAATGCAGACACGACTGATTTTGATCAAATAGATTTTGCTGGTGCAGCTAAACTATTAATTTTACCAAAAAATGTCATAAACATAAATTATACAAAATTTCCTCTACTTTAATTTATTATTTAACTATTTTGACGAAATTACAGAAATGGCGGCTCATTTGCAAAATCCTTGAAAAATGCTTGAAGTAAACATCCACTTAATTTGGACCTCTTTGAACAAAAACCTTTTCGGCTCTAAGTTTAGTCATGAAGTTTCTAAATATGAAGTTTCGTCCCGATACCTTTCGTAGTTTCTCCGGAATCGTCGCCACAAAAACAGGTACACACACACACACACACACACAGACATCTTTTTGTACCTTGGTCAAAAATGTTCAGGGGACCCAAAAGGGCATATTTCCGTTAAAATCTCAGTTTTTTTTTGGCACGATTACAACACTATCATACTATGTATGTTGAAAGTAAAAAATCATATACTTATAGAAATAATTTTTAGAGCTAACCAAATACTTAACTAGTAATGTTATTGTCCTATGTTATTGTCCAAAACTGTTAAGCTAAAATCTTAAGTTAAAATTACCAGAACACCAAAATAATTCTGCAACCGTAAACAATTTTAACAAAGTTTTTGGTTTTAGACAAGCTATCGTTTAAATATATTTTTAATATATTTAACTTGGTGTCCATTTTATTCTGGAAATTTTGTAAGCTTTCTGTTTTCTGAATATTTTTACATTTTTTAATTCTAAGATTAATTCTTAAATCTTTTTGTAGATATCACAGTTTTTATAAAACGCATAGTTTTAGTTATAAGCAATTAATCAAAACTCCTGAATAAATTAAGAATATTTTCCCACATACATACACTTTTTTCTTAACTGGGCAGTTTGAACATTTAATTGAATTATATTACATTGCTTTGTTATTTTTTCTTGATTTTTTATTCGATAATTATCAATTAATTGCATATAACTCTTAGAATTAAATCTTAGACTTAAAAATGTAAAAATATACAGGTGTTCTATTAGAAAAAGAAAAGTTTACAATATTTCCGTAATAAAATTAATACCGTATATTAAAAATATATTTAGACGATAGCTTGTTTAAAATCAAAAACTTTGAAATTCGTCTTTGAAATTTTCTACAGTTAATGAATTATTTAGGTGTTCCAGTAATTTTTACTAATTTTGATTAATTGCTTATAACTTAAAAATGATGAATCTTAGAATTAAAAAATGTAAAAATATACAGGATGTTCTATTTGAAATACGAAAGGTTACCAAATTTCCAGCCTGTATATTGAAAATATATTTAGACTATCCTTATTTAAAACCAAAAAACTCTTGTTTGATTTTTTTGTTTGAAAACCCACACCAAATTCCCTGTTTTAGATGAATGTTAAACATAACCTAACATTTTTACTAATATTTCAAAACAAACAATTAGCTCTGTGGTTTAAATCCAGCTTGTGGCTGTAATTTTTTAATTTATGTAAAATTTACATTTTCGATACATTTGAATGGTACGTATATACAAACATTTTCAATTATAAACAATTAGGTTAACATTTCTACTCCTATAAACATAGGGAATTTGGTGTGGATTTTGACGCAGTCACCAGTTTTGTTGGAAACATTTAACAAAGTCAAGACTCCACTAGTGAACCATTTTTATTGGTTTATGTATTATTAACAGGGTTGTTATAAAAAACGTTTTTCTTTTTATTTAAAAGAAAAACAATTTTTTTTATATTGTTGTTTTTATAACGAAACAATGTTTTTAAACACTTTGCAAAAAAATATATTTTAAGTGAGGAATCAAACTTATTTTAAACATGTTTAAAACACAATAGTTTAAAACAAAATATTTGTTTTAAAACAAACAAATACCCGCATAAAATGGATACAACGGATATAGAAATAAAAAAAATGAACTGTGTTGGTGAGTTTGTAAGTTATTATGAAGTATTTTTATGTTGTAAAAATTCAAAAGAAGATTTAAGGTTTTTGGGCAACTACAAGTAAAAAAAATCCTAATTACTAGTTAAATATATCTACAATTTTCATTTATTTTTTTTTCACGTATTTCAATATCACAGGCTCTTTGTTGCAAATTGCAGGTCAACTTCATTGGCCAGTAGGCCAACATTGGTAACATAATGTTATAATTACCTATGGTTTCAGAAGAAACATGCGTAGAAGCAACGTCCCAAATTTGATGAGAATAATCGGACAAAATATTTGAATCGAGAGCGTCAATAGCATCCATATCTTGCGCTCCTACCATCGTACCAGCACTCAGTGACAGATCGCACTTATTTCCCCATAACGATATCTAAAACACAAAAGAAAAATCAACCATATCAATATAAAGAAACACGCATAATTTATTTAATTCAATTTCACCTTTAGCAATTTAATAAATTCTTCTTCTTTGTCAATCTCAGCGTTGCTTAAAACCTTCTGCAAATGTACCCCTAACTGCGTCATTGTTATAAGTGTTGTGCTAAATGATTCCTCCTTTTTCGCTTGAAATGGGTCCAAATCTTTCAAAAGTTCCCTAAATAAGTGCCGATATATTACAAAAAACACAGAAAGTGCAATAATTATACAAACGTTTCATATATCGCCTCCATAATCTTGTAATACATATAGCATTCGACGTGTAACCATATCGTGTTAAACGCTGTAGGCTGGTCAATTTTGACAGTTTGCTCTTTCAAATACTGATTGTACAACGCTGAGTCTGGGCTATTTTCAACTAATTTCAGCGGCTTATTAGTCTGTATTTCGTATTTTAACTTCGATAACTTTCCAATGATGGCTTTCAAGTCCGCCGCAGCTTCCTGTATGGAAATAAAACTATATAATCATCGGTATGACAAAATTGTCGAACTTATAACGTACTAAGCTGAATTTCCTGACTATTTCTTCTCTACTTCTAGTCAACCCATCTATGGTTTGTGTTATGATTATGGGCATTCGTTCCTTCACGGTGTAATATGCAAAACTCCTAAAAAAGAAAATTGCGATAACATAACCTATACTGGTAGGTTATTTTTTGTTTAAGTTGAGGACCTTTTGTAGAATGCTGTTAGAGATACGTTTATTGGAGTTTTTAAGTCCAAACCCAGCGATGGTTTGCTACCTTCCATTTTGTGTTTTTGAATTTTAATTTATAAATTTTAGGGGCACATAACCAAAAATAGTTTATTTTGACAGCTGCGATGACATTTGATCCAAACCACATAATAACGATAACCCTTCATTATCTTGTACTCAATTAAATGAAGACAATTTTTCGATAGATGCCTATTTTCATTAGTTAATTATAGATTAATTATTATTTGTTTGTGTAGTGTTGTTAAATTCTACATTCAGTGTATTAATTATTATAAATTGGAATTATCACATTTAATTATCAATTTATACAGTTTAAATGATAATTTTTGGTTTTATATGAGCAAAAAATCAGATATTCCTCAAATTTGAATTTTGTTGTAGACTACAGCGCATGTGTCGAAATTGTGAACTACGCAGATTAATAAAGTAGCAATAAGGTAACCTAAGAGAAATGATTAACACAAATTAATTCAAAATCAGCTTATTTTTTGGTTTTTAGATTATAATTCGATAGGAGTATTTTGATTTGTCATGCTAATAATAATTATTTGAAAAGAAATGAGAAAGTGGAGCGTCGGCCATCTTGAATTTTTGACATGCGCGTTTGGCGGTTACTGCCCGTTGCGCGTAACCGAAAAGCAGCGTCACCTGCCTGCACGAACCGTTTCCCGAGCGCGTCATATTCTCTAGCTTGGCAGCATTTGTTCGTCAGCACTGTTTTTCGCAAAAACGAAATGTTTCCCTAAATTCATCGCCGGTATTGAAAAAGGTAAACTAGTTTATCGCAAATTGACACCGACTGACACTTTTCACGCGCTTTTAACACCAAATTTCCCATACGAATACTATAGTCGGACATATTTTACGTGTTCCATTGATATTTTATAACCGTCTAGGGGACTTTTTATTGTTGTTGATTGCTGTCAAACGATTTCGATTTAATTTTTGTCATGTTCAATCTAACCACTAATATTTCTCCCTGTGTTTCTCGCTAAATTACCTCGCACAATCACAATTTCTCGCGTGTGCTTTATATAACTCGCCAACCTCAATATGGATATTCTATATAACGCTCTAAATCACCAAAAACAAACACGTGCGGCGTTAAAAATAAGTCTATTTCCAGGATGTCTACAAAAGAGGCAAAAGAAAACCCTCACTGCCTGGTATGCAGTTCAAGGGTGGGCGTTTCCACCAGAAACGCCGTACAAATCTTCCAAAACGAGGTATGTACCTTGTACGTTACGTAACCTACGACCAAAGGATTTAACCGCTTGTTTTCGTAGGCTCAAACATGTTCGGAACGACCACTACGCTTCATAATGTCACAAGTGCTCGGCGTCGACGTTCAAGAAGACTCCGTTCATTCGCAATTAGTTTGCAAGAAGTGTTTTAAGCTATTCGACGAAATTGACGGCTTAGAACAGAGACTTCTCGAAATTAAAGTTGAATTAGTCGATAATTATAAAAAAGCTGTGCACAAACACAAAAACGGCGACCAGGGCGACGATGAGGAACGCCAAAACGTACACGTTAAGGAATCGGAACAGGAAAACGGGGTCCCAAAGAAGATTTTAGATATTCCATCTTCCGATGATGAATCGCAGGTTAGTTACTTTGGAATTTTTTACCTTTGGAGTGTGAGAATGATTTGTGTCGGTGAGATATCTGAAGGAATTTTTTTGAAAGGTCTAAAAATATCTGATTTGTAAGCGTTTGAAGGAAAAGTGAGGTTATGGTTTGTATTTAGATGAATTTGTTCAAATTACTGGTTTTTCTATTAATTATCTTGTTTATAGTTATGTATATAAGTTGCGTAATGTGCTTATATATTATATCTTGCGTTTATTCTGATAACAATATAAAATTGCGTTATATAAAAGGTTATGTTTTTGTTAGGTTAGGTTGGTTTGATATTGGGGTAAGTAAATTGATCTGTTCTACTTCTTGCAATCTTTATTTAATAAGTTTTGGTGCATAGAAGGTGAGAAATGTGATAATTGCACCTAATTCATCAAATTTAATTTGAATTATCGAAAAAGTTTTGAAATAACACAAGTTTTCACTAGAAAGATGTTACCTAACCTCACTTTTTTCAACGATTTATCCCGCAATTTATATTTCTTATGATTTTTTCGACTAAAATCACCGTATTTTAGTGCATTTCTCACATACTTTGTTTTAGGAAAATTCCCCGGAAAAAGCCAGTAGTTTGGAAACCATCGAAGATATTGAAATGGCGTTAGTGAAAATGCACGGAGGTATCGACAAGGACGAGGCCCCGAAAGGGGTGCAAGTGGAAATTGCGGAAGAGACGGCAGGTCAGCCGTTTCACGGTTTTGAGCACGAAATGGGGGAAAATGATTTGGAACAGTCGGATTCAGATTTCGACGAGAATAGTGAGCATGCCGACACGTTATTGCAGGCCGCTGAGATGGCGGAGAATAATTTACGTGAGTTGGTTTCGGAATTTAACCTGAAAAAAATTTGGGGCCCCGCGGTGGGGCCCAAAAGTTTTTGAGGTTAGTTTGTTGCGTTTTTGGTTTTAATTGTTGGGTTTTTCGGGTCGTGTAGATAAAATTCGTATAAAGGTCGAGGATGGTACGGAGAATGATAGCGATAAGCCGAATATATTGAAGCGGAAGATGGCCCCCACGAATTTGGCTAAGAAGAATATTGCTAAGAAGATTAAAGAGGAAGTTCTGCCTCCCGTAAGTATTAAAGACTGGCGAAAAAGTTATTATGCTATTATAGAAACTATTCAAACCTATAGAGAATTTAAAATGTGGTTAAAACTGTTTATATTGAAGGTGGAAGTGATAAGAAAATCAGATTAGAAATGTAAATATTACCATTTAAAACATACAAATGTAAACTTTTGATTCCACATTTTGAAGTATTATGCTTGCGTCAGAATACTGTTACCTCAAAATTCAATAAATTGGTGGATTGCAGTACCAAAAATTAGATAAATATTCAACAAATCAGATGTTTTATTTACTTTTCAACTTCAAATTGAGATGTTTCACTGCTCTTATACACAATTTTCCATAATCTATTAACAAATACTTCATTATTCTTTTTGCTAAACTCTAAACAATTTCCGTTCCGAATATAGATTGTTGCCAGGGAGGGTAACATGTATACGTGCCTGCTGTGTGACGGTGACGAGACGGTCTGCGGGGAAGCTAAGGCGATCATGCAGCATGTCAAAACGCTGCATGACGCTCGTCTGTACATTTGTGATGTCTGCGGAGAAGACTTTAGGAAACGTAACGAGCTTTCGCTGCATTTAGACGAGCATGTTGCTACGGAGGAGGGTGACTTCCAGTGCGAAGTGTGCAACCGTATATTCAGCAATCTCCGCCTCTTTAGGATACACAAGCGGATGCACTATCCGCAGAATAAGGCGTGGACATGCGAAACGTGTGGAAAGAGATATAGGTTTGTGGTTTTTTATTTATTTATTATTGTATGATATTGGAGTAATATTTTGTGTATGTGTGTTATTGTTTTATATTTGGTTGATGTAAGTTGCACTTTGATGTTTTTATTGGATGATATGTTTATTAATTTTTGTCTGTTTTGTCGTTGTGCTATATAAAAGCATCCCTTATTTGCAACCCATGCCTACGAATGACTAGGTGTGTTACTAGTAGGGATGAACATTTCTTTTAGTTATTGACGTTAAAAGTCTTTAAAATTTTGGTCGATTTATGTCCTGTCTCAAGAGAACAGATTTTATATAATCATACCAGGATTTATATTGAACTAATATTGAAGTACAATAGATTTTATATTGAATTAAAAAAGATCCTAATTTTTACCCTGAATAAATTTTTTACTCTATTAGAAAATACTTTTTATCTCAAGTAATAGATTCTATATTGACGCATTCTAGATTTTATATTGAACTAATATTGAAGTACAACCAATTTTATATTCTATTATAAAACAAATTATTATTTTGTAATCAATTTTCTTGTTCCCGTTAGGAAATAGTTTTTAATTCAACAGAATAGATTTTGTATATTATACCTGGATTGCCTGAATTATACCTTTATCTTTATTTTATTTATGAACTAATATTGAAGTTCAATGAATTTTAAATTGAATTAAAAAGATCTTTATTTTTAAATAAAGTTTGTATTCAATTATAGTATTAGACAATACTTTATATCTCAAGAGAACAGATTTATATTGAACTAATATTGAAGTACAGCCAATTTTATATTGAATCATAACAAATTATTATTTTTAACTAAAATCTATGTTGCATCCAGTTAGAAAAATAGTTTATATTGAATTAGAACAGATTTTTTAAAGTAGTGTTTATATCATAAGAATAGAATTTATATTGTCATATGAATCAATTTATATTGATATCAAAACCCAACTAATTTTATATTGAATTACGATAAATTATTATTTTTAAGCTGAATACATTTTCAATTAGAAAATACATTTTATCTCAAGGGAACTGATTTTATATTCCATTATACTAGAATTTATATTGAACTAATACTGAAGTACAATGGAGTTTATATTGAATTTCAAAGAGATTTTTTTTAAAAATACTTTTTATGTTAAGAGAACGGATTTTATATTGAATCATCAGAATTTATATAGAAGTAATATTGAAGTACAACCAATTTTACATTGAATTAAAAAAAATATTCAAAATGTATTCAAAATTGGTTTTCTGTCCAGTTAGGAATTTAGTTTTCATTTCAAGAGAATAGATTTTGTATAGAATTGAACTATACCAGGATTTTACATTGAACATTTTACTTTATTAGAAAACATTTCTTATCTGAACAGAACAGATTTAATATTAAATCATACCAGGATTTATATTGAACTAATATTGAAGTACAAAGAATTTTATATTGAATTAAAACAATATATTTTGTAACTAGAATAGGCCTTGCGCCTAGTTAGGAAATAGTTTTTATTTCAAGAGAACAGACTTAAGATTGAATAATTCTAGAATTTATATTGAACTAATAATAAATTTTGTATTTAATTGGTAAGTACTTTTTATCTCAACAGAACAGATTTTATCTTGAATCATTCTAGAATTTATATTGAACTAATATTGAAGTACAACCAATTTTATATTGAATCAAAACAAATTATTATTTTTAACTGAAATCCAGTTTGTGTCCAGTTGGGAAATAGTTTATATTGAATTAGAACAGGTGTTTTAATCTGAATAAATTTTGTATTCAATTAAAAAACACAGAAAGGCCCATCAAGTCTTAATGGCTGCTTAGCTTTTAACGGCTCATTATTAACCAATCATAATGCAGAACTGACTTGTTTAATCGGTCTCTAATTTTAATCTCTGATTAAAAGTTGATTAGCCTTTCGGCAACTGACCATTTATCTCATACGATCAGATTTTATATTGAATTATTCTCAAACTTATAATAAACTTATAATGAACTAATATCTAAGCCTAATAAATTTTATATTGAATTCAAATAAATTACTTTTAGCTGAACAAATTTTGTATTCAATGAGAAAATACATTTTATCTCAAGAGAACAGATTTTTTATTGAATCATAACAGGATTTATATTGAACTAATATTGAATTACTACCAATTTTATATTGAATTCAAAGAGATCTTTATTTGTAACCAGAATACATTCTGTATTCAATTACTAAATACTTCTTATCTCAAGAGAACAGATTTTATATTGAATCATTCCAGAATTTATATTACACTAACATTGAAGTACAATCAATTTTATATTGAATTCAAAGAGATCTTTATTTGTAACCAGAATACATTCTGTATTCAATTACTAAATACTTCTTATCTCAAGAGAACAGATTTTACATGGAATCATTCTAGAATTTATATTGAACTAACATTGAAGTACAACAAATTTTATATTGTATTCAAAGAGATCTTTATTTGTAACCAGAATAAATTCTGTATTCAATTACTAAATACTTATCGATTGAAGCATAACAGAATTTATATTAATATTGAAGTACAACATATTTTATATTGAGTTCAAGCAGATCTTTACTTTTAACCTGAATATATTCTGTATTCAATTAGAAAATACTTTTAATCTCAAGATAACAGATTTTATATTGAATCATACCAGAATTTATATTTAACTAATATTGAAGTACAATGGTTTTTATATTGCATTCAAAGACATCTTTATTTTTAACCTGAATAAATTCTGTATTCAATTAGAAAGTACTTTTTATCTCGAGAGAACAGATTTTATATTGAATCATACCAGAATTTATATTTAACTAATATTGAAGTAAAATGGTTTTTATATTGAAGTCAAAGAGATCTTTATTTTTAACCTGATTGAATTCTGTTTTCAATTACAAAATACTTCTTATCTCAAGGGAACAGATTTTATAATGAATCGTACCAGAATTTATATTGAACTAATATTGAAGTACAATGAACTTTATATTGAATTAGAACAGACTTTTATTTCTAACCTGAATAATTTTTTTTAGAATAGATTTTATATCGAATCATACCCTAATTTATATTAAAGTACACTAATTTTCTATTGAATTATATTGAAGTGAAACCAATCTCATAACTTGCTCTATTATGTACAATTTTCAGCTCGAAGAACCTACTAGACGAGCACATAAACACACACACAGGCATCCGCCCGTACGTCTGCCAGATGTGCGGCAAGGACTTCGCATCCAAATACACCTTCAAGGCGCACGAAAAAACGCACGAGGTGCGCCCCCGACCCTTCCAATGCTCGCAGTGCAACAAATCGTTCCTCAGCCAGCAGAACCTCACGCAGCACGAGCGCACGCACTCGGGCGTCAAGGAGTTCGCCTGCCACCTGTGCGACAAGCAGTTCGGCTCCGTGCATAACCTAGAAGTGCACTCGATCGTCCATACCGGCTACAAGCCGTACAATTGCGGCGAGTGCGGCAAGGCGTTCGCCAGGAAGGCGGAGATCAGAGATCACGAGAGGACGCATACGGGCGAGCGGCCGTACCAGTGCGAGTTTTGCGGCGCTACGTTTAGTCAGAGGTCGAACTTACAGTCGCATAAGAGAGCGACGCATTACGATGATAAGCGGTACAAGTGCGATCATTGCGGGAAAGGGTTTAAGAGGAGACGGTGAGTGTTATTTATATTTATTTTTTGCGATTTTTTTTTTCGTTTTTAAGCTATATTAAATTTGTGTCCCACAGTCAGGGTTGTTATGTTTAAAAACATTTGTTTTAAAACATTGTTTTAAAACAAATATTTTGTTTTAAATCATTTTTTTTTTAAACATGTTTAAAACAGTTTGTTTTAAATGTATGAAACACTTTTTTTAAAACATTGGTTTAAACATGTTTTAAAACAGATATTTTGTTTTAAACATGTTTAAAAAAACAGTTTGTTCTAATGTTTAAAATACTTTGTTTTAACACATTATTTTAAACATGTTTTGAAACAAAAATTTTGTTTTTAAGTATTTTATTTTCAACTTGTTTAAAACAGTTTGTTTTAAATGTTTAAAATATGTTTTAAACTACCGAAATTTGGGCAACATATTTAATTATTTAATCAGAGTTGTATGCTGCTGGTCTTCAAGATTTTTATGCATGGATCAATTAAAAAATCAAAAAAATATTTAAATATTGTATTTATTAATAAAAAAAAGTTCTTTATAAAATATAATAATACTTGATAACATGTAACTACAATAAACAAAAACTTTTAGAATAACTTAATAACATACCGGGTGACGCACGCCATAGGTACTCCCGTTTATTTTTCTTGTTTATAAAACTGGACTAATGAAATTTGGGAAAGTGTTAATAGACAAAAAATTCCATTATTTGAGATACTCTTGCAGTTGTATCTGCTGGACTCGAGTATGCGGCAGGACGATTCCGTCCAACGCAACCGATATTGGATCGTGTGTGGCTGTTTATGACTAAATTTAACAACTGTTCACAGTTCACATTGAAAATTATGGCCTAAAGAATATTTTCTGTCCGATTCTTCTCAATTCGACACACTTATGATTTGTTTTTCACTTAATACTGTCATCCTTTTTCGGGTTTTAAATCTAGTTTTGAAAATGTCATATATTTTTAATGACAAACTGAAGTGTTGGCGCTGTCACCTATACTGCAAAATTGTATAATTTTGTTGTACGATTTTGATTCCAGCAAATTTGTTGGTAAAAAAAAAATTAAACTGACATAAACTAATTGAAAATAAAATCAAAAAGACCTGTTGATCGGACCACAAAGTTATGACCATATTTAAAAATGCCGCTTTTTTATTTTTTAAAAATATCTCTGAAATCATTAGAAATTCAACTGTTTTCTAATTAGAGAGCATGTAATTCTGAACTAGTTTGTAAATTTAACGGATTTTCTATATTTTTTTCAAATCAAAATCAAAATCATTTATTGAAATTCATTAATCAGTTTACACTGGTGACATGAAATTCACAAAACAGAAAACACAGATGGCAAAACATAACAAATAAAAAATAAATCCTAATTTTGTATAACAAATCTAAATAAGAAAAAAATAAATCTCTTATAGTATCTAATCAAAATTAACAAATAATCATATCACAATTGATAAAGAGAAAAAAAAAAAACAAAACAATCACAGACAAAGAAAGCACGAAAGTAAACAAAACCCCAATTCACATGTCAGTCGTCGACTGTGTATCGCGCAGGAAGGTCCCAAGTTTCCTCTCAAAAGCGGCTTTAGTACTGGCACTCCTAATTTCAACAGGCAATTGGTTGTAAATTTGAATCCCATGGAAAATGGTTGAGCTTTGGCACGAAGATGTCCTTCGGCAGTAATCACGCAGACTCGTAGCATATCTCAAGTTTCGGGAGTGAACATGGTCTGCCGAAACCAAAACAGTGTTGCTCTTTATATGTCCCCTCACAATGCTCTAGATGAATCTGGCAGTTTCGTACTGCCTCAACATGTCAATGCTCTCAAAGCCAGTGTTGTTGTACAGGCTTGCGGTAGGTGTCAGGCGATCCAGGTTGTAGAGGGATTTTATGCACCTATTTTGAATTCTCTGGACAGAGTGAGTCAGATATCCAGCGGCATACCCCCAACAAAGAATGAGATACCTCAGCACAGAGCCTACCAGGGCATAATAAATCAGCCTACGCTGACCATCCTCGATGTAATAAGCACAACGTCTCAGAGCACCTGATGCAGAGGACAATCTCTTGTTTAATCTTTGAATATGTTCACTCCATGATAACCTGTCATCCATCAGCAGTCCAAGATAGTTGTAGGAGCCAACACGTTTGATTGGAAGTTGATTGATCACCACACGGATGACTGCATCTGGTTTGCTTCTCTGCTTCACCAACATGTATTCGGTCTTATCAACATTGATTACCAATTTATTCGCAGACAACCAAGCAGTGTACTTTTTATTTAATAGTTAGATAAAAAAAGACAGTAATAACAAAAGTAATGACAGTCCACTGTATAGTACAAAGTAACTCATTCCAACTAAAAATCATTCCAATGAATACAAAATTAAGTGCAAAATAAGCTGAAAATAATCTCAACTCTTACTTCTATTAGTGGCAAAGACGTCATAATTCTGGCTGCAACAAGTGTGACTTGCATACATGGATATGCCGATATTCAACTTAAATAAGCGGTCCTATTTCACAAACTCAGTAACCATTTAAAAATCTACATATTTTGTTAAATACAAAGGGATGTGATACTTTTAATAAATTTCTGTCGAAAAAAGAATCAATTTCGGTTAAAGGTTTAAAGTTATCAACCATTAAAGCTAAAATTGCCAAGTTTTACTAGTAAAGTTGTATCTTTTACAAACATTCAGATATTGGGGCAAATAAAAAAAAAAAAAAAGTTGAGAGTTGATACTATGTTACACCATACGCTGTTTCTTCTAGTACAAAAGCTGTAGGAAACTACTGAGGCCTATGACATTTGTTAGATATAATAGGCCTCAGTAGCTCAGATGGGAGAGCATTGTGCTAGAAACGCAAAGGTTCTTGGTTCAAATCCAGGTTGTGGCTGTAATTTTTGATTTATTTAACATTTACATCCCGCATGTATGTCGCCATATTATTAACCTATTTTTATTAACATTAGTAGTAATCATAACTTGTGAAACAGTGACCTGTTTCATTTAACATTTTGAATTTTTAATTACACGGTAGGTAATTTAAATAAGCGTAATTTAACATTTTGAATTTTTAATTACTCTGTAATTTAAACAGGCGTACTTTACCATTTTGAATTTTTAATTACCCGGTAATTTAAACCAGTGTAATTTACCATTTTGAATATTTAATTACCCGGTAATTTAAGCAGGCGTAATTTACCATTTTGAATTTTTAATTACCCGGTAATTTAAACAGGCGTAATTTACCATTTTGAATTTTTAATTACCCGGTAATTTAAACCAGCGTAATTTACCATTTTGAATTTTTAATTACCCGGTAATTTATGCCATCGTAATTTACCATTATTAATTTTTAATTACGTGGTAATTTAATATTTGAAATTAATAATTTTAATTTCAACGGTAATTTACGAAAAAAATTAATTACCGTAATTTAAGATCCCTGATCAGACAGAAAATATTGTTTTGGCCATGTCAAACCAACAGGGCAAAGATGAAAAACGTCAATACAAACAAACCAACCACGGCAATCTGTATAAGTGTGAAACGGGAAGAGAATACGGAACAATGCGGTGCAATTTTTGCACCTAACCTAATATTTACATTTATCTATAACGAATAGAAAACGCTTTTTCATTACAAATTGTCAAAACATGCACAAAAAACACGCAAAAATCCATAAAACACCAATCTTAAAACCATCTTTTATCCCGTAGATTGCTCGACTATCACATAAAGGCGGTACACACGGGCGAACGGCCCTTCAAATGCGACATCTGCGACGCAACCTTCGTCTACCCGGAGCACTTCAAGAAGCACAGGCGGATTCACACGGGCGAGAAGCCGTACCACTGCGAGGTGTGCGGCAAGGCGTTCAACAGCAGAGACAACCGAAACGCGCACAGGTTTGTCCATTCGGACAAAAAGCCCTACGAGTGCCTGGTTTGCGGCGCCGGCTTCATGCGGAAACCGCTGCTATACCAGCACATGCAGACGCAGGGCCATCTCAACGATACCATCGTCGTTAATCAACCTCGGTTGACGACGGACGATGACCAGATCATTACCGTAAGTTTTGGTTTCACTCGAAAAAAAATTTTTTTTTTTTTGTGTGAAGAATTTTTTATTTTTTTTTTTATGTTTAGGTGAATGCGGATGGTGAGATGGAGATTTTGGAGGGTGACGTCAGTCGGTTGGAGCAAATCGACGGTAATGACGAGGATTCGAAGTTGTATATAGCGGATTTGAAGCCGCACATGTTGGTTGACGGGAAAGTGTTTGAGAATGCTGACGGGTCGCTGATAGTGAGGGAGCAACTCGACGAGGATCAGATGGAAGATTCGGAGGCGGTGGAGCATATTATTATTGACGGACAGGTAATATTTTTGTTTATTCTGTTTTTTTTTTAACTGAATAGTCTTGAAATTTTAAGATTGGAACATTAGGTAGAATGGTATTTGGGTTTTCTTGGATTGAATTGATACTAATTTATCTGTGAGGTAAACATATACAGGTGTACAGTATGTAAGTCCATAGAAGTAGCTATAAAATAGAAATGATTAATTTAATAATAGTTTTACGTTAAGGTTTAAGTTTTATTGGGAAAAACCTAAATAATTAAATTCTGGAATTCAAAACCCAAAAGCTTAGATTGAAAAAAAAAACATTTTTTTAAGGGGAATCCATACTCTACATTTTGCTTGCAAAACACGCAAACGTTCTGAGGCTTTTTCTCAGCAATTAGTTCACATAATTGTAAAAGAAATACACCAAATTAAAGATAAAAGATGTATAATTTTGCGTCTAGTGGTAGATTTTTGATAGTTCTGTTCGTTTTTGACAAATTTATTTCTGAATATGACATAAAATTGGCTGATTTTGCAATTGTTTTACGAAGAACTCAGGTTAAAATTGAAAAAAGTACCACATAATAGGTCTAAGTTACACCTTCCTCTATAAGTGTACAAAATTTCACGTAAAAATATCAATGTCTTACATGCTTTTTTCACTCAAAACTTTACTTCTTCGAGTACATGAATAAGTTATATTTTATCACGTAGCGTGGATACAACAACAACAAGTAATACATATACATTATCACAGCAAGTAATACACCTTTATCTATAATTTGATGTATAACATGAGAGAATTGATACAACATTAAGCTGACTATGGATGCTTATTTTATAGGTCGTACCAGCAGTACTGATTCCTCTTAAGGCTCCCGTCTCAATTCAAAGTACAGTACACTCTCGCTAATCCGACTACGGTCTAATACGTACTATCCCGTAGTCCAAACGGCCTACAACTCTGCACTACTTCGTAATCCGAACGCCCCACCTGCTTTTGTACCCTGGTCCGACCAGAAAAATCATAGTAAGCCCTTGCTTGCAATGAGCAACCTTGTACTCCGAACAACTCATTAGTCTGAATGGGGGTATGCAAAAACGGGTTCGGATTAGCGAGAGTCTACTGTAAATAAAAAATCTACAGATGTAGATGGCCCTACTATATGTTTTTATTTCGTATGGTATAACCTAAAGAAATAAATATATTGCTTGCTATTTGTACAAATATTCAAACTGGACTGTTTGAGTTTTCTAGTCGATGATATATTACTTTCACAATCGTCGCTATTGTAAACATGGTTGCCAACTCACTACAAACACGCACTACGATACTCCAGAGTGCAAGTCTAGAGAAGTTCAGCAAAAAATAACTTGTGCTCTTATAGTTATTATTTAGTCATATTTTATAATGTATTATAGCAGACAATAATCAGATGCAACTGCCATCGGAAAGCATTTCTGTATTTGTAGTCCACACTAAAATTTGCATAAATAATTTTCATAAACTTTAAAATTAATATAATATTTGTACAAATATTCAAACTGGACTGTGTTTGAATTTTCTAGTCGATGATATATTACTTTCACAATCGTCGCTATTGTAAACATGGTTGCCAACTCACTACAAACACGCACTACAATACTCCAGAGTGCAAGTCTAGAGAAGTTCAGCAAAAAATAACTTGTGCTCTTATAATTATCATTTAATTATATTTTATAATGTATTACAGCAGACAATAATCAGACGCAACTGCCATCGAAAAGCACTTCTGTATTTATAGTCCACGCTAAAATTTGCGTAAATAATTGTCATAAGCATTAAAATTTCTTTCCGATGGCAGTTGCATAAGGACCTTCAGAATCGAATGGTAGCGAGCATTTCACGATTTACGCAATAACTATGACGTGGGTTATTTTCGCGTTTTGGTGGTCACAAACGGGAGCCTTAAGTCAATAACTCAAAACTATACAGATTAGACTACTTTAGTAGTCAAGAACCTATAGAAATACAAACCATTCTATTACAAAAAGAAAAAAGTACATTATGCCTACAGCGCCATCTATAATAAAACCAGCAACACGTCCCTTCATGCAAGAATAGATTTTTTTTTGTAGGACGTACCTTTTTTTATTGTAACAGTTAAATCCACATTAAAATTAAAGTGTTTGGGTATTTGTGACGAAGTGAAAAATTCAAATTTTATATCTGCTAAATTCTGTGAAAGTTTTTAACTGGCAATCTTTTTTTTTATTGAGTTTCATTAGTTTTTGTGTTAGCGTCAAAAATAAAAATAAAACCAGTATACAGGTGCCCCACTTTTTTCCCTGCAAAAATTATTTTTAGAAACTTAATGTCATTCTGTGTAAAACATTGCATATGGTCCTAATTATTTTTCAAATCCTTAAAACATTACAGCTTCTTGAAATATTACCAAAATAAAGAAAAGTAAACAACAAAATATAAATAAAACAATGTGACAAAATTAGAAAAAAAAAGCTTTATGAATTCTTGATGATTATCATTCCTTTTTTCTTTTCCCATGGAATTTCCATTCTGCAAAGATCGGCTGCAACGTTTACTTTTTTATAACGAGACCAACAATAATTTCTCAGAATTTCCTTATTTTTAGTGTCATTTTTAGTTTTTGTTTTCAGTTAATTCACTGGAAAATCAAAACCCTAAAAAAAAACAAACCCGCAAAAAAAAGAAACCTGTTATTGTTGATTTAATTGAAACAAAATCACTGGAAACACTACTAAATCTATAGTCCACAAGGGTTAATAATAATAATTAAAATTCCTTATAACTTTTACAAAAAAAATACAATAGACTGTATTAAATATATGGCTTGTACTATAGTCATCCTAATAGATTACAGTTTAAGAAAACTATTTGTTATTACTTTTCAAAAAAAAAAATGCTTTATTTCTATTAAAAACCAAAATTAAAATTGAATTTAATCACGTCCTATCACGTGATTGAAAACGCTCTGTAATTGGCCCAGTCTCCAGTGACATCATTCGTTAGTACGCTTAGAGCTCGTTCAGTTTGTAGGGAGAGCAATGCTCAGATAACCTGGGTCGGCTGTCTCTCTCTTATATGCAGATAAACGCCGTATGAAGTTAGTCCGCCTATTATGCAGCGCGTCACTCTCACCGTACCCTACCCGATTATCCGAACGCGCTCTTATGCTTCTCCCATTTGAATTTAATAGCACTAAAGTGCCATGTAGGCATAACTTTGTAGGTTAGGATAGCCCTAACCTTAAGCTCAGAGCACCAGATCAGATAATACCTGGTTCGAAAATACGATAGATAACTTATTCTAGTCAGTTTTACTTATGTCGAAGTAATCTTCACAACAAAAAACACTTGTATTGGCCGCTATTTATTTCATTTGGATTTCTACGAGTTTTCTTCGCAGTTTCAAATCTTGCCGAACAGCTACAAATAGTTTATCCGGAGTTTTTATTGACGTATTTCTGCATTGTGGATTTATACACCATTTATAACCCATTTTTATGTAGAAATTGTGAAAACAACACGTCACACAACACAATTAGCAAACGGCGACGATGCCGATGCTGACAGACCATATGGGCCGATTTGACATCTATTATCGGGTGACGTCACACAACAGAAAGTATCGTTTTGGTGGCACTTCTTGTGATTCAATTTTTAACGCTGATTTTTATGAAATAGTGAGGCAGTAATTACGAAAAAGAAAGCATTTACAATGTAGAGTGAAGGAATAAACACACTAAGATGATTTTCCAATAATAGTCAAATACCCTATTACAAATAATTTTTTTCATCATTTTCAGCAAATTCAATTTGCTGAAGACGACGGCGACGCAGAAGAAGCGGAAGAAGGCGACGACGAAAGTCACGTTTTAACGACAGTGGATGAATACGAAAGGATAATAGCCAGCGCGGCACTTTCGAACGGCGAGACTCAAATAATTCACACGAAGGAAGGCCCGGTGCAGTTTGTGCAAGTCCGGATCCCCAACGATAACGGGGAGGAAGAAGACGCGTGGCTGAAGATCGTACCTTAATTGTTAATTTGCGTTACGGACGGCTTAAATAATGTTTTGTACTGGCTTAAATACTGTGTATTACGGACAGAATTGCGGATGGTGAAGAAATATGCGTGTAAATAGGTTGCTGTGTGAATGGGGCGGGATGTTTAGAAGAGTTGATTGGGATTGAGTTAATCGTTTCCAAGGTGGTCTCTTTAATAATTGATTCATTGATGAGCATGTCTTTTGCTAAATATAGTTGTTGTTTCTTTACGACTGTGAACGTTTTATTTATAGGACAATATATTTTAAAAAAGAATACGAGTTTGGTGTTTTATTTCTGGTGGTTTTGTGGATAATGTGTGTTGGATTTAATTCAGTAGCAGCCTGAATTATTGTTGCAACTTTGTGGTACAATCCATACAAAACTAGGCAGTTTTTGTGCAATTATTTGATCAAATTTTGATCTTTTTATTGAATTCTAACTTTCTCATTTTTTAAAATTGAAATTGTCAACGTTAGTGTCTAACATAAAATACAGTCGATTGCCAAGATCTTCATTTTTAAAACAGTTCAAAATTAGAATTTTTTTAATTTCAGGATGTTTTTCTTATGTCCCACATGATCATAAAGTGACATTAGGGTTGCCAAACATTTGTCATTCAAATTGTAAATTTTAAATCGTCAATGTCAATTATTGGCGACTAAGGTTATAAGTTTGACAATTAATTGTCTGTATTGTCACTCAACTCCCAATTGTTTGTATTGTTATTCAGCTCCGTATGTCTACGCATGTCACTTGACAACGTCAAAATATTTGTTAATATTATTCAAGCAGAGGAACAAAATCATTGTAGGACATAAGATTGTGTATATACCACGGGCATTACTTGATGTTTATACACTGGGGTGACTTAAACGCCTTGGTACATAAATAACTATAAAATGAGACGAACTGACAAACTATATATTTATAGAGTTACTAAACTATTTATAAGACCAAATATACCTGTATTCATATTTATCCTGTATATTTAAGTGTATATTTACCTGTATATTTAAGAACTCGAATAATATTCTGGAAATATCAATAAATACAGTGTAACACATGTAATTAGTGTAGAATCTCACTGTTACTTACTAACTTATCACTATTACTATAAATGACTCTCCTACTTTGTGAATTTATTTTCAATCCTGTCAACAGGTGCGTGCAAAAATATAAAAAAGGTTTTTACTTGGTTTTTGTTTTGTTTTTAACAAGTGATTTCTCGTTTCCACCTCATTATAAATCAAAACTCGTTTATTATTAATCTGACACAACAGAATTTATATTGAAATGGTAGGAAATTTTATTTCAAATTTTACAACTTTGTATAATATGGCACATTTTCTCTGATATGCACTAATATTTGCTAGTAAAATAGTATGACAGTGATTCCGAAAAAGCGTGGAATACAATTCGTTAACTTATAAATTTAATCTAATTGATCTTTTTCATTGTTTGTGTCTTTTGAGAACCCCTGATATTTTCAGAAATATCACATAACTATCACAAAACTCTACCCAACTTGATAACTTGAGGAATTTTTCCATAATCAATAATCATGTCGAAATATAAATGAATAATAGTATATTATTTGACGAGAACATAACTAAGGATATAAATCGCGAGCATGAAGTTTATACGCGAGCCGTAGGCGAGCGTATAAACATGCGAAGTCATTATTTGAACGAACTGTCATTATTATACAACGCTAGTGTCATTATAATCATCGGCGTGTAATAATGATGGGGATTATATAGTCATAGATTCGTATGCAATGAACTTATTATATGTGAGTCGCAGATAAATAATAATAAACTTGTGAACGACGTTAGCGTCATCTATTCAAGAACTTCTAAACTACCAGAATATCCTGTTCAAACATGGTGCAAATGCACAAAAATCATGGTAAATTAGCTCATTTTATGATTTTTTTCCTTGCATTACCCTTTGAGAGTAAAAATCTCCTACTAACGTAACTCAAACGACAAAATTTTAAACAATTTTAAATTATTCCTGACCGATGATGCAAGTAAAGCGCAACTCTGCATTACCGACGACGCTAACTCTTTTTTCTCGTTCAAAAAGACCGTTTTGTTATCCGCATGTCCACATGGTGATGATAATTCTACCAATATAACCGCAATTACCTGTTTACTGCGCCCCCGGATGCCCTAATCTTACACACGATTCACCCCTTACTAGGTAAGATAACCTTAGAATTAGACAGCTAACCGACTAATTTATGCCTGTTTTTAGGTTAACAGCGATGTCTTTAAGGTTACTACCTCCGCTCAAAGCTCACAAGGAGAGGGAAAGTAAAGTACACGAACAGCTATACAAGAACGTAGCCCTTCTAACCTATATCCACCCAACGAGCAATGAATTTAAGTCGGTTTTCAAGAACGACATGTTCGTCAGGAAAAACTCAGCTGCGTTCCAGCAAGTCGTTCATTTCTTATTGTCTGTGTTAGACCCGATTAAATTGAAACAAAAAGTGCCTACGTGGCCGATATATGACGGAAGATCCGAGACACAATTTCGTATGGAAACTTTGAAATATCTAAACGAATTAAATGGTACTTACGAAGATGCTAATTTACCTGCGGTGTTGATGTCGCACGTTGTAACTCCAGGAGGGACACGTTTCGCAAAGTACATGCTAAAACTATCACAGTTAGTGCTTATGGAGCATATAAAACGTGAAAATGTGGTTTCACTTCGAATTCATCCAAATAAGCGGACGAATGTTACGTTGAAAACTATCGAGGGGCTCCAAAGTTTAACACAGAGTATAAATGAGGATACGGAGAAGTTAAAAAGTGATTTTGAGGCAGAAAAAAAGGAAAAACGGAAGCGTGCTGAGCGGGTTATAAAAGAATTGACGGAATATTGCGAATTGGTTCCGAAATTAAGGAAAAAATTAGAGAAATTACAAACGGAGTTGAATGATGATTCTATAAATTTGAATGTGATAGATTCTGAAGAAGAATTGGTCATTTTGAGTAAGAAATTACGGAAAATTGGTTCGATACGGGAAAAGTCTGAGTTCGTCGTAGGATTAATATCCACGCTGTTAAAAAAAGACTTATTTTTCGAATACAAACCAGGAATGTTCCCGAAGGAATTAACAACAACCTCGGGAGAATTAAACCTCCTACACACTCTACAAAAGTTCAATTTACTTCTCGATAATAAGTGTTTAGAGATGAAACCGATTGATAACGTGGAATTGCAAACAAATATCGATAAATTCAATAAATTGAACGGAAGTCTACTAAAAATGTCAAAATACCTACAAGGCGTCAACGGAAATACTGTAAAATTGCGTGCACAAATCCAAGAATTGAAGAAACTAGAGAAACAGAAAACTGAATTCCCCGCTAGGAAAATACTTCAAAGTCAGACGTCGCAGGATTCCGCAGAAGTCCTGGCTTGCCCCTTAGATAGTTCCGGAGAGTCTACGTTAGGGATTCTGCACTTTGAGGATTGATCGTATGATTATTTTTTAATATTTTTGGGAACCGTCTGGGATCTACGATATCGTAAAACGGAGAAACTATTGAAGACTAACGATTATTGATTAATGATTTAAGTGGTATAATAACTCGAGTATTTTATGTTTCATATTTTTATATCAACCTATCAATTGTCAAAAGTGTATTTATAGTTAATAATATGCAATTGGTATGCAATTGTGTACTGTCATAGTGTATAGGTAACGTAAAAATATTTTTAGAGATTGAATAAATGCTTGCTTGTACACTTTTTATACTGTTTTCCGTATATATATTTTTTTCAGCCGAATACTAATCTTGGCTTGAAAGGCTATTACAGCAGGTTTTATTTGAGATGAAAAGACAGTATCTTCTAATTGGAACATCCTGTATAAAGTTTCCAAGAATGTTGCTTATATATCGATAATCTACAACAATCTTGCTAAACAAATATTTTTCAACAGGCTTGTAGTTGAGGATTTGTAAATAATTTAAAGTAACCGTAGTTATCAATTTTTATTTAAAAAAATAATTATAGCTTAAAAATTGCACAATTTTGGTATAGGGACTGAAATATTTAGTAGATTTGACTTTAATGATTTGAAATTAGCGAAAAATGAAATTAAAAAATGCGACTGGTGCAAAAAAAACTGAAAATATATTGTAGTTAAAAAGATCCAATTTTAGGATAACATTTTGTGTCTTATTTTCTTAATGACACTGAATAACATGTTTCTTCCATATAGAAAAGTTGTAGATAATCATATGCTTTACAGACAAAACATATTTTCATACGTACAGGGTGATCCATGACCTACCCAGAAAAACTTTTTTTTAATGGAACGCTAGGTATATATTATTACAGTTTTAGGTTAAGATTTGTTTTCACAATTTTTGTCTATGAAAATAATACCAATATATTCAGAAAAATCTGATGTGGCCAGGCACATGACTTTATCATACAATATATAAAATTAATAGTTTAGCTGCATGAGATTCTATTTGATCGAGATCAATCGTGTCTGCATTAAAATAAAACTAGTTAGCCAGGACTTGACAGATATAACAATTCTATTGACAGTAGGTATTGTCAAAACGTCAGCATTTGACACTAGCTACTGTCATTAGAATGAAAATAGGTCAAATCCTGGCTAACTAGTTTTATATTAATGCAGACAAGACCAATCTTAATCAAATACAATTTGCTCATGCAGCTAAACTATTAATTTTACCAAAAAATGTCATAGACATAAATTATATAAAATTTCCTCTACTTTAATTTATTATTTAACTATTTTAACGAAATTAAAGAAATGGCGACTCATTTGCAAAATCCTTGAAAAAGGCTTGGAGTAAACTTCCAATTCCTTTTGACCCTTTTGAACAAAAACTTTTCAGTTCTAAGTATGGCCATGTAACTTTTAAATATGAAGTTTCGTCCCGATACATTTAATAGTTTCTCTGAAATCGTCGCCACAAAAACGGGTACATACACAGACATTTTTTGTACCTTTGTCAAAAATGTTCAGGGGACCCATTAGGACATATTTCTGCTAAAATCTCAAATTTTTTTTTCGGCACGATGACAATACTTTATATGATAAAGTAAAAACCTGATTTGGCCACGCACATGACTTTAGACAATACCTACTGTTAGACAGTAGGTATTGTCAAAACATCAGCATTTGACACTGCCTACTGTCATTAGAATGAAAATATATGTCAAATCCTGGCTAACTAGTTTTATATTCATGCAGACAAGACCGATCTTAAGCAAATACAATTTGCTCTTGCAGCTAAACTATTTATTTAACACAAATTATACAAAATTTCCTCTACTTTAATTTATTATTTAACTATTTTGACAAAATCATATTACGTATGATAAAGTAAAAAACCTGAATTAAAAAAAATCATTCTGTTAGTTACCAACAATGATAAAAAAAAGAAGAAAACTCATTTTAGATAGTAAAAATATTGTACTTTTTGATAGTTATTATTGATTTGCGATTCTAATATGACATCCCGAATACTTAAACAACAAAAAATTTTTAAATGGAACACCGTGTTTTAACATTTTAATTTCTCTAGAAAAATCAATCTTTATAAAGTAACTTCCTAAAAACGCCACATCCATAGTCAGAAAACTGATTTATACAGGGTTGGTCGCAAAAGAAGAAATTGTTAAATTTTCTTTACGAGTAAAGTATGAGTTTTTCACAATTAAAAGGCATAGGAAAAAGTTGTTTTAAATTTAATTTAATGCCCAGATATCAAATTTGAATATTTTGTATTGATTCCAATATTTTATCTTTTGTTTTCTTATTGCATGAAAACAGACAATAATATTAAACTTGAGTAAACTTTATATATATACATATATGAATTTATTAATTTAAGCCAATAACAAACAAAACAAACATCAATAATCTCTCACTACATTTTTTATTCACTTTTAAATCTTATAAATTTTCCACTAGGCGGTAACAATTATAAAACAAACGAGTGTTCATGCCAACCGATTCTCTCGATACAAACAAAAAAAAAACGATAAAAATAAATCAAAACCTCCGAAGCAACACGTTCGAACCGGTTTTACGATAACATGACGAGAGATACGAGTGCGCGATATACGACGACGACATTATGGGAGAAGAGAAAAATAAACGAGTACTAGAATAGAGTGTATATAGATGTCTATTGCAGAACGTACAAAACAAGTGCGAGGGGGTTCCATACACACACACCCAAAAAAACGTAACATTAATCGTATAAAAGAATAAAATAATAATAATAATAAGACGCTCACTGGAACGAATCGATTTTTCGGGGCCCCCCAATCACTTTTTAAAGGGCTTCGCCTCGTGTCCTAAAAAAAAAGAAATAAATTTCAAACGAACGAAAATCAAACAAAGAAACGAAAAATATTGAAGAAACGTGGTGGGTTTTTTCGTTTTTGAAGGACGCGTCGTTCTCGGCTGACATCGCAAAGTCTCCGCTAAAATAAAGAAGTAATAAATCGTTAGGAAAAGAAGAGACGTACCTTTGTGAATGCGTTTTTTTGGATCCCCCGTTGTAGCATAGAATAGAAATCTACAGTTTAACTCTAGTGGAAATAAATGTTCAGTTCTATTTACTTGGATGAGGTTGGCGCTAGAAAAATAGTTCGGAATAAGATACATCATAGGTGGCAGGCATAGAAATAAATTAGCCTGCTATTGTTTTTTTTTTTGTATTAGATAGAATAATAATCCAGTCAAATAAGGTGGCTAAACTCGGTTAAAGAATGGTTAGTACAAAAATTTAGTTCGTAAAATGTTCTATTGAAAAAGAATTTCAATAATTATGAAAATTATTTATTCAAATTCTAGTGTGGAATACAAATATAGAAATGCTTTCGGATGGCAGTTGCGTCTGATTATTTTCTGCTGTAATACATTATAAAATATAATTAAATGTTAACTATAAGAGCACAAGTTATTTTCTACTGAACTTCTCTAGACTTGCACGCTGGAGTATTGTAGTGCGTGTTGGTAGTGAGTTGGCTAGCTTGTTTACAATAGCGACAATTGTGAAGGTACTATATCAATGACTAGAAAACGCAAACACAGTCCAGTTTGAATATTTGTACAAATAAAAAGCAATAGATATATTTCTTTAGGTTATATCATACGTAAAATGTAATAAATACGAAGTAACAACAGACATGTTTCTTAGGGATGCCGCGAATATTCGGTATTCGGCGGTTTTGTTTGATATTCGGTATTGGGCCGAGATACTGCGTACTATTCGGCCGAAACCCGAATACCTAATCATGAAAAAAAAAAAAAACGCTCCTCAAAAATCTATTTTAACAACAAAATAATACAAATTTTACAAGTAAAATTCATTAATAGTAAGTTATGATAGATAAAAGCATTTTTTTCTGTATCTGTTGGTAACTAACGATTGCGCTTTTCCTCAGTGCCTGCTTCTGAAAATAAAATAATTCAAAAATTTTCCAAAGATTTTCCGAATTTTTTATTGATTTATGCAAATTTCAACTCGATTGGACAAATTTTCCAGATTTTGCCGAATTTCTCCGGAAATCTGTCGACATGCTAAATTTCAACTCGATTGTGGACATTGGGAAGTATGTAAAATATCGATTACAAGATTTGAACGTAACGAACAAACCAAGTAAAGAGTTGATGTAAATAATGAACTAAGAGCCAAAAATTCAAAAAATTGTGTTGGTTTTATTACATTAACGTGGGCTTTAATGTAAATAACGAGCTACGCAAAAATATACATCTGGTGATTTTTTTATTTCGAAGCTTTGGAGAGAAGTTTGCTACAGTGTGCTATTTGAATTGAGACGGGAGCCTTAAGGGGAATCCATACCCCTACGTTTGACTTGCAAAACACGCAAAAGTTCTGAGGCTTTTTCTCAGCAATTAGTTCACACAATCGTAAAAGAAATACACCAAATTAAAGATAAAAGATATATAATTTTGCGTCTAGTGGTAGATTTTTGATAGTTCTGTTCGTTTTTGACAAATCTATTTCTGAATATGACAAAAAATTGGCTGATTTTGCAATTTTTTAACGAAGAACTCAGGTTAAAATTGAAAAAAGTACCACATAATAGGTCTAAGTTACACCTTCCTCTATAAGTGTACAAAATTTCAAGTAAAAATATCAATATCTTACATGCTTTTTTCACTCAAAACTTTACTTCTTCAAGTATATGAATAATTTATATTTTATCACGTAGCGTGGATACAACAACAACTAATACATATACATTACCACAGCAAGTAATACACCTTTATCTATAATTTGATGCATAACATGAGAGAATATATAGTATATATATTAATACAGCATTAAGCTGACTGCCTATTTTATACGACGCACCAGCAGTAGTGATTCCTCTTAAGAGTTCCGAGTCATAGTGTGCGTATCAAAGTGCATCTTAAGAATGTTAAATGGAATACCCTGTTTTCAACATTTTAGTTTCTCTAGAAAAAGTCATTCTTTATAGTTGTGAGTATGTGACCCCACATATAAGAGATAAGCATCCTAACTGCCATCTCGCGTTTCGAAAATATTAACTCCTGTGTTTGAAGGCGCATAACTCTAAAACTACCGAATAGAAAAAATTGAAATAATATGTATCATACGCCTGAATCATTTCTACATAAGTTGTATGACTGTCAACATTTTTTGCCTCTCGGTGTAAACACGAGCGCAAGAGAAATTAGAAAAGGTCCCAGATTTTTACATTTTTAAATTAACGTTCGTCTTTCCATTTCTTTCCTTGTAAACCGCTTGCCACAAAATTTTCAATTATTGTTCAGGTTGCATTTAGAGCCTCTTCTATAGATTGGCGTTTTTGTTTTCTTCAGTTTTTATGTAATAAAGGTTGCGTACAAGATTTTCATGGAAGCACGATATCTGGATATTCACGTAATCAATCGCCATATTTTATTTAATACGACTGTAGGAAAAGAATTGCATTATAATTTTTAAGTAATTTTTAAAGCGCTTTAATATGAATGATATAAATTTTATGCAGCGCGCACTACGTCAATCGTAACGGTAAATGGAAACGTAGCTGGGACAGTGGAAGATTATTTACAATTAGTACGATACGATCAGAACAATTTAATTTCAGAATTTTGAATAGTAGTGCGAGTTAAATATAAATAATGAACTTAGATGTACAATTAATTATACCCAACAAAATGTCAAAACTTCGCATCTCGTTCGACTGCCTCGCACCAAAACCCACAAGTGAGGGAAGCCGAACTGCGCAAAATATTGTTCATGTTTATATCGGTCTTAAATATTAACAAATAGTCGGAATGCTATTAAGTTCAAGGGATATATATCGCAGAAAATAAGGATTATTTGCACCATCAAAATCTTGTTTGCAACATTTATTACATAAAAACTGAAGAAAACAAAAACGCCAATCTGAAGAAGAGACCCTAGATGCAACCTGAAGAAAAACTGAAGTTTTTGTAGTAAGTGGTTTAAGAGAAAATAAATTGGAAAGACGAGCGTTAATTTAAAACTGCAAAAACGGGGTACATTTTTTCACTTCTCTCGCGCTCATGTTTACAGCGAGAGGAAAACTATTTTGACAGTCATACAACTTATGCAGAAATCATTCAGGAGTATGACATACTTTATTTCATTTTTTTCTGTTCAGTAGTTTTAGAGTTATGAGCCTTCAAACACAGAAGTCAATACAGGACGGTTGCAAAAGAAGAAATTGTTCAATTTGGTCAAGATTAAAGTATAAGGTTTTCACAATTAAATGTTATAGGGAAAAGTTGTTTTTAGTTTAATTTAATTCTTTTGTATCAATTTTAATATTTTATCTTGTTTTAGTTTGTTGTTATGCATCAAAATCTGTGACTAGTGCATCAAAAACAGACAAAAATATTAAAACACTAATCTAGATGTTATTTAAAGACTACTACAAAACTATACAAGACTAGTGTTGTAGTGGTTTGATTGTTTGTTTATTATTTTGTGTAGTGCCGGTTTTACTTTTTAACATCAATTCAGAAAAAAAACTGGAGACAAAGAAGTATTGTTTTGGCATTGTGTCACTTTTCTGGTCAACACAATGGCGTTGTATTTAGAATAGGGGTCTTGCACTAAGTCTCAAAATTAAAAATTAATACACTCTATTAGTGCCAAATGTATACCAGAACCGTCCGCAAACGTTTTTTTTTTTAAGAAAAAAATCGCTACGTACACAATTAATAATATTAGAATCGGCATCGTCCCTTTAAATATGAACACGCTGTGATTGGTGTGACGTAGCATGCTTGGTCGAAGGCCACGTGACATGAGCTAGTGACAATGCGATTGTCATGCCTTCACTCTTTCTAGAACATGTGAAAAGATTGACATTAACGTCGGACGTACGTCTTCTCAGACGACTGTCACTTTTGACAACACGCAGAGATTCCATGACCCAACTATACTTATTCGTTATCAGCACGCACACAACGTCCTGCAGATGCTATACATTCAACTCGATGCCGTTCTCGTGCCCATAGGTCCTATTTTTTCAGCTGCTCTCTACGGCCTAGGCTCGCTGAGTTTAAACTTTGATGTTCAATAACAATTGAGTGCAACAATATTAAACGGAAAAATTTTACATACCGTTTTCTTACCACCTAAGGATTTTATTTGTTAAGTTAGGTAAAATCATGCAAGACCCCTATTGTGTCATTTTTGTTGATGAAGTTTGTTAGTTTTAGTTGTTGATCATAGTTTTGAATAAAAATCCTTCTTGATCATTATGGAGAATGAGCAATTAGCATTGTTAAGTAAACGGACTAAATTATTGCCGAGACAAAAAGGGATAAAAATGATGTCACTCAAGTTTATCATCTCAGATAATATTTTCTAGCAAATAATTAAGATAGATTAAGTTATCTTGGTATCAATTCATATGTTTACAACAGAAAATAATAAAATTTGAGTTATAAAAACAAAAAAACTTATTGGTTTTGTTTGAATTATTTGATAATTTTGTCTATGAACTTCAACAACACTTTACAAGAAATATGTCACAAATCAAATACGGGTTTGGCATTAGCGGCGTTTGTTGAATTTTAAATAATTATTTTTTCGATATTGTCCTATTTGCATACCCCCCACATTTACTGTGGTGAGGGTATATTGAATTTGATTCAACATTTGTAACACCTTTAAGGAGGCGGATATAACTTATATACAGGGTGAGTTATTAGTATCCCGGCAGTCCATAGTTATAAATGGTTTGAGAAAGAAAAATATTTTATACAAAAGTTGTTTGACTCTCTATTTTCTATGACGTAAAATTATTTTCATTTATACAGGGTGTTGCATTTAGGTGTGACAGAAAGTATGTACATTTTTTTTAAATGGAACGTCCTGTATTTTATTATATTATGAATACTACTAAATTTGTTTATTCAACAGTGTATGTTGCTAAGTCACAGCGTTAATAGTTTCAGAGATATTCAACCGTTTTTCCAAAATATGCCCATTGCAGGATCTTTTTAAAAACTATGTAAAAACGACACTTTTGCCGATTTTGCCTTTAAACTATGTGAGACAATAGTCAAAGCCAGTAGGTAGATGATAGTATCCAAAGATATTAGATAAACTATACAGGGTGTTCATTAAACTTAGTAAATTTTGATGTTTTTTAAATGGCTTTATACTTTGTACTTTTTTCAATTTTAACCTGAGTTCTTCGTAAAAAAAATTGCAAACTCAGCCAATTTTATGTCATATTCAGAAATAGATTTGTCAAAAATGAACAGAACTATCAAAAATCTACCACTAGACGCAAAATTATATATCAAATGAACCTGATCAAATGATTTTGGTCATTTATATTAGTATACTTTCCAGGCTTTAAAGTCTATTCTTACGAAACGAAAATTAATTGTTATAATTTAACTGTAAAATTTTGTCTATTGCTAACAACTGCAGTACTTTTTGCCACTATCAAAGTAATTCAAATTTACCGCCAAAATATTCTAGTGAAACAATATGACTGTAAACATCACAATTGACAGAATACTACTCAGATTGGTACCAACATCACTCAATATTGCTAGAATTTTACCTTGTTAAGATACTAAATATCATACTACTATTTAAATTGCAAATATCACAAAAACTAGTGAAAATAGATATACGATATAGTAAATATAAATTCCAAAGAACTTGAGGGACATTTCAATTAGCAAATGATATACAGCGTGTTCCATTCAAAAAATCAAGAAAAAGCCATTTAAAAATGTTTAAAAACTAGTGCATGCTACGTTCATCCTGTATAGCGCATCTAATTTTTCATGACATCAGCATCTACCTATGGGTTTAGTTATTATGTGACAACATTTTTAGGACAATATCTGTAAAAATGTAGTATTAACGTAGTTTTTAAGAAAGGCCTGCAATTGCCAATTTTTTGACAAACAATTGAATACCTCAGAAACTATTTACTTTACGCAGGTTCAACTTACACAGTAGGAAAGACAACTTTTTTAGTATTCATAATACGGTATGATATACAGGGCGTAACATTTAAAAAAATGTATTGACTTTCCGTCACGCCTAAATGGAACACGCTGTATAAATGAAAATAATTTTACGGTATAGAAACTAATGAGTCAAACAACTCTTGTATAAAACATTTTTTCTTTCTCAAACGATTTGATGACTATCGACCACAGGGATACTAATAACTCACCCTGTATATGCATTTGATCAGAATTGATCAGAATCTGAATCGATTTAGCTATGTCCGTCTGTCTGTCCGTCTGTGTACACGATAACTGCCGTAATTTTGAAGTAATTGATCTGAAATTTGGTATACAAGCTTATCACTGAAAAGTAAGGTTAAGTACGTTAATGAGCAAAATCGGTTCAATTGTTTTTTTTTTTTAAGTATTTTACGGTGGGGGTATTTTAACTTCAGCTCGGTTGAAGATAATTTTCTTACTAGTTTATAACTAAAACTAACTACTTTTGTTGTTGTCATCAAGTCAAGTCATAACCAAATTTGACTGGATTATAATTCATGACATAAAAGGCACACTGTCAAAATAAGTTACGAAGTGACAGGCAAGTATTGAACAAAACATTGTTCAAACATTATATTTCTTTCGTATTAATCTTTTTTTGAACGTATTGCAACATGAACTGAGGTTGAAAGTCATCATTTTAAGAATTTCTTACAATAATCTACCGATTAACGTTGAAATGACGTGAAACGTAAAGGACAAAAATTGTTTGCTTTCTTTTTCCTGTAGACTCTGAGCCACACTATAAAAATAGTCTCTCCTGCAATGTTATTTAGATAAAAAGATGAATCTTAAATTCATAAACACTTCTGTGGTTCAACTTATTTCAATAAACTTTCCGCAATATAATAATGAGTTTCGAAACCCTAAAATAGTAACTTTCCCGTAAAAGATATGAAAGTGCCAGCTGGGATTTTGCGACATCAGCCCTGACGTTGCATATCGTAGCATATCAAACAATTTACTGCACCCGGGCATTAGGAAACATCGTAAAACCTCTACGAAGGACAATCGTAACAAATTTGTGCAATCTTGCGACATGGCTATTCGTCTACTAGTCAACGCGCGATTAATTCTTATTAGCGGGGGACACCAGTGCTTTACCGAGATCTTTTCCCCGCAGTTTCACTCCAAGGACCCGCTCAATCTTTCCGATGATGACATTATTCGGTATTCCGCGGCCGGCCTCATAGTCCGTTATGACCTGCGGTTTCTCGTTTATTTTAGTCGCCAGATCTTTCTGGCTGAGGTTTTTCGACTGCCGAGCCTGTTGGATTAATTTTCCGATGTCCAACGAAATCTTGTCGTGCCTGAGTTCTTCCGTCTCTCTGTCTAATTTGGCGGTGTTTTTCGTGGCGACGTGCTGCTTATTGCTACCGGCGCCCCCTGGAAATTCAATTTTATAGCGGCCGGTCTCTTTTTGACAATTTCGTTCTAGAAAGTGCGACTCACATTTCTGTTGGGTTTCAACAGCCAGGCCCTGTCGCCGGGCGGCATTCACCGCCTGTTCGCTCTTCATCGTCGAAGCTTTTGGGGCCCTCTTTTTCAATACGGTCACCGTGTCCCAGTCAGACATATTTGCGTATATTTTGAATAATATAAATTCTCTGTAACTACAATTTTCTTCGCTGTACGAAAGCTGTGAAGTTTGTCACAAAATATCAGGATCAATTGACGGTTTAGTTCGCGTGTTTTGATTTTTATTCGGGAATCGGTGGTTTTGATTTGTGATTAATAATTATCGGTGAGGCTTATTAATCGTTTATGCGAGATTACGTCAATTAAATCTCATCGGAAAAGAGTTATTAGTGTATTGAGTGGTTTGGTGACATCCGTACCATAAGCGGCTAGCTTCATTGTGTACACCTAGAATTTTTTAAAGTCGCGCATTTTTGAATAGCCACAGGAACAACAATTATTACAATTTATTATTCATAACCTTCGAAAACAATAATATTTTCACACAATACAAGTCATAAACACACTTCAAATTATTGTTTGTTTTATTTATTTCTAAATTAGCATTCCTTTTTATATAAAATCATGAAAACTGTTATTTGAATATTGTAAGCAATCGTGCTATAAAATCAGTTATTGCTAATTCTCAGCCCTTCAATTTTTATTTTCTATTTAGGGTTTTGCAATTTTTGACAACATGTCACAGCCGATTTTCCATTTTTGACATCATGTCACGTCCACAATTGTTGTCAAATGGCTAGTTTTGATTTATTTGTTTTTTTTCTGATTTTTGCTAATTTCTTCTTGATTACAATGGCAGAAACGTATATATAGTTATTTCATATCATAATGTTTACTGAATTTTTGATGACTTTATTATTGAAATTAATTAACAACTTATCTTTGATTAAAAAATTCATCAAGAAATATATGCATCAATATCTCCAAATGAATTAGCAGAACAAATAGTACAATAATGATAAAAACGTCTTTATTCATGTTTTTTTTTAATTACAAAATAAATGTGGTTCGGAAACCTAGAAATGTTGGAATTTATATAGGAGCTAGATAGAATTACAGAATATTAATTAATAATATTGTCTGTTTTTAATGCAGTAAAAAATAAGAACAAATGTAAAATATTAAAAAAATATATATAAATAAATTTTTTTAATCACTATTAGTTTTTCACAGTAATTTTGATAATAGTATCATCACTTTTTTAATCTAATGGTATTATTTTCATATTCGGATGAATTATTTGTCTCCCCAAATCTAAAATCACCAGATTTATTGACTAGACTAGCTACTATTTATTAAATGTGTCATTTTAGTTATTTTTTGTCTATTTTGAAACAAAAATAGGGTTTTCACTGTTTGTGGTTATATTCTAACGCACATTGTGTTCTAAATATTGTCCGAAATCTCGGAGTTTAGAAAACTTTGCGATTGTAGACCGCAAAATATATGATTTGCAAAAAATAAACAAAAAAACACGCAAGAAATCATAAACCAAACTTTCGCGCTTGGTGAGCGCTCTGAAGTTTGCGACAGTATAACCTATAACCAAAACGAATCAAAATAGCTTGGTTTAGAATTGTTGATGTGAGTGATTTAAATTGCTTTTCGATGTGATTAACATCTAATAATTATTAGTATAACCATCAAATCCATTTCGGTAGATTATACTGATGAACTCACCGTACTTACTAAGAATAACATTTATTTTGACTGCTTTGGTATCATCCGTACGTCGCGCAGCTAACTTCACAGTACACACCATTTTGCTATCCCGAAGGCCGACGCATCAAATTTAGCGTCCCATACGTTTATCAGTGCTTTTCGGCGTCTTTCAAACAAGGTAAGTACATCAAAATAAACGATTTTACGTAACAAAGTTCGTCCATAACGTACACATCATCTCTAGTACGTAATTCCTACACAATTGAGAGGAAAAAAATAAACAACAAACAGTTTCTGTCATCCTATCAGAATCCGCTATGGCGAATAGAAGATTTGGAGGCGGC
This sequence comes from Aphodius sticticus, assembly GCA_963966075.1. Taxonomy (NCBI): domain Eukaryota; kingdom Metazoa; phylum Arthropoda; class Insecta; order Coleoptera; family Scarabaeidae; genus Aphodius; species Aphodius sticticus. Next base: position 108,097,879 of record OZ014506.1, read on the forward strand.
GGGCCCCAAAGAGGCGGCCCTCGTGGCTTCGCTCAAAACGCGAACGTAAACCCCTGGCAGGGGAATAACGGGCCCTCGATGGGGGGCCCGATGGGCGACAACCAAAACCTGCAGGCGCGCCTCGCCCTAGCTCTGACTAGGTTGTTGCAGACCCCGCAGGTAGATCCTCCGTCGTTGCTATCGTTAAACACGTCGCCGGGGCATTTCAACCAAGATTTCCACAGAAACGGTGGTCGTAGGGACCAGTTTAGGCGTAACGAACCTTACAACAAGGTATGGATTATCGTATATTTTTTTTTAATTGTACACCTGTTTGACGCTGCGTCTGTCGCGGCGTCTGTTTTCTATCTACCTGTATCTAGAATTTTTTGTAATTTATCTATTTTGTGCACGGCGTTTTTGTATTTTGACGAGATCGGTCTTCTGTGTGCATCCGAATTAAGATTTTTAGAGGCGAGCTCAACGGACCCTTTAAAGGTTTTGTCGGGGTGGTTGTTTTGACAAAAATGTGACCTGCTAAAATATGGTTTTCTCTCTAAATGTCCGGTTTTTGTTGTTTTCTGAAAAACCTTTCAAAGGAATTGTTTTACGGAAAAGGTTGGCTGACGTTGATAAAATATACCAAATATATAGAAAATTACATCTATTACAAATGTTCCAAATTAGCCAATATATACTTGGATATATATTCTTTCTGATAATAGGCTCCCAAAAATTTTATATTGTTTATTGCTAGTTTCAAAAAGTTTTGGCATTCTTAGATCTAATTTATCCAGTAGTTTCTTTTTATCTTTAGATCCATTTCTGCAAAAATAAAGAAAATAAACATTGACAAACACAAGACATGAATCTATTGTCATCCTACTTTTATACTAACCACAGTATACAAACTGTTATTTGACAGTGTGTATTATTAGACATAGAAGGTTGAAATGGACAAAGTGTTGCAGATTTCTATGCTTCCTAATCCTCCGTAGAGATAACTGAATTCCTAATCGTTTCAGAGATATATTGAAAGGTAGAAAAACGTAATTTTTTTCATATTGTCAAAACCTTTGTCAAAAATATCGTCCAATCAATCTACCGTTTTGACATCTCACAAGCACTTTCACTTACAATGACATTCTGATTTTTTAAACTGTTTATTTTTTTAGAATCTTGTGTATTCAAAAGATTGCTTACAATTATGTTTTGAAGACTTGAGCATTCTTGTTTTGCTCTGCAACTATTTAGTGTACAAAAAAAAAAACAAACTCTTTATTCTTTATTATGTTTCTTTAATTACTCCAAGCATGGGCGTATCCAGCTCAAATCGGAAGGGGGGCAGGTTTCTAAATTTAGCGTGCTGTAAGGGTGTTCATTACGGTGGTTAAAAAATGCATTTCAACAATTTTTGGTGTGGGTAGAAAGCAACGATCCCTCCCAAATCGTTTCCAAATCAAAAAAAGTTGACACATATTTTTTCCTTGTAGAAATTTTGATTTTTAATACTGCCTGTCGAGGCCTTAAATTTACAGGGGAAAATGCATGGGAAGAAAACATTTTTTGGTATCTTTCGAATAATTGTTCGGGGTTTCGGAAAACTTAAGATTACTTAAGAACTTGTAGAGGACTTTCCAAGGAAGAATTTGACCTACTATACATGTCGATTTGACGCCCCCAACCCACCCCCACAGTCCCCTGAAAACTACCCTTAATGAAAAAAGTACATTTTTCAGAAAATTTAACCTTATTATTCCAGTCTCGTTTTTTTCTCATAGAAATCATTACTATATATCTAGTGGAACTAGATGTACTAACATTTGTTAGTTAATTTCCATTTGTTTAAATAATTCGTTTTTCTCGAAAATCCATCTGAATTCTGTTTTCTGAGTTCGAAACGGCAAATTATTATCTTAGAGTGACATTATTCATTAAAGAAATTCTTCCTATTGTGGAACAATCAATTATTATTCATTTTCAACTTTTTTCTAAATCAGGTAGAAAAGTCAACTTTTTTGTTAAAAGAACCTTCTTGTTCGAGATCTCCCGAGTGATATCATTTGTATTTTGGGATGATTTCCATTGTTTAAATAATAAAATATTATTCGTTTTCAATATCAGTTATTCGTAAAAATTTAATTGATTAAAATCCTTTTTTTTTCTGGAAATTGGGGAGTTACATTTAAAAATATTAATTTTCCTAAAGTCAACCAATTTTATTAATCACATTTCTTACTCCATTTCTTATTCTGATTTCCTGCCACTGTGTGTCGCAAGATAATGTTGATTTGTTGCTGTCTGGAAACTGTTCCCTGTACTCTAGTTTGATGAACTATTGAAAACGAATAATATTTTATTATTTAAACAATGGAAATCATCCCAAAACAAAAATGATATCACTTGAGAATAACAGTTGGCCAGGTAGATCTAAAAAAAATAATTTTAGTTGAATTGCAAAAAAATGTTTAAACAAATGGCATTTGTTTAAACAAATGAGGGTTTATTAGATAATATAGGCAGGATATCTCGAGCATGAAATTTATAAGTTAATTTTACTAAAAAGCTGACTTATCATAATTAGAAAGAAAGATGAAAATTAATTATAATTGATTGTTTAAACAATATGAAGAAATTTTTTAATGAATAATTTCACTCTAGGATAATAAACTGCCATTTCGAACTTAGAATTCAGATTGATTTTCGAGAAAAACGAATTAATTAAACAAATGGAAATTAACTGACAAATGTTTATAAATATTCCACTAGACTTATAGTAATGATTTCTAGGAGAAAAAAAAAGAGAATGAAAGGATTAGAACGGTCAATTTTCTGAAGAATGTACATTTTTTCATTTGATAGTTGTTTTAAGGATTTTTTTTTTGAATTTCGAAACGATTTGTGGATTGTTGCTTTCTAAATAAAAATAACCACCATAGTGTCCATAAGGGAAAGCTATGAACTGCTATGTAATAAACAATAACAAAATGCAAGGGGGGCAGTTGCCCCCCTGGATACGCCCATGTTTTGATCTCTTGAGCATTGTTGTTTTGCTCTGAAACCATTTAGTGTATAAAAAAACAAAAACTGTTCATTCTTTTTTCTACTTTGCGTTAGTTATAAACTAATAACGAAACTGCTTTCAGTGTCGTTATGAAAACACTAGATCACAAACTTTTAGTAACTAACTTTATATTTCCAAGATTGATGACATTGACGTCAAGTGTCAAATAAGACTGACATCTCAATCGCTATTGGCTCACCTTTATCGTATTTGTGAATTTTACCACAACTATCAACTGTTGAAAATAAAACTCATCTAAATTGTAAGATGACAACCGCAATTTTCAAAATTGTATGTAAAATTAATGTCGCAAAGTGAAAAAATAGTATAAAACACTCGTTTTATAAGACGTATTGGCGTACTCGTTCCATTTGGGCAAGTCTCCTGATATTTGAGGTCTAGTCTGGTCATCCTTTTTTCTTGTGACAGGCAATATTTCGTCAAAACACCACTCGGAACAATACACCCAGCTAGAGTTTGTTGAACAGCGCCAATCGGCTCCATTTTATAAACCAAACCAAAGTATCGAACAACTTCTCATTTCTCTGTTGAAGTTGAAACAAAATAGATCCATTACCAAGAAACCAATCTTGACGCCCACCGCCAACAGACGACGACCATTAATACTATCTTTACTCTCTTTTATTTCATTCGATTCTATCTCCCCCTCTCTCGCAATAATCCAAAAAAAAATCTCCGAACGACCATCGTCACCGTCGTCCAACCATCCATCCGTCATCAAAGAACCAGAGAGGCGGTTGGCGCGTCGGCCAAGGTGGTGGCGGCGGCGGCAACCGTGGCCACCAGGGTGGCGGCCCGAACTCCGGCCAAAATCGTAATAACCGTTCCGGTAATAACAAGAGCCACCAGAACCAAAAGGACCAAAAGTTCAAGTCGAACAAAAAGGCGTCGTCGTCCTCCTCTGTTAATAATAAGGCCTCTCCCGCTTCTTCTGCCGCTAAGTCCGATAAAGAGAAAGCGTCTTCGTCCGCTTCGAAAGACGAGAAGGCGGCCGATATTGCCGCCGACGAGAACAGGTAAGCGTCAAATAATACCTAACATACCCCTTAACGATTGTATCGTTTTATTTATGTTTTTGTTTCTCTGTTGTATTTTGTTTGAGAAAATTGAGAAAAAGTCTTCCCAAATATCTATCTCGAGCACTGTTGTTTTGTTTTTATCTTGTCACATGTTTTTTTTTGTATTTTGCGAGAATAGTTCAGTCAAGAAAGGCATAATACCTATCTATTTTGCTATAATTTGATGTTCAATAACATTTGTAATCTTTAATCGAATTTTAATTATTTTTCCGGGATATTGTAAAAAAAATGTATCAAAGTTTTGATATGCCATTGTAATTTTGAATAACAAAATGTTACACCACCTTATACCAGGTATACCAAAGCGATGTTCATGGTCTATTTTCAAAACACCTTGTGAAATTACTGATGTATGTACTAAGTACATACATCAAGTACATTGTACTTTCAGTCCAGTCAAATGATGTTTTGGCCAGGAAAAAAAATAACGTTTTTTAAAATAATCAACGTTTAGCCGTTGAATGTCCTGGTTTCTCTTCTGAAATGTGAAATGGAAATACAACATTATTAGCAATCACTGCAGTGAATTGAAAATCACTGATTAAGTTATATAAGTTATATCCAATTTGTAGGGAAGTTAATGTAGTTTTATCATAATCTAAGCTTTTTGTAATTACACGCACATACATAAAGTAGGAAAATTTGGCCTTCTTTCAGCGCGCTCTATCGGCCAAACGTTCAACCAAAAATGCATTTCAGGGGTGCTCTTATAGGACATTTAATGTAAACTCCAAATTTCGTTTAACTCGTTGCGACGGTCGAGTACATGTATATAGACGTCCTGGTGGACGCTACGCAGCCGCCACTATACAGGAAGTGGATGGTTTGGGCTGGAAACAGAACTGATTTTGTTGTGGTTCCTGGTACACTAAATTCCATGAATTACTACATCGAAAAAAGTGTTCCCTTAATTTTGAGCAGTGTATGTGTACCAAATTTGGAATCAATTGATCGCATAGTGTCAATAAAAAAAAATCGAAAGATTGCCGTAATTTTTGAATACAGATTCGAAATTCTCCCTTAATTCAAATTTTCTGGTCCACAATTTTGGCTCTGCCATTTTAATTTTGAATTTTAATGCCATATTCAAATTCAGCATCATTCAGAACACCTAAATGCCAAGTATGAAGGAGTTATGAGCGATTTCAGACAACTGAGGATGGTTTAGGGTAAAATATGCCAAAAAAGCATGACGCAGACACAGGATGGTTTTACATGTTACACAGGAGTATATATTTTTCAGGGTTGGGTTGGGTTCTAATATCTGGGCTATTAGAAAAAGAAAAACATCATTTTGTTTCTCCTGGTATAATCAACAGTATTTTTTTCTAAATTTTTCCGTTAATTTTTCCGGTCAGTCTATATCGTTTAAAGTGTTTAAACCGTCAGAAAAATCCAGTTTTTAACTAATTGTTTCCAAGTCTTTGACTGGACAAACGACCTATAATTTTTTTTTCGGTATTGGTTTTCTCCGTTTTTTTTTGGTACGGTTGTTTGATGGTCTATTTTGTGGCGTAGGGATGAAGACAGTGCGGACACCAAGCGCGACTGGAAGGAGGAGAAGAATACCGGAGATGATGGAGCCGAGAAGGCAACCGAAGAGGTGACATCGGATGGCGAGGAGACCAAGAAGGACACCAGCAAGTACGCTGGACTCCCGAACAGTCTCTTCCATTGCTTTGTGTGCAACAAGAGCATGTGGGATGGGGATTCCTACAAGAATCACATACGTGGTACGTATAAATTTTTTTTTAATGTATAATGTTTAGAGGTGTTGTTGCAAACCTTTAGTTCGCGGTATTCTTGATGGTAACAGAACTTACAGCGCTCTGTTCATAATATAAAGCACTAGAAGGATTGAACGAATACACTAACACTTTCCGTACTAGCTACTTTATTGTGGAGACAATTATGTTACAGTTGTTACAATTATTTAAGTGAATGCGCTTTGCCGTAAACCGTATTAAGGGACGCGTGTCGTTAACGCGTCCACTTTCGACCGTAGCTATAATTGAACTCTATGAGACATACTCTCTCGCTTGGTACCTGATTTTGCATCTTTCAGGCCCAAAGATCTGTGTTATTTCAACGGCAAAGGCGCCCTTAGACGATATGGATTGGACCACCCAATAATGGGTAGTCTGTCGCCAGAGCAAGCGTACAGTTTCACAAAAAGTACCACAAGTTTCAAATGCATAAGACAGAATAGTATCCACAGGATACCCGAAATAAAATAAAACAAATCTAACACAAACATTCCTAACAGGTGTCTACCTCAATATTATTACGACATTTATGCAGTATTATTACAACATTTATGCAATATTGTTACAACATTTATGCAACATTATTACAACATTTATGCATTATTTCAACAACATGGATGCCACGTTATTACAGAAGGTTAAAAACTTTCTTACGTAACGGTAATACCAGCCTTGTATTTTCTACTATTTAGCGGCAATATTTTATAATCCGAACAATTTGATAAAATCCGAAGCTCTACAGTATTTATTTATCATTGTTATTTGCAGGAAAAGCCCACGTTCAGATGTTGAACAGCCTGGACGAGAGCTTCCAGATCACGGTGAAGATCTTACGCGAGAACATGCGTCTCGCCGAGGAAAAAAAGATGATCGAGTGGAACAGGATGATGCGCAACAACCGCAAGCACATGAACAGGAACGAACCCGAGAGTCACTGCAACATGTGCGACCTGAAGTTCATGGGCAAGATCATTGGCCACCGAAAGTAAGACACATTCATTCATATCACACTTGTGTTCATTAATTTTTACCTTTCTTCACTGAAATTCACTTTTTGTTCACTTCTGTTCGCTCATGTTCACTTCTGTTCATTCATGTTCACTTCTGTTCACTTCTGTTAACTAGTGTTCACTAGTGTTCACTCATGTTCACTTCTGTTCACTTCATGTTCACTTCTGTTCACTCATGTTCACTCATGTTCACTTCTGTTCACTCATGTTCACTTCTGCTCACTCATGTTCACTTCTGTTCACTCATGTTCACTTCTGTTCACTCATGTTCACTCATGTTCACTTATATTCACTTCTATTCACTCAAGTTCACTAATTTATTACTCACGTTCACTCTATCTTTATTTGTCACGTTCACAGGACTGAAGGTCACCAGCGTTTGAAGCGTTTCCTGCATCCGAACTGTGATACTTGTAATCTGGAGTTCCCATCTCGCATGGAGTGGGTTGAGCACAGGTTTACTCCTGAGCATCTCTTCAAGTTGAAGGAGGTTCTCGAGACGAAGAAGGGTGACGACACGGAGGGTCATGTCGTCGAGGAAGACGTGGAGTGGGATAATGACCCGATCCTGCAGGAGTCTCTCCAGTGCGAGGATGACAATCCCGTCTTGGAACTGGACGATGATCTTGCCAATCTCTACAACAGGGTGCCGAATTACAGGCCAAACAGACCAGTCGGCACGAACAGCATGGTACCTGTCGAAGGATTTTTCTGCGAAGTTTGCAAGAAGTTCTTGCGTACCGAGACTGACTCTCAGGTACTAATTTTTGCTTCTCTAATCGATGAAGTATTTAAAAGGAAAAGGAAAATAACAATGTTGGGTGTGGATTTGGGTATATACAAAATAGCTTGAAATTAATATTCAAAATTAATCATTTGGCTTTATGTATTGACTAATTTTAAGTAGTTGATAAGTTTAGTACTAAGGAAAACAAATTTATTAAAATTATTATTTTTTATTAACTATATAAATATTACACTTTCTAGAACCACTTGAAATCTGAGAAGCACTACCACGAATTTGTGAGCGTTGTTAAGGATAAGTTCCGCGCGAAGGTGGAGAAGGAAGAACAGGAGGGTAACTGGAAGAAGAAGAAGGCGGCCGAAGCCGAAGCGAACGAACAGAAAGAAGAGGAAGAAAAGCCTGCCGATGACGAAGCTAAAGATGGCGGTGGTAAATTTATTATTCTGGATTTTTCTGGACTGTAGTCTAGGGCAATCTCTGACATCTTTTCTCTACAGATATGTACGACCCCGAAGAAGCGTGCAAGGAAGGTGCCGAAGGTGATGACGATGTTATTGTCGAGCTCAACACAGACGCCGTTAAAGACGAAGACGTGACTCTTATCGAAGACTCTAACGACGGTGGGGAAGAAGAAGCTAAGGAAGAAGAGAAGGGCGAAGCTGAGGAGGAAGTGGTGGAGGCCGAGGAGAAGGAGACTTCGTCCCCGACGACGAGGCGTCGTGCCGCTGTTAGGAACGGCGCCGGCCCGAAAAGCAAGAAGGCCCGGAAGGCTTAAACTCGCATACATTCACGTTCTTAGCATTAAGTTTATATAAGTTTTTATGTATCTGATATATGTGCTTGGTAATAATTTTAGAGAAATTCTCTACCAGTTTACGTTGTAAATACACGCAATGACGCACTTGAGATTAATTGGTATGTAATAGTGTGTCCTGTATCGATTATGTTGGGTGTTTTATTTAGGTTACTTTGAATAAAGCGTGACGCGTTAAAAGTATAAGTTTGTTTTCATATTGTTTACAAGATTGTTAATTTATAGCTTTGTTTTAAAAACGAGTGCAATTTGTAACCTAAAAATCGTTTTTGGTGGTTGGAAGTAGGGATCTACCCTGTGTCGGTAACGTAGTATACTTCGCTCATAGATGGCGCTAGCGAGTAATCTACTCCGCCGGTAACGTACTTTGGCACCTCACTAATAGATGGCGCCACTAGGTGCAAGTCGATTTTAAATTTAATTTACGTATGGAAATAAAATGTGTAAATCGTTTGTTGTATGTAATGTGTAATAATAAAGTGATAACTTAAAATTGTTTGCGTATTATTTACTAACCAGAAATTATTTGTCGAAATATATGGGGAATACCCGCGAAATTAGTCACTACTTCGGTGATGTCTCGGAAGTCGTTTAATTTTGGTGGAGGTGCCGGGGGAGTCACGTCGAAAAATTTTCAATTTTTGTTTCTCTGGTGACTGATTTCGAGGGCATTCCCACAATTTTATTGAAGTGACCTGACAAATTTCAAGCTGGCGTGATTTTTCTGGCAACAAAATTTTCTTTTTTAATTTCGACGCACAAAAATTTTACATGAAAGTCAAGGTAAGTGCAAAAGTTTTACTTTTAAATACCTCAATACATACTTACCGTAATACTTACTGGAACTTTTTATTTTTTAACTTTATCTTAAATTAAAAAGAAACAGAACAGTACTATAGGAATAATAACTTTATTGCATCAATCGAAGAACAAGTAAAGAAATCCTCGACAATAAAGTCCAACAAGACTTACATAATAAAAAAAACCTAAATCCAACAGTCTTAAGGCGATAAAATTTTATTTTATATAAAAACTAAAAAGTACATCTTACGCAATTAGAATCTTACTTAATCTTAACGATATAAACAAATCTTGAGAACGATCACAAATTAACGAAATCAATAAAAAGAATGTATCAAGTATTTTTTTCATTTTTTGAGTTTGAATATTAGTAACTAACATTCGGGTTCTCCACCAAAACTGGGTAAGTTATCGACAATGTCGCTCTGCTCAGCGTATCCCACTCCCTCCATGTATGCCATGTGGAACGCCTCCGCAGTTTGGTCGTCGTCGAAAGACGCCTGCAGGTGTCGCCACTCAAACAACTGGTTGGCCCATTCGACAGCCTTCCATGTACAACATTTCCTTTGGATCTGTAAAAATGAGAAAACACCAGTTACAATTTTGTTTAAAGTTATGTGTCTCTTTTTTAGGAAACTTTTTATTATTGATTGATACAAATTAAATATCAAATTTTAATTCTTGACATCGTGAACTGTATATACTACGTATAACTGGAAGGGACCCGCGCTTCATATTGGCTGGCGAGATTTGAGGCAGGCGCAAGGAAAAGAGACAGAGCGATGACGTGGGCTATGTGTCACTGTCTGACTACCGTAGGTAGATAGCGGAAGGCAGTAGTGTTTCGCTTTTTTACTTTATTCCAGCCGAACCCATTGTCGTAGAAACCTCAAAACGGTCTCATAGTAAACCTAAATCTTTGTATTTTTACCTGTAATTCGAAAAATTTGTTCCCAAATGTTTTTGACGCATTTACAGCGATTCTTTAACAGGGGTGCGGACGGCTTCATAGAAAAAAGGTAAAAAAACGCAATCACCTGACGAGATTATACAGGTTTTGAAAATGCCTATTCGATAACCATAAACAAACGAAAGTTATCAATATAACCCTAAGTTTCAACTGTCTTTTTCTCGAATTCTTTTTAATGTAACGATAAGTTTTGTGAATTATCTTTATGACAATTAACAGATCTATCAATATCAGTAGAAAAAATATGGGATTGCCATTTAGAAAGTGTCAATGACGTCATAAGTAAAAAACAGATGAGTCGGAAATTAAATTTGATGTAAATATGTATATTTTGATAATTAAAAATCGACGAAATTTTTCAAATAACAAACCGTTTCAGACATTGTGTCATGTTTCCTTACTTTACGCACTCAATGTATACATATTTCGAATAAATACAAATTTTAAAATGTGAAAAATAATTTACAAGTATTAATATTATCAAATAAATATAATCAGCATCATGTAGATTACAAAAGTAGTCCATTCTGACATTAAAAAATGTTAGAATGTGTTTCCTTAATTCAGTAATACAAAGAGCATTTAGTTATTGGACTGCAAATATTTCAAATTAAGGAATAACTACTAATATATAAGTTGCGAGTACCATCGCGAGTATAAAAATCGGGGACAGCAAAGTGAAATTAGGCACTTATATTCTCAACAATTTTAGTTGTGTAACATTTACTTTGACAGTATTTGTTAACATATGACGTCTAAACTCTGACAGTATTTGTCAACCTACAAATTTGTTCCGGTTTCATCAATTTTATTCTTAATTATTATTCATAATTATTATTAAATCTGCGATTGTTATCCCATGTATTTAAGACTCTGCAAGAGTTAAGGGTTGATTAATTTGTTCCAATTAAATTGAAAAAGATATTACAGATAAAGAAGTTAAATTCAAACCGCATACGGTCATAGTATCGTATGAGATAGAAAGAGATAGCTTGCCTACTTCACTGTGGGTTGCATACCAAATGCATTTGCCTCACTTATTGACCATTACGGGTTTTTCAGTTATACGTAGTATATACAGTTCATTGCTGGAAAATGATACTATAACCTCAAATAACATTTCCAAATAAAATAGAAATAATAGAAATTGAGTGATAGATTTAAAAATTAAAGAAAATATTATAGTTAAATGATTATTAAAAAGAATAATTGAATCGGTCGGTTCGAAAACACTACAAGTCCAAAAAGTGAGTTCTGGGAAAATTAACAAAATTATTTTGTCAGTGCAATATCTTGAAAGGTAACAGACAAAATATATAGTAGTTCACCGAGAACTAAATGTATTACATATTTTATTTATATTTGCATTAAAAGCAGAGCTATGTTTAAAACAATGTACACATGTACTGTTTTTGAACTCGACGGAAAAACAGCGTACATTTTTAACAATATTTGTTTATTTAAAGCATTTAAATAATATTTTTATTGTGATGTAGGTATGTATAGTGTTTTTGGCGTCAACAATAAATTCCTTATTCATTTCATATTATTATATTTTCCAAAACGCGTTAGTAATGCAGCAAAAACCAACATGTGCCATACATACTTCGTATAAGGATATTATTTCCTTGTCAAAATTGAAATATAAAAAGACATCTCGTACTATGCCTCGAAAACAATTTCTTTCAACAAGAAAAATGTATTTTTCTGTGGAGCATTGACGGTATGAGTATGTTTTCCTCAAATATTCGAACAACATTCGGCGTAGTTATTTTACAGCCTTAATAGAACACGTTTTTGTCCAGCCAGCCAGTCCGCTTCGAGAATTTGAAACGTGTTTTGTAAGTGCACATATGCGATGTTTCGAATCGAAATAACATTTTTACTCTAGGAATTTTTAAGCGTTGACTTATTTATAAAATATCAATCTCAGTTTAATTTGCTTAGACGAATAATATACTGGGTATTAAAACAACTTAACATTTTTTTTATTTCTGCAACGAATTAAATTGAAAATTGTAGTACTCTAGTACCAAAATCCTTTGTTTCTATTTTTAAATTAAGGATTATATTATCTAAATAGACACCAGATCTAACGATGCTATTAACTTAACAAAACCGGATACCCAAACAATTTTTAAATGAAGATTTGCAAACAAAAACTTATTTGTTGATTTATCAAATGAATCGGTCGGTTCGAAAACACTACAAGTCCAAAAAGTGAGTTCTGAGAAAATTAATTTTCGCTATTTTGTGCCAATAGACAAAATATAAAGTAGTTCACAGAGAATTAAATGTACTACATATTTTATTTATATTTGATTAAAAGCAGAGCTATGATTAAAACAATCATCATGGACATGTACCGTCTTTGAACTCGACGGAAAAACAGCTTACATTTTTGACAATACTTGTTTCTTTAAATAATTCAAACAAAAGTTTTTTGGTTTTAAACAAGCTATATATTTTCAATATACGGACGTTCATTTTATTCTGAAAATTTAATAAACTTTTCTTTTTCTTATAGAACACCCTGTATATTAAAAAAAAATAATTCTAAGAGTTTGTAAGAATCATTTTTTTATAAAATGCATCATCTTTGAGTTATGAGCAATTAACCAATCATTAACACATAAAAAAATAAAAAAATCAAGAAAAAATAACTAAACTATGGAATAGCATAATAAGGCCCGCTCCTACCAACTCCCTGTTAGCATCCGGTTTAGATGCCAAGGGAATACGATTTGCCAAGGGGATATCAGGATTGTGGTTACTACCATCGCATTAAACCAAAGGTTAGCTTATTCCCCTGGCAACATGACATGCCTAGGGATTTTTTCGAAAAATGGCAAACTTGAAAGTGTCGAATGACCTAATGTCATTTATTTGCTCTAAAATATAACAGATATGAAAGATTTGTGACATATATATGACAATTTTGTTTGCAAAATTTAAAAAAGAAGAAGTGGAGATGCTAATTTATTTGTAGTTACTAGCAATAAACAATTATGCTTTATATGAACAACTTATTAATAAGCAGATTAAATTGATGGATAAATTAAACGAGGAAGTGGAGGCGAGATTTGCAGCACAAGCTGAAATCCATAAAGGAATTATTACTGATAGACTATTAATAGATAGAATATACAAAGTTAGCTGCTCTGGAATTAGCTACCAAAAATGAATTTGATAATGTGAAAAATATCAATATTTAAATGCGAGTTATTTTTTTTTTATTTACAGCCATCGTATTACAATAATAATTCTGAAAAATATACCACCATTCCTTGTCATCTGCTATCATTGCCATCTCTTTCATCGATAATTTTATCACAAGTCATGTGAAGATATTAAGATATGTTGTGTGTTACCTGGACACGAATCCTAATGTGAGTACAAAAACGGATTGAAAATGAGTTTATTACCAGTTTTTTCTCATATCATCCCCTTCTGGTATTTTGCAATACCGTGGGCATAAGTTACCAATTGCAAAGCTTACTATTTCAGTTGTAGTAATAATCTTTATTCCAACATCTAGCTCTATACATTAGGTTTATTATTACATAAGTTATATTATATTTCATTTATTGTTAGTAAATCTGGACACGATTTTCTAAGGAGGGGTGTTATTCCGGATTCTTCGTACAGTAGGACATTACGAGGGCTATGAAGGGGGTTGTTTGGATGTCTAATACTTGTGATGGATCATCTAAAAGCTATTCTTTCAGCTATGATAAGTGATTCTATGGTTGATCTGCGCCGATTACTCCATAGGTTTGCTCCATATCCGATCATAGATCTGCGATGGTTTAATACATGTGGGTTGCTGTCTTCACACTGATTACGTGGTTTTTGTATGTTAGAGTTCTGAAGTGCGATGCTCTCTTCTTCATGTTTACTTTCTTTGTATTGACGTGTTTCTTGAATTTTGAATTTTTGAGTCAAATACTATTTTAATTATAAGTGATACTGACTATTGGCAGATGCCGAAAAAATCGGCAAAAACCATATTTGATTTGCTGTAAGTATCTTGCAATAGTGACATATTTAACTATACAAGTTTACCTCTGACTCAAAGGTTTTATTAGTTGGTCAATTTTAGCTAGAAAATAGTTAAAGAATTCGTATGATAAACGAAATCTTTTAACAAATTCAAAATCAAAATGCCTATCTGCATGATTAATTCTAGGTCCAAGATCTTTTCACAACGTATGGGAAAAACAATTTTCATTTCTTCCATAACCATTTCTTGATCACATGTTAAAAAATAATACACAATTTTTTTAAAAATAATACTGTTTTTTATCAAAAATTAACAAAAATCACTTTGAATGACCAATACAGTATTATCACTTTCTGTACAACTGACAGCAAAATTGACACTGACAGCAAATTACCAGCAAGTTTTGTACTTAACAGCAACTTTTTCCTGCGGTGCCTGTTATCCTCACAACTGCCAAGGGAATAGCCTTAGCGACAGGATAACTTTGTTGGTAGGAGCGAATTTTAGAGATGCCAGGAGGTTAAAATTACCAAAGAGATGCCAGCACGTCGTAATAGCGGGCCTTAATCAAATATTCAAGCTGGCAAATTAAATAAATGTGTATGTATGCGGGAAAATATTCTTAATTTGAAGAAGTCCAGGAATTTTGATTAATTGCTTATAACTAAAAAATGACAGTATTGTATTTAAAAAATATGATTTCTATAAAAGAATTATTAATCCTGGAATTAAAAAATGTATGTTACCAAATTTCCAGAATAAACAATAGTTTGTTTAAACACAAATTTTTTTTCTCAGTTTTAGAGAAGAGAATTATTTAGGTTTTCGGTAATTTCGTCTATTTTTGATTAATTGATCATATGACTGATATCAGTAGAAACTCAGTAGAAACGCGTTGCATGAGCGAGCAAAAAAGCACTGTCCTGGACTTGCTTTTTTCGCCCAAGCATTCTCTTTAGGTCTATTCGATAGAATAAATCATAGTGAACATTTTGGCTATTTCAGTTCAAAATGGCTAATTTTGGACTTGTCCCATTTTCGAACGCGCCGATTCAATTGAAGGAAACGAAAAAGAAAAGTCTACTTACACTCATTACTGTGTTCATGCCAATCATGGTGTTGCTGTGTTCAGCATGATCATCGGTAAAGTAAATTCTGGCTCCGAAAATATCCGGGTCGTAGCACACTTGGATCTCACCGGCAGCAACAGGTTTCCAATCGCCCGATGGTATTTGTTCGGAAAGGATGCAGTGGCTCCTAAACATTATCGAGCTAGAACAAAAAATTATGAGATTTTGACTGCCAAAATGCGGTTCAAGTCCTAAATATACGCCTACAACGAAAGAAGAGCTACTATCTTACCAATATATACATCCTAACCTACCTTTTACTACTCATTCACAAAACAACATTCAAACTTCCTAAAGTTCCAAATTAATCAATCAAATAATTGTTTTCGATATTTAAATTACAATCACAAACAGAAAACAACAGAAAAAATCAAAAAGCGTATATTTCGGCAAACCAGCAATACACAAGAATAATAATTACACCAAAAGAGTGCGCTACCTGTCTCATAGACAGAATTATATACTATATTATAGACGGAGAGAAACAACAGTAAAAAAAATCCCGCGTCCGATATTATATTTAAAAACAAACAAACATACAAATCTAAAAATAATAATACGACAAACATGCGTTTTACTTCAAAATCTACGTAATCGATAATTTTCATTTGACCTACCGGTCTTCATCATCGTCATCGTAATCGTCGTACTCGTCGTGGCCCTCGTAAGCCCCTTCCTCGTAATGGCCTTCTTCTCCGCCAGGTGTGATGATTTCTTCTAACGTCGTCGGTAATGTCGACGATTGACGATCTTGTACGTTTTCCAAGGCCGACGTGATCACTTGATGGAATTGGGAAGCTAATTCTGTCGTTTTGAAGCGAGCCGCTAACTTTTCGAGGCTCTGACCGTCTTCTGTGTAGTTGTAGCCCACCCAGCACCAAGCTTTGTCCGAGGTGCTAAGTGGTTGAAGGTCGAGATCGGTTGTTATCAGCTGGTTGAGGACCACTTTGTGGACCTGCTCGCGACGCAGGAGTAGCCGGTATGTATCTGAAAGAAGAACGTTAGTTGTTAAACAATTCTTACAAGTTTCATCAAAATTCTGAAATTATTTTTACAGTTATGATTCTTTCAGTGTTTCTAGTGCAATTTTACCATATCCTATAAGTGAAAAGAATCATATTTCTTCACTCAATGAATGCCATTGAATACTGTGGCTCTGATATTGTTTATTTATGGTTACTAAAGAATTCTTACAACTTTCATCAAAATTCTTCCATTATTTTTAGAGTTATGATTTTTTTCAGTTTGTCACATTTCAACACATACTATAACTAAAAAATATCACATTTCTTCACTCAATTGCTGCCGTTTAATACTGCGGATCTGATATTGTTTGTTGATGGTTACTAAAGAATTCTTATGTGTAAAATCAAAAATTCTTCAATTATTATTAAAGTTATGCTATTTTCAGTGTTTCTAGTGCTATTTTAACACATTCTATAACTGAATAAAAATCATATTTCTACACTCAATAGATGTCGCTCGATGCTGTGGCCCTGATATTGTTTATTGATGCTTACTAAAAGATTTTAAAGAGTTTTTCACTTAAATTCTTCTATTACTTTAAAAGTTATGATTTTTTCAGTGTTCCTGGTGCAGTTTTTACACATTCTATAACTGAAAAAAATCATATCTGTTCATTAAATGGATGTCATTGAATACTGTGGCCCTGATATTATTTATCAATTGTTACCAAACAATTCTTAAGAGTCACATCAAAAATATTCACCTATTTTTAAATTTATGATTTTTTCAGTTTTTCTAGTGCAATTTTAACACATTCTATAACTGAAAAATATCACATTTCTTTACTCAATTGATGCCGTTTAATACTCCGGTTAATACTGATGGTTACTAAAGAATTCTTATGTGTATAATTAAAAATTCTTCAATTATTTTTAAAGTTATCATATTTTCAGTTCTTCTAGTGCAATTTTAACACATTCTTCTGAAAAATATCATATTTCTTCACTCAATTGTCATTTAATACTGCAGGTCTGATATTGTTTATTGATGGTTACTAAAGAATTCCTATGTGTATAATCAAAAATTCTTCACTTATTTATAAAGTTATGATATTTTCAGAGTTTCTAGTGGTATTTTAACACATTCTAAAACTGAATAAAAATCCTATTTCTACACTTAATGGATGTCGTTCGATACAGTGGCCCTGATATGGTTTATTGGTGCTTACTAACGAATTCTAAAGAGTTTCACTAAAATTCTTCTATTACTTTAAAAGTTATGATGTTTTCAGTGTTCCTAGTGCAGTTTTTACACATTCTATAACTGAAAGAATTCATATCTGTTCACTCAATGGATGTCAATGAATACTGTGGCCCTGATATTATTTATCGTTGGTTACCAAAGAATTCTTAAGAGTCACATCAAAATTATTCACCTATTTTTAAAGTTATGATTTTTTTCAGTTTTTCTTGTGCAATTTTAACACATTGTATAACTGAAAAATATCACATTTCTTCACTCGATTGATGCTGTTTAATACTGCAGATCTGATATTGTTTATTGATGGTTACTAAAGAATTCTTATGTGTATAATTAAAAATTCTTCAATTATTTCTAAAGTTATGACATTTTCCGTGCTTCTAGTGCCATTTTAACACATTCTAAAACTGAATAAAAATCCTATTTCTACATTTAATGGATGTCGTTCGATACTGTGGCCCTGATATGGTTTATTGGTGCTTACTAACGAATTCTAAAGAGTTTCACTAAAATTCTTCTATTACTTTAAAAGTTATGATGTTTTCAGTGTTCCTAGTGCAGTTTTTACACATTCTATAACTGAAAGAATTCATATCTGTTCACTCAATGGATGTCAATGAATACTGTGGCCCTGATATTATTTATCGTTGGTTACCAAAGAATTCTTAAGAGTCACATCAAAATTATTCACCTATTTTTAAAGTTATGATTTTTTTCAGTTTTTCTTGTGCAATTTTAACACATTGTATAACTGAAAAATATCACATTTCTTCACTCGATTGATGCTGTTTAATACTGCAGATCTGATATTGTTTATTGATGGTTACTAAAGAATTCTTATGTGTATAATTAAAAATTCTTCAATTATTTCTAAAGTTATGACATTTTCCGTGCTTCTAGTGCCATTTTAACACATTCTAAAACTGAATAAAAATCCTATTTCTACATTTAATGGATGTCGTTCGATACTGTGGCCCTGATATGGTTTATTGGTGCTTACTAACGAATTCTAAAGAGTTTCACTAAAATTCTTCTATTACTTTAAAAGTTATGATGTTTTCAGTGTTCCTAGTGCAGTTTTTACACATTCTATAACTGAAAGAATTCATATCTGTTCACTCAATGGATGTCAATGAATACTGTGGCCCTGATATTATTTATCGTTGGTTACCAAAGAATTCTTAAGAGTCACATCAAAATTATTCACCTACTTTTAAAGTTCTGATTTTTTTCAGTTTTTCTTGTGCAATTTTAACACATTCTATAACTGAAAAATATCACATTTCTACACTCAATTGATGCCGTTTAATACTGCAGATCTGATATTGTTTATTGATGGTTACTAAAGAATTCTTATGTGTATAATTAAAAATTCTTCAATTATTTTTAAAGGAAAATGTCATATTTTCCGTGCTTCTAGTGCTATTTTAACACATTCTATAACTGAATAAAAATCATATTTCTGCTCTCAATGGATGTCGCGGGATACTGAGGCCATGATATTGTTTATTGATGCTTACTAAAGAAATCTAAAGAGTTTCACTAAAATTCTTTTATTACTTTAAAAGTTATGATTTTTTCAGTGTTCCTAGTGCAGTTTTTACACATTCTATAACTGAAAAAAATCATATCTGTTCACTCAATGGATGCCATCGCATATTGTGGCCCTGATATTGTTTATTGATGGTTAATAAAGAATTCTTAAGAGTATGATAAAAATTCTCTGATTATTTTTAAAGTTATGATTTTCTCAGTGTTTCTAGTGCAGTTTTAGCATATTCTATCACTGAAAAAATAAATCATCCATTCACTCAATTGATAACATTGAATACTGTGGCCCTGATATTGTTTGTTGATGGTTACTAAAGAAGTTTCATCAAAATCCTTCAATTATTTATATTTTATGTTTTCTTCGGTGTTTCTAGTGCTGTTTTAACTTTTAACACATTCTATCACTCAAAAAATAAATCATCTCTTCACTCAATTGATAGCATTGAATACTGTGGCCCTGATATAGATGGGTACTAAAAAATTCTTACAAGTTTCATCAGAATTCTTAAATTATTTTTAAAGTTATGATTTTTGCAGTGATATTACTTAATTTAAATATATTCTTAACTGAGAAATATCATAGTTCTTCACTCAATCTACGCCATTGAAAACTGTGGTCTTGATACTTGTTAGTTAGTAAAGAACTGTTAAGAGTTTCATCAAAATGCTACATTTATTTTTAAAGTTATGATATTTTCAGTGTTTCTAGTGCAATTTTAACATATATTCTATAACTAAGACATGAAATATTTTTTCATTTATGCCTTTGAATACTGTGGCCCTGATAATGTTTATTGATGCTTACTACAGAATTCTTACGAGTTTCATCAAAATTCTTCAATTATTTTCAAAGTTATGATCTTTTCAGTGCTTCCAGTGCAATTTTAACACACTTTACAACAACAAGACATACTACAACTAAGAAAAAAAACACTTACGATTGTTTGGATGATGCAGGACCTTCAACTGTCCGACGCCTCTCTCCTTCCACTCCTTCGTGCCGGCGTCGAATCTGTACAACTTTGTCCGCTCATTGAACATAACCGTTTCGTCTTCCTCGCCCGTCGACACGACAATCTGCTCGGGCAACGGTACAATCGGCTCGTAGTGCGGGTCGTATTCTTCATCGCCGCCCGCCGACGGTTCGTGCTCGTCGTCGGCGTCCTCGTCTTTCGCCTCTTTGCTGCGAGACTGATTCGCTGCTATTTTCCTTCCAGCGCCAAATACTGGCGTTCCCGCGCCTAGGAACGCAAATGGGTTCTCTCCGTCTGAAAATTGACAGAATTTAATGTAGAAGATAAATAGAAACACAACGTTTCGTGTATAATAATTCATTGTGATGTAACCGCATTTTTTGTTTGCGAAAATACCGTCTCATGTCTTTAAGGTTTCCCTAACCTAACCAAACACCTTTCAGCGTTTTATGTTCTACACAAATAAAGCAAGAAAAAAACTACCCACATTCTTCTTCTTTAAATATTGGCAATTTTATAAATGTTTGCTTATTAATGTTTAACATAAATTAATTAATGGTGATAGGAATAAAACTGAATTTGCCTAATACATGCAGATGCAGATGTTTCAAGATGCTTTTTGGACAAGATTTTGAAACTGCTATTTTATTGAGAATGTATGAAATGGATGAAATGGAGTTCATAGATTTCCTGAAAAAGTCTCACAGACATTTTGGACATTGGTATAAGTTTGCGTTAAACGAAATAACTACCCTACCTTGTATGTATTCGCAGATAACTCCTTCAAACTTGGCATGTAGGTGTTTTTAATGACGCTGAATCTAATCGTGGCATAAACATTGCAAAATTCAGAATGACGGATTTTTAATTAAAATTTAGGAAATCATGTTATTCATATTATCCTATTATAGATTTTAACCCCCTGCTCATTTTTTGAGTTTGCAACTCCTTTTAAACATACACCATTATCTTTTTTATGTTGTCATTAAATTAGGTATTTGCTAAAACAATCTTAGTTAAAACAAAATAGAAATTTTTAGCAAAAAAAAATCTCTTTAAAAGAGGTGCTCTGGAAACCCTACTAGAAACTTCAAAATGGACTCAAACAAAACTTTACTCATTGGTTTTGGGTAATTCCATGTCAAATCAACACAGTTTTATTCCTCACCACCTTGGATTTTGATGAAATTTTGTACAATGTCTTCATGTAGTTATAGAAAAATATCAAATTTTATGATAACATGTTTCCGGTTTTCGAATTATGAGTATGCAAAATTTTAAAAATCGTTTGGACATGTATATACTTAAAGGCCGATTGTCGTTCACCTAATTAATCTGAAAAGTGGTATAGGTGCCATTTTATAGAATTTTCGATGAGATTTCTCCTGTTATGCAACACATATATAGTCGATTTCACCAGTGCTGCAAATTACTCATCGATTTCTGCTGTTATTTTCCTCATACGCTACATTTCATTCCTATACATTGCCGTGTGTTAGAACGCAATAGAATGATTATGATACATCTGTTGTACAAATTAAATCCGCCCAGCGAAAAAGTACGTCTTTTCTTAGAATGACATTTCTAACGTTTCTAACCTCTAATACTGAACGTAAATATTGAACGTGACCGTATGTTAGCAAAAATGTTTTCGTTGAAAGGTAAGCCGCTTAATAAAAAAATCTATGGTGATGGTTATTTAAAGGTTATTTAATTAGTAAAGATAATAGCAATATTAATTTAATTTCAATAATATCCGCCTCGGTAGGCAACGTATTTACAGTGATCTATGTTCGGTTGCCTATGCACAACAATCAAGCAGCGCGATACGCAAAAATCTTGGTTCATACACTTATAAGCGATGAGTAATTTGCAGCACTCGTGATATCGACTATACAACAAATTGTTTTCTTATTTAAAAATTAGAAGTTTAATTTTGATTATTTCAAAATGCTCATTTTTTAAAATTTTGAAAAATTTTGTGTTATACACAGTTTCAGTTAATTCCCAAAGTTTGATAGTGGGACGGAAATGTGTTCATGTATTAAAAAAATAAATGTCTACATACATTATATATTATTTAGAAAGAGAAGTCAACTATAACATCAAATTGTATTGAAACCAGGGTTGATGATATGTTTAAAAAGAAATCTTGTTTTAAATGATTTTGTTTTAAACATGTTTAAAACAAGTTTGTTTTAAATGTATAAAACACTTTGTTTTAAAACATTGTTATGTTTTAAAACAAATATTTTGTTTTAAAAATGTTTATAACAGTTTGTTTTAAATGTTTAAAACACTTTGTTTTAAAACATTGAATTAAAACAAGTTTGATTCCTTATTTAAAAAATGTTTTTTTTGGGTGATTTAAAACATATTTTTATAACTTTTTTTTATAACAACCCTTATTGAAACTGAACAGATATTTATAGTCTAATAGTACCACTGCTATGATTTAAAATAATAACAGTATTAAAATAAATAATAGTGTGTTCACTTGGTTGGTATATCATTTTCAGTAAATAATATGTTTGTAGATATATTTACTTTTTGTAAGACATGAACCCATTTCCGTCCCACTTTCAAACTTTGGAAATTAAGTAAAAACAGCTATTATGTTTTCTTTTTCATAATTTTTAAAAAGGAGCATTATGAAATAATCAAAATTAAACTTTTAAATTAAGAAAAAGAAAATTCCCCCACAAGCCCTATTGTGTTGTATATCAGGAGAAAGCTCAGTGAAAAGGCTATAAAATTGTATATATACCACCTCTCTAGATTAATTATGTGATCGACAATCGGCCTTTACATATACAGGGTGTTCCTAAATATCATGTAAATACGAAACGGGGTAATTCTTTGGCTTATTTAATGACTAAACATTCATATAAACATAGGTCCGCAGACGCTTCGTTGCCGATCTACAGGGTGTTGAAATTTCAAGATTTTTTTAGTTTTTTCTTTATAGCTCTTGTAGCTTATGAGATATTTGGCTCTAATTTGGAATTATAGGTTACGCTGTAGGACTTACATCATTGGGCATACCAAGTGGTTTTAAGAATATACAGGGAGATATTTTTTCAGGGGTTATGCCCCCTTTTCTCCCCATGAACTTTTTTTCGGTGCGCCGCTGGTGGATTCTAAAATACAAAATGCATTTTTTGTTTTGTTCTAAAGCATTTGAATAAAGCTTTTGTGTTTCGCTAGATGAAATTAAAATTTTTTAAATAGTTGGTCAAGTATGCCTTCGCTTGATTAAGATAACCTTTTGTTTGTATTTATTTTGACATTTTATTCGCCACCAACTGTTAAAAATTAATATATAACACAAGAGCTATAAAGAAACCAATAAAGAAATCAGAACCTTTTAAAATTTTTTCGCTTCTAGATTTGCGAGAAAATCAACGTCTAAAGAGCGCACATAATATATGACCACGATAGTACATCAACAACAACAACAAAAATCAAAACGTCAGCAACTTTTTTACCACAGCTCCAAACTTATGGCAATAAAAAAGAAATCCACTTACCGTGGGCAGGTTGTGCGAACGTCGGCAGCTCCCCTGACGTCTCGGCCAGCGCCGAGAAGCTCAAGTTCGAATCGGCCGTCAGCACGAGCTTCTCGTTATCGCCGGCGTCCCTCCTAACCTCAAAACTCGCCGGAACGGTCGCACCCGTCGCGGCGGCGGTCGTCGAATCCGCCTGCGCGGCGACAGCCCCAAACGACAGCGTAGCTTGCGCGATATTCGCACCACCAAACGCCGCACTCTTCCCAAAAATCTGACTCCCGCCGAACACTTTACCCTGCGACTCAACCGGCTTCGCAAAACTCCCAAAGATCGACGCCGACGACGACGTTTTCAAGGTTAAGTCCTCCGGTTTCTCCTCTTCTTTCGTATCTTTCGCTTCTTTCGTCTCTTTAGTTTCTTTCGTTTCTTTTGTTTCTTTCGTTACCGTTTTATCCGGCGGATTATTACCAGCGCCAGAGCTAACCCCAAACAAATTCGTAGGGGGTGATTGAAAAACACTACCCGTACTAGACGAAGATGAACTAACGTCCAATTTCGTTCCGTTCGAAGGGAAAATATTGCTGTTCCCGAAGATATTCCCAGCGGTTGTCGTACTAAAAATACCAGTTGTCGCGCCGAAAGTTGGTTTTCCCGCAAAAATACTCCCCACAGGGGCCCCAAATATCGTCCCAGACGGTTGACTTGTCGCAGAAAACACATTACTACCCCCGAATATACTCGACTTAGCTGCCTCCTGTTTCCCGCTCAAGAAACTAAAAGTCGAATTGGTGGGCTTAACCTCACTTTTCGCTTCGAAAATGTTGTCTTTAGGCGGGTTGTCGAAGTAGTTTATTTTCGGGCAGGACGTGGTAGCGTTCATTGACGAAGGGCTGGAGAATTCTGTCAGTGACTTGCTGGTGTTTAGTATTGAAGGTTTCGCTAAGAGGCTTTTTAAAGTGTCCGATTTTGCGGCGGAGAGCGGTGTGGAGAATCTTTCGTTTTCGGGGGTGCCGATGCTGGAGCCGCCTTGGGAGAAGCCGCTTAGGGGGGTGCCGAATAGGGAGGTGCTGTTGCCGTGGTTCGTCTTCGACGTGTTTTTGTTTAACGTGTCTTTCAGGATGTCTCTTAGCAGGACGTCGTCCTTCTTGCATTCGTCGCAGTTGCAGTCCTCCAATTGCCTGTGAAAATGGGGAAAATGCATAGAAAAAATTCATAATCCAAGACTACAACCATAACATTGGCATTCAATGTCGGGGCCTCAAGGAATGCAAGTTAAAATATGGGACAAATTTTGGCAACTGTACGCGCGTTTTGTCTCCAATTTCCTTGAAATTTTACTGTATTGTTTCCTCTTAACCATAGTCACATCCCAGTCACAAAATGGATGGTCCCAGTGCCATTGAGAATAATTAATGCACAACCTTGTCCGCCAATATTACAAAAAAAAAATACAAAAATGTAATAAAAAAACAAAATTAAAACTAAATTGATACAATGATGACTTTTTTGTTTTGTTTTTACTACTTAAGGCTCCCGTCCCCGACCCCCAAAACGCGAAAATAACCCACTTCATAATTATTGCCCCAATCGTGAAATGCTCGCTACCATTCGATTCCGAAGGTCCTTATGCAACTGCCATCAGAAAGGAATTTCAATATTGATTAAAATTATTTATGCAAATTTTGATGTGGACTACAAATATAGAAATACTTTCCGATGGCAGTTGCGTCTGATTATTGTCTGCTGTAATACATTATAAAATATAATTAAATGTTAACTATACAAGCACAAGTTATTTGCTTCTGAACTTCTCTAGACTTGCACTCTGGAGTATTGTAGTTTGTGTTTATAGTGAGTTGGCAACCATGTTTACAATAGCGACAATTGTGTATTTGTTCAGTTTGAGTTGTAGAATTTTTATTTGAGACAACCAATGAAAGGCCAAATAATTCTAATTTAATTTCGCATTTAGGATAAAAATTATTTATAAGTAGTCCCTAGTAATACTTCACAGGACAATGTTTGTCTCATTCCGAATTTTTGTTCTTTTTTTAAAGTAGGATCGTTTTGCATGAAGCTGATATATCTTATTTATTTCGCCTGCAAAAAATCGAAAACCAGTTTTTCAAATGTCTGTTTTTAGCGACATTGGAGATTTGTTACCCATCTCGAAAAAAGTTATTAGAAAAACTTGTTCTAAATCTAACTTTAATAACATACAACAGATTTCAACACAAATTTCGCATTCCCAAATTCCGTATAATGTTCTATAATGGACTAGACACCCACGGATACAATGAAAATTATCAATATACAATAAAAAGCAGCAATAAATTATCTATCCAACAGAAGTAAAATTTTAAATTATTATGGAATGTAGTCTTCTTGAACTAGCTAGTGTATCTACATTTCTTAGTTATCTTATTTTCAGAACTCCAAAGCCGCATTCTTTCACAAACTTTCTAACAAATACTGGAATAGAAATTTAAAAAGCGTAAGAAATACAATCAATTTGAAAATACGAAGTTAAATGTTGGTATTCCAAAGTTTTACCAATTACTTTTTCTTTTCGAAATTCAATGCAAAATAATGAAATCAGCCCAATTTGCAAAGTTGCAGTAGGCTGGGTGCATACTTTATATTTATGTCAAGTACTCTATGAAATGCAGTTTATGAACTTTTACAACTGTACCAAAATTCCTTTACCTCTAAAATAAATTGTGGCGTCCACCTAAAGTGTGTCACACTCTATATACAGGATATCCCACTTTTTTCCCCGCAAAAGTTATTTTAAGAAAGAATATGTCATTCTGAGTACAACTTTTCATATGTACCTAATAGTTTTTCAAATCCTTAAAAAGTTACTCCCACTTGAAATATTAACCAAATAAACAAAAATAAACAATAAATTACATATCACACAATGCGAAAACGAAAAAAGAACACAATTAATACCCATAATAACAATAAAAGTAAATAAATTTAAGCAGGAAATTCAAAATATTAAGAATAAACTAAATAGAACAAATGAAGGAAGAAAGAAAATACACATGAAACTTTTGAGAGAAATTTCACGTCGACGTATTTGGTTTTTCAGTTCCAAAAGAATTAAACAAAACATTTACAATCTGGAACAAAGTTTTGCGGGGAAGAAAGTGTGGCAGTTAAAAATGTATTATGTATTATTAAATTTATAATATTGTATAATGACTTATTGTATTTTTTAAAAAAACTTTTTTTAGTTAACTAAATAATTTCACAAACAAAAATAACCAAGAAAGTTTTGTCTGTATAATCAGATCATTTCACATATATATATATATATATTATTTACTTAATTTGTCAAAAGTCTACGAGAATAATTAAAATTAAATGATTGCTAACAGTTAAAGAAATCGAACAAGGGTTCGTAGAGTCTGATTTTATAGATTTGAAGAAGAAATTGTGAATTATTTTTGGATTTTTTGTTTGCTAGAAACAACCCCAAAATATACTAAGTACTCAATACCAATTGTTTAACAATATTTGTACCACCCTACCTCTGAAAATTTAAAAACATCTAAAAAAAAACATCATTGGAATCAGAGAAAAAAAGTAGTTAATAAATTCCAAATAAATGGACAAGTTCTGAGCTTCTATGACAAAAATTATGTCGATCCCAATCAGAGAAAAACAATCAATATACAGTGATTTGAAATGCTAAAATTTATGCGGACAGGAAACTAAAGTGACTGCATTTAATTAAACAAAAAATAATTAAATTGATGTAAGTACTAATTTTGACAACCCAAAAAAATTAAACATTAAATTTTCACCAAGAGTTTGTATTAGTGCAGTTTTCAACATTGTGTGCGTATGAGCAAGCTTTTTCTTATTAAACAAACTTAATATAAAAATTATAGAAATCATTTGTTATTGATGAAATTAGTGTGTACTTTTTTGCTCAGAACATAATTAACAATAACAACATATTAGTCAGACCCTGACTAAATCTGACGAAAATGTTTCATAAGGACTTATCTATTTTTCAATATCTTAAAAAATAACAAAAATATATTTAAACAGTATTTTAAATGGCTTTAACTTCTTAAGGAATATTAGCTTGTTATCAATATATCCATATGAAACTTTTTACTCAGAATAAATGTTAATAAATGTTAATTTTTGTATTTTGACCAATGATATTTTTTTAAATTTTTTAATGGATTTATTTATTTAATTATTTGTATTTTTCGTTTTCGCATTGTTTGATTTGCTTTTTTCTTCCTTTGGCAATACTTGAAAGGTCTGTCACTTTTGAATTAACTGAAAAGAACAAATACCTACAGAGAAATATCTGTATTGTTACAGAAAATGCATGTAATAAACTACCTAAAAAGCTGTAAAAGAAGAGTAACATCACTGGTTATTGGATACCAGCTATATTCGTGTATTGTTTTTACAGAATCATATATTCCACATACATTTTCCTGTGAAATTACAACAGTACTACCGTAATTTTACAGGGCATTTTTAAAGTTTCACAATAAAAGTACTTTAATTTCACAGTAGTAAGTAATTTTCAATCATTGAACTGCGTTTCTTTACAGACTTGTATCAGGTTACTTGATAAACTACTTTACACGCTTTTCTCTTCGCAAAAAATACTATAAATGACATTGTATATTTTTTGGGGGGTTCCGCCAGGTTCCAACATAATTTAAAGGGTTCCGCAAGCGTAAAAAGGTTGAGAAACGCTGATCTAGAATATACCCTCTAGCTAGTATACTGTGGTGAACTATCTTTTTTACCACGACCATTAACTTCAATTTATCTTATCCTTACCTGTAAGCCATAAACTTCAACGGCAAGCCCAAACTCTTCGCCTCGTCCTCCTCCTCTTGCGTCACCGTCGTCTCGTAGATAACCTCAACATCGTCCGAATCCGAATCCGCCTTTGCGACTTCAACAGCCTTCTCCGTTTCAACGTCGCTACCAACGGCCTTATCGATCGCGGTCTTAAACTCTTCTGCAACATCGGAAGTCTTGAATCGTAAGCAGAACTGCCCGTGCTGGATCTCGCCTTCCGAAAAGTCGGGCGCCGTGAACAACCACGTCTTGTCGTCCTTGTTCGTATAGGTTATGTCCGACGTGAGGATGTGATTCAGGCAGATCTTGAGGACTTGCTCGCGACGCATCACTACTCTGTAAATATGGCCCAGTATAAGATGAAGCTCAGCACGAAAGAGGCGATGTTTAGGACGATTAGGAGCGATACGATTATCATTAGCGGGGTTAGGCGCGATTTGAGAGATCCGACATGGATTTGATGGGGCTTTTGAAGTTTTTGACGTGCGACGGACTGTCAGTTTTTGTAAGGAGGTTAATTGTATACAGTTGTTGGTGCACAAGAAAAGTGAAATAACCAAAACTAGTCATTTTTTAAAATTAAATGATGAAATATGTTTGCAATTTTGTCCCAATTTTTATCAAAAAAAAACTTCATAAAGATAGTTGATAAAACAACCAGTAGAGAGAACAAGTGACATTTTGTCTTTGGTGGTCTTTAGGCGTTAACCATAGCAAAGATAAAAGAATATAAAGATGCGACGCTTCGGGTCGGCTCCGTTGATTTAGTGGGGTCCACATTTGATGACCTTGAACGCATGTGAGCTTTAAACCGTTGACCAAACAAGACGGGAATTGGCGGGAATTTTAAACTAACGAATACAATGCACGATGGGCGGCAGCGTTGCCGACATTAGAGGTTATGTAATGCAAATGAAAACAAATCAATATTCACATATATAAGTAAAATAAAACGTATCCGATAGTCACCTAAATGGAATATTAACAAAAATAGTGGATTATAATATAACAAATAACAGCGGTTTGTTGACTTTTTGAAAGTATAATTAATAATTAAGAAAATAACTGTGAGATTGTTTGCCTAGGCCATCGATCGATATTCAAACTCTCATTATTATTATGACTTGTTGCTGGCAACCAATATGTTATATATATTTTATTCTATTTTGTTTGATAAATGACCACTCATTAAAATGCTTATTAAAACACTACATACACAATCTTGCACAATCCAAGGAACGTAAACACCAAACTAAGGTTATGTCACCCGCTAGTATACAAACACAATCAGCTGTTGGTAGCCATCTTTTCGTTGACCAAATCTATCTCACTCTCGAACCGCGTTTTCTTGTCTAGTGACGTATCTTATAATTCTCTTATCTTTGACCATAGCTAACTTAAGGTCGGGTGTCCACCGGATCGGGCCAATATCGGCCCGATCTGAGTCGTACGATAAATATCACATGTATTTTTATTGGAACCGGTCCATTGACACGATATTTATCGGGCATGACGCACATCGTGTCAGTGTGACGGTTCCAATAGGCATGCATGTCCACGATATTTATCGTACGACTCAGATCGGGCCGATATTTATCGGCCCGATCCGGTGGACACCGGGCGTTAGGGTTCCGATCAGAAAAAATGATAAAAGTTATAATAAGGGAAGTTAATTTAATAATGTATATATTATCCTGTTCATGTATTACTTTAAGATGTGAATTTTTTGAATTTTTAACATCTATACAGAAAAAAACACCAGTCAAAGATGTATTCCTTTGGCATTGTGTCACTTTTCTGGATACTTAAAAAGTACTATGTCAACACAATGGCGCAGTATTTAGAATTGTGTTATTTTTGTTGATGAAGTCACACACTTGTTGATATCTTAAATTTGTTCATTATCCCAAAAAAATAAACAAAAGAAACCTGTTCAGCAATATTACTTTAATTAGTTATTTATTTTTTAATAACAATATATTATAGTTTCTAGCTATTAATTACCGGGATTCCGGCTTTCTAATGAAAAAAAATCGATTTTTTTTTTCCTATACGTTGTTTTATTATTTAAGGTCTTAAAAATGTGTGTACAAAATTTGCAAAATTAGCCAAGTTATAAGCAATTAGCCGACGGCGCGGCGTGCAGATGCAAAAAATACTGAGCGCGCGGATTGGTCGGAACGCGCGCAATATTTTGCCCGAGTTAAAATTTTTTCAAGCCAAGAAATCTCCAAGCCAAGAAATGTGAAAAAATAATAAAAAAAACTCGGTGGCAGAGGAAAATTGACACATCAATACCCTTGATACATCAATACGTGGTGCGGCTGTCTGTCTGTTCAGGTTCTCTAGCAAAGAGGGTTGACCGCAGCCCCGGGACTACTATACTGTATGACTTCCAATCGTGTGCGGATATATACTCCGCGGGGGCTGTGGGTAGGAGCGCTGGGTCCGACAGATGCGGTTTGATCATTGAAAAGAATATACAACATTCTATGGTTTACCAATCAGAAGACATCCAGATTGTTGATAACATGTACAATGCTGTGTGGACCAAATTCTATCTGAAGATCTAGACGAATGAAAATCCCCAGCATATGTACTGCCCTGCGGGATCACAAAGCTGGTAGAAATGCGAAAACCCGAAGCCGAGAAAACTCTGGATGAATTCAATAACACTTGATAAAAACGACAGAAATGCCATCAAGCCGATGTACAACAACTTGTCGTCGAGAGAGTTGCTAGAACGGTGTTTCGGTGGTGACACTCAAAACAGCAACTAAAGCTTCAATTCTACTGTCTGGCGCCTCGCACCCAGACAGCTTCAGCTGCAGAACTTCATAATAAAGGCTTTTCTGCCGTCCTTAAAACTAACACAACAATAGGAATCGATATTGGCACGGAAACTAAGATGAAGAAGGAAGATGTTTGCAAATGTGCGCGAGAAACAGCGTCTGGTGAGGTCGTCGAGACGTGCACTCGAAGCTGCAAAATAAGTTAAACAAGGCGTAGAAATGAGAAAATGTCTCAAAATATATTCTACAAAGTAAACCGATTTATTTGACCGATTGACTTCAACTTTTAACTGGACGTTTAGTAAACACCCCTTCATCGTTTGATGAACCAGAAATGCAATAAGTTATGTACTTTTCTTTTCATACAGAAAACATTGTAAAACTCTTTGAGAAAAATCGTTATTTTAAGTTTGAAAAGTTACCTTTTCCTCAAATATATATATATTTTTATTTTCTGGTTCATCAAACTATAACTACTTATGTATCAAGTAGGCCGCTATTCGATATTTTTATTTCAGATCACCTGGAGTGGCCGAATCATGCCAACCAGTGACCGCTGATCTTCGCGCTGTGTCATGGTCGCTGGTGGCTAGTGAGCGTGATTCATCATATTTCTGTATTATTCTTTTTGTAAATACTTGAAGAGCTAATAAATATTTATTGCGTAGTTTCGCCAATAAAAAAATTCTAAAACAAGCGGTAATTTCAGAGGAAAAAACCGGAATCTCCCCTTAACATAGATCAAGTCATTTTGGTTTTAAATCATAAGTTTATAATAGAAAATAATAAACTCAGTTTAACTGAGTTAAATAACAAAAATAATCATAATAAAATAATCATAACTCAAAAAAGGGTTAGATATTGGGGGACTTTATGCAGATCCTTCGCACACAGGCACTTAGCCTATGCGAAGTAATTTGTATTGATTTTGCACTATGTATTATTGTATTTATTGTTAATAAACATTATTATTATTATTATTATTATTATTATTTATTGGGACTTTATCAAAATAATATTTTTTTTATATATCGCCCAGTGTATTGTGAAATTGTCACAACAAATAAAATTAAAAAATTAAATTTAATATAGTTACATTTTAGGTTTTCAAATATAATGATAGTAAAACTTAAAACCGTTCTTCTAGAAAATGACGAATTTTTATATGTAATTTTATTTCATGAACCATATGCTTTAAAAAAATGTTTTCGATATAGTTTTATATACAGATATAGAAACAAATATTCTAACAAAATAAGTTTCTTTTTAAAATATCTATCCAAGGATACCACACACAACCTAGACTGTTGTCATTTGAAATTCTGAACCCGATTGCAGTTATGATCGGGCTTCTTCTAGAAAGGGTTTTCTTATGCTAGATGCTCATGTCTAAAATTTCATGTAATTTTTCCACTAAACAATGCAGAATATTATATTATTCAAATCTGACAAATCCTGGCTACTAGTTTTAATGCAGTACGACCGATCTCGATGAAATAGAATTTGCTCATGCAGCTAAACTATTGATTGTACCAAAAAATGTCATGGTCATAAATGATTCAGAATTTCCAGAAATTGCGGCTTATTTGCAAAATCTTTAAAAAATGCTAAGACTAAACCTCCAGTTCCTTTGGACCCTTTTCAACAGAAAGTTTTTCAGCTCTAAGTTTGGTTATGAAACCCGGAATCGTAGCCACAAAACACACACACACAGACATTTTTTTGTACCTTGGTCAAAAATGTTCAGGGGACCCAAAAAGACATATTTCCGCTAAAATCTCAAATTTTTTTTTTTACACGATTACAATACTTTACATACTGCGAATGATAAAGTAAAAATATATTTTATTATTATATATTGGTCACTGCAGAGATATTTTGAATAGAATGTAAAAATAATTCCATGTCGCGTAAATGAGAGGTCAAAATGTCAGCGGAAATAAATTAATCACTAACACTATAAGACCAGAGAAAGCTCATTTTGACAAAAGACTGGATATGGTATCCTGGAGAACTGGAGAAACAATCAGAAGAAATTTGACAGGTACTGTTGCACTGAACTTTTAATTTAAAAAAGAAATATTTCAAAACTATAAAAACATTCTTCAAGTAAAGTTTAGACATGTGTGCCCTTAAAGCACTGTTATCGTTTCTTTGTAACAGAACATGTTCTTTTGTTTACTTTAATTGTTAAAAAACAAGAAAGGATAGGAAACCTATAACCCTTTATCCAGCATTTTATTTTAAATTACAGTCAGTTCGTAAAACAAATCCACAAAATAAAAAAAACTCACCTCAACTTCCCAGTCTTCCCATCCTTCAACACCTTCACATCGCCCAGCCCCCTCTCCTTCCACTCCCCGTCCGTAAACCGGTACAACTTCGCCCTGTGGCAGTACAGCACCTCCTCGTCTTCCTCGCCAGTCCTAACCTCAACCCTGTCCGGCAACGGCACGACCGGCTTAAAATAGATCGTATCCTCCTCCTCCTCCACGTACGAACCCTCCGACTCCTCCTCCCCCGGCCCCGAACTCTGCCTCCTCGGCGACCTCGGAGTAAACTCAAAACTGTGCTTCGTCGGCGAACCAAACTCAAACTTATCCCCACTCTCCTGCGCGGGCGGCTTTGCTTCCGACAAATTAAACGTGAACGGCTTCGAAGAAGAGATTGGTTGCTCGATGGTGGTCGGAAGGGCAGTTGGGGTCACCGGAAGAGGCTGCGCCCCACCGGGCTGCGCCCCACCAGGCTGCGCCCCACCGGAAGAGAATGAAGGCGCCCCGAAAGTGAAAGATAGAGCCGGATTTGTGATTGTGGTTACTGGGGTGTTCGCAGGGGTTGCCGGAGGGATTCCGAAGGAAAATGAGAGTCCGGGGGTGTCTAAATTGATTCCTTTTAGTTTATTGTTACTATTAGAGTCTTTCTTCGGGATTGTCTCGTCTTTGGGGGTATCGCAAGAGACGCAGTGGAGATCCTCTTTTTTATTGCGAACTAAGCACATCTGGCATTCCCAGGAGTCCGCGGCTGGCTTAAAAGCAGCACCCCAAGACGGGGTATCGACTTTATCGACCACTATTTCGGATTTCCCCAACGCAGGCATTCCGAAACTAAACGAAACCCCGGGGGTGTCTAAATTAACCCCTTTCAACTTACTCTCCCTGTCCTTCTTCGCGACACTCCCATCTTTCGGGTTATCACAAGAAACGCAATACATAACCTCCTTCTCATTCCTAACCAAGCACATCTGGCATTCCCAGGAATCGGCCGCAGGTTTGAACTTGGCGCCCCATGTGGGGGTGATGGTGACCTCGTCGGTTAGTTTCATGGGTTTGCCGGTCGGTTGTTGTGGG
The DNA here is from genome assembly GCA_963966075.1 of Aphodius sticticus. Lineage (NCBI taxonomy): Eukaryota > Metazoa > Arthropoda > Insecta > Coleoptera > Scarabaeidae > Aphodius > Aphodius sticticus. The sequence continues at coordinate 108,132,508 of OZ014506.1, forward strand.
GTTGTTTGGGTTGGTTTGATGCCGAAGGAGAATTGGGTGGAGTTGGCGGCTTCCTTTTGGACGACTGTGTCGTTTTTGGGGGTGTCGCAAGCGACGCAGTATTGCTGTTTGGGTTCGTTGATGACGTAGCAGTTCTTGCACGACCACGTGCCCTGTTTCGGTTTGAACTTGTCGCCCCAGCCGGATGGTTTCTGGGGGGTTGTCAGGTCTTCGGATTTCGCGTTGCTCTTGACCTGAAATAAGAGAAGATTTGTGTGTTTTGTTTGTAGCTATATTGTTGTATTGCTAATGTTTGCTAATGCTAATCCAACTACCTCAGGACAGTTTCTGATTTTTAATTGTTTGTAAAAAAACTGGCAATTGGAGGCATTTTAAAAAACTATAATCTAAGTTATGATAACTAAGTCAGATAATAATTAAAAACTAGGTATATGCTAATCGAAACTATTAGATACTTGGCCTACATATAAGACGTTTTATAATAATAAGTTGTACAGTGTACAAAAATTAACTTGTTAATACCTCGTCTACTGAAATGTTTACAAGAAGAAGTATTGAATAGTGTTAAGAATAAACTTAGGCTACCAATATAGAATATTTCTGAATATATAGAACAATTATAAAGTGTATTGTTTAAAAACTTATAGTACGAAAAAGTATTAGTTTTCTTGGATTTTTAGGCGCTTGGGGGAAGTTTTGGGTGTATACAATGTCTGGGGGCAAACTTTTATATTGGGGGATTTTTGGGGGAATTTTATTATCAATTTATTTTATATTTTATTGATAACTAATTCCCATCAACAGGCTGTTTCCACAGCTGTTCCACGCTAAGTTGTGGATTTGGGGGATTTTTATCCTTAAACATTCCTTTTTGGGGGATTTCTTTTTCGTTTGACCACTGAAACATTGAAACTAATATCTACTCCCCCCTCAAACAAACTTCTCCGACAAGGTCGAAAAAATTGGGGAATTTTGTTGCCGAAACGGTTGTTTTTCGGGGAATTTTCACTGTTAATTGGGGAAAACCGTAAAATCTATCTGGCAACACTGGACTCGGACGGCTTTGCGCTACGTTCGACAGAACGCGCCGAAGACCGGATCGCAGATTCTTTATTCGCGGCAACAACGTTCCATGCAGGTCAAACTGGACAACAAACAATTTCAAAATACGGTAAGTCCGCTATAGAGCGATTTGGACCGTGTCGCGTACGTTCTAATTTGTATATTTTGCCGGAAAAGAGGGATGCAAATATACAAGCCACACAACGCGCGTTGGCAGGTAACATAATTTCCACAATTTGATTTGTATTTGCAGATTATCAAAAACTAGAAACATATATAAGTTGATCCATTTTTAAAATGGGCTTTGGTCTGTCCCTTATAAATGATTCACTGTGTATATTAAAAATAATTAAGAAAGTGTCCATATAGCAAAGTAGTAATGTATTCAAATAAAAGGCCTCTTTTCTTTGCGAATAGTTTAATTTACTGTACCAGTTTCAACAGTTCACTGTCATCATCAGTAGTATATCTACAACACAAAAGATATAAGAAAAACGTAGGACAACAATTTAGATTAAACTCAGTCAGATAATAAAAAATTCTACATCCAGAATAATAGCATTAACGTCAAGTATAACTTCAAAAAATATTTAACAACGTAGAAAAAAACCTGTCAAAGGAAATATAAGGTTAAAAATATACTAAATAACAAGAAACAATGACGAAACCATCCTTCGACGTGACAATCAAAAGGGTTAGAAGGATGATTAATATGATTGTTCTCGATGTGATCAAGCAAAACATCGGCTAAAAAACTTGATAAAGGAAAGCCCATAGGAAGTTCTTCGATTTTTATAAAATTTATCATTGAAGGAGCAAAAGTTGTCATGTATAAACTGTAATTCCATCTATGTTGGTCAAACTGGTAGATCTTTGGCGAGACAAATCAGAGAATATAATAATCAAAACACTTCAAATTTGTACCAACACAAAGTTCAGTCTGGTCATAACATCGATTATAACATTAAATGAATCCATAAATATCAAAAGGGCTACCGTTTTGATTCACATGAACAACGGGAAATAATCCATCATGAAAAATCTCATCTTATTTTGCTAAATGACCAGACGAAATTTAATTACAAACCGCTCATCACTTACCTTTAGTTCTTTGATTCGCTTTTGTCTTCCGAGCTGTTTTTCTGGTTTCTTTACTAATTATTGCTTTGTATCCCTTACATTTTTATTTTAGCTATCATTTATACAATTTGCGAATTCTAGATTTGGTACATGTCTACTATCATACCTATCTTACACATGCGCCGTATTTAACTGACCTGCGGTGGGACTCTGTGCATTGTCGATATCAACATATCGCTTTCTACTATCGCAACCGATCATCTCCGGCGACAGTCACCATAATTGGTACTCCGTGACAGCATCGCCAAGCCCTCGGGTGCCTTCGGAAATATTTAGTAATTTTTGGGTTATTGGTGCAAATGTTTGGTGATTTTAAGATTTCAAGGTTGCATATACTGGACGTTTTGTATTGACAGTGACAGGAGGTAGTTTTTTTTTCGTGTTGACAGTTGCTTTACCGAAGCTTATTTTTCTGTTATTTTTGTTCTAGAATCCACCTATGTATAACTAACCAAATAATTTTGTTAAACCCTGTTTATATGAATATACAAAAACGATTGCCAAATTAATTTCGAACATTTGTCCAGACAAAAACCTAATGACACTGATTAACCCTTATTATATGAATGTCAGTGTCAATGTATTAAGAATGCAAAGCAATGCCCGTGGTTTCTATCTTTCTCCAACCAAAAGCGATATATGTCTCTCTCTTTGGCGACACTTCCCTAGCTGTCGCGTCTAGGCGATGTTTGGGTAGTAGAAGGGGTAACCAAGACGATAGTCGAAATATGCACAGAGTGCCACCAAGGTAGAAAGCGATATATCGCATGAAAGCGACAGTGCACAGAGTCCCACCGCTGCATCGCTGCGGTCTTATTTGCTTGCTTTTTTCCGTTTTGTCCGTCACCTGTAATCACTTTGAATGTTTAATTTTGCACTGCATTTCGCTTATCCTGAACGTAAGTAATTGTTTCTTGTTACTTATTATATTTTTAACGTTATATTTCCTTTGACAGGTTTGTTTCTACATTGTTAAATATTTTTTGAAGTTATACTTGACGTTAATGCGATTATTCTGGATGTAGAATGTTTTATTATCTAACTGTGAGTTTAATCTTAAAAATTGTTGTCTTAGGCAGGTCGCCCATATAGGTGGTATGGCGGAAGCGTGGTTGTGGCAGTGGCAAGTGATATTGGGGAGGTATAAGTGTGGCTAGATTGTGAAATGACGAGTGCGTGGTTCAACGCCCACTTAGGTGGCGCGCCGGCAGGCAGCGCTTGTTCGTTAACTGCGTCAGTGTCTCATTCTGTAATATCATGATAGTCCGCTAGATGGAATTGTTTCGCATGCAGCTCATACTAATTTCACACATATGAAGAACAAACATAAAATTAAATCTTGCATTACGTTCCCACATTATTCCTATATCACACTGCGAAATAAAAAAATCGTACAGTTCGAAATAGTTACTAATCGGTTAGTCAGATATGTATGTAAACTGTAATATTATAAGAGTGCGCGGTACGTCCGCTAGATGGCGCAAATTCTGATACTGGTATGAATTATCACCAATTTCCTAAATATGAACAAACATTCATTAGATATTATGTCGTTCGAAATGTACATAAATAATATTTTATGCCTTTTAAGTTTAGGTTTTTTAGTTAATTTGCTAGTTAGGTATAGAAAGAAAATATTTGTTTGACAGTTATTGTAGTAGTCAATACTTAATTGTTGAAAATGTATGGTGATAGGATCGTTATAAAAAAAACAATTACTAATGTAATACATATATTCAATTATTGTTTTTTTAAGTATAAACTGATATTGGTAAATTTACCGGTACAAATATAAATAATTACAAACTTTATTAATTTTAACAAAAATATACTTTCTTTAATGAAAAATAAGTATGTAAATTCTTATTTGACTGAACACCTCCCACCTGTGGAAGACTATTGTAACAGTAGGTTTTTCTTTGAGAAAAATGTTTAAACTTTTATATACTCTTTTCTAGGAGTTTTTAATAAATTACTGTAGTGGTTTCTGCTAGAACCCATTTACCTTAATCTTGTTAATTGTGCATTTTAGAAGAAACAGTAAAAGATATTCAATATGTGGCACACAACTGCTTCTTCAACTTAACGAGTAATCACTTTAACGTTGGTATCTTCTGCGGCAAACTTTTTATTGGAGCGTTATATCTTTCCCTTTAGTTAGAACAGTCTCTGTCTCTACAGGGTCCGTTTCAAATTTTATTGATGAGGTTTGTAGGATTGAATTATCTGAAAATAAAACAATGTTGTCATTGCTTCGTGAAATCTAACCTTGAAATAATATAGGTTAAGAAAATAATTACTTACGGCAGGCTTGGACATATCAACGCAAGAGCTGAGATCGAGATTTAGAGACCAAAGTGATTTTTGGGATGTCTTTTGCGTTTTTGTTGTATATGTAGAAATTAAAAAACACTGGATGCAGGTGTAGCTATGTTCAATAGCCAACCTGTTGAACGTAGTGTAATTGTCATAGTCGTTGTCTAGCATGAGAACGCACCACACAATTTGCTATATTTAGAAAGCTCCAATGTTTGCTACCCTTTGCTTCTTATTATTCCATATATTTAATATATTCGGGTGGCTTGAATGGAATCTGAAAAATAGAAGTCATCAGATACGTATAGGTTATGATTTTAATATTTCCTCACCTATGAAAATATTTCTGTCGTTTATCACATACGTTATTTCTTGCATTTATATATTACTCATCACAAAGCGATTTTTACATAACACAATAAACATAAAACAAAACAAAAATAGGAAACAATCCGAAAGAGCACACGAAGCTGAGCTTGCGGTTATTGACAGGAGCGGCGACGGGCGAGAAGCGCTTGGCGCGCTTGCCACTCGAGATTAAACGTTGAGAGACGAGTGGAATCAGTGGAATCCGATCCAGTACCACGGCAGTTACATAACACTGCCGCATCACCTTGGTGGGCGTTCATGCATTTGTTTACATTGGCCAATGCACCATATCACTGCCATGTCACTATCACACTTCCGCCACACCAGCTATATGGGCGACCGCCCTTACGCTTTTCTTATATCTTTTGTATTGTAGATTATACTACTGATGATGACGGTGAACTGTTGAAACTGGTATAGTAAATTAAACTATTCGCAAAGGAAAGAGGCCTTTTATTTGAATTAGAAATAATTCGTATTTATACCTAAGTCAGTCCCTAAAACTTTTATTTGATTTTGTTTAAATTATAAAAAAATATTAATTATTCCCCAATCGTGAATACAGTATATTTTTCAATTCTTGCAATATTTTATTGTAAAAAGTACTTACTCGTCTAAAAAAACATATTTTAAGGATCAAATTATATATCAACTACAAGTTTTTAGTGGTTTATGACGAAATTCTGTTTAGAATGGCAGGTTTTACTATACTTCAATCTAATTTCTTAAGATGTCGTTTTTTAGAGAATAAAGCAAAGACTGTAAGGAATAAGGTAGGACCCTCTTAGTACTTCATGCACTAAAATTTTGCAAACAAAGTTTTTAGCCAATAACTTTTCTGTACAATCAAATTTTAAGATTAAAACAACCCATCCTGTATAACGGAAAAATATATAAATACAAATTTAGTTTCCTTTATCGTTTTCCGTATTTTGCATTTTTCAATTATAATAGGAGTTACTATTCGATTCTTATTAAATTTTCTGGTTGCACTTACCTTCTTGTCGCTCTTCACCAGGCAGTTATTCTCGTCTAAGCTCGCCTGCGCCTTAGTAACGGTATCGAGGAAGTCCCTCGCCTGATCCTCAGTCTTGAAGCGCAACGCAAACATCTCCATTGCCAGAACACCTTCCGAGTAGTCCATGGCACACCACGACAGAACCTTCTTGTTATTTTGCAGGAACGACAAACCGGTATTCTTCATCAGTTGGTGGTTACAACACACCTTATGAACCTAAAAAAAAAAGTTCAAGTTAGAAATTACATCGTCGATATTTTCCATCCCACATCCGACAGCAAAAAAAAAAAATAACTCACCTGTTCACGCCTCATCAGGAACCTCACGGAATCGTCAAACTTGAGCACCTTCATCTGCCCAATTCCCCGTTCCTTCCACTCTTTAGCGTTCGCGTCGAAACGCAACAACTTCGCCTTTGAATCAAACAGCACTTCCGCGTTCTCTTCCCCAGTCCTAACATCGATCAATTCCGGCAGGGGAATCACCGGTTTAAACTCAACGTTCGGCTCGTATTCCTCCACGTGCGAATCATCATGCTCCCCCTCAATCTGACCAGACTTAGCCTTAGCAGATTCAATCTTAACAGAAGGCTCAATCTTAATGGAAGACTCAATCTTAGCAGAAGACTCAACCTTCGGTTCCGTAGCCTTAACCCCAAAATTCACCCCGAAACTAGCCGTACTCTTCGCAGCTTCCACCTTAACCTCCGACGGTTTTAACTCCGTCAAAATCGGTCCAAAAGCAGTACTAGCGGGAACAGCCGTCTTCGCAAACGTAAACGAAGCAAACGGACTCTGTTTATTAGCCTCGGAAAGCGTAGTTTGACTATTCGTAGACCCTGCGTCTTTCGGTGAGAAATTCGGTGTCGATTTGAAGACGAATCCTCCTAGAGATGGCGCTGGGGTTGCGGAAGTTGACGTGGCTGAAGGTGTGATGAATGTCGTTGTGAACGAAAAGGTTGACGGTGTTTTCGATGGCGTTGAGAATAAAGATATTTTCGATGTGGAGTCTGCGTTGGGTGTTAGGCTGGTGGTGGATTTGTTCGGACTGTCAGGGAGGTATTTTTTGGCGTCTTCGAAAGCGGCGTAGAAGCGGAAGGCTTCGTCGGAGGTCTTGAATCGCGCGCAGAGTTTTTCGAGGACGATTTCTTGGTCGGCGAAGTCGTTCGCCGCCCAGACGTACGCCTTGTCGTTGTTCGCCATCTGGGATACGACTGTAAGAAAGATTTGAACGTTTGAAAAGGAAAATGTGGATGTTTTAATATAAAATCTAAAGATGATTTGTTTGTATTGTTATTTTGTTAATCATTTACGTAGGTTAAACCATTAACAATGTTTCTGCATTCGCGAGGTTGATAGTGAAACGCTAACATAGGTTACTAAAAGGCAGAAATATTCGAGTGTCCGATAACTGTATTATAATCAGTTGAGATTTTAAACATTGGAGACTACTGTATCCAATAAAGGCTAGAATAAAAATTTAAGTTGATATATACCAAATGTTAACATCTGAACACTGGTCCGAGAATACTGATTTTCTTATTGGAACGCCCTGTGTATGGTGACATTTTTGGACCGCAGACATTCTTACATACAAAAAGTAATAGCACAACATTGTGCAAAAATCTTCCTGTTTTGGAAGAAATTGCATTACAAATACTATACGAAAAAATGTAACAATACTATCTTAATTTTTTATGTAGAATTATAATAAACTATAGAAAATTTATCTTTTCATGTAACAAAATAAAGCAACCAGATTTTGATACAATCGACGTAAAAATACTACAAAAGATAGATTTTAAAAATGGAACCGTGTACAGTAGAGTGGTCCTAATTTATACCTTATAAAATTTTTTCATTTTGCTGGGATCCCCCCAATCTGTTCCTTATCCAGAACAAAGAGTTTCCTAATATTTGAGTAAAATCGGTTTACGTGTTAACGTAAACCCACCGAGCACCTCAAATTTCTCACATGGTTTCACATGTTTAAAAATGCACTTTTTTTGTCACGTCTCGGATGTCGAAGAAAGCTTGTGGGACATTATCAGAGATTGTTCAGAACTTCTGAAGGAACATACCTACAACCACTACTTTTTGTTGAACGACCCCCACCCTCCCTTGCATCACCTAGCAAATATTTCCCCAAACTTACAATGTTACGCTTTTTTTAAATCATTTTGCTTGAAATTATCTTTATTGAATTAATGACGTTTTTTTTGCATTTTGTTAATAATTTGCAATTGTTTAAACAATACCATTAGTTTAAACAACAGTATACTATATTACGTACACATTTTTCTACTTTTTTGCTGAAATTATTATTGTTAGATTATCATATATTTCGTAATTTGTTAATGAATTTGCAATTGTTTAAACAATTATCATTTGCTTAAACAATTATTATTGTTATATATAATGTCACATATTTCTCTTATTTTGTTGGCAGAAAGTATTATCATTTGTTACTGGCATGTTCCTTTGTCATTTATTAACTAATTGGCAATTGTTTAAACAATAATACAGGGTGTTCCTAAATATCATGTAAATACGAAAAGGGGTAATTCTTTGGCTTATTTAATGACTAAAAATTCATATGAACATAGGTCCACAAACGCTTCGTTGCCGATCTACAGGGTGTTGAAATTTCAAGATTGCTACAAAAACCACGCCATCGTAGTTTTAATTTTTAACAATTGATGGCGAATAAAATGTCAAAATAAATACAAACAAAAGGTTATCTAAATTAAGCCAAGGCACACTAGACCAATTATTTAAAAAAAAAATTTTTTTTTCATCTAGCGAAACAGAAAAGCTTTTATTTTTTTTCTTGATAACGGTGGTAAATAGTAAATACGAAAAAACTACAAGAGATTAAAATGCTTTAGAACAAAACAAAAAATGCATTTTGTATTTTAAAATTCACCAGCGGCGCACCGAAAAAAAGTTCATGGGGAGAAAAGAGGGCATGACCCCTGAAAAAATATCTCCCTGTAGATTCTTAAAACCATTTGGTATGCCCAATGATGTAAGTCCTACAGCGTAACCTATAATTCCAAATTAGAGCTTAATATCTCAAAAGCAACAAGAGGTATAAAGAAAAAACTAAAAAAATCTTGAAATTTCAACACCCTGTAGATCGGCAACGAAGCGTTTGCGGACCTATGTTTATATGAATTTTTAGTCATTAAATAAGCCAAAGGATTACCCCTTTTCGTATTTACATGATATTTAGGAACAGCCTGTATATAATATTACATACATATTTTTTACTTTTTTTACAGACATTTGCTATTGTTAGATTATTGGCAAGTTTTTCGGAATTAGTTAATTAACTTGAAATTGTTTAAACAAAGTTGCGTATTTTTTTACGAAAATTATTATTGAATTAGTCCTTTTGTTGTAATTTGTTAAGTAATTTGTAATTATAATTTATAATAATAATTAATCTAATAAAAGTATTTTTAAAATCATAATAATATATGAAACACAAATTTAAACAAATAGTATTTGTATAAACAATTGCAAATTAGTTTTGACAAATCACAAAAAATGACAATAATCTAATAATAACTTCAACCAAAAAAATATGTACTTATCCTTGCATATTTTTGTTTAACCAAATGGTATGTGTTTAATCAATAGTAAATATACGTCAAATTTTATATTACTATTTGTACTATTTGTTTAAACAATTTCAAATTAATTAAATGAAAAACATGCCAATAAAATCTAACAATAATAATTTCGCAAAAAAAAAGTAAGTAGCATTGTAAATTTTTGTTTAAACATTTGCAAATTATTATATTATTATTATTCATATCTAGTTATAATTACAAATTAGTTAATAAATGATAAAAACAAACCAATAACCAATAATAATTTCAACAATCAAAATTAAAAAAAAAACTGTTTATTATTGATTAACCAAATGGAAATTGTTTAAACAATTTCAAATTAATTAACAAATAAACAAATGGTAAAAAAGGCGGTAATCTAACAATAATGATTTCTGCACAAAAAAAATAAAAGATTGTACATAAAATAGTGCATTTTTCAAGTCAGTTTTTTACTGCTGCTGCGTTTTCTTGCTTAGCATTCCAAAGGTAATGGCAGACAAAAAACAATCATCAATATTATTAGTTGGGATTTGACTGACAAATCGACAACTTGAACTTTCTGCAACATGTCAAAACAAAACAAAAAGAAAACGTAAACATTAACCTTTCTACAGGCAACATACCTCAAAACATTTTAGTTTTAATTGCAATTTATTCTTGCCTTTCAATTTAATTTCAAAAATATACGAGAATAGTCGTCAATCTAAATATTTCTTGGTTAGACTAATATGTAAAACAAAAAAGAAAAACAAACGCTCACCTATATCCTTTGTAATGTAATGATTCGCGCAGATCTTGTGCACCTGCTCCCTGCGCATCAGCACCCTCACCTTCCCGTCGTCACCCTTCAACAGCTTCAAACTGCCAACACCTCTCTCCTTCCACTCCTTCGTCGCATTATCATATCTAAACAACTTCGCCCTCTGCTCGAACAGCACCGCCTCCCCCTCCTCACCGGTGCTCACCTGCACCTCGTCGGGCAACGGAATTAATGGCTTGAAATCCGGACACGGATCGTATTCCTCCAACGAGCTCGAACTAGTATTCGGCACGGACGCTACGCACGCTACGGAAGGGTATTTCGCTACGGAAGTATTCGTAGCCGAACCATCCGTAGTCCTCTGAATCCCAAACGACTCGTTCAGCGACTTCTCAATCGCAAAACCCAAACTGGTGTTCTTCGACGGAGTTTTCTCCACGGCAGAATAAATCGGAGGCGCTACGTTCGACAGAATCCCTTCCGTAGCCACGATCGGAACGGTCTGACTCATAACCGTAGGCGTGGAAATGCTCGTAGTCACCGGTAGCTGGATTTGATAATTGTGCGGCTTATTGCCTTTTAAGTGGTGGGGTGGAATGGTGACCGATAATATCGGCTGCGGGTTCGTGTTGGTGGATGGTAGAGGATCGGAAGAGGTTATGACGACGTTTACGGGCGGGGCTCGGTTCGAGGGGATTGTTGAGGTTATGCTTGTTAGGTTGGGGAATGTTGTGGCGGATAGGTTGGGGAGGTGTTGTGGAAGGTGTGGGGGTTGTTGTTGGAGGAGTGGGGGTTGTTGTTGGAGGAGTGGGGGTTGTTGTGGGAGGGTTTGGGGTGGGGGGTATGAAGGGTGGGGGAGCGGGAGGGAGTGTTGGAAGCTGTGCGGGGGCATAGGGATGTTCGGGAGGCCCCCTTGCGAGAGAGGGGAGGCGTGCGTGTAGGCTGGTTGCGGGTAGCTGCCGGGCATCTGGAGGCCTTGAGAGAACGCCCGGAAGTCCGGGATTTGGGGGTCCGGTGGGTAGCCCATTGCGCCTGTGGGAAAGGAAAAAATTATGTAATGGTAACGAATGTTACGAAACAAAAGTAATAATTGCAACGAAATAGCATTTTTAACATTTTTCTGTGGAAACTGATTGAAATACGTTAGCTATAGGAACTAACATTATTGCGATTCAGGGGGGGGGGGGCCAAAACTCTGAACGTCATAGGGATATTAGGTCTCTTAATTACCTACAATTTGAGGTATGATAGAAATTTATGCAACCATTTTTGCAAAAGTTATAAACATTTTTCTGTGGAAACTGATGGAAATACGTTAGCTATGCGAACGAATATAATCGCTATTTAGGGGGGGCAAAACTCTGAACGTTATAGGGATATTAGGTCTCTTAATTACCTACAATTTGAGGTATGATAGAAATTTATGCAACCATTTTTGCAGAAGTTATAAACATTTTTCTGTGAAAACTGATGGAAATACGTTAGCTATGCGAACGAATATAATCGCGATTTAGGGGGGGCAAAACTCTGAACGTCATAGGGATATTAGGTCTGTTAATTACCTACAATTTGAGGTATGATAGAAATTTATGCAACCATTTTTGCAGAAGTTATAAACATTTTTCTGTGAAAACTGATGGATTTACGTTAGCTATGCGAACGAATATAATCGCGATTTAGGGGGGGCAAAACTCTGAACGTCATAGGGATATTAGGTCTCTTAATTACCTACAATTTGAGGTATGATAGAAATTTATGCAACCATTTTTGCAGAAGTTATAAACTTTTTTCTGTGGAAACTGATTGAAATACGTTAGCTATAGGAACTAACATTATCGCGATTTAAGGGGGGGGGCAAACCTCTGAACGTCATAGGGATATTAGCTCTCTTAATTACCTACAATTTGAGGTATGATAGAAATAAAATTAAATGAAAAACAAGTAAAAAAACAAACATTTCAAACCACTCACCAGCTTGCGGCATCAGCCCAGGATAGTGCAACATCGGGTACAGTCCCGGATACAACGCAGCGGCTGCTGCCGCCGCCCCATACTGCAACGGGTTCCCCGCAACCTTCCCAACATTCGGGTACAACCCTTGCCCCAAACCGACATTCCCGGCACCCAACAACGCCCCGTAATCACCAGCAAACTCCTCGTCCAGCGCATACAGATCCTCCTCGCTCAACTGAGGTTGCGCAGCCCCCGCAACCCCCTTCTCCTTCCCCTTCTTCAAATCGGCCACCTCCCTCTTCATCTTACTAACCGAATCCGTCACGTTCTGCAAATCAGCAATCGAATGCTTCAAATCGTCAATAGAAGTGCGGAGGGTTCTCATCTCTTCCACGGTGTTAACCGTGAAGGAATTAATAGCGTCCAGTAGGGCTTTATGGGATTCTAACATGTGACGGTTTTGGTCTAAAATGTGGGTTAAAGTCGTGTCCCTGGAGGCCAGGAGTTGTTTTAGTTGCGCGTCGAGACGTTCGGGACTCGGGCGTGCCTCGCGTCTAGTGCTGTCCATTCGGAGTGGTGTGGCGTGTTTTGGGGTTATGTTTCCTCCGCCGTTCAGGTAACTGTTGTTCCCGAACGTGAAGTTATGGTCGGAAATCGAGGAGAGGTTCTCGTCGCTCATGCCATCGCATTCGTTTCTTGTATCTGGGTCGATCCTCGAGAGCAAACGCTCGATTTTATCGATCTCCGTACCCAACAGAGTGTTCAACGGGTGTCGACGATCGATCGATGGATCTCGTAGCCGATCGAACGTCAAATACAAGCAATCCCTTGCTCTTGATAACAAAATTATATTCTGCGAACGCATCTCCGAAGTAACGCTCTCCTTATTCTTGCAAGTCTGCTCCTCGGCCTTCGTTTTATAAATCTGCGCTTGATAATAAGACGCGTAAGGATCCTTTAGCGTCTCGAAAAGCGATAAAGCCTTTTCAAAATCCTTCTTCTTCATCGCCTGTATCGCCAAAAACAACTTCCCGTCGTCGATATGTCCCAAAATCTCCGAATTTGACATATCTTTCGATTTGAACTCGAACAAGCGATTCGACGAATAGGAAATGGCTTGGTTGTTTTTTAGTTTCTCTAGGAGTGGTAGGGCGGTGCGCCAGTATAGTTCGGCGCGGGAATCGTTGAATTCTACTTCGAGTTGTTTGTCGAGGGTTTTGGCGCGTTCGGCGAATGTTTTGCCCAGGAGGACTAGTAGTTTTACGTCTAAGCCGTGGTTGCCTACGCATCTGATGGCCTCGATGCCGCGGATTAACGTGAGGCGGACCTCGGAGAAGTCGCAGCTGTAGTCGTTCTTGAACATCTTGTAGACGGATGTGATCCATTTCGCTTGATTTGCTGTACCTGTGATAATAAAATTGATGGAATTTATTGTTGTCTGTATGTTTCGTAATGGAATTGAATTGCAAAAACAATAGAAAGGCGTTATTAATTCAAAATGACTGAGTTAAATTTTCGGAGAAAGCCCAATTTACAGAGAAGCTCAACAAACAAAAAAATCTAAATATGCTGGATATGACTTTATCGCATCTGCAATAATTTTATTAAATGCATGCTAATAATATAGAACGAGGCTTTTAAAAATTAGTTATGAAAAGTTTTCATTTAATTATAATAGTTCTGAACTCTCAACACCAAATTTAAAAAAGTTTTATGATTCTATTTTTTGCAATTATCTCAGAAACTATCAGTTTTTCAGGTCAAATAATAACAACACAATTAAGTTTTTGAAACTCATTAAACTTGCTGTAAGATATAATCTGTTTTTTATTCTACTACTAAGCGTTTCCAATATACAAGGTGAGTCAATAGTCGCAGATATTGGCGTTACCTTAAGAGATAACGCTATTGAAAACAATATTTTATACAAAACATGTTTGGCCAAACACTTTTTGCAACACGAAATTATTTTCATTTAGTCGTGGTCAATAAAATACACTGCTTTTTAAATGGAATGCCCTGTATAACACACCATATTATAAATACTGAAGAAGTTGTCTTCGCAACTGCATCAGGTTGAGATAGTCAATTGTTGGTCAAAATATTGGCTCATGTAGGCTTTTTTTAAAATGACATACTTAAGAGGAATTATTAGAGCTAGTACGTCCTACAAAACATGATCTATAGTGAGGTTATTTTGTATCAATTCTCACATATCATATCGTCAAATTATAGATAAAGGTACTTGTTGTGGTAATGTATATGTCTCAATTGTTGTTGTTCTATCCATGCTACGTGATAAAATATGTCTGATTCATGTACTCAAAGAAGTTAATTTTTAAGAAAAAAAATCTGATGTGGCCAGGCACATGACTTTATCATACTACATATAAAATTAATAGTTTAGCTACATGAGACTCTATTTGATCGTGATCAGCCTTGTCTGCATTAAAATAAAACTACTAGCACTAGACAGATATGTCGATTAAAGGTGCGTTCGGATATCGTACTCCGTTGACACCGGGTACACCGTCCAAATGACACTTACGTGTTATTGGGTGTAAAAAGTGTAATGCAATATGCGAACGCAGCTTATATTGACAGGAGCTATTGCCAAAACATTAGCGTTTGACACCAAGACTACCTACTGTCATTAGAATCAAAAAATCTCACAAATCCTGGCTACTAGTTTTCATGCAGTACGACCGATCTCGTAGAAATAGAATTTGCTCATGCAGCTAAACTATTGATTGTACCAAAAAAATGTCATAGTGATAAATGATTCAGAATTTCCTCATCTTTAATTTATTATTTAACTATTTCGACGAAATTCCAGAAATGGCGGCTTATTTGCAAAATCTTTCAAAAATGCTAAGACTAAACCTCCAGTTCCTTTGGACCCTCTTCAACAGAAAGCTTTTCAACTCTAAGTTTGGTTATGAAACTTCTAAATATGAAGTTTCGTCCCGATACCTTTAGTAGTTTCTCCGGAATCGTCGCCACAAAAAACGGGTACACACACACACACACACACACACACACACACACACACACACATACAGAAATTTTTTTGTACCTTGGTCAAAAATGTTCAGGGACCCAAAAAGACATATTTCCGCTAAAGTCTCAAAATTTCTTTTTGGCACGATTACAATACTTTACATACTGCGTATGATAAAGTAAAAAGGCAAAATCCCTAAATTTAAAAATAATAAATAAATAAAAGTTTAGATTCAGTAACAAATTTGTCAAAAATGAACAAAAATATCAAAAATCTACCACTAGACGGAAAATTATAATACTTTTATCTTTAATTTGGCGTATTGTTTTTACGATTACGTGAACTAATACCTGAGAAAACTCCTCAGAACTTTTACATGTTTTGCGAGTAGAACGTAGGGGGTACGGATTTCTCTTAATATAAATTAAAAAGAAATTAAGAGGAATTGAGTCAGTAAATAATATACTTCGATTTAAAAACTCAAGAAAAAGTCATTTGAATCTGTTAGTGTATCTATTTTGTTTACCATAATCCAGTTGTTCTTTCAGTTATTTACCTTATTTGTGTAAAAAAACATTACTTTAAGAAAACAAATATATCTCAACTACTTGAAATTTGTTGGAATGGAAGTTATTATCAGTTTCAAGAAACATTTTACATTTTTGGAATGCAGATATTTTTGAGATACAAAAAGTAATGTGCAAAAGTCTATTGTTTCGGAGAAACGTGCGTTTTCAAGTCGATTGTATCCAAACGATGTCATACAGACAAATTGCGAAAAAATGTTTAAAACGACAGTATCTTCATTATTTATGTAGAATTATAATAATCAAGTGAAAATGTTTAACGACATAATTTGTCAAATTAATATAGGTTGATAATATGGTGACATACATATTATATCTAACAAATGACATAGGCCTCAGTAGCTCAGTTGGGAGAGCATTGTGCTAGAAACACAAAGGTCCCTGGTTCGAATCCAGGTGGTGGCTGTAATTTTTGATTTATTTAAAATTTACATCCCGCCTGTATGTCACGATACTATTAACCTATAATAATCAAGGTTTCATACAATAAATAATTGATATACCAATCCATTTTAAATAAATTTAAAAATAAATCACACTCAAAGTTCTTATCGTACAGAAATAATAACTCCAAAACTGTAAGGAATATGGTGAAGTTATGTTAGTACTTCATGCATTAAAAGTTTGCAAATATTACAAAATATACACAAGTACAGGCCATTCTATTAAAAAACGTAAAATTTATCTTATTTTCACAATATTAGCGCCATTTATAAGAACATGTCCAAGAAATGTTTTGTGTAATTTTTAAAATAATTAAATGTTGGTCAATGGCCTATGGTGTATATTTGAAATGCTCAATCCTTTTATAGCAAATTTTTCGAGCTACAATTGTTATAGTACAGTTTTCTGCATAACATTATAAAGTAGAGACAACTTTGCCTTTGGGGTCCAAATAATTTCAAACCGGATAAAAAGATACTGATAGGTTCAGAATATTTCGCAGAATAGAAAAGTCCAATGTTGTTTCTTCCAACATTGCAGGACATAGTTTTAATTAATTAAAAAATATCTATAATTGGAGTATTATTGCCAAAATTACTCGCAGTTTCAGTTTGACTCATCCAATTGAAGCCACAAATTATACCGGCCTGTAAAACAGCAAATTCTCTATACATTTGAGTTAGGATCATATACTGTATAGTTTATACTTTTTGTGTAATTTATTATGAAAGTTTTTACAACGCCAACAATGTCAAACGACCAGCCATCTAGTCCACTGCCAGTTATTTCACGACACTAGCGCCATCTGTAAGAAAACCAGTAACACGTCCACGAAAAATTTTGTGTATTTTTAAAACAGTCAAATGTTAGGGCAAAATGTCCCATGATGTATAGTTGAATTGCACAATATTTTTATAGCAATTTTTCCGAGATAAAATGCGTGTTAAATTATGGATTTCTCACAGAAATACTGATAGTTTCTGGGATAATCATAAAGAAAAGGAACACATTTTTAAACAATTATCTGTATAACGTTACGGTAAACTCAAAAAAATTACATTAGACGAAATATCAACAAAATCCAGTTTGGTTTGAGGTTAAGTTTGATAGTCCCCTATAAAAACTGAACCATCCAAAGAACAACCTACTTTACCGACATCGGTGCACCATTTTTTGCAATACTTAACACCGATTGGTCAACTTAAATCCGAAACCGTGTTCAAACATTAACCAACAAAACTGTCATCACCACTTACCTAACTGCGACGTCACGCTAGCTGGCAAAACCTGCGGCCGATCGCTCGAATAATAAATACTATGCTTCTGCTCGTCCAACTGCTGCTGGGCGCACAAAATCGCGCAATACAGGAACGCCTGAACGTCCAAGATCGTAACGGACTCCGCCCCGCACTGGTTCAAATTCTTAACGGAATACGGCAAACCCTCGAAGATGGAACATTTGAACTTCGACAGCGTCCCGTTCAGTCCCATCCAGATATAATGGTGCAAAGAGTCGGGGTTTACCAATTGAGCTACTTCGTCAAATTTAGACAGTTCGTCGTCATCGGGTAGACGTAGGGTTAGGTCGGTGAGTTGCGGACAGGTGGCGAAGTAGCTGGTCTTGATTTTCGTCTGCTGGTCGCGCGTGACGAAGACTTTCTTCAGGAATTGCTCGCGCCACATTCCGGACGAGAATTGGGCCGCTTTTTCGACGATGGCGTTCTTGCGGTCTTTCGCCAGGGAGAGGATCATGTGGCCGGCTTGCGAGCATCTGTAGGAGGCCTCGCGGTTCCACCTGTAACAGATTTCGGGAGAATTTAACGTAAGTGTTTTGAAAATTGACAAAAAAAAGTATGGTGACTCTGGTTCTAAAAATAGTTGGCTAAAATGAACTAAGTGTGTGTAGTCTTTTGATAAACTTTAAACAAACGACCCCAAGATGGTTTAAAATTATTTTATTTTTTATTATTTTGGTGAACATTTCTCCAGATTTGATCCCACATATCTATTAGTTCCTAAACTATGACATTTTTTTTTCTGATTTTGAGGTTAGAAAAACAGATCTTTAATACACTAACCAGCACTATTAAAGTAAGCTAAAAATAATAATAGCTAAACTTTCATGTATGATTAAGATTATCATCATATGTATTTTTTGTTTATTAAGTCTGCGACACTTAGCGGCTCTTGACTTAGCGGCTTCGCTTAGCTTAATAGAATAGAACAAAAATGACAAACTACCAGGGAACTTTTAAAAATTAAAGCTGGATGTGTTCCACAAATAAATACATATACAGTATAACTCCACGAATTGAGGTACACAGAGGAAACAAATTTTTATTGTGATTTTTCAATAATGCCAAACTCCTAGTTGTGGGTTATTCTGCAGTAACGTGTCACACCCGTCACGCCCGTTTAACGACTATACATAAGCAATGCGGGCTTTTATTATTATTTTGATGCAACATTATAACAAAAAGACAACTCATCTTTTAGAATTGTCGTAGATAGATGTTCAAACTGATAAGTTTTATGAAAAACCTTTTTAAATAGCCGTGACTCAAATATCAAAACATTCAAACGTCACTCACCTTTTAACCATCTGCCTGTTACCCTCCGTCGTATGATTCACCCACATCGACTGCAAATCGACCGGCTGCGTGTGATAACCGGCGAAAAGCAGCGGCAACGTCAACTGCACGGCCTCCTTATACTTAATCAGCTCCTTCTTCGCCTGCTTATACATCAGCGTCACCAGATGGAGACACAGCTGCCCCCTGTAGTGATTCCAGAACTCCTGCAACAACTGCTTCTCGGGACACCCCTGTATCGCGTCCGCCGCCACCTTCAACGTCTGATCGAAATTAAAAACCGACATAACGACTTCCGTCGCCGTCTTGGCCCCGCCGTACTTTTCATCCAAATACAATTCGGCCAATTTATCCGTAGTACTTATCAGTAACATCCAGAACTCCCAATTTAAACCAGCGTAGTTGTCTTTTTGGTATTTTAAGAGTATTTCCGCGACGGTTTCGTACCATCGTAGTGATTTTGTGAATATCGAGAGGTTGGCGTGTTCGATGTCGTAGGCGTGCTTGTAGGCTTCTTTGACGTGGTTGTTCTGGAGGAGGTGACGTAGGAGGCGGACTCGGATGTCTACGTCTTGCGGACGGGCCTCCATTTCTTTTTGGAGGAGACGCGAGACGTCGTCCGGGTCTTTGCCCTCGAGCATGATTAGTTTTTCTTTTATGGTGTATATGGAGGGGTTGTGAGGGTCGATGGATTGGGCTTTCTCGCAGAAATAGCGAGCCCCTGAGGTGTCGAAGTTTACGTTGTCCGACGCGAGGAGTTCGCATACTAGAAGCAAGAGAAAAATTGTTGAGTTGTGACGAAGTATTAAGATAATTTGTTGTATCGAAATAAAAGTTGGCAAATCAAGTTTTAGTTATAAAACACATAAAAGTTCATATGGCCTTTTTTCAAATATTAATTCTCGGTATTAATTTAGTTGAGTCTTAACAGGAATACACGAAAATACATTGCGAAAATGCATATTCTTTTCCTTTTTCTTCACGTTTCGGATTTAGAAAAAAGTTGCGGGAGATTATCAGAAATTGTAGAGAACTCCCCAAGGAACAGATCCACAGCCACTACTCTTTTGTTTACCAACTCCCCACCCTCCCCATAGAACCCTAAATATGAGACAAAAGTTTCCCCAAATTTACAATTTTACAATGTTACGTGTTTTATTATTGTTTTTCGCAGAACTGATTATTATTCGATTATTGACATATTTTTTTGTCATTTATTACCTAATTTGAAATTTTTTAAACAATTAGCATATGTTTAAACAAAAATATGAGATATAACAAACATATTTTTCCATTCTTTTGCAGAAGTTATTAAATTACTGGCTTTTTTGTGCAAACTTATTTTCTATTTTTTAAGGAGCAAGTATACCCCACTAATGAAAATTTTTACTAGCGTTCAGAGAAAAACTATTTGCAATGGAAACTAACCACAGGTGATATAGGACGTAAAAAAATACATGAAACAAACGGTAATGTCAAGGGTGTCTTAGAAAAACCAATTTTTTTCTAAATCGCCGGTTCGAAATCACGTAAAAACAATAAATAATTCAAACTAAGTTCATAGGTAAAACCTTTCTATTTTTTTATGTTCTATTGGAAAGTCATTTTCATAAAATAATAATGTATACCAAAAAAATGAATGTGTTTATTTAATATTTTATTACTTTTATATACTTTCCAATATGCAATACTACATCAGAAAACCACTGTAAAAATTTCATATCTCTACAACGCGTATTAACGCTAGGATTCCGAACTTACGGTACACTTCCGGTAGACTACGTCGTTAAAGGAAATTATTATTAGGATATTGGCATTTTTTGGTCATTTGCTAAATAATTTGCATTGTATAAACAAATACCATTTGTTTACAAAAATATACAATGTTACGGACATATTCTTCCTTTTTTATCAGACATTATAATTAGATTGTTGGCATAGTTTGTCATTAATTAACTAGTTTGCAATTGTTTAAATAAATACCATTTGTTTAAACAAAATTATACAATGGTACTGACGTATCTTTTTGCCAAAAATGATTATTGTATTTCTTGTCATTTTTTTTCTTGCCAAATTTGTTAACTGATTTTCAATTATAACCTATAATAATAATTAGTGTTGCAACCACATTACTTATTAATACTTATTAATTACTAATTTTTGTCAAGAATTATGTACTAACATTGAATATTATTGTTTAAAGAAATTTATTTGTTCAAACAATTACATATTAAGTAACAGATTACAAAAATCTTGCCAACAATGTAACAATATAATTTCTACAAGAGGAAAAAAAAAACATTGTAAATTTTTGTTTAAAAAAATGGTACTTGTTTAAAGAATTGCAAATTCGTTAATAAATGACACACGTTAAAAATGCCAATAACTTAATAATAGTTTCTGCAATAAATATAAAAAATATGTCCGTAACAATGTTTAAACTGCCAATAATCTAATAATAATTTATGCAAAAAATATAGAAAATTATGTCCATTACAAGGTATATATTTGTTTAAACAAATGGTATTTGTTTAAACAATTGCAAATTAGTTAATAAATGACAAAAAATACCAATAATCTAATAATTTCTGCAAAATTAGAAAAATGTGTGGGTAACAACATATATAATTGTTTAAACAAGTGATAATTAGTTAATAAATGACAAAAAACAATAATTTAATAATGTTAATAAACTTCAAGCACTTTCCTTTCTTATTCCGTTTTCTAATACAAGATGATAGTAATAACATGTTTGTTTTTTTTCTACTTATATTTTTTGAATTTATTTTTATATACGTATTTGTTTAAATTACTCTCTTTCTTATTTAAAATTATATTTGTACACAATGTCATGGATTGGAAATGAAAACCCTGGTTCAATACGAGGCCGAGACTATTTTTCCAAATAATTATCTTCACCTGGGTTAATTATTATCTTAATATTACTGAAAATCTCCAATTGTGGGAACAAACATTTGCTTTAATGGAAATATTAATTATTTTTGTTAATAAACTTCAAGCACTTTATTGTTTTATTCCGTTTTCTAATACAAGATGATAGATAGTAATAACATGTTTTTGTGTTTTTTTCTACTTATAATTTTTGAATTCATTTTTATATACATATCTGTTTAAATTTTTCTATTTTTGATTTAAAATTATATTTTTACACAATGTCACCTCATTTTTGTTTTATTTACAACATAGTTTTATTTTTATTTTTGAAAGGATGAAAGTTGGTTGCGCCTAGAGCCACTTATCTAAAACAAAAGCATCCCTACAGTGAGTCAGATACTATTACAGCTTATCATTGATTATAAATAAAAGGATAATCACTGTCTAATGTATTTTTCTTTATTCGTTGATTTCTCTATTCTTATCAATATTTATCAGTTGTTGTTACTTTAATGTATTCTAAACTTGTTTGCTCAGAATAACTGCACCTACAACCTATTTACGATTGGCACACAGAAAGTGAATCATCCTGTACAGATTTGAAAAATAATCATGTTTTAATTAATCATAAATATTGATCTGAAAATCAACAGTTATGAGATTCTGCGTCTATTACAGTAAATTAACACACTCTAACACATTTGCAGAAAAAGGTAGTTGAACTTGTAAAGAGCGTCGATAATCCAAACTAATTGGGACCGAAGGTGGTTCGGATTTTCTAAAATAACCTAGCAAATGACACTTTAGGGCTATAACATGCGAAAAAATGCACTTTAATTGATTAAATATACATAATATTAAACAAACTATTACGTAATTATGTATTTCTACTCTTTTAAGACACGTTTGGATTTTTGACGTTCGTATTTTTGACGTTCTACTGTAGAATATATTATTCTACTGTAAAATATATTATTCACATACCAATTGCACTCGCTTGAAAATTTATACTGACAATTCAGAAAACTAATCATAAAAAGTGCAATTACTAAATTGTTCTATCTAACTATGTTATCTATAATCTATAATAGATAAATTTCATATCAATAAGATTTTATTAAGAACAATTTATTCCTATATTGGTCCTTTCTAATACATGAAATTAAACTTGTGAGAGAATTGTGTCTAAAAAGTACAAACAAATTTACTTGTACACGTAAAATGTGGCTATTACGGTCCAGATAAAAAAAATTATTATATTATTATTAATTAGTAAGATAAGTAAGATATAAGGAATATCTGATATTCCAAATCTCAGCATTTGTTTTGTAGTTATTTGTAACAGACTTCTTACTGCTATTGAAACTATAAAACTCTTTCAGTTTTCAAAAAAGTTACGTAAAAACAATCAACTTACTTTTCAATACAAGATTATTCTGCTTCGGATCAAGATCTAAGCTGGCACGGTAAGCATCGAGAGCAGCGTCCACCTTTCCCTGCTTCTCGTAGATCTTTCCGAGCAGTTGCTGCGCTTCCGCAGACTGTGGCTTAACGTTGATGTAGATCGAAGCATACCGTCTAGCCTGCTCGTAATCTCCAACTTTGAAGTAGAGCTTCGCAAACGCAAAACATCTAACATTCCGCTAAAAAAAACACAAAAATACCCACATTTAATACACATTTTTAGGTTATGTACAAACGTGACTGTAGTCGAGCTATTTTTAGGTGATTCCCGCCAACTATACGCAAGCTAACTCAGCATGGTAACAAAGTTAAAAATAATATTTAGTAAATATACCAAGGTTGAGCGATTTTTGGGGATAAAACGGATTTTATTGCGGAATAAAGGCGAAAAAATTGAAATCAAAAGCCGGTAATGGCGAACAATTGCGACACATACCTCATTCTCACTGTTTATCTTCTTCAGGCAGTTCTCTACGTGTTTGTCAACCTCAAGCTTTGTCGTGAACATTTTAACTTAACACTATAATGTCTTGGGAACGAAACACTGCACATATATCCAACAATAGCTGTTTGAAAACGTATTAAAAATTACGAAGACTGCGATAAAAAACCGTTGGAACGCAATCTTCACTTTGACAGCTCAAGTTGAATTTACGAATGCAGTTCGCCGGAGGGAAAAGCGCTGAGTTCGCACCGGATCCAACTTCGCGCCGCTCCTCTATCTTCTTTCTCTTTACCGTGGGATGAGGATCTTGCATCTCGCACTACCTACAATATCTGAACCCTTCCATCTTTTACGATTCACGGTTTTAACCCATTATTCACTACAATTTTAACAAATATTTAGCACGAGACACGCAGATTATGTTAACATCATTTCGACGTTTTGATCTTGGGAATTGAACACTTTTGATATTGAAGTCTTTTCGGCCATAATTATAGTTACTCTGAACTAACATAGATGGCACCGCTTTCAAGGTTGAATATTTTTTCGTTTGAAATACATTTTTGTAGAAGCTAAATTTTTAATAATTTCATGGATTTGTACCAGTTTTCATGTGGATTGTTTATAAATACAGAATAAATAGTAGAGAAAAACTAACGGAAAATGCATTTATCAAATTTTTTCCCTTTGCTGTGGTTACGTTCAGATAGTTATTTGTGGAAAGCAGGATACGTTCATAACTAAACGTTTTTGATAATATCAATAATCTAACGTAAAACTTACCAAAATTATTTCTTTAATTGTCGAAAATATATAATAAGTCCAAAATTACTATTTTTCATATTCGGATATAGAAAATTCTTACACCCTTGCGCAACATAACCTTACTTCTTCACAAACTTCAACATGAACTTTCTATCTGGTATTTTTACGAAATTAACCTTAAACCAACCGATAGTAACACGTAAGTACTCCCTTAAAAAACAATAACCTTTACTTACAATCTAATATTTTAGAGTCAGTTCGTAATGCGGCTAAAAAAGCAGGTAAAAGTACCAAAAATCATCACACGAGAGTGAAGCCGAAGCATAGGGGATGGAAAAGGCAGGATATGCATTGCGTTGAGGCGGGGACCATCTTGGTTTTGCAGAGAACGCTCAGGTTTCACCCTGGTTTGAACGTACGCTATTAAAAAATGTCTCCGAACGTTTGTTTTAAAGTTTGCCGTTTTAGGTTGGACTGGGAAAGAACGGGACACTATTTGCTATCACTCCTGGACGGGTAATGGTCACTTGTGAGGAGACTGACCCCGATTGGACGCACACTTGGGTGCAGAGATGCCACGGACATCGTGAAGGCACAAAATTCTATAAAAAATATTTTAACGTTATTCCAAAGGAGCAACATACGAATTTCAAGTTGATAGACCAGATTTAAAATGAATTGTTTAGAATTGTATGTAGATGAGTAGTAATAAAGTCAGTTTATTGTTATTTTGTTTTATTTTTTGTATTTGTAAATATTAATATCTTATAAAATAGCAACGTGCTTGTTCAAATTTAATATATAAAACTCAGTCCTCGATTTTTTTCGTGTCTATCCAATTTATTGTGACGTAAGATATTTGTTCTGAATCTGAAAATGCTGCTAACAAGTATTTTTTCTTTACTGCGTTTGCTAATCGTCCAAATGCTACCAGTTCTGTTGGGTGAAATGTTGTGTTGATATTCTCCACACATTTTACGATGTTTACGGCATGGTGCACGACAGGATCTCCTAAAAATTACTAATTATTAACATTTTTAAGTTCTTTAAATCACATATAAATAAGAAAATAAGCAGAAAAAACACTTATTAAAAAATAAGATGTGTAAAACGCTAAAAACCTACATAGAAGTGGTCCAAAAACAGACCCTTGGGGTACCCCAATATTCTGTTAGGAATAATTTTTAATAGTTACCTAAATAAACTAGAAAATCACCACCGAATTTATCACCGTCAGTAATATAGTATCCACGGTTCCACAAATCAGTAAAAACGGAACACCTTGTGGGAGTTGTTAGTCGTAATACAACGTCTTCGGATACTTCAATCGGGGGCCCTAAAATATCCAATTATTTTTCGATATTCATTCTTAAAAAACACTAAAGAAACGTTTAAAAAATCACCTTGAGGTAAACTATGATGCTTGCAAAATGTATACCAAAGCATACTATCGTCATTTATGACACTTTTGTCGATTTCCTCTTCGCAAATCGCCTCTTCAGTTCTGTCGTCCCCCTTCTTCCGTTTCCCCTGAATTATCTTTCCGATGTATTCTTGAACGCGTTGTTTTCTAAGTGCCCGATAAGTTTCTTTTTGATCGTTTTTAAATCTGTTTTTGAAGTCTTCAAATTTTATTTTATCAATATCCGTCGGTGGTATTGTCAATTCCGGGTACTTGACTAGCTTTATTACGTTTTTGCGAAGGAGAAAAATGGTTTCTTCAGGCATTAATTTTACTGGTAACGCTAGAATAACGGAATAGTAATAAATTCTGTACTTTTTCTTTTGGTAAACTTACAAGGTATACAGTAGTTATCACCAATTGGAGTACCAATTATCCTGAATTCTTTCCGAAGTGTCTCCCAATCTATAAAAAGAATCAAACGTTACAGTATGAAAGGAGAAACATTACAAATTACTTTAACTTTGTTAAAAAACGTACCTTCTATATTATATATGCAAGCTGCGTTATTCTCATACGAAATCTCAATCATTTTCGCTAGATTAAAACTAAAAAAATTTATATCAACAAACTTTTGTAAACATTACGACATAACCTCAATTTCCACCAACCTAACCTCAAATTTCCCTAAAAATCCCACTTTTATCTGGTTTAAAGCATCCCAAAGGCCAAATTCGAGTAATTCAAGCAATTATCCACTAATTAAAACCAATTGGCGTAATAAACAACACGATGAGATACGCTATTCATTGCAAATTGCGCTATTGTCCAGTACAATCTGCTCAGCTCATCCACATGACAATACAACAAGAATACATTAGCTTTAAGATTAAACTTAAAGTTGAACGTCTGTTTTAATTAGAGGACCGAAGGTCAAGCAGTTAGATAACATGGACAGATATAAAAATATCGCCCACAACAGTTTGGTTGGTGCTATCATTTGATGGCCTAATTTTGATGCCTTGAGGGTATTTTTAAAAACAAAATGACCGCTCTCGTTGGTGCTATCGATGAAGGAACATCAAGTGCACGATTTATCCTTTTCAAAGCTGGAACTACCGAAGTTGTTGCTTCGCATCAAGAAGAATTAACAAAAAAGTTTCCGCACGAAGGATGGGTTGAACAGGACCCCATCGAGATACTTAACGCTGTTAATTCCTGCATCGCCCACACCATTCGTAAGCTAGAAGAGTCAGGCGGAAGCCCTAAAGATATCGTAGCAATCGGAATAACAAACCAACGGGAATCTACGATAGTATGGGATAAAACGACGGGAGAGCCTTTACATAACTCGATAGTATGGCTGGATATGCGAACTGCAAGCACAGTCGATCAATTATTAGACACCGTACCCAACAAAACCAGAAACAAAAACTATCTAAAACCGTTGTGCGGTTTACCTATAACCCCATATTTCAGCGCTGTTAAACTTAAATGGCTTCAAGACAATATCCCCCGTGTTGCTAAAGCCATGGCCGCAGGTCGGTGTTTATTCGGAACTGTCGATTCTTGGCTCATTTGGAATTTAACCGGGAGTAAAACTTCGGGGATTCACGTGACTGACGTTACGAATGCTTCTAGAACGATGCTGATGAATATTGAGCAGCTACGCTGGGATGCGGTGCTTGTTAAATTTTTTGGGGTTCCTATATCGGTGTTGCCGAAGATTAAGTCCAGTTCAGAGGTTTACGGGCATGTTGCCGAGGGCCCCCTTGAGGGGATACCGATCTCCGGGTGTCTCGGGGACCAGCAGGCTGCGTTGTTGGGTCAGCAGTGTTTGTCACAAGGGCAGGTATGTTTTGTTTTTGAAGGTTTTTATTTGTTTTTGAGTGATCCCTTGCAATTTAAATATAGGTATTTTAAAATTCCCGCTCTTTTTTAGTTCCATCTGTCAAATTTTGGGTTATGATGGCGCGTCGATCGAGTCGATGGTCGCGACATCTTTGCCCGATTTACGCACTTAAAAATGAAATTATTCAAATTTTAGAATAAAATGATTTCACTTTGAATAGTTGAAATCATTTTCGTTGAAATTTTGAAATGGGAAATAAGAAATATACCTCTAATAACACTTATTCTTGCTTAGTAAATTGTAAATACTCTATAATAAAGTTTTGTTTTGCTTGTTTTCCTAACAAATGTTTGCCTTTTTGATGCTTCTGCACAGGCGAAGGCGACTTACGGAACTGGCTGCTTCCTATTATATAATACCGGCCATGCAAAAGTGGACAGCTCGCATGGCTTAATAACGACAGTGGCTTATCAGCTTGGACAGAAAACGTTACCAGTTTATGCTCTTGAAGGTTCAGTCGCTATTGCTGGAGCGGCGCTCCATTGGTTACGTGATAATTTGAACATCATTCCGAGCTATTCGGACGTCCAGCAGTTTGTCGAGAAAGCGGAAGAAGTTGACGGTGGTGACGTATATTTTGTGCCAGCGTTCAGTGGATTATACGCTCCGTACTGGCGACAAGATGCAAGGGGGTACGGTATTTATTATGTTAAGCCAGGGCTACATATTCGTATACTTGCCAAATATCAAATATTTGCCACATGTTAAATATTTGGCAAATATACGAGCCACGCAAATCGAAAATTTTTATTATTGATTGGTCTAAACGATGCCATGAGTGATTTATTTTTCTTTTTGAGTTCGTTCACCGAATATTTTTCATCTATCCTTGATTACCGGCTGATTTTCAGAAAACTCAAAAAAATCTATGACATCAACAAATTTGTACAATATTCGTTTGTGAGTTCGGACCGTCAGAGCACTGCAACAGTAAATGCATCGGATATTGATGCATCGAAACATAGCATTTTCTAATACGTGCAAATCTTTTTTGAGGACTTGGTACATGTGCGTACCGAATGGGCACTAGCTATTTTTTTGATTAGTTCGCCTTATTTGCACATTAGCTTTTTCAAATCAAACTGATAATTTGATTACGTTTTTTAGGTTTTAGGTTATATTTTATAATGCCGACATATTTTTAATTACATAAGTGCAGAATTCACTGCGTACTAACAAGGGCATCTTGTGGAAATTTACAAAACAAATCTTGACGAAACTGTTTGTTTCATGTTAATGATTTTTTGTTTAATGCATCAGCTTTCTGTATTATTAATTCGCAGCATCTAATTTTAACAGACTGTAAAACAATACAATTGGTCATTTGATGTGAACTAGTTTAAATAAATTATTATTTTAATGAGAAAAAATAATATACTTTTTTATTTAAATTTTAATATTTAAGATATTGCCCATAAAAGAAATGTTAGATATGGTTTCTTTGTCATCTTTAAAGTTCTACTAAATCCAATTGTACTACTAGGTTCGTGGTATAAATATGTCCTAATATTGTCCGAAATACAGATCAATTAGCTTCTGAAACAAAAACTTAAACAAATGAGCTTTCAAGATATACCTTTTTGTTGAATAAAAAAGCTACCCAAAATTGTCTCTACTATTAAAATATTTTTAACCGTTTGCGTTTCTCTTCAAATAATAAACATCATAAAAATCGCCAAATACATAAATACAAACAAATAAAGTATAATTTTCCAAATAAATTATTTTATAGACATGCTGTCTATAAAATTTTTATGACGTTTATTACTTGAAGAGAAACGAAAACGATTAAAAATATTTTAATAGTAGAGTAATTTTGTGTAGCTTTTTTATTTAACAAAAAGGTTATATTTTGAAAGCTCATAAATGAGTATCATCTATATTGTTCATAGAAAAGCATCAACTTAGGATACACTCTGTATATGGTGTACGTTTTTCATGGAAAGAAATAACATTGCGTTTATGTGGACAGGTAAAACAACAATATTCTTTTTTAATTTCTGTCCGACGGTTTCCGGAAAACTGTCTGTCTGACGGTTTCACAAAACTACAATTTTATGCGGTTTTCGCCCTTTAGAAAAATCAAAAATCTTACTAATAATTGCAAATCTATTGTCAGTTTTCGTATACGATCTACTACAGACAAAACGAAATTAAAAATTGGAAAAATTAAACAGCGTACTAAAATGTTCATCGAGTACAAATAAATACACCAATATTTGTCGCCTTTGCATTTGCTATACCCACTTCAACTGGGTATTGCAAATACCAAGTATATGGCGTAAAAAAACTCGTCCGCACAGCCGAACGTCGAATATATAAATTTATTTTAGAGGTGGACTCGCCACGAATTGAATAGAGCAGGTTTTTTTTCTTGACAAATATTCATATACTTGGCAAATATTTGGCAAGTATACGAATGTGTAGCTCCGGCTTTATACAGTAAGACCTCTTTAATCCAAACTATTAATTCTCCAAAACGAGCGAAAGAGTCGCCCCCTCGTGGAAGAAAATTAAATTACTCACCGCGGGATAGTATACATGGGCACTACATAGTGTTATACGTGTATTTGAGCAACTAGTTTGGATTATGGATTCCTGTATTAGAATATTTGTCGATTGTTAGATATATGAGAACAAATATTTAGATCTAATTGTTTCATAAGCATTAACTTTTTCTGTAATATCATAAACATTCGCTAATTTTA
Organism: Aphodius sticticus; assembly: GCA_963966075.1. Classification (NCBI taxonomy): domain Eukaryota; kingdom Metazoa; phylum Arthropoda; class Insecta; order Coleoptera; family Scarabaeidae; genus Aphodius; species Aphodius sticticus. The sequence continues at coordinate 108,162,959 of OZ014506.1, forward strand.
GTTTTTTTTTTCCAGTGTTATCGTTGGTATAACTGAAGATACCCAATCGGCCCATATAGTCCGGGCTAGTCTAGAGGCTGTCTGCTATCAAGTACGCGATGTCGTAGAGGCTATGAATAAAGATTACGGAGCGAAACTCAAAACACTGCAAGTAAGCGACCACAAAAAAAAAGTCTGATTATTATTAGATAATTTTTTCCGTCGATCGTTTATTTATGAGTCAGTTTAGTGAATAGGAAATAGTTTATTAAACAACTCTATTAATGCACGATTTCTATTAATGCATGATTTGTTATAGCCAATCACACGACGTACAGACGTCGCTTGATTGGCCAATCGAACATATGTGAAATGAAACCTTCTAATCAAAACATACCGCTCTCTAGAACCGTCAGTGTCAAATTACATAAATAGTCATATAACCTAAAAAGACATTGGCGAAGAAAAATCTATGTAGACGACGCTAGAAGAATACGATCGACGAAAAAATTTTGTAACCAATTCATATATTAAACGGCGATTAACGCTCTCGCTACGTTCGAGCGTTAAACAGTCTCGATCATTAATCACTCTTTTTAATATACTTGTTGGTTAAATAACTATTAGTAAGATAGTATTATTATTTACACAATACTCCAATTTTTTGTCATCAGGTGGATGGTGGTATGACAACGAATTCATTATTGATGCAACTGCAAGCGGATTTGACAGGTGTCACTATTTGCAAACCGAATATGGCAGAGAGTACTGCTCTGGGAGCGGCAATGTGTGCAGGAGCAGCTGTGGGGCATTGGAATATTTCCACCGGGATGGATATTCCAATGGAGTCTTGGACGCCCAAGTTTAACGATAACGAGAGGGACATCAAGTACGCCAGGTGGAAAGAAGCTGTCGAACGTTCTCTGGATTGGAATACGTGATAAATGTGATATGTATATCGTATATACGTATAAAAAATATTAATTGTGTTAAAACTATTTGCTGTGAGAGTTCAAATTTTTGTAATTCTATATGTAAGAGAATATATACGCAATTTGTTTTTATCTGGTTGTTTTTGTGAGTACTGGCACTCAAAGCACCGCACTGTCGATTAGTTATCATTACCTCGGTAACATGTTATGTTATGTCACTTCGTGTTACATTGTTTTGTATTGATGTTATATAAAATAAAATAGGATTGTTTATTGGACTGGAACATTGTATTTGTGAACTTTCCACGTAGAATTCCCTCACAAATTGGTAGCAGAGCGTGGTTACTTACAAAACGTAAAAATGGCATTTACTTCGAGTCATCGCAACATAGAATTGTTGACCAAGTCAAATTATGACACTTGGTACCTGCAAGCACAAGCAGTCCTGATTAAAAACGACTATTGGGACATCGTAAGTGGCGAGAAAGCATTACCATCGGATGCGGATGCGGCAGCCAAGTCGGCGTTCAACAAAGAGGATTTGAAGGCAAGAGCTGAAATCTTACTTTTATTGTCGCCTTCTGAGTTAAAACAAATTAAAGTCTGCGCATCATCTAAAGCTGTATGGGACAAGTTAAAAGCTACTTACCAAAGCACCGGGCCTGCAAGGAAAGCAACCTTGTTAAAACAGTTGGTTCTAAAGCGAATGACCACAGAGGAAGATGTTCGTGACCATATAAATAACTTCATGGATATTGTGGATAAGCTCGCGGATATGGATATTAAAATCCCTCTGGAATTACTCAGCATAATGCTCCTCTACAGTCTACCGACAACATTTGAAAATTTTCGAATAGCCATCGAGTCTCGAGATACACTTCCTGATCCTGAAGATCTGAAAGTAAAAATTCTGGAGGAATACGAGGCCAGGAGTGGTAACGAAAAACCTGAAAGCTCGGAAGCGTATCATGTTAAGAAAAATAAGCGAAGATTGTACTGCAAGAACTGTAAAAAGAAAAGTCATACTACCGAGTCGTGTTGGACTAAAAAGAAAAACTCAAATGAGAAAGACAACGGAAACAAGTACAAAAACTACAACGTTTGTCTGAGTACTGCAGATTCAGATGCAAATGAAGATATCTGGTGTCTAGATAGCGGCTGCTCATCTCATATCTGCGGCAACGAAGCGATGTTTTCTACCATGATTCCTGATAACAGCAACCTAAAATTGGCATCAAACAAATACACGAGTGAAATTCAAGGTAAAGGAAAAGTTACAGTCAGTAGAGAGAAACAAACTTATAACTTTAATGACACCTTGTATGTTCCGGATGTGTCAGTGAACCTGTTGTCTGTAGCCAAAATTACAGACAGAGGACATAAGGTTGTTTTCGAAGAAAATAAAGCCTACGTCATAGAAAAGAACGGTGAGGTGACACTGACAGCAAAAAGACAAGATGGACTCTACTATCTTGAATTTCAAAGAAAAGAGACTGCAAACTACACACCAAAAATGGAGAGTAACATCATGGAATGGCATCGCAAGCTTGGCCATATTAATGAAAAGGATCTAAAGAAAATGGCTAAAAACAACCTTATGTACGGTTTAAAGCTGACTGATGAAAAATTAGTAACATGTGAAACCTGCATTAAAGGCAAACTGTCAAGATTACCTTTCACAAGACATGATAATCTCTACACAACGGACAAGCTAGAAATAATTCATAGCGACGTTTGTGGACCTTTTGAATGTGAAACACTAGCGGACTCAAGATATTACGTCACATTCATCGACGATTACACTCGATACTGTTACGTCTATTTTATCAAGAGAAAGAGTGACGTATTCAGCGTTTTCAAAGAGTATAAAAAGGAAGTCGAGACGCTCCACAACAAAAGGATAAAATACCTGCAGTCGGACAATGGTACAGAATACCGTAACAAGGATTTTGATATTTTCCTAAAATCACATGGCATCCAAAGAAGGTTGACCACGGTTTATACCCCCCAACAAAATGGGATTAGCGAAAGGAAAAACAGGTCCTTATTAGAAAAAGCCAAGTGTTTGATGATCGAGGCAAAAGTACCTAAGAAGCTCTGGGCAGAAGCTGTAGCGACGGCAAACTACCTTATAAATCGTAGCCCTACCAAAGCACTGAATGGCGATATACCTTTCAAGAAATGGGTGGGCCGAACACCAAGTGGCAATCATCTTCACGTTTATGGCAGGAAAACCTTTGTCTTGAAAAAGAACAAACGAGGAAAGCTGACCCAGAATACCAAAGAAGGTATTTTCATGGGCTACTCGTTGACATCAAAGGGTTACAGAGTATATATACCTGATGATGATGATGTAGTGACGAGCAGGGACATAAAGGTCATAGAAAAAATGTACTTCGAAGAAGAAGGTCGGGACTATGAATACCTTGTAGACAAGAAGGAACAAAAGTCGCAAATACCTGAAAAGGAAAACAAAATAAAGCAAAACCAGAAAGTTAAAGAGGTACAACAAATAGAAGTTGAAATGACAGAGAAAAAAAAAGAAAACACATTTCAAAATTCCAACAATCAAGATGACGTTCCTTCAGCAGACGAAATAGAGTCTTACGACAATGCATCAGAGATTGTAGAAGCATCCGAAAATGAGAGGCCACAAAGGGAAAGGCACCTGCCAGCCTGGACCAGGGACTATGTACTGTACGAGACTGAAGAAAGTCACTTATTCTCAGAAATATCTCACCTATCCAATGAAAATGAAGACGATGAATACTGGCATGATGCGATAAAATCTGAAATAAGAGCACATATAAAGAATGGAACCTGGAAAATAGGAAGGAAAATTAAAGAAATGAAAGAAGTTGACTACAAAATGGTTCTAAGAAACAAAGTAGGACCAAACAATAGCATAATAAGGAAAGCCAGACTTGTAGCACGGGGTTTTACGCAGCGACCAGGCGTCGACTACAATGAAACATACGCCCCTGTTGCTAAACTAAGCTCGATCCGATCTGTTGTTGCAATAGCTATGGAACAAGGGTTAAAACTGAACCAGATGGACGTGACAACAGCGTACCTAAATGGTGAACTTGAAGAGAATATAGTAATGAAATACCCTGACTATTTGGAACATTATCTGACAGAAATTATGGTCGAAGAAAGTAACAAAGAAGATCTGACTTTGTACAATAAAACAGTGAATATGCTAAAAGATATAAAAAGAAATCCCAAAGACAAAGTCTGTCATCTCATAAAAGCTTTATATGGACTCAAACAGGCAGGCAGGCAGTGGTACAAAAAGCTCGACAATGAATTAATTAACATAGGCTTTAAAGCATCACAAGCTGACCCATGTGTATACTTACTAGAGAAAAGAGGAGTTAAAGTCATAATCGTGATATATGTCGATGATTTATTGATTGCCTATTCGTGTCCAAGAAAGCTCCAAGAAGTAAAAGACTTGCTAAACAAAAAATTTGAATTGAAAGATTTGGGGACACCCAAACGGTTAATTGGAATAGACGTTGCCTATAAAAGTGGTGAAATCAAACTAAATCAAGAGAAGTTTATAGAGGATACTCTTAAAAAGTTCAAGATGGAAGACTGCAAGCCTGCATCTACACCCATAGAGCTAGGTCTTATATTAGAGAAAGATAGAGGAGATAAAAAGATTGATCTTCCCTACAAAAACTTAATTGGTACGCTCATGTATCTGGCAGTAGCAACCCGCCCTGACATAATGTTTGCTATAAGCTATCTGTCACAATTCAATGATTGTTATGGAGAAGAGCATTTTAAGTGCGCCAAAAGAGTACTGCGTTACCTAAAAGGAACGAAGAGCGTCGGTCTTATTTTCAAAAAGACTGGTCAAGAATTATATGGCATGGCTGATGCAGATTGGGGAGCATGTAAACTCGATCGAAAGTCTTTTTCAGGCTATTGTTTCAAATATGCTGGAACGGCTATTTGTTGGATGTCGAAAAAGCAGAGAAGCGTCGCCTTATCGACGGCTGAAGCGGAGTATGTTGCTCTGACCGAAGCTGCAAAGGAAGCCATCCACCTTAAAGGTCTCTATAAAGACTTAGGGGCCAGCTATGACCATATAGTCATATTAAATGATAATCAAGCTGCCCTAAGATTAAGTAAAAATGAAATGGTGACTTCAAAGTCAAAACATATTGACCTAAAAATGCATTTTATTCGAAATTGTATACGAGAAAGAACCATAGATGTCAAGTATCTGCGAACTGAAGACATGGAAGCAGATCTACTGACCAAAGCTTTAGCTGGTCCACGACTACAAAAATTGCGGAGTAGTTTAGGACTCTCGTGATGACCACGACATTGCCGTGAAGAGGAGTGTGAGTACTGGCACTCAAAGCACCGCACTGTCGATTAGTTATCATTACCTCGGTAACATGTTATGTTATGTCACTTCGTGTTACATTGTTTTGTATTGATGTTATATAAAATAAAATAGGATTGTTTATTGGACTGGAACATTGTATTTGTGAACTTTCCACGTAGAATTCCCTCACAGTTTTTCTTTTGTTTTCTACTGAATCGAAACATGATCAAATCTGTGGTTAAGCTTGAATAACAATTTTAACATTTTTTTAATATTTGACTGACGTAGATATTACGATTTAATAAAAACGACAATACATTGGGCAAATTTAAATAATTGGGTATTTTTTAGTTTTTACTCAAAGAGCCCTGGAGTTGGTCATTTGTAACAAAACCTCAGGCACTAGAAATCCAATGGCGTACATAAATTTACCACACTGGCCTGGCTATAGATTTTTATCAAAGTTTTGTATTTTTTTCTTGCTAAGTGTACTGGAACTAAAATAAACATCTTTTTTTATTGAACCAATATGACAGTCATGTCCCTTGTTTTTCATGTAAAAATTACAATCGTCAAATAAAAAATCTGATGTGGCCAGGCACATGACTTTATCATACTATATACAAAATTAATAGTTTAGCTGTGTGAGATTCTATTTGATCGATCGTGTCTGCATTAAAATAAAACTAGTTAGCCAGGATTTGACAGATATATCAATTCTATTGACAGTAGGTTGTCAAAACGTCAGTGTTGGTCACAGGGCTGTGGAGTCGGAGTTCACACAAATTTCAGAGGAGTCAGAGTCGGAAAAAATGTACCGACTCCGAGTCCAGGTTTAATTACTGTAGAAAAAAACATGCAAGATTGGACGTTGTTTCAGCAGACAGTAAACAAATAAAACCAAATATTTTATGAGGTCTTTTACAAAGTAACTACCTACATACATATGTAAATACTCAAATTACAAACACCCTTTCCAGACGAAAGTGAAGACGATTAACAAATGTGATCTGACAGAAATTGGAAAAAGGAAATTTGAACAGGAGAGTTAAAATGAGATTGAAAAGTAGTTGAATTTAGTATCATTTATTCAGAAGTAATACTTGTAGCCATAATTACGATTATTTTCAGCTTTGAAAATAATAAAAGATGATTTAAAGGCATCCGTGTGGGAGAATTAGTTAGAACTATTTTGTCCCTCACAACAATTTTCTAAATGTATACACTTAATTTTGTTTTTATTAGAGTGAATTTTATTTCGTGGTATACACTGTGTCTTATGGGTGCTTTTGTTATTATTAGAGATAGAAAGTCCGTTAAATAGATAAAGTCGTGCCGATTTGTATGTTCTCTAATGAGAAAACAGTTTAATACTTAATGATTTCAGAGATATTTTGAATAAACAAAGGAATTATATTTTATAAATAACTTTTTATTTGTGGTCCGTGTATTTGTGTTTTTAAATAACTTTTTTATTTGTGGTCCGATCAATAGGCCTTTTTGATATCTTATAGGCCGTTTTTATTTACATTTAGATTGTCAGTTTAAATATTTTTGCCAACAAATTTCGCTGGACACAAATAAAACTTCTGTTCTTCCTATGGGTTCAGCATTTATTTCTGAGTAATTTGATATGCACATGCCATATGTTTAATACAATCAGAATACTCGAATAGACATTTAATTTATTAAATATGTTTCTTTTTTTTCCTGGTAGTGTTTTTGTTTTCATAGCAAACTTAACATTACTCGGCTGTATTATCCTGTGTCAAATATGTGATTATTTACATGTAAGATTTCTATTACAAATTATTTGAAAATATTTTAGTATGCACATTTTCTGGAGTCGGACCACGAAAAATATCTGGAGTCGGAGTCGAGAAGTTTTTTTACCGACTCCACAGCTCTGGTTTGTCATTAGAATGAAAATATCTGTCAAATACTGGCTAACTAGTTTTATATTAATGCAGACACTACCTATCTCAATAAAATACAATTTGCTCATGCAGCTAAACTATTATTTTTACCAATGGCTCTTCGTTAATTAAAAATTTTCCTATTAACTATGATTCTAAACATTTTAATGTTACTATGGGAACCATAAGCTATCAGTTTGATCGACTGCACTTGAATTTCCAAATCAAATTCTAGATTCTAGAATTTGCTTAGTCTAGAATGACTGGACTAAGTAACAAAGATGGTTTATTATAATGCTGGAAACGCTCTTTATTTAAAAATGCCAGTTTTACATAAAAATCTAAGAGTTTGTTTGGTGTCATCACCAAATCATTTTTGGCAAAAAAAATAATTTGTCATAAATTTACAGCTAAACAATTGTTATGTGTTGGGTTTACAATTATAATTATATAAACAAACTGAAAAATATGTCAAAAATCGAACCTGGTGCCAGTAAGAAAATCAAAAGCTGGCAGTGGTAAAAACAAAGATTAACAATATCACCCGGCAAAAAAAATCAGCCTGTACATTTTGCGTTAACATCTAAATTCTTTCCCGCACTATAAATCACCTTCTATAATTAAACTTACCTGTTTTACCTGATGTTATAAATTAATTTCTAACCTATAATGAATAACATTAGTAAAATAGATAGTAACATTAGTGAAATACATGTAAAAACAAGTAGAAACAAATAATTTTCAAACCAGTTTCTGACATCAAGGTCAAATAAAACAGTAAACAACTCCTTTAAAAATGTATTGACACTATGAACATGGTACAAATGAAGTTTTTTGTGCTACAATTCTATTATCGAGACATATCCCACTGTTATTTAAGACAATTATTACAAGTAACAACAACATATCAACTTGTGACGCTATACAATATCTTTGAAAAAAATATTTTAAATGCACGTTATTTGTTATGCTTAAAATTTAATTTAAAGTATATTAAGTTGGTTAATACTTACTCTCAACATATACGCTAAACAAAAAATATGGAAAAAAATATACAACGGACAATACAGTTTGAACGATTGGGTTTTCAGTTTTAATTAATTGAACGCCTCCCATTTTTGGTGGAGTTCCGGTTTTAAATTCACGATATGCACGTGCACAGCTTGGACTTTCTCGTACTTTGGCGGAATGGGGCACAGGCGATATTTCACACTATCGTCTGGTAATGGGACGTATTCACCTTCAATGCTACAAAAAAAATTGTCAAATAACTATGCTCATTATAAAACTGCTTCAAATTGTTTAAACAAATGAACACTTGTTGCTGATTTCAAATAAATGTGGTATCAGAAGTGGGTAAGACAAACATTTAAAAAATAAATTCCTTTGAACTGGAGTTTTGGACTCCAATCAATTAAAAAAGAATAGTGTAAACGTACTCAGATATATGGAAGAAAACTTCGTCCCCTCCATCCAAAGGTTTGATGAAACCATGTCCTTTATTTCTGCAGAAGCTCTTGATCGTACCATCTAGTTCCGGAGTTTTTAATACTCTCTCAGATCTGCAAAACCATAAATTTGCTTAATTCGCCGGGAAAAAACAATAATTTGAGTGCTTACACCGAAGCTGTACGAGTCCTTCTTGTTATTATAGGACTCGGAATCACCAATCTTGTCGGAGAGCTAGGAGTCGACATTTTAATTAGACGATTTTGACCAAGAAACTTCGCAAATTGCAAAAATTATTAAGCCGGGTGAAGTCTGAAGACTATCAGTTACGTTTGGTTCAGCGTTGGCAACTTAAAGCAACAAAAAATAACCAAAGAGACCTAATTTAGCAATGAGATAGAAGTAGAGAGGAGGATGGTAAGATTTCTTTTGAAACCGCTTTGGATATGATTGTATATTCAATTGATATTTATATCGCTTGGTAATTTAGATAATATTTTGCCCATTATGATATACTAAACACTCTGGTGTGTTATAACTTAATCACAAAAGCCTACCTCCTCTGTATTCGTTCCACTTTGGCCAAAATTAACACTACTGTCAACTAGAAAAACCTGATCGCGTTAAAATCCCTAACAAAGAACCGTAACTTTTGTAAACAAATCCCTTTATAATCGAAAATGGTGCAATATGAAAAATCTTTCAAAGATAAAACAAAAATTCATCAAAATTAACAATGCCTACATCGAAAAAGGGGTACCAATCGCCGACCTTGAAAACCGTTGCTTGAAAACAAGTATTTTCACAAACTATTGGTGCTTCGGAGCTTTGCTCATAGTTTTATTATGCACATTATGCCAAATAAACTTCCTAGAAAGTTTGTTAAATTATTCTGCAGGTGTCCGATGTATCATTCCGAATAATTACTTCGTGTGGGAGGCTACAAGACCAGTGTCCGATTGTAGCTATTGCGTTAACGTTACGTCACCGATCATATTACAAAATGCTACGAGAGAAGAATTTGGACCTTACGCGTACACCTCTAAACCAGTCATCGTTAAAAATGCCTTTTTACACTGGCCCGCTAGAAAATTATTCAACTTTACCTTTTTTAAAAATTTATACGATAATACCGAAGGCGGTTACAAAAGCGTAGATGAAGAATGCCAATTTTTACACTTTAAATCGAATTTTATATCGTTAAGGGATGTTTTTTCTATGAGTGATGCACGAATAAATAATGAACCGGGGGAAAAATCATGGTACGTTGGTTGGTAAGTATTAAAATTCGATTGTTTTTAGTTCTTTTGTTTATTTTATTGTTTTTTTTGTTGGTTAGGGGTAATTGTCACGCTCAAATATTGCAAGAGATGAGGAAATATTATCCTAAGCCGCATTTCTTGCCAGAGGATTGTGAGATCCCGTCGAAGGAGTATGTTTTTATGGGGTACGATGACGGAGCAACTATGCATGTAAGATATTTCATTACTATAAAATTAACCTCCAAATGTGACAGGTGTCAGCTGTCACTTTGACAGTTAACAATTGGAGGTTATGATTTTATGTTAATTGTTTTTGTAGTTGGATTTTATAAGTCGTTTGATGTGGCAAGCTCAACTAAAAGGTTCGAAGAAGTGGATTTTGAAGCCATCGCCTGAATGTGATGACATCTGTCAGAGTATGTCGTTTTCTGTAGAACCTGGAGACGCAGGTAAGCAACAAAATACAATTTGAACATCGTAGAACTGATTTTTTTTCTTTTTTTAGTGTTAATTGATACTAGAGTGTGGTATCATCAAACTATTATAACACCAGGTGATTTCAGCTTATCTATAACGTCGGAATATGGTTAGGTTCTTATTGAATCTAAGGGTCATATCAAAGGTTATAATGTTAATTAAGTTATTATTAATTTACCAAAAACGAGTAGTGCCATTTTAATTTTTTAGTTGCGTTAGAGTACAAATTTTATTGTAGTCAATTGTGCAAATTTCTTTTTAAAGATTTTTTTTTTAATTATATTTTTTAGATGTATATTTTAATTTTGTGTTATTTCCAAAATAGTACTAATGTATTGTTACTATAGTGAATTTTTTATTGATAGCAGGTGATTGTCGTATTTTACGTATATTTTTGTCATTCTAATTGTTTGATGTTGTTTGTTTCTCTTTTTTTTTAAGAGAATAACTTTATTTTATATTAAATCGAAACTGTTTCTAAGCCAAAAAAACCTTTTTTTCTCTTGAATTTAATGTCATTTCACTTTGCTTTCTTATTTTTGTTTCATTTGTTTTGTTGAATATGTAGCATTATTAAGAATTGTAAAATCTTCCTGTATATTGAAAATGATATGTAATTGGCTTACATTGAGATTTGATGAGATTTTTCCTACTTTTTATTTCTTGCCTTTATACTGTTGTAAAGCTACTAAAGTGCCATTATAGATTTAAATGTGTGTAATTAATTATTTGACAATAAATCAAATACCATTTATAATAGGTTTTTAATTTTTTAAATAATTTTAATTTAATTATTTGTGATAGAATCTGGGAAAAGCTACCATATGTTGGAAAAACAAACTTTGGCGCAAAATCAAGTACAGAGATATCAAGTTGTGAAAATTGTTGATTATTGGATTTTATCGACATATGTATCTAAGAAGTTTTTGGCCACATTTTAAGCTGTAGTGGCCATGTGCAATCTATATAGTAACGGCAGGGTTCCCAACTTGAAAAAGTAGAGTAACTGGACTTGTAGTTTTTGGGAAAAAACAAAACAAACAGACAAAACTAGATATTTTAACATGTTGGCAAAATAACTTGCGGGAGACCAGAAACGAAAGAATATGTTTACTGCTTGCTATCCGCTGTAAAAGTTAGAAAAAATTACGTCATTTTGTAGGGAAACAACTAAAAAAAAATTTTTTCTACTATAAATTTGCACATCACAACTTAAAATCAAAAATATCTATAAGTTTTCAGATATGGTACCTAACTGCTAATTGAATACTGAGTATTCAATTAGCCTTGAAGAAGCGAGCAACATGGTTCGCGAAACGTCAGCATTAACAAATCTTGACACACGGCATAACCCGGAAGCAGTTTATTTTCTAAATTATTCTATTTTGTTTGACAAATAAAAATAAATAAATTTACATGTTCAATAATATATTTAGTTTTCTGTGTTTGTTCGGCATACCTTTAAAGTTGGTGTTTGTGTATTTTAGAAGGTAATAAATCCTAAATCTAATAAATAATTTCAATAAATAATCTAACGGAAAATTTTTACAATGGGGGTTGAATGGTATTGCTTTACATAACACATTTTCACTGTCTCTACTACTTACTATTAATAAAGGTACCTCGAAACTAAACAGTACGAAACCACATTAACAATTTAATTAAAAACTGACCACTCATTAAAATGCTTATTAAAACACTACATACACAATCTTGCACAATCCAAGGAACCTAAACACCAAACTAAGGTTATGTCACCCGCTAGTATACAAACACAAGCAGCTGTTGGTAGCCATCTTTTCGTTGACCAAATCTATCTCACTCTCGAACCGCGTTTTCTTGTCTAGTGACGTATCTTATAATTCTCTTATCTTTGGCTAAACTATTAATTTTATATATTGTATGATAAAGTCATGTGCCTGGCCACATCAGATTTTTGTTGGTATGTCCACGTTACGTGATAAAATGACTTATTTATGTACTCAAAGAAGTAAAATTTTGTACACTTATAGAGAAAGGTGTGTAAATTCATCAAAAATACAATAAAAAAATAACATACAGTAAGGAAAAAAGCTATTTCTCCGAAAACAGGTGCAAAATATGCAAAACTACCAAAAAGAATGTATATTTCTCAAAAACTAGACTCATTTCCCAGACAATTCACAAGTTCTGTGTGAAAAATTGTAAATTGAGTCGCTTTTGAGACAACCACAGTGCAAAAACAAAACATTTTTTTTTCTCACAAACTAGATTAAATTTACGATTTCTTTTCACTTTCAGATTCTACAGAAGATGTATGCTTCATACTTCACCGACGCTTGTTAGTTTTCTTCTTTATTAGAAAGAGTAGTATTTTATTTAGAATTAGTTTAGTTGAAAATATATGAAAACGGTTAAATAGGGAAAATGTTCATAAATGAGAAATAAATTTTGAAAAAATGGATAATAAATTAGATTAACATAACTCTAACACTGACAAAACCTTAAAAATTCAATACCATTTTTCTTAGAATTTTGTAAACATTTTTTTACACTCTCGTGTTTTCCTCAAATTTTATCATATTAATATTATTTATTAAATTTACTTTTCCGCCGATCGTTTATTTATGTGTCAGTTTAGTGAATAGGAAATCGTTTATTAAACAACTCTATTAATGCACGATTTCTATTAATGCATGATTTGTTATAGCCAATCACACGACGTAAAGACGTCGTTTGATTGGCCAATCTAACTAATGTGAAATGAAACCTTCCAATCAAAACATACCGCCTCTACAAGGTCTATAAAGTAGTAAGGTTATCCAGAAACGAGATTTCTCAGTTTGAGGGGTAAAGGGAGATCGTGACGTCACTAGAGTCGTGCGCTGCCACCAATTTGAATGCTTATTTCGTTGTATGATTTAGGTTAAGTAGGTGCATAATTATATTGAAAAAATAAATGCATCTTTATTGTGATCATTTTTAAATGATTAGGATGGAAAAAAAATGATGAATGTGATTATCACAACATGCTATTTCAATAATTTGTTAATAATGCTGAATAAGTACATTAGTATGTAATGTATGTCCGATTAAAGAAATGTGTTGTGCTAAACCAGGTCTCTGCAGTTGGAATCAAAATTTAGCAGAAATTCAGTGAGTGGAGTCAACCTACAAACAAAGTCAAGAGCCGGAGTCGAAGGTGGTATAACGGCAGCCACAAATTTTTGCAACCATGCAAATTGGGGGTTGAAACACTAAAATTATCAGGAATTGAAGTCGAATGTTTGGTTTACCGACTCTACAGATAAATAAATAGAAAAACTATAACTAAATCAGTATTGGTAGTATTGGTACAACTTGCTTATTAAACCACTCATTGGCTTGTCCTGATTACAATATTTGGTTAGAACATACGTACAAAGAAAAAATAAAAATTCAGTAAGAAGCTTTATTGTACAAATTTTCTCATCTTTGTTGTAATTTTATTTTTAATATCAGCTACTCTTCGTTAAATATTTAGATTTTTTTGCTGTTGAAAAGTAAAATTTAAAAAAATTTATCCGTACATATATTCTTTGCTCGACAAAAGCTTTCAAAACTATGGTATCAATAATTGGATCTTGTTTTAAAAGTTCTCTTCTTAATTTACTGCTAATTCTTTTTGAATTATTAATCCCATCCCCCGTAAGTCTTTCGAACTTGCTAATTCATTTTATTAAACAAGCGTTCTTCCGACGGATTTCTTAGGCCGTCAAAAGATAAATGACGTATCCAGGATGGAAGGGAGTATGGGTGCTCTTGCTGGTCTTCGTATGAGTAATGTCCCAATTGTGGATGAGTTCTGCTTTAAACTTTGATCACGTGGAAAAGTAAAATATGATATTGTTAATCCAATGTTGAAATGTTATACCTCATACCGCAACCCGGTACGGAGCAAACCATAGGCATCTAAAATTGATACATGATTTAGAATAATGTAATTTCCAATATAAATTAATATCTTACCTTTACTAACTTAATTACATAAAATACTACACTAATAAAACAACCAATAACGTAAAACTATCAACTATTGAATATAGCAATATAAACGCAGAATAACGATTAAACACGAACAAAAGCAACCTTTCTAATTCACTAAAAAACCTATAACGAGCTGAGCTGGCAATAATTAAACGTATCTTTGAACAAACTTAACGGGCGACGCAAGCGACGTGATGCGAACTGCTAAGTGGCCTGGACTCTAGTGACGTCACGAATATAGAGCATATAGGGATCTGAGGGGGGTATATAAAGTGGACTATAGGAAACATAGCAAGCTGGATAACCTCTCTCTTTATAGACCTTGCCGCCTCTAGAACTGTCAGTGTCAAATTACATAAATTGTCATATAACCTAAAAAGACATCGGCGAAGAAAAATCTATGTAGACGACGGTAGAAGAATACGATTGACGAAAAAATTTTGTAACCAACTCGAATATTAAACGGCGATTAATGATCTCGACAATTAACATTAAACAGTCTCGATCATTAATCGCTCTTTTTAATATACTTGTTGGTTAAATAACTATTAAATACTCAACAATTTAAGAATAATAAGATTGCGAATGAATAAATAACAAACAAATTGTAATATAAATATTTTTTTATTTTAAATAATTTCATGTACAAATCACACTTATAGTATATATAGGTTCTCGGAACGAAACTCTGCCTCATTAAGTAACAGCGCAGAACCCAGCTCAAACAAGTTCGGAACGGAAATGCACGCAGTATAAAATTTACTTTTTTTTTCACTCGTTTTTTCGTAAAATTTTTTTATACAACTACCTTAGTTTGGTAACCGACGAGACGCAGGCAGCCCAACTTAACGTAATCAACACAAACCGAAATTAACCTCGGAAGGGGGCCCCCGCGCCCCATTCGGTCGATCACAAAGATGAACAGCATATTTTGACATCGGCCTGTTCTTCTCGGCATAGTAGATCCTTCTATCACAAATGCAAGAGAAAAAAACAAAACAAAACAGAAAAGGAAACTATAAAATAAACAAATAAATCATCAGAATTCAGTAACCAACGTTTAGAATCATAATCGACAGGTAAAACTTATAATAAACGTCACGAGAATGGTACAATTTTGTAACATAAAGTACTGAACGGTGACAGTCCGATCTTTCGAGTCCGATTTTTCGTGTTGCAGTTCTGCGAGTTAATAGAGACTCGTCCAGGGCCCCAGGACAGCGTTTTTTATTGCCTCGATGTATTGCGCTGGCACCCAGTATATCCAATACCTTGATGCTTCTGTTGGTCCTAACTGTATTCCCTAAAAAATATTCATACGTTACAAAAAGTAAGAGACATTATGATTACGTTTTTTTAGATTGCTTGAGGAAAAAATACGAATAATATATTTAAATAATTACAACTCAATTAATAACAAAAAAAATCTGATAAAATCTGAGTCATATTATTTATTTAAAATGACAAATATATGCGATAAATATAAAACCTATAAAACTAAAAGATATCTAAAACTCAGTCAAATTATGTCATATTTTAATATTATTTAAAACAAACTTGGTTAGGTATATACTTGGATAGGAATTTATAGAACTTTACAACCTAGGGAGAAATTTTAAAAATTAAACCTGTATGTGTTCCTTACAAATAAATATACAGTATATCTCCATGGATTGAGTGAGGTACACAGAGGAAACAAATTTTTATTCTGATTTTTCAAAAATGCCAAACTCCTAGTTGTGGTTTATTCCGCAGTAAAGTGTCACACCCGTCACGCCAGTTTAACGACTATACAAAAGCAGTAGGAACTTTTCTTATTATTTTGATGCAGCATTATAACAAAAAGATGACTCATCTTTTAGAATTGTTGTAGATAGATGTTCAAACTGATAAGTTTTATGAAAAACATTTTAAAATAGCCGTGACGGTTGTTACCAGTACAGCGATCTCTTGGTTTTGGTAACCTTAAATTCAAAATTCGCGAACTGACCCTAGCGTAAAGTTTCTATTCTAATAAAATTAATAAACAATTCTAGTTTTTATGTGAAATTTAGGCTAGCTACTATTATATTGATTGCATCATGTGTAGTAGCTAGAATAAGCATATAAATAAGCCAATAATCTTGTCAAAGACATTAGTAACAATAACGGTAGTTAAATACTAAGTACTACCTGACAATGTCACACAAACATTTTCCTAATTATATGTAGATATTGGGACATAACAAGATGCCAAGATGGTATTTTTAATTTTAGAAAAATATCAAAATCTATGAAAATAAGTTCTAAATAACTTTTTTGCCAAAATTTTGATGGTACTTTTTCTAGCACTGTCTTGGTTTTCTAAACAGCAAAACTCCAAAGTTAAAACTATGTCATGGACTAAAAATTTACTGAAGGGTGTTTTACGTTATTTTGTGACATCAGATGTTGATTAAAAAAAACTATTTTTATGATATTGCCTTGTAGTATTTCAATTCTACACGCAAAATACAAAATTTCAGATTATATTTTAGAGCCGATTGATACCAAGGTGAGTATTTTAATCGTGCCACAAAACCGGTGGTTTGGCAACTGAATTTCTTCCGAAAGGCACGAGAATTTTTTTCGTACACACAAGAAAAACATCACGCGCCACGCCTGGTTATTAAAAACAAACTTGGTTATAGGAATTTATAGAACTTTAGAACCTAGAGACTTGAAATGGACACCTGTATATAAAGGATGGCTCAATTTAATCTTAACATTTTACTATCTTGAAAATTACACCTCCTGTGAAAACAAAATACTTACTGATTTTTTAGTAGATGGCGCTAGTGCAATGAAAACAAGGTTAACTTCAGTTTTTTTTTTTTTTACTGAAATGGCTTATATTTCTGTAAATTTTTGGAATTGTTTCGCAACATTTTAGTGTATGGAGTGCTAACATTGCCCTCATACCCTATTCCTTACAATTATTGTGATTTTTGTGATGTTTTTCTTAAAAACATTGACTTAAAAACAGCATATTACAAACCAAGTTATTTCTACACTACTAGAAATTTATGTGAAGTGCTTTATGATTCAATTCTATTTAGAATGAATGGTTCTATCAATCTCAAGACATAGGACAACTAGTTTGTATACAGGGTGTTCATAAGATTGGATGACATCTATCAAACAATGTCCTTTCCAAGAATAATGAATTTCTTTTTGGAACAACCTGTACATGGCTCCATTTTTTTTCCATCTATGTATTTTTGCGCATAAAAAAGTATAACCATACTATTGCGTAAAAATGTACTGATTTGAGGTTAATCGTATTTTTACGTCAATTGTACGAAACCCGGTTGCTTTATTTTGTTCCATAAAAACTTTTCCAAAACAATAGAATCTTTCTTTTTTTTTACTTTTTGTATGTTAAACTAGTTGCCCTATGTCTTAAAATTGATAAAACCTTCAGGTCTAAATAAATTTTTTGTCATAAACCACTTTAAACAAATTTCTAAGTTCTAAGTTTGTTTCTGAACATGATGTTTTCTTTCACAAATAAGACAATAACTCAAGAACTATAGGAATTAGACTAGGAAATTATTAGAGTAGGAAATTATAGAGAGCATTCCATTAAGAAAAATGATGTTGACCCAAGGTCTATAAAGAGAGAGGTTATCCAGTTTGTTATCTTTCCTATAGTCCACTTTATATACCCCCCTCAGATCCCTATATGCTCTATTTTCGTGACGTCACTAGAGTCCCGGCTCACGTCGCATACATCGCTCGTTTAGTTTGTTTGAAGATACGTTTAATTATTGATAGCTCAGCTCGTTATAGTTTTTTTAGTTACTTAGAAAGGTTGTTTTTGTTTGTGTTTAATTGTTATTCTGTGTTTATATTGTTATATTCAATAGTTGATAGTTTTATTATTAGTTGAATTATTAGTTGTTTTATTAGTGTAGTATTTTAAGAAGTAATTAAGTTAGGTAAGATATTAATTTATATTGGAAATTACATTATTCTAAATCATTTATCAATTTTAGATGCCTATGGTTTGCTCCGTACCGGGTTGCCGTATGAGGTATAACATTTCAACAGTGATTGGATTAACAATATCGTATTTTACTTTTCCACGTGATCAAAGTTTAAGGGAGAACTCATCCACAATTGGGACATTACTCATACGAAGACCAGCAAGAGCACTCATACTCCCTTCCATCCTAGATAAGTCATTTATATTTTGGCGGCCTAATGAAACCGTCGGAGGAATTTAAACGCTTGTTTAATAAAAGGAATAGCGAGTTCAAAAGCTTATGGGGGATGGGATTAATAATTCGAAAAGAATTAGCCGTAAATTAAGAAGAGAAATTAAAACAAGATCCAAATATCGATACCATAGTTTTGAAAGCTTTTGTCGAGCAAAGAATATATGTACGGATAATTTTTTTAAATTTTACTAAATTTTATCAACAGCAAAAAAAATCTAAATATTTAAAACAAAGAATAGAAAGCAGAGTAAAAAAGATGAGCCCTCATACCCTATTCCTTACAATTATTGTGATTTTTGTGATGTTTTTCTTAAAAACATTGACTTAAAAACAGCATATTACAAACCAAGTTATTTCTACACTACTAGAAATTTATGTGAAGTGCTTTATGATTCAATTCTATTTAGAATGAATGGTTCTATCAATCTCAAGACATAGGACAACTAGTTTGTATACAGGGTGTTCATAAGATTGGATGACATCTATCAAACAATGTCCTTTCCAAGAATAATGAATTTCTTTTTGGAACAACCTGTACATGGCTCCATTTTTTTTCCATCTATGTATTTTTGCGCATAAAAAAGTATAACCATACTATTGCGTAAAAATGTACTGATTTGAGGTTAATCGTATTTTTACGTCAATTGTACGAAACCCGGTTGCTTTATTTTGTTCCATAAAAACTTTTCCAAAACAATAGAATCTTTCTTTTTTTTTACTTTTTGTATGTTAAACTAGTTGCCCTATGTCTTAAAATTGATAAAACCTTCAGGTCTAAATAAATTTTTTGTCATAAACCACTTTAAACAAATTTCTAAGTTCTAAGTTTGTTTCTGAACATGATGTTTTCTTTCACAAATAAGACAATAACTCAAGAACTATAGGAATTAGACTAGGAAATTATTAGAGTAGGAAATTATAGAGAGCATTCCATTAAGAAAAATGATGTTGACCCAAGGTCTATAAAGAGAGAGGTTATCCAGTTTGTTATCTTTCCTATAGTCCACTTTATATACCCCCCTCAGATCCCTATATGCTCTATTTTCGTGACGTCACTAGAGTCCCGGCTCACGTCGCATAC
Organism: Aphodius sticticus; assembly: GCA_963966075.1. NCBI lineage: Eukaryota > Metazoa > Arthropoda > Insecta > Coleoptera > Scarabaeidae > Aphodius > Aphodius sticticus. Next base: position 108,182,646 of record OZ014506.1, read on the forward strand.
ATCGCTCGTTTAGTTTGTTTGAAGATACGTTTAATTATTGATAGCTCAGCTCGTTATAGTTTTTTTAGTCACTTAGAAAGGTTGTTTTTGTTTGTGTTTAATTGTTATTCTGTGTTTATATTGTTATATTCAATAGTTGATAGTTTTATTATTAGTTGAATTATTAGTTGTTTTATTAGTGTAGTATTTTAAGAAGTAATTAAGTTAGGTAAGATATTAATTTATATTGGAAATTACATTATTCTAAATCATTTATCAATTTTAGATGCCTATGGTTTGCTCCGTACCGGGTTGCCGTATGAGGTATAACATTTCAACAGTGATTGGATTAACAATATCGTATTTTACTTTTCCACGTGATCAAAGTTTAAGGGAGAACTCATCCACAATTGGGACATTACTCATACGAAGACCAGCAAGAGCACTCATACTCCCTTCCATCCTAGATAAGTCATTTATATTTTGGCGGCCTAATGAAACCGTCGGAGGAATTTAAACGCTTGTTTAATAAAAGGAATAGCGAGTTCAAAAGCTTATGGGGGATGGGATTAATAATTCGAAAAGAATTAGCCGTAAATTAAGAAGAGAAATTAAAACAAGATCCAAATATCGATACCATAGTTTTGAAAGCTTTTGTCGAGCAAAGAATATATGTACGGATAATTTTTTTAAATTTTACTAAATTTTATCAACAGCAAAAAAAATCTAAATATTTAAAACAAAGAATAGAAAGCAGAGTAAAAAAGATGAGGAAAATTGTAGATACAATAAAGCTTCTTACTGATTTTTTATTTTTTCTTTGTACGTATGTTCTAACCAAATATTGTAATCAGGACAAGCCAATGAGTGGTTTAATGAGCAAGTTGTACCAATACTACCAATATTGATTTAATTACTGTTTTTCTATTTATTTATCTGTAGAGTCGGTAAACGAAACATTCGACTCCAATTCCTGCTAATTTTAGTGTTTCAACCCCAATTTGCACGGTTGCAAAAATATGTGGTTGCCGTTATGCCACCTTTGACTTCAGCTGTTGATAACTTTTGTAGGTTGACTCCACTGACTGAATATATGCTCAATTTTTATTCCAACTGCAGAGCCCTGGTTTAGCACAACACATTTCTTTAATCGGAGATACATTACATACTAATGTACTTACTTAGCATTATTAACAAATTATTGAAATAGCATGTTGTGATAATCACATTCTTCATTTTTTTTCATCCTAATCATTTAAAAATTATCACAATAAAGATGCATTAATTTTTGCAATATAATTATGCACCTACCTAACCTAAATCATACAACGAAATGAGCATTCAAATTGGTGGCAGCGAGACTCTAGTGACGTCACGATCTACCTTTACCCCTCAAACTCGGAAATCCCGTACTTGGATAACCTTACTACTTTATAGACCTTGATCTTGACCTGCTTTTCTTGACACTAGCGCCATCTATCAAGTTCCAGCATTATAGCAGTAATTTTTCATGATACTTTGACATTATCCCATGACAAGTTTGGTAATAATTTCACAGTAGAAGTGATTGCAATTCAACTTTCTTTCTTTACAGACTTTTTGCTGGTTACTTACTGCTACTTGATAAAGTGAAATTGCTTCACAAATGTTTCTCTGTGTATGAACCTTTTAACTCAAAATTACATTTTCGCTATAAAAATAATGCGGGAAAGAAACGTAATCTGTATAATATTTTTTGTTGGGCTTCTCTGTGTTAAAAAATTATATTTTGTAATGTACAACACTCATACTTCACATGTAACTTTACTCCAAAACTATTGGTTTTAGAAAAAAAATTACTTGACACAAACACTTTTTTCCCCGCAAAACCTTTTTCAGGATAGTAAATGTTTTTGACAGCAAAAGTTTCATATGAACCTACTTTTTTTCTTTATTCCTTAAAAACTTCTTTAACTTCTTTAGGAACTCAAAAACCCAATAAATTAACATGAAACCTTTTACTTACAATGACATTTACTAGTAGAGAAACAAATGTCTAAAAAGTGTTATGCAGATATGTATTTTAGCGTTAAATTTTATTTATTTTATCATTTTAAGTGGCTGTAACTTTTTAAGGATTTGAAAAAATAATAAGGTCCATATAAAAAGTTATACGTAGTAGGACATTTACATGCTAAAAATTATTTTTGATGGAAAAAAAGTGGGACATCCAGGACACCTGTATATAGGAAAAAAAATACTTTGAAAAAGAATGTATTTGGGCTCATTAATATATGAATTCTGTACTTACCATTATGTGATATTGTTCATGTTCTGCAATAGGTTCCGAGACTACATTTTTTATGGACGCCATGGGCAGTTTCTCTGTTCTTTCTTTCGTGCTAAGCCAGAGCTGATCGCTTTCCAATTTAAACGTTAACCTAACTTTCCCCCCATGCTTATTTATCATGCCAGTAAGTGGACATTGTGGCAAACCCTCCTAAAAAATTAAAAAGTCTCTTTTTGGATTTCCGATTTTCAAAGATTATTTTTTCTGTCGGTTTCTATCCACCTTTTTCCCCCAACTTACGTGACAATTCTTTATTCCTGGCATAGCATCCTCGGGAATCCCCTTATCCAAAATTTTCCTATGCAATTTTTGTTTAGATAACGGTTCCTTAGCATTAGTAGCTTTTTCCAACTCTACAACTTCCTAAAATAAAAAAAAACATTAGCTAATTTCAACCGTACAATCTCCAAATCATTTATACCTGTTTGGTAACAGACGAAACTGCCAAAACATCGTTCAAAGTGGACCCGACCAACATAACTTTGGCCCCTTTCGTAATCCCAGAACTTTCCAACGTTTTCTCGTCTTGCAATAACCCTTTATACATTAATTTCTGCATTGAATCGGGCACACCTATATTAAAAAAACCAATCAGAACATACAACCAAAAACGTTGGTAAAACAGTAATCTACCTAATAGCGCTTGCAATTGCTTTTTAAACTCGGCAATCTTCGTATTGGCCGGGGCGCTAACATCGTACTTCTGTTTATTATACACGACCTTCACCTCGATAATCTCGCTCGGGGGCACCTCCGGTTGCTCATTCGAGTCCCCCGCATCCTCGGTTTTAGGGATTTTACATTCGGAAGGCTCGGATACGTCGTCTTTGATGCAATCCTCCTTCTGTACGGTATTCTCCTGCGTGCAAGCTGAAATCATATCCCTGGAGGTTATTACGGGAGGCGAAGCATAATTTTAGGTGTCGTCTTTGTTAGAAATTGACGCAAAATGAGATTTGTACGTTTGCCATCTGACAGGGAATGACTTGCAGGACGTTTTGTCGGGGTTATAATTGTTTCCAAGCGGGTTTTGTGTAACTTTTGAGGGGCTTCGGTAGCCACGGTGATCTCTACACAATAATCGTGCAAAATCATCTCCCCGAAACGCGAATTTCGCGTTAAAATATCAACTGACTTACCGTCTGACTCCATCTTGCAACCGAAACAAACGAAACGTGCTGACGGACCGTCGCGAAGCTCGGAGAACAAAGCCCAAAAGTTACTAGACTCAACTTGCACGGATTCTTCCCCGAAAGCTCAAAATATATATCTTGGGATAAAAGGCGGCGCAGTCTCAATGATTCAGCGATAAGCCGGTTGTTTGATTGTTTATAAATAATCCTCCACGATAAAAAATGCCTTATCAGACTGCCGGTTGGGGGAATTTGATCTGCCGAAGTTGGCGATAAGAGCGTGACGAGCGCGGCTAGCGTCAGGCGATTAGGAAATAGCATTGTGATTTCGCGGTAGTTTTGTTAGTACTGCTAATTAATCAATTAAAATGCCTCCGAAAAAACGCGATAAAGAGGCCGAGGCGTCCAAAACACCCAGAATGGACCATATCCAAGCCGATCACGAACTATTTTTACAGGCATTCGAGAGTAAGTTGCATAAAAACACACCCCAAACAAACAATACATTTCATTGGGAATTTTAGAACCTACGCAAATATATCGATATCTCAGGACCAGAAATATGTGTTCGGTAAGTATTGAGAGTTAAATAAATGAGTGTGTTTAATAAATAATCATTTTCACCAGCCGATCTTCTTGAATCGGACAGTTTCGTATATGAAAACCCGGATGTCACGTACACACAAGTCTCGAGCTGGGTTCAAGATCGATTCACTACTCGAGAGGGTTACGAAGAAGCAGAACGACCTCCCGGCAATGCCGGGGTACATGAATATAACGTTTTTAGGGTTCTACGATAAGCATTTGGATACGGATATCAAATTCGTGCAAGTCGAAACAGTTTTGGTTAAGATGAGTCATAAAAAGCGTAAAGATAGCTCGGCCCCGCTTATGGAGGTGTCGTTTGGGTCCGCCGAGGTTATTGCCAACCCTACGACTGAACAATTACCGGCGTTAGCTCCTACTGTTAGCGTTCCGACGAATTCTTTTAATGGTAGTGCTGGGACGATGGCGAAGTCTTTTGTGTTGTTGTTGAGGGTTAAAAACTTGAATTTCGAGGACGGGGAGCCCAGTGTTAAGCGTCGGAGGAGTTTTGTTGTTGACGATTCGAAATATTTCGCGTCGGAATTGGTTGTTTACGATAAACATAATAGGTGTTTGTTGACGGATGCCGATTACGAATTGGTGTTGCAGGAGGTTTCCGGGAGTAAGAATTCCCCGAAGAAGTACTCAAGTTGGGAGAATATGTCGGATTTATCGGATTATTGCAATAATTTGGATGCGTTTATTCGTGAGCCGTGTATTAAATTCAAGTTGAATTGGTCGCAAGAACCGGCTAAGAATTTCGTGGAACGGCCTAAATCGTACCCGATCTCCGAAAATAAAGAGAATATCCCGAATGCGATCATCGCTAATAACAATAATAACAATCCGAATAATCCTAACCAACAAAAATTACAGATTATCTACCAATTCGTTTATAACAACAATTCCCGTCAACAAACCGAAGCCTGTGAAGACCTGCACTGCCCGTGGTGTAGTTTAAACTGCACTGAATTATACGTCCTATTAAAACACTTAAAACTCTGTCACTCGCGTTTTACGTTTACGTACGTTCCGATATCTTTAGGGGCTAGGATTGACGTTGCGATTAACGAGCTGTACGACGGTTCCTATACCGGGTCCCCGCATGATCTGATCTCGCAGCCGTCGGTGTGTGCTTTCTCTAGGAATGGCCCCGTTCGTAGGGCTTCCGTTACGCATATTTTGGTGTGTCATCCGAAACGTCAGAAACCGAGTTTGTCGGAATTTTTGGAGTTGGACGATTGTGAATATGATGGACAGAGGCCGTTTATCACGGGGCATAATAGGCTGTATCATCATACGACTACTTGCTTGCCGATTTATCCGAAGGAGATGGACGTTGACTCTGAAGGTGAGTTTGTTGACGTGTAGAGTTTGAATGGAGTATTCGGTAGTTTGTATTCGTTTGGTGTTGTTTTGCCAAGTGCAGATGTTGATTTTTGGGGAAATAAGAGTTGTGTGTTTAGATAAGTGTTTGTTTTGTAGATTTGGTCAAATTAGTAAAAGATTGTTGAAAAAGCAATAGGGAATTAAAAGAAACGGGAGGTAATAGTCTGGGTTTTTTCTGTTGTTCCACAATATATTTATGGCTGATTTGTTGAAGAAGCAAGATGGTATTAGGAAAAGTTGTAAAGATAATTGCACAATAATGAATTTAAATAAGAAATGTAATAGAAATAGAATTTATTTAGCCCTGTACAGAGTTAGTCATAAAATTTCACAAGATAGTGTTATATTTGAATAATAATTTAATAGTAGAACAAAATGAATAATAATAATATTAACTTTATTTACACTTGGTAGCAGTTACAACAGGTTTACAACAGTATAACATATAACTTCAATTTGAAGTTATATGTTGAAGTCTTCACATACATAAATACAAATTAATACTTTACAACATCCAAAAATATAAATCAATTTCCTCAATCACAAATCAAACAAAGTATGTACATATCTTTTAAATCTCTCAAAACGACACCCAAAATGGTTCAAATTTGCATTGTGCAAATTGACCAAATACATATACCAATAGAATTATAGGTTCTAGAGACCCACATATAACACAAAAAGAATGGGCCAATTGAAAAGAATCTAGGTTTGTAAAGTCTTTTCTAAATTAGGGTTCCCAGATTTTTACTTACAAAAATACTGTATTTGGCAATAACTTGGACACATCATATTTATTGCCTTCTAATATTTTGAAATACATACACATTTAGATTTATAGACAAAGACTTTTAATATTTCCAAATCATTTTTTCAAATAACATTTTTGCATAGCGTTGAACATAAAGGTACTTTACTCTTCAATGTTTTTCATAGTTTTGGTAACATCCGGTACATGCAAACAAAATATTAACATTCTAATATTTGCATTTTTTGTTTAAGACAATCCAGACACGTTTATATAGAATAAAATTTTCTGACAAATTGATAGTAAAAATGTTAATTGTTAATAAAAATAACTAGGGTTGTAACGGAAGCGGATGCGAAAGCCAAAGCCAAACAGTCGACTTCCGCGGAAGCTGAAGTGAAAGCGGAAGCGGAAGTACAAGGAACAGTTATGAAAGAAACACAAAAAAACAAAAATAATATAAAATTGCAACAAAACGAAACAAAAAATATTTTATTATAAAACACAAACACAATAGTTGGTCTGCATTGCACCAAAACAACAACAGACAATCCCAAAAGTACCACACGAAAATGAGAAATTCTAGAAAATATAAAATTAAATTACAAAAAATATATTTATTGTACAACTTGTGATTACGGAAATACGTTCTTTTTTTCCACGAATTCCAACTAAATTGTTATCGAATTCGTAATTCCTATGACCAAACTCACAAAAGTCTGTGTACAGTAAAGAACATGTCCTACAAAAATAATTTTCATAAATGTTTTGACAACCCAATTGAGAACTGTTGAGCAGCAAAGAAACGCTGACCGTGCCTTATAAGTGAGTGGATGTAACGCCGCATACAAGTAGTTCTTGAATCCAAGAGAGGTCGAACTAAATATTTAAAAAGAATTGTTTTTATCGATTAAAATTTGATATTTTAGTTAAAAATCGTGAAAAAAAAACGGTACAAATATGGCTAAAAATAAAAATACCGGCAGTAATTAACAAAAAGCTTTAGCGGCAGCCAGTTAGGTATCACAAAAGTGCGGATGTGAAAGCGGAAGCAAAAGTGGCAGAATATGCGAAAGTTTTTGATAGCTTTTATTTGTGGCGTTTTAACACTTCTATCTCACTTTTTTTTTGAGAACCTTACGCAAGAGTTCGTATTTGTATTCAGGGCAACCAATTCTATCCAAAACAAAAATTTTTATATACCATTCAGAATCCATTCAATTATTTTTCTCAAAAATGTCTTATATAAGGCTATAAAATGTTTCCATTACTATTAAGACAAAAGCAAATGTCGATGATGTCATAAGCCAGAAACAACCTGGGTTGTTATGTTTTAAAACATTTGTTTTAAAGCATTGTTTTAAACATGATTTAAAAAAAATATTTTGTTTTAAATCCTTTTGTTTAAAACATGTTTAAAACAGTTTGTTTTAAATGTATGAAACACTTTTTTTAAAACATAGTTTTAAACCTGTTTTAAAACAAATATTTTGTTTTAAATGTTTAAAATACTTTGTTTTAACACATTGTTTTAAACATGTTTTAAAACAAATATTTTGTTTTAAACTATGTATTTTATTTTCAACTTGTTTAAAACAATTTGTTTTAAATGTTTAAAACATGTGTTTTCAACTACCAAAATTTGGACAACATATTTAATTATTTAATCAGTTGTATGCTGGTTTTCAAGATTTTTATGCATGGAACGATTAAAAAATCAAAAAATATTTAAATATTGTACATATTTATTAATAAAAAAAAAGTCGTTTATAAAATATAATAATACATTCAATGATAGCATGTAACTACTATAAACAAAAACTTTTATAATCACATATCGGGTGACCCACGCCATAGGTACTCCCGTTTTTTTTTTTTTTATAAAACTGGCAGAATGAAATTTGGGAAAGTGTTAATAGACAAAAACTTTCCATTATGTATTTGGGATACTCTTGAGGTTAATATGATTTCCGGTTTTTCCGGAAATGGCGTCATCATTGAAATTTTAAATGGCACCCTATATTCTTTGTGTGATATATTCTATCAGGATGACATTCTGAACACAAAAATATATTGATCGTGAATTTTTATCACGAACGCAACGCCAAAATAACTTTTTTGTGTATTAACCTTGGTGGCTATGAATTGGTGAAAATAGTCGAAAATTGTCAAATAAACAGTAACTAAATCGATTTTGGCTGACATTGCATTACTAATACTTTTTTGGGTGATTTAAAACATGTTTTTTTTTTTCGAAGTGTTTAAAGCACCATTTTATAAAATTGTTTTGTTCAAATTAAAAAAAAAAAGTTTTTTTATAACAACCCTGGAAACAACTGAAAGTTAGTTAACAGTTGTGAAAATATAGTGAAAATGACACATGAAATGAACTTAAACAATCATCTCTTTTTTCTCCAATTGGTCTCTTCTATCAAATTAAATTGAAAAACCTAATTTTTTGTCATAATAATGTCAAATCCAAAGTCAAATTTAGAGAAAGAGACACAGCTTACAGATATAGCAAGAGATGACAGTTGTCAAATGGTCTGGTAACAAAACAAAGTCAAATTCATTTAGAAAACTTGATATTAGGAAAAAGGGCCTATCTGAGTGCAGTCAGTATCTCAAAAGTTATCTGGAAGTTTTACAAAAAAAAATTTCCGAAGCAACCCCAAAACGATTACAAAGTATCGAATACTAAATGACAATTATCGTACCGAAAAGAGTAACGATTACATACTGAAAAGGAACGAAATTTGGCAAATTTCTAGGCGAGAACGACCCCGAGTGGCTCCGAGCGAAAACGATGATGATGATCGACGAATTCACCGACGTCAACGAAGGCGAGAAGGAACTTATGAAGATGTGGAACCTCCACGTGATGAAATTCGGATTCGTAGGCGACTGCCAGATAACCCTAGCCTGCCAGATGTTCGTCCAGCACAAAGGTCGCGAACTCCTCGAGAAAAACCTCTACCGTAACTTCGTGGTCCACATGTGCAGCCTTTTCGATTTTGGTCTAATCTCCGCTGTCTGTCTCTATTCAACCCTCAAGAAACTCCAGGAGATGGTCGGGGAGAATACTGCGATCCAAAACGTCCTCAAGGGATCCAGGGAGGCGCAGATCGAGAATTGGAACAAGGCCCCAAAAGGGGGCCCTCCGGAGAAAACTTGCAAGACGCCCAGCGGGAGGAAGACGGGCAACGTCGGGGTGCAGCGGAGGAAGGGGACCCCCACTCCGGCCGAGCCGTCGCGGAGGAAGTCCGTGGGGGCGGAGCCCACCAGGAAACGACTGTCTTTGTCGCTAAAACAGGCTGAGTTGAAGAACGGGCAGAGTTAGTTAGTCGGGGGGTGTGTGTCACGGTAAGCTAAAGGTTTGATGGACTACGGTTTGTTTCGAGAGTGGTTCTGTTGATCTGCGCGAAAAAATACGGGTCTAAATTGTAGAAAATATAGAATTTAAAAATATCACTCAGACACTCGCTCACCGTTGTCTAGAAATGAGTGTCGCCAGATTTGGAATATCGATTAGGTACAGTTAAATATAATGCCAAAGTAATTTTTAATTGATTCGTTTAGTGGACAATAGTTTCTGACAATTATCACTCAGAAACTCGCTCACCGGTGTTATACTGTGACCCACCATGTCAAAATGAGCAACTTGTAAATTAGAATTTTAGATTATTGTTTAAATAATTTTTTATAGTCTAAAATTGTAAACTTGTGTGGTGTTTGTTAGATATCACTCAGACACTCACTCACGAAATGAGTACCATAAAATTTATAATATGGACCACAGCTAAATTAAATATCGAATTTGTTTGTAATTGACTCATTTCATGGACAATAGCAGTTTCTGTCCAATATCGCTCAGAAACACACTCACTGTAGTTTCACTGTGAGCTTGAATATCAATTTAAGATCTAAACTGCGCTTCTGTAGCAGTTGTCTTTTATTTAGTTAGATTTTGTGATGAATTAATTTTTGATTGTTTTTCTCAAAAATTGTCGTATGTAAGATATAAATAAAAAAATATCACTTACACACTCGCTCACTGTTGTCTAGAAATGAGTATAGTCAAATTTGAAATATGGACTAGGTACAGTTAAATATAATGCCAAAGTAATTGTTAATTGATTCGTTTAGTGAACAATAGTTTCTGACAATTATCACTCAGAAACTCGCTCACCGGTGTTTCACTGTGCCTCACCATATCAAAAATGAGCATCATAAAATTTATAATATGGACCACAGTTAAATTAAATATCGAATGTGTTTGTAATTGACTCATTTCATCAGTTTCTGACAAATATCGCTCAGAAACTCACTCACCGCACTTTCACTGTGAGCTTGAATATTAGTAAATTTTAATTTAAGATCTAAACTGCGCTTCTGTATCAGTTAAGTCTTTTATTTAGTTAGATTTAGTGTCAAATTGATGTTTGATTAAAATCAAAAACTGTATTGGTGTTTGTTAGATATCACTCAGAAACTCGCTCACCGTTGTTTCACTATGAAGTTGTAAATTAGAATTTTAGATTAATGTTTAAATAATTTTTTATAGTCTAAAATTGTAAACTTGTGTGGTGTTTGTTAGATATCACTCAGACACTCACTCACTGTTGTCTTGAAATGAGTACCATAAAATTTATAATATGTACCACAGTCAATAAGTATCGAATTTATTTATAATTGACTCATTTCATCGACAATAGCAGTTTCTGCCAACTATCGCTTAGAAACTCACTCACCGTTGTCTCACCGTGAGCTTGAAAATTTAGAAAATTTAAAATCTAAACAGCCTTTCTGTATCAGTTATGTCATTCTTATTTGGTTATATGTATTTAGTGTTAATTACTTTTTGATTTATTAAAATTGAAAACTGGATTGGGTTTTGTTAGATATCACTCAGACACTCGCTCACCATAAAATAAAATTTAATAAAATAAAATATAAAATAATAAAATTGATAATATGCACCACACTTAAGTAAATATAGAATTTTTTTGTAATTGACTCATTGCATGGACAATAGTAGTTTCTGACACTATCGCTCAGAAACTCACTCACTGCTGTTTTACTGTGAGCTAGAAAATTTTAAATGAAAAATTTAAATACGCTTATGGATCAGTTATGTTTTTCTTATTTAGTTAGATTTTGTGATGGATTAATTGTTGATTGATTAAAATTAAAAACTGGGTTGTTTTTTGTTAGATATCACTCAGACACTCACTCACCATGTCAAAATGAGTATCATAAAATTATAATATGGACTATGGTTAAATTTAATATCGAATTTATTTATAATTGACTAATTGCATGGGCAATAGCAGTTTCTGATAACTATCACTCAGAAACTCACTCACCGTTGTTTCATTGTGAGCTTGAAAATTAGAAAATTCTTATTTAGTTAGATTTATTGCTGAATTATTTTTTTTGATTGATTAATTTTTCATGTAAAATAACAGTTTCTGACAATTATCACTCAGAAACTCACTCGGTGTTGTGTCACTGTGAGCGTTGTAGATTAGAATACGAAAAATTTAAAATCTAAACTACGCTTAAATGTAGTTAAATGAATTTTTGATTAGATATCATAATTATTCTCTTTCGAATTAGAGACTAACATATTCAGCAGACTTACCGCACACTGGCAAACCGTAACCTATCACTCGTCTCGTACAAAGCTAATCGTAACGTATTGTTGTTTGTAATTGAATACTGTTACGACGTGACTCCGGTAGATTCCAAAAGTTTTTACTGCCTTACCTGTAAGTTATTATTATCTAATCGATTAATGAAGGTGATAAAAACGACATTCGATTTAGTGAAACAAACGATCGTCTGCTCCATAGTTTTCTACGACGCTAATATAGAAATTGGATAGAATTCAAACTAAACGACGTTTCAACTTTTTATGTATAGATTATTTTGGGTTACTATTCGCTATATGGAGATTATATTAAGTTTGATCGGCTGTTTGAATTGGTATGTAAAGAATTTTCACAACATTTGTGTATACAGAATGGTAAAAGTTAAATTTAATTAATTATAATGTGATTGTAATTATATTATATCGAATTCTTAGCTAGAAATGATGTTCTGTGTACGAAAATCTAGTTAGCTGTTGTGTTTGAAATTAGATACCCGCAAAGAACATGACCTACAACTGTCAAAGTGACGGTGTCGATACATAACCTTAAATGTCACATGGGTTACGTTCATATATTTTAATAGGTAGCACACTTTTAATTTTTATCTATTTCTGATTTTAACAAAATGCATGCGCAATTTTTGCCTATCTGTATAAGCAATTGACAATACTATTCGTTTTATAATTAAATCTGAAAGAGAAAAAAAGATGTTTATGTATTAATTAATTAAAAACAAAAATGACCACTCCGAATGCTAGCCGTGTATATATATATATATTGTCGGAAAAGTGTTAAAGATCGATATGACGCTGGGAATTTAATGCTGCGTTCACACCTAACACGACTATGACTAATTGTACCACTGCCAAAAAGTTGTAAGACGTTTATGTTGCCTCTAGTCACACGGTGTGACTTATCGAACACAAAAAGCGTTTCTTTTTTTATCGGTTTTTAATATTTTTCGCTCATGTTTTAACCGTTAAGTGTATACGTTATACCATTGACTTGGACATTGCACTTATTCTCTTAAGGGGTCGTTTTTACAATTATGGTATATTCTTGGAATTTCTTAATATTGGTTTAAACACTAGGATAAGAGGTTATTGCTATGTCACAGGAATACTTATCCTGGGAATAACTATTCCACTGGTTATGCCACACTTGTAAAAATGGCCCTACGTGAGATTTTTGTTTTCTTTTTTTCTTATTTTTTTTGTTGAGTCAATTCAATTTGTATGATACTTTATATTTGTGTTTTATTTATATGTATTATATTATATGATGTAACTTCTTTTTAGATGTATACATACCTTTTTTTTTTAATATACCATTTTATTACGGAATATGTGTGGTTTTTATAAAATTCTTTATTTTTATGATCAAGTGGTGTTGTAAAGAAAAAGAGAAATAAGGTAAGTACATAACTTCTATTTAGTACCCTGAATGACATACACTGCTCAACAAAATTAGGGAAACACTTTTTTCGAAAGCTGTAACTGCTTAAATAATAGTTCTAGGCAAATCAAATTTGGTATACTTTAAGGGCATATATTTAACTAAAGAAAATTACTAAAACATTGTTACAACCAGGGCTGTGGAGTCGGAGTTCAGACAAATTTCAGAGGACTCTGAGTCCAGGTTTAATTATTGTAGAAAAAGAAAAACATGCGAGATGGACGTTGCCTCAGTAAACAAATAAAACCAAATATTCTATTAGGTCTTTTACAAAGTACCTACCTACATACATATGTAAATAATCAAATTACAAAACACAGTTTTCAAACGAAAGTGAAAACGATTAACAAAAGTAATCTGTCAGAAACTAAAAAAAAAAAAATTGAACAAAAGATGACATTGAGAAGTAGACCCGTAGTTCAATGTAGTATCATTTATTCAGAAGTTATACCTGTAGCCATAATTGTAATTATTTTCAGCTTTCAAAATAATTAAGAACAAGCATCTTTGCAGGAGAGTTAGTTGGAGCTATTCTGTCCCTCACAAAAATTTTATAAACGTGTATTAATTGTGCTTAGTTTTGTTTTTATTAGAATGAATGTTATTTCGTGTTATACACTGTCTTATGTATGCTTTTGTTATTATTACAGATAGAAATTAGGTTAAATGGACAAAGTCGTGACGATTTGTATGTTCTCTAATGAGAAAACAGTTTAATACTGATATTTTGAATCAACAAAGAAATTACATTTTATAAATAACATTTTTATTTGTGGTCTGTTTATTTGTGTTTTTACATAACTTTTCTATTTGTGGTCCGATCAATACGATTTACTTTATCATACGTAGTATGTAAAGTATTGTAATCGTGCCGACAAGAATTTTTGAGATTTTAGCGGAAATATGTCCATAAATAAATATGTATATTATTTTACATCAATTTTATTTACAAAATGGAATATGCTCCTATTTTACACAAGTGTTATTTATGCTATCACCGGTAGGTTGGCCATTTCGAGTTTTATACTACTCGCTATTCTTTATAAATACTCCAAAATGCTTGTGGTCTTTAATTAACCCCATTCGCAGTCTTAAAAATAACTAAAACAAATAAATCTGACCTTTTCTATCCATCGTTGATGCCTATCTTGATTTCCATTGCACAATAATTCTGTCCACGCCTAATTAAGAAACATAACTCCACATAAGTGCGTATGCGACAAAGTCATAAACATAACCAAAACAAACCTACTTCCGTACAGCTACGGAGTCCCGTATGATAGTTTCCAGAAAATCGCAGAAATGCACTTGAAAGTCCGACACAATATCACTAATCAGTCACATTGTTCCTACTTTCACCGATATTTCGCGTTTGATTTAGATCATTTATAAACAAATTATCGGTCTGTTGGTTGAGATTAACATTAACTAAGCCACAGCCGCAATATTTTGGTTCGTATTTTCGTTTTGAAACCGTTTTTTCACATCGTGTCCGCGCTCGGTCAGGAATGCCGCCCCACCACGCATCTGTAATTGCGAGTACCACCACTTTTCTCTCTGTCCGTTTTGGAGTGAAAGCGCGTTTCCAAAATACGCGTTGTTTCCTTGTCTAACACATTACGTATATTTTTGTTTGCGGACTGTTCTCCATACCAATTTAAGTTTTAAATATCCAAAATATCCAACAAATATTTAACGACTTTCAATTGTATATTAGTTATTTGATGTTGGAAATTTTTATTGCATGCTCGCTGAACACGAGTACAGGATTTTTGTCTATGTATTTTTGGTTCTATTTTTCTCTTATACGTTCACTATCTTTGTCAAGAAAAAAATTCCCCATGCTATACGACTATTTATTATTTTTGTTCAAAAGGGTCCAAAGGGACTGATGATTTCCTCTTGGCATTTTTCAACGATTTTGCAAATGAGCCATTTCTGTAATTTCGTCAAAATAATTAAATAATATATTCAAGTAGAGGAATTTTTGTATAATTTATGTCTGACATTTTTTTTGTAAAATAATAGTTTAGCTGTATGAGCGAATTCTATTTGATCGAGATCGGTCGTGTCTGCATTAATATAAAACTAGTAGCCAGGATGTGACAGATATTTTCATTCTAATGACAGTAGGTAGTGTCAAACGCTGATGTTTTGACAATACCTACTGTCAATGGTATCAAAATATCTGTCAAATCCTGGCTAACTAGTTTTATTTTAATGCAGATACGACCGATCTCGATGAAATAGAATCTCATTTACTATTAATTTATATATATATATATATATATATATATATATATATATATATATATATATATATATATATATATATAAAGGAAAGCTGGTTAATCGACGGTGAGATATAAAGGAGAGAGGTATTTGTCGGGCAAATACCTCGTATGACGGAATTGCCCGACAAATACCTCTCTCCTTTTTATATATATATATGGTGCCGAGGCGTCGAGCACCATATATATATATATATATATATATAATGGATGTTAATTCTTTGCAGAAACCTGCAAAGAATCCCAGGCGTGGCTGTAGTTTTTTAACTTAAAAAATTACCGCCATCTTGTATTAACTATTTCAAAGTTTTATATATATATATACGAGAAAGGTATAAGTGTAACTTAGAAGTTAACTAAGAGTTGTAACATTGCTTTTGTAAGTTTCTTTAGCTAAATATATGCCGTTGAAGTAGGTATAGCAAATTTGATTTGTCTAGAACTATTATTTAAAAAGTTACACTTATTTCAGACCATCTTGAGTGGAGAAATCATGCCAACCAGAGACAGCGTCATGGTCGAGGGGGGTTTGCTGACCCGAAATGTTAGGAAACAGGTTTGAAGATTTACTTAAATTTTTTCAGGGTTTTGGTCATAAATTGGTCTAAAATCACCAGATTTAAAAAAACGGCAAAACTATTAGGTGGCCGCCTCTTTGCCATGGCAGTGTAGTAATAACAAAATTCTGGTGGTCGCCTTGTTTTCTTTTATACAGGGTGGCGTCACCCCTACAAAAAAATAGAATGTCCCAATCACCGTCCCAATTCTAAAGTCTTTTGTCGTTCCAATATTTCAAACTTTTGTAGGGAAAACTAAATTGTTGAATATGAATCTCTCCTGCATGGTACCCTTGTCTTGGAATGTTGAGCGTACGTACCAAAAACCCAATTTTAATCACAAAACCTTTAGCTATACTTGTGTAAAAATGTAGCGAAAACGATTTGACAATTTTGACGTGCGACGAAACATTTCATCCCTCGCGTTTTAACCTATTTCAGCCGCTTATCACCGTATATTTTACAGAGTTATTTCGTATTTTAGATTAAACTTCCTCCTAATTGATTAATTACATCAAAATTTGATTGGAATGCCGCGAAAAGCGAGTTGTCACTATGGTATGCTGACAGTTTCAAACAAGCGCTGTCACACTACATTTTGACAGCTCACTAACTAACAAAATTTTTTCTTAGGCTTAAGATTATTAAATAACACAGAACTATGTCGAAATCTACCAAGCAAACGGTCGATGGAAAAATTGTGAACGTGCCTCAAACGGGTAACAAAAGTGGCCGCGACGCGACAAACTCTTTAAATTCGTTGAACAATCGATCGCGTCTTTCGACCGAAAATATCGCGTCTTCGCAGCCGGGGACGAGCGGTTTGTGCAAAAGGCAGCCTACGGCGGCGACGAATCAAAAAGTGACGCTGGGGACGCACTCTGACGGTAGCTTAGTTAAGGGACCCGTCGGTTTCAAACAGAAACTGGTAAATAAGGTTAAAACTTGGAAAGTAAAGCGCCGCACAGCTAGCAAACGTATCGAAAAGGTAGCTGGTAGAGACGGCGGCACATTGCCATTGATCCTTTTTCTCGTTGATTCTAGGACGGTCCTGAGTTGGTGACTGATTTTGAAGGACTCGCACTCTCACCGGATCCGTCCGAAGACAATCTCTTCACGTCAGACTGGCTCAAGGCTAGGGACAGCCTTGAGAATCTGATCAATCTCAGGTGTGATAAGGTAATGTTAAATACAAGCCTAATATGGTGCAAGCATATGCCTGAAAGTTGTTCTTCTTGTATGTAGTGTAGTGTTTGTAGTCTATTAATTGTAGATAGGATTTTTGAATTGAAAAATGTTCACAGGAAAAAGATATTGCTAGACAAATGATAACTAATACCGACAGATTACTATTTTAGTTACTGTTACCAATATCCCGTTTTTTCAATAGTGACAAAGTTATCTTAAGATATACAAAAGCAATGTTACAACTCTTTAGTGAAGTGTAAGTTGCTACCTTACGCAGCATCACAAGGCAGCGCGAATGAGGTTTGCTCTGGATCACAGAAATTGGCAACTTCGTCACTGGACGCCTGTACTGTTTACAAACGAGTCCAGATTTCGTTTAACTCGTTGTGACGGTCGAGTACGTATATATAAACATCCTGGTGAACGCTACGCAGCCGCTACTATACAGGAAGTGGATAGATTTGGTCGTGGATCTGTGATGGTTTGGGCTGGAATCAGTATAGACAACAGAACTGATCTTGTTGTGGTTCCTGGTAGACTAAATGCCATGAATTACATCGAAAACATCTTGGAGGACCATGTGGTGCCTGCTGCATATGGCGTCGGTCAAAATTTCATGCTAATGCTGGACAATGCAAAGCCACATACCGCCGGCATCGCCAGAAACTTTTTACAAGAACGTGGAAATCAGGTCATGGAATGGCCGGCCTGACCTGAATCCTATTGAACACGTGTGGGATCAGGTTGACCGACGTGTTCGCAAGCGCCCTAATCCACCACTAAGCATACAGGAACTGACATAAGCCCTGATTGAGGAATGGGAAAGCATACCCCAAGAATCTCTTCGCAGACTAGTGCGAAGCATGCCACGCACGTGTGAGGAAGTGATTCGTGCTCGTGGAGGGCATACACTGTATTAAACCTCACCAATCCGCAGAAAACCCGACTGTCATCGATACTATGACAGTCCTTTCCATTTCGTTTGCGTTATTAATTTACATTTTTAAGTCTAAAGGGTATTTTACACTATACTTCTTTCGTCTTTTTCTAAACTTCTTTTTAGTCACTAGAAAAAAGTTCTAAATAATAGTATAGTTGGAAATGCCATGCTATTATATTTCTAAACTTTTTCTTAGTATAGACGCATGCGCAGTGTAGGCATTTGTAAGGTTTGCCAACAGTGCGACCGTGAATCATTTTGTTTTGTTTTGACATACCGCAGAAAAGTACACGTTTAACGTCACAGTGGCGCGCTACGCTTTGTACAGTTGGTTTAATTTATGTAATTTAATTTGTACTAACATGTTTACAGTAAAATATTGCAGAAATATACCTGTATAAAGTAAACAAACTACATAACCTTAAATGCACCAGGTTGGCTATTCTGGAATAGATAAAGAAGTATGTCTAATATACCCATCTCTTGTTACTTTAAAACTTTTTTCTAGTTACTGAAAAGAAGTTTAGAAAAAGACGAAAGTAGTGCAGTGTAAAATAGCCTTAACATTGTTTTTGTAATTTTCTTTAGTTAAATATATACCGTTAAAGTATACCAAATTTGATTTGCCTAGAACTATTATTTAAAAAGTTACCGGTTTCGAAAAAAGTGTTCCCCTAATTTTTTTGAGCAGTGTATATGTGAATTTCTATCTAAGAGTAAACATTCTAGATAAACAATTTTTAAATCTAGCCGCGAAAATATATTTTGGGAACGATGGTTTGAAATCCATCCTACATTACCGACACGGGTCCGTTCACAACTGCGTGCACAATTATTGTTATCAAAGCAATATACCGGGTGAGTAAAACTACAAATAAGTCAAATTTATGTTGGCATTTCTGACGTTCAAATTATGTCCAATTATGTTCAAAATATGTCAAATAAACGACAAATAAAATCGTTGTCAATTATCAGTGTTTGATTCGATATCAAAATCCTAACCTAAAAACATTCAGCAGGAATACAATAATTATTGGTGTTATCTGTATTATTCGTTTGTGTCGATAGGGTGAAATCGTCAACTCGAAGTCGACTCACTTCCCATCGTCTGAGAAACCTATGCTCAACGAGTCTCCATGCTCCGAGTCTCAAATTGGGAGCAATAAGGCTATGAACTCAGTCTCCAGGGTGCTCGCTTGGGACCCGTGGGACAAACTGGGTAGAAAAAGCAAGAAGGAGAACAAGGTAATGTCACAGAATAGTAAGCATACAGAATGGCAACTCTCGGCGGTCCCTTTGATCTTTTTCGGTCAGATTGAATGACCTCGCGCCATGTTGATTTGGGAACTATCAGGACCGGCATATGTAGCATGTAAGGGGCCCGTGTATAGAATTTTATAGTGGATATGTAAATAAATAAATATTTGAAACGAATTAAGTGTTACCTGAATACTTTTCGTTTATATATATATATATATATATATATATATATATATATATATATATATATATATATATATATATATATATTATAATTTAGGGTTTCTTCTGGATATATATATGAAAGTAATGGAGGTACATTATCACCAAATTATTATTGGTGCTATTTTTGTCATAGGTTAAGTAAGTAAGTGTTAAAAACGTTATAATGATGCAGATGTATAAAAGCGGAAAACCGGAAAGGATAGTAAACACAAAAATACAAGGAAATGAACATAAAAACACATTTTGAAAACATATTATTTTTTATTCATGCCGCCATATAATCAACTGTCTTTTTCCTCTACTACTTTTTAAATTCCTATTAATAAATTTTAAAACTAAACTTATTGTCTTAATTGTACTAGTTACACTAAACTATAAACTAATATCACTTAATCTCTACATTTACAACTAAAAAATGTCAATGCACCGCTATATTAATCGCTAATAACCACTGAAACACCGAAATATTACACAACTTCTTACTACGGACCTGTATCTAACGTTATTCAACGAAATCTAGAGATTTAAGACAACAAAGGATGGATATAGCAAACTACAACAGCGATCGTACACAATAGGGTGACGCAATTCCTGGTAAACGCCGATATAATACTCGTTCAACCTAAATGGACACATCTATATGCAATACGTACTTGTTTCCTATTGGACCAAAAGTCTTCCAATATTAACATGGCGTCGTCTGCGCGCGGAGATCGGCGCTAACTTTCCCGCCAACGAGAGTTGCCTTTCTGTAGCTTACTATTCTGTGGTAATGTTAAGTGTTAACTCTTTTTGACGTCTATTGCCTTTTGTGGGACGTTCACAACGTTAGTTGTAGCGGCCGGAGTACGTGGTCAAAAGCGCAGATGGCAGCACCTAAGGGTATACTATCGGTAGCAAAAGTATTGAGCCCTGTATTGAAGGCCCGTAACTCTGAAATGGCTGAACAAAAAAAAATTAAATAAAGTGCGTTATATTCCTGAATCATTTCGACATAACAGGAATGACTATCAAATTTTTCTGCCCATCGGTTTGGCCACGAGCGCGAGAGAAGTAGAAAAACGTACCCGATTTTTGCGGTTTTTGAAATAATGCTCGACTTTCCGTTTTTTTCTCGTAAACCACTTAACAAAAAAAAATTTAATTTTTGGTCAGCCTACACTTTTATTTTCTTGATTTTGTATGTAATAAAGTCTGTAAGCGAGCTTTTTATGGCCGCGGATATCTCAGAAACAAACAATAGCAGGAGAATGCAGTTAGCACGTAAACAATCCTTATTTATTGTGATACTCATCCATTGATGTATAATAAAACATTAAAGTTAAAATTATTTGGCAATCTTTAAGAGTGAAATGAATGTAATCGATTCTGTGCGCAGGATGGTTCCCCTCGGGGAACGGGGATTACGGGCGGGAAGCGATGCAAGGCTTCGCGCGACAATTTTAAACGATCAACTGTCAGGACCGTATTCTATATTTTTGTCATTTTCTCGTTCGATTTTATTTTTGGAAACTAGCATACGTGTTTTTACTTTATCATACGTAGTATGTATTACTTTATCATACGTAGTATGTATTACTTTATCATACGTAGTATGTAAAGTATTGTAATCGTGCCAAAAAAAATTTTTGAGATTTTAGCGGAAATATGTCTTCTTGGGTCCCCTGAACATTTTTGACCAAGGTACAAAAAAATGTCTGTGTGTGTGTGGATGTGGGTGTGTGTGTGTGTGTGTGTGTGTGTGTGTGTGTGTGTCTGTGTGTGTGTGTGTGTACCCGTTTTTTGTGGCGACGATTCCGGAGAAACTACTAAAGGTATCGGGACGAAACTTCATATTTAGAAGTTTCATGGCCAAACTTAGAGCTGAAAAGCTTTCTGTTAAAAAGGGTCCAAAGGAACTGGAGTTTAGTCTTAGCATTTTTGAAAGATTTTGTAAATAAGCCGGCATTTCTGGAATTTCGTCGAAATAGTTAAATAATAAATTAAACTAGAGGAAATTCTGAATAATTTATGACTATGACATTTTTTGGTACAATCAATAGTTTAGCTGCATGAGCAAATTCTATTTCATCGAGATCGGTCGTACTGCATTAAAACTGCAGTAGCCAGGATATGTCAGGTTAGATGTCAGATGTGATTATAATGACGGTAGACAGTGTCAAACGCTAATGCTTTGACAATACTACTGTCAATACTAGTGGACCTGTATATCGCCTATTTAGGTAGATCAGTGAATTCGGTAAAGTCAAAAAAACACAGTTGCCACCGCCAATAAAATTAGGCTTAATAAATGTTGAAAATTTGGTACACAACCAGCCATGAGGTACATATTTCTCTGTTACTCAATATTTGGCGAGTCTGCTGTCAAAATAAATTACAATTACAACTACAATCTTTAGTTTACCCTCAAAACTTTCTTTTATCCCTAAGGTAAAGATACTACTTTTGGAGGGAAACCGCCCAAATGTGAGAGAAAATCCCCCAATCTGGTAACAGTGCACTGCTTTTTTATATAATAGCATGTGGTTGGCTAAGCAACTACAGTATACCGTATATAGATAACGTTATTGAAAAAATTAAAATTGATTTGTCATTTTTTTTCTTTCAGTTAATATGAAAGATGTTTGTCACTTGAAAAAAAAATGATAGATTTATTTTTCCCAATACCGACTTAAATGAACTACAAAAATAAGCTAAATTTGTTCAAATTACTCAATTTTATGCCAAGTGCGGAAGACCTAAACATTGCATTAGCATAATATTTTTAATACTTTATAGTTCTGGTTTTTGTTTTGATATTGGACAAACACTATACAGCCAGATGCTCACTTTTTAAATAAAATAAAACGTAAAATATAAAATAAATTTATAAATTTGTATACCAGTATCTACCTTTCCTCCTTCGTAAAAACAAACGGGAAATATGTTAGAGTACCCTCGTCAAGCAAGATAAAACACACATAATAAAATAATGTGAAAATATTTAATTTAAAATTTATTAATGTCTACTATAAACAAAAAACAATTTAGTTAACAAATGAAATTGATAGAAATCTTAATGATAGATCTAGTAATAATACAATAGGTATATAATACCCAAAACTAATACCTAAAATTAATATTATCTAATCTTGAGATGATTTAACCCATTTAATTGTTTAAGATTTATTGCCTGCACCTCACTGACAAAAAATGCATTTGGTTGCCGTGACCACATGAACTAAATTATTATTTACAAAAATTTAACGTCATACCCAAAGATACCAAAATTTGCATACCACTTGATATGCCCATTCAAATTCATTTGAATTCATAGGTATTAGAAGGCTTGCAGCTTAGAGGGCTTTATCACCCATCTCCAATAAATCATTCAGAAAACAATGAACTAAAATTATTAGTATTTTGTTATACGCTCACGTAAACATTAAATTCCATACCAGTTAACTTCATGTGGTAAACTGAGTGACGTATGCTATAAGTTACCAGACAGACCTATCAATTTTTAGTAACCTTGCGTCATAGCCAAATCTAAAGTACAGGTAGGCACTTTAAACTGCAATATAAAAATGTATCCCTTTACTGTCAACAATGATTATTATCGACTGCGGCCCCTTGGTCTCTCCGGTACTCCCTTGGTACGCCCAATATCTTTTGGGTCGTTTTTCTTAAATAAATAATTGTTTGCCACTTTGTTATGGTAGCTTGTCTACGCAAAGCAAGTTGCTGTTATTCGGAAAGACCTGGAACCATTTCCACTGCGTGTGTACTCTTTTCATCATACCACGTTACCTGCAAAAATATTAAATTAACAAAAGCTACGCATTCTAAACTCAAAACTAACCTCAATGTTGCCAACAAATTGATGAATTCCATATAATTCTCTTACTGTATTTTAATTTAATCTGGAGAAACCATTCGAAAGAACCACGGGCAGTTCAAAGTAGTTTGAAGTGGGTGATCAGCCTTTGCAACAAAAGTTTGCTGGGGACCATATTCCGAGCCATTGGAGGCTTTTTTCAGGCGCCTTTATCAATTCCACACCCTATTGATCTTCTACTACTTCTTGCTCTTGCAGCTAAATTTTGTATAGTGTTCATTCAAACTTATGTATAATTATAGGTTATGTGACGATATTTCACGCCCGCTAGGGGCGCTAGTAGCAGAAATATCTTGTGGTGCCATCTAATATGTAACCTCTCAAGAGTTGTATTCGTATTAGGTTAAAATAGGTTCTGAGCGGTGCTTTCACGTTGGGTTTGAGACGCGAACTTTTCACAAATAACATTCATTGGATCGATACACATTCTTCGAACAAATATTAACGCAAAGGCAAATAATCACGAATTAATAATTATTATTATAGGTTCGACATGCTTATAGGTTTGTCAAAGATTATTTGTGGGTACGGACTACGGAGTTTGTGCTTTTAGGCCCCCGCAGATAATGAAATCGCTTAGCTTTGTACATACCAATGTGAATAGGTTATGGTTGTGTTTTTGACGTTTCTAGCTCGCAGCCATGACGACGCGACATAAACAGCTACTGAAATGTTGAGGTCCTTTCACCAAAATCGCTCGCGTTTCGGAAAATTTAGAAGCAAAATCGCCCGAGAGGCCGTTTTTCGTCGATTTCGAAAACTCACGCAACGTAGAATGGTCCGTTTAGGGTGACGGTCGCGTTTCGCGCGCCCGGAAAAGGTTCCCCATATTTTCCATAAGCAATTAAGATTGGACATTTTGGCAGGTGAAACACCGATTTAAAATCGTTCAATTGCGTTTACTTAATATAGACTAGTGGACCTGTAGACCGCCTATTGGGTAGATCAGTGAATCGGTACATTGCAGGAATTGTTAGACCGCATATACACTGGCTGTCTTTAAAAAATACTTTTTTTGCAAAATCAAACTTTCAAGTTGATATAAAGTTGTTTCTATGGATTCACATATACAACCAAAAAAATTGGCTCAACTAAAAAAAAATAGTCTCGCGCAAGTAAAAGAAAATATAATTTGTCGCAATAAATTTGATTTTCTTTTTATTGTTGCTTTTTCTTTTCAAATTGAATAATTTTAAGAATAAGTATGGTGTGAAATAATAGTATAAAAAATATATTATTAAAATATATTAACAAATTTAGCTTATTTTTATAATCAATGCGAATTACGACGACAAAAAACAATTGTTTTTTTTTAAGTGACAAACATGATCTCAATAAAAATGTAAAACAAATTTAGACACCGTGTGGAAGACCTTGCTTTCAATTGGGCAAAATTTGTCCATAGAGTCAACTTTTTATCTTATAACTTATATAATGTAAATTTTATATTTGTAAATTTAACATTAAGTTATTTTTTATATAATGGCTTGTTGTTGGTCCAGTAACTACAATCTACTCTTGTATAGAGAGCTTTATTGAAAAGAATATTTGATTTGGTTTTCTTTTAGATCTTATTAAAGATGTTTGTTAGTTGAAAAAGAAATAATTGTTACATGGAACACAAAAGAAGCTTCAATTGTTAAAATTACTAAATTTTATGCCAAGTGCAGGAGACCTAAATCTTGCAGTAGAGTATTATTTTTATACTACTGTCACAACCTATAGTTAACTTGAAAACACAACCATAGTTAACTTGAAAAATACTTTACCCTTACCTACTACAAAACAACACAATTGAAAAAAATTATAAACTTTATTCCTTTTCTGAGACTGTTCATATCATATATATTTGTAGAACAATTGCACATTATTGTGTATATATATATATATTGAAGAAGATATATATATATATATATATATATATATATACATATATATATATATATATATATATATATATATAGGAAAGCTGGTTATTCGACGGTAAGATATAAAGGAGAGAGGTATTTGTCGGGCAATTCCGTCATACGAAGATCGAAGATCGAAGAAGCAACCGTATACACGTGTTTCGGACTATTAGTCCTCATCAGTACGGTATAGCCAAGGAGCAAGATGGACACTCAATGGAAAACACTCAAATGGTTCCCTACAGAGGGTGACCACATGTCGCCAATTTGGTGCTTCAGTCCCAACATCTTCAGGATTCGAAGATTTGTTGGGACTGAAGCACCAAATTGGCGACATGTGGTCACCCTCTGTAGGGAACCAAAAAATGGAATATTTACAAACCTAAATATTTCTTCATACCATGTACCTGTTGATTTGAATAGACTCTTTTTCAATAATCGCCCCTGAGAAAACGTTTTGTCAATGTACACCTAGGTGTAACACCACTTTTTAGCCGTAGAAAATGCCACATTTACCTGGCCGTGTGCAAAGACGGGTTGAGATAAATAAATTCTAACTAAATCCAAAGTTTGTCCTCATTTATGGTTATAGCAAAACAGACCTTGATTGAAACCGTCTCTTTGTGATATGAATGGTACGTATGTATATGAAATTGAAAATCTCATGACGGGTTACTGAGACTTACGGTTACCATACGATAAGTGTAGTTCAATAACACTTCTGAATGACCAATGTTGATATAACTTTCTTTAAACGAAAATTAGATTCCGGGTTAGATTCCTTGTTCCTGCAGCTTATTTATCACATCATAGATGTTCCTGTAAAAAACAAATTAAACAAAATTCAACTACATACCTATATACTAAAATGAATAACAATAAATTGTTGAATTCCTTCAAATTCTTCTACTAAATGTTTGAATAGAGGAACAATTCTTGTTTATTTTCTCTGGAATCATCCCCCAGCTGACATAATCGAGTTGATGTTCACATTCTAAGGCTTCTCTCTTGCGCTCTGTCAATTCCCACACTATTTTAACTTTCGCTTTCTTGTAGGGGTTATGGTATGGTAGAACTTGGTTGTATGCCATATGTGTCTTTTGATATCCTTGGACCTGGAAGATCTTTTGTATTTGCGGCTAAATACGTACAAATTAGTCACTGTACGACAGTTTGTTTACATCCTAAAATTATTAATAAATAAGTAAATGTGTACTACAAATAATCTGTAATAAACTCACCTTATTCTATGTATGCGGTTGTTCCTGGAATTTACCGTCAAAATATTAGGTTATGTGGTGTTTCTTGATGTTGGGGCAGTCCGCAGACGCGACTGTTGTACATTGGTGCCATCTAACATATTTCGTCCCAAGCTGAAAGCAATTAGAGGTAAAGTAAACTGCAAAATTTAAATGAAAAGCTAATCATCTCTATTAATTTACTTACTTGTGTTTTCATGCATTCGTACCTAATACAGACAAATGCGAATTAATAATTTGATTAGAGGAAATGTTGTTGTTTATTTTCTTTGGAGTCATCCTCATTTCTGGCATAATGAGCCGATGTTTACGTTCTAGGCTTCTTTCTTGCGCTCTGTCAATTCGCACACTATGTATTTTAATTTCTGCGTTCTTGTAGTTTGTAGGGGCTATGGTATGGTAGAACTGAGTTATATGCCATCTGTGTCTTTCGATATACTTTGACCTGGAAGATGTTTTGTATGTGGGGCTAAATACGTACAATTTATTACTGTACGACAGTTTGTTTACATCCTGAAATTATTAATAAATAAGTAAATGTGTTCTACAAATAATCTGTAATAAATAAATTTCACCATCAAAATATTAGGTTAGGACGTTAGGTAATAGGTGGTGGTTCTTGACATTGGCGCTGTCCGCAGACCCGACTGATGTACATGGGTGCCATCTAAGCTATGTCTCAAACTGTAATCAATTAGAGGTAAAGTAGGCGGCCAAATTTAAACGAAAAGCTAATCATCTCTATTAATTTACTTACTGTGTTTTCGTAGAAGATTAACTGCGCGGTGACATTCGCTATTTGTCAAATTCTACCAGATCATTCCAATTATGATTGTATGTATTGAAGGTATTAAGTACGTATACAAATTGCTTAGCTCTGTATAGATGCCCACTGCAATGTGAATAGGTTATGTTATGATTAGGTTATGGTGGTTGCGTTTTTGACGTTTCTAGCTCGCAGCCATGACGACGCGACATAAACAGCTGTTGGAATGTTGAGGCTCTTTCACCAAAATCGCTCGGGTTTCGGAAAATTTTGAAGCAAAAACGCCCCAGAGGCCGTTTTTCGTCGACTTCGAAAACTCACGCAACGTAGAATTGTCCATTTAGGGCGAACGTCGCGCTCCGCGCGACTGAAATGCGTTCTCCATTTTTTCCATAAGCAATTAAGAATCGATTTTTTGGCAGGTGAAACACCGATTCAAAATCGTTCAATTGCGTTTACTTAATATAGACAAGCTGCGTTCGGATATTGAACACCGTTAAGGTGCGCTTTCATTAGTGCTAATGGCAGTGGTAGTAGACGCCATTATAGTATTTCTAATAGAATTTCATCACGACATGTGAGAAACACTATAATTTCGTCTGCTACCACCGCCATTACCTAGCATTGCCACCAATCGGAACGCACCTTCACACTTCCTACACCCAATAACACGTGTCATTTGGACGGTGTACCCGGTGTCAACGGAGTACAATATCCGAACGCAGCTTTAATCGATTTATCTGTCTAGGTCTACTAGTTTTATTTTAATGCAGACATAGCCGATCTCGATCAAATAATATCTCATGCACCTAAACTATTAATTTTATATATAGTATGATAAAGTCATGTGTCTGGCCACATCAGATTTTTTTCTTTATTCGTGGAATTGTATACATATTCTGTTTTGTGATTTATTATTACTTCGCAGTATTATTTCTGCCGAAAATCAGTTGTTTTTTGCTTGTAAAAACTGAACCGATGGAGCAATCTTGATGCTTTCAAGATTAAAAGCATTAAAATTAACGGAGGAAATTCGGAAAAACCGGAAAAATCCGAGTTTCTTAAAAAATTCTTAACTCCGCCATTTTCAAAGTAGTCGCGCAGGCTTTTCGCGACAAAGTAGCGATTGGTGGGTGCTTTGAGTGTGCACATTGCACAACCCAGGCTTTGTCCGATGATTAGTTTTTACACAATTGCGATTGGAATTTTTTTATGCAATTTGGTTCGGCGAGCCTGGATGCGTCGGAGGTGGTCCGATTTTAATTTTTTTAAACATAGGTATTTCAAAAGTGGAAGTATTGTGCTACAAAACGTCTATTCTGATTTTGCGTTAAAATATTGCGAAATAAGCGAAAAATGCTTGCAAACATGACCGAAAATTGCCGTGCGCTCCAAAGCCATCGAGTAGTGGGGTAGGCGGCCGACTCGGGGAAGTGCGCAGCGCGCCGAGATTACTATAGATACGCGCTTCCCAGTGTCGGCCGGCTACCCCCTCTACTCGACGGCTTTGGAGCGCGCAGCAGTTTTCGGTCATGTTTGCAAGCATTTTTCGCCTATTTCGCAACATTTTAACGCAAAATCAGAATAGGCATTTTGTAGCACAATACTTCTACTTTCGAAATACGTTAAAAAAATTAAAGTCGGACCACCTTTGACGCATTCAGGGTCGCCGAACCATATTGCATAAAAAAGTTCAAATTGCAATTTTGCAAAAACTAATAATCGGACAACGCCTGGGTTGTGCACACTCAAAGTATCCATCAATCGCTACTTTGTCGCCGAAAGCATCCGCTACAGCTTTGAAAATGGCGGAGTTTTCAGAGTTTCCTCCGTTAATATTCATCCAATCCCATGTAGGGTTCATTTTTTTCGTCTTTTCATTCTCTACAACTCGTCTGTTGAAAGCATCAAGACTGCTCCATCGGTTCAGCTTTTAGAGGCGAAAAACGAAAAACAACACGATTTTTTGAGGTTTTTTGTTTATAACAAATTAAGAAATGATATTTGCGAGTAGGAAACACATCACAATACATCTACGGACTGTTCCACGTGGCCTGGGACCGTCAGCTTCCTGCTAGTATTTTTGTCACGCAAAAATCTCTATTGTCTGGTCTAATACTATTTTTGTCACGAAAAAAATCTCTATTGCCTGGTCTATAGGAGCAGAAAATTTTGATAGTCACTCATGTTATGTAGAAATAATTCAGGGGTATGATACACTGTATTTAAATTTTTTTTTGTTCAGTCGTTGCAGAGTTACAAGCCTCCAAACACAGGGCTCAATACTTTTGCAGCCGATAGTAGTGTTATGTTTGTCCAGTTTGTTGCCTAACGCCCTAACCGAACAACCTGTCAATTTATTTTTGGTCATTTTTAGACCTAACTCTTGAACTGATTCTTTTATAAATCGATATGATGACGTTTTTGTTTTAGAGAAGGAAACGGGAAAAGTCTCCATCTGGCGAGAATACATCGACACCAGCTAGTAAGGACCACACGTCCGGAGACGAGTTGCGAAATGGAGAAACGTCGGGAGGAAATGGAAATGGAAACGTCATGTCGATATCGGCAGAGAATTCGGTCAGCGTCAGCCAGGAGGGGGACGAGTACCACCAGGTGGAGCCCTACGCTTACCAGCCGTACAGCGGGAAGAACGTGAAGGCCGTGGAGTTTATCAACGAGGTGATGGTGGTGTACATTACTGGCGATGAGGTCGTCGGGGAATCGACGGAACCGCTCAAGAAGGAACTGGACCAGCAGATTAGGAATAAGGAGATGAGGAAGGGACACTATCCGGCCACCCTGTTCGGCAGACGGAAGTTCGAGGAAGACTACATGTCCGCTTGGTTAAAAAAGTGATGTCTGTATTGTGCTAATTTTTAATCATATTTTATATTGTAACGGAGAACAATTACACAAATTTTACAAGTTATGTATACGGTCTTTTGTAGGTTCTAGGTGTTCTTTAGGAGAAATAAATTTGCAACCGCTTATTGTACTTTGGTGTCTTATTTTGACTTTTTTTCTAATCAAATTCAAATTTTTCAAGATTCAATTAAGATATGTAACAATAGAAACCACATCATCATTTTCATGGGCAAGAGACAATAAACAGAAGGCTGAAATTTTTGCAGAACATCTAACAGAAATTTTTAATTACCTAAGAAAGATATTGTTATGCTGACGTACCTAATAAATGGTCGTTCAGATTAAAATACGTCCCACATGTCTGGAAAGTAGCAGAAGTTATCATGATACCAAAACTAGGCAAACCACCGACCGAGGCCAAATCATATCGCCCAATATCACTGTTACCAATGATATCGAAGCTCTTTGAAAAGTTGCTTCTAAAGAGAATGAAACCTATCATTGAGAGAAGAGAACTAAGTCCTAATCACCAATTTGGTTTTAGAGAGAAGCATTCCACTATATATCAAGTCCATAGAATAACAGATATCATAGAGAAAGCATTAGAAGAAAAGCTTATTTGCTCAACAATCTTTCTTGATGTGACACAAGCTTTCGATAAGGTTTGGCACGAAGGATTGATACACAAACTAAAGAGTATGCTACCTTTACAATACGTCGAGCTGCTAACATCTTATATATCTGATAGACTATTCAGAATAAAACAGATCGATGAATACTCGGAAGTAAAAGAAGTCAAAGCTGGGGTACCCCAGGGTAGTGTATTCGGACCAATTCTCTATCTACTATATACAAGCGACCTTCCACAGATGGAAAATGTAACAGTCGCCACATTCGCAGATGACACGGCTCTAATGGCAGTGGGGTCAACTATTGGTGAATCTACCAGGAATCTTCAACAGGCTAGTAATAAAATATATAAATGGACCAAAAAATGGAAGACCAAGCTCAACGAACTGAAATCTGTCCACATTAACTTTACAAACAAAAGAATCGAGGACATACCTCATGTCAAGATTAACGAGGCCATAGTTCCATGTGCGAACACTGCAAAGTATTTGGGTATGACACTGGATACAAAGCTTAGATGGAAAGAACATGTTAAGAAGAAAAGAGTAGAGCTTGGCCTCAAATACAGAGAACTGTACTGGCTTCTGGGAAGAAACTCTCAGTTGTCAGTACAGAACAAACTACAAGTTTACAATCAAGTACTAAAACCGATTTGGTTATACGACATCCAGCTTTGAGGCTGCGCAAAAAGCTCCAATATACAAGGAATCCAGATTTTCCAAAATAAAGTATTAAGGAATATGGTTAACGCTCCTTGGTACATACGGAATACTGACCTGCACCGTGATCTTGGTGTCCCACAAGTCATCCAAGAGATAAAAAGATTCGCCACTAAGCATGAATCTCGCCTAAGCCATCACGTCGACGTAGAGGCCCTGCAGCTACTGGACAACCAGAATCTAGTGAGAAGACTAAAAAGAACTAAACCCTTCGAACTAGGGAATCAGTGAAATGTGTAAAAAGCAGAGCACAGTGAGTGAAGTGTTAGTGCTTCTTGTTTGGGACAAAGTAAATATAGGGACATCAGTGGATAGCCTATTAGAGACAAGTACCTAGTTTTAAGAATTCAGAGTTAAATTGATGGTTAATCTTTTAGATTAGTTTCAATATGCTAAGCATCCTTTGCTGATTAATAAAAAAAAATCATCAGTTTCAACCATGAACTTAGTTCAAATACAAAATCGGCATTTATTTATATTAAAAATCAATGATGGCGCCTGGGCTAAAAGCGATAGAACCTTTCTAAATTGAAAATGGTAAACATTACCTAAATAAACCTGGAAAAGTAGAATAGTTTGAGCAATTATTTCACTTGAAAAAGCGATTGCATTGTCAATTAACATTAACAAACTACCAGAGAAATTTTTAAAAACTAAAGCTGGACGAGTTCCTTTCAAATAAATATACAGCATATCCCCAGAGGTACACAGACGAAACGAGTTTTAATTATGATTTTTCAAAAATGGCCAACTCCTAGTCGCGTAACTTAATAAGTAATTCCAGTTTTTATGTAATATTTTGACTAGCTACTATTATATTTAGAAAATTTAGCTTCCGGATTATGCCGTGTGTCAAGATTCGTAAATGCTGACGTTTCGCGAATCATGCTGCTCGCTTCTTCAGAGCTAACTGAATACTGAAGACCTACCAAAGAAATCTCCCTTATATATACCCAGGGATATTATTAACATTTTCCGAAATATTGCCAAACTCAAATCATTCAATATTGTTAAACAATTTTTAATTTAATAAATATATGCAAAGAATCATAACTTAATCAATAATAATACATAATAATGAATAATATCGTTTTACACAAGGATATTTATTTACTGTAGGGAATTATGAACATTTCCTTTTCTTAAAGTTATTATATATTTCTTTACTGGTTGAATTAAATTTCTATTCACCTTTTTAAAGAGTTCATAACAACTGAAATTTTATGTATTTTTATTTTTTTAGTTAAAATATGTGAAAATAAATGAAATTAAATCGGAATAGATGAATATAATGTATTGCTTTCTGAAAATAAATCGGACTAGATGAATATCATGTGTTCCTTTCTGAATATTAGTTGCTATTTTCTAAGTAACAGCAGGAAAAGGTGTAGATGTAAATTTGATTTCTTTGACGGCATGCTGTTTTGGAGGAAAAAAAGACGAGCGTTAATTAAAAACTGCTAAATCAATATTTTAAAAACCAATATTTAAGACGCTGTGTTAAAAATGCCTCCCCAGTTAAAACTGTGTGTTCCACCAAGTGGAGCCGTATGCTATATGTTATAGGCAAAACCGGGAGAGGTGAAGATTACTCATCGATTTCAGCTGTTATTTTCGACATACGTTACAGATTATTTCTAAATATTGACGTGTGTTAAATTGACGTGTGGTCATGAACGTATTAAATTATTTTCGTCGCACGTCTGAAAATGTAGGCGAGACAATACTTATGGAAGTAAGTCATTTTATTTAAGTTGTTACCTCAAAAGACCAATTTTATTTTATTTTTTTTTAATTTAGAGGACTGCTGATGCTTGTGGTGTTACCGTTTCAACAGTATATCGTTCAAAACTAAGATTTCAAATAGCAGAAACAGAAGGTACCTCAATATCTTCACCGCAGAAGAGACGTTGTCGACCAAAGTTTAAATCTGTCGATGTTGACGATTTTACAAAAGCTGCTATACGTCGGAAAATTTACAATAAACATAAGAAACGTAAGTAACATAAATTATGAATATTGCGGAATGCTGTGTTTTATCCCGGTACAAAATCTGTGCTCCGTTGGTGGTATATACGCAAGGCTATATTTGTTACTATTATTATTATTGCAGGTGACTGGAGAACACTGGATCAAACGTCTAGACCACTCAGAAAAGGAGGATGAGATTGAAGAAGAACATGTTTTTTTTTTATATATATATTTTATTATTATTTATGTATGTATATACATGTACTGGACAATGTTGTCGAAGAAGACCACGTTTTTTTAAATATAATATATATTATTATTTATGTATATATGTTATATATTTTATCAAAATAAAGTAATTTTCAGTTCATATTTCTTTTAATCCATTATCAAAACACGTATTAAAAACATAACCTCACATTTACAACAAACTACCACCGTTTTGTGAAATACTTATCGTGAAATATTCAGAAATGAATTTCAAAACATTTAATAATGTCTACACAAACAGAAAAGAAACTCCAAGTTTAAGCACTCAGTCACAAAATGATTATTTCTGAGTTAATTCCAACCGCACAAATACACTGTCTTAAATGGGCTAGTCGGTATGTTGTCACTTTGCTTCTGTTAAACATGGTAATGATGGATATATAAATTAGATAGGATATTATCACAATTAAATGACCAATGATAGTATTTTTAGTAATTAAATATGTATTAATCTTTAACGAACTACCTAGTAGGCAACCAAATATACACAGCAATAGAACCAATCCGCGCGGTACGTCCATATCTTGGTTCATACGACTTTAAGCGATGAGTCAACTTCACCTCTCCCGGTTTTGCCTATATTGAGTTATATCTTAGTTACTAAAAATCGCCGCGAGTTGAGCTGGCGTCATCGGTAATTGTTTGATCATTATCGCTTAGCAACGGTAAATACGTCAAAATCTGTTGAATAACAAACATGGTTAGAAGTAAGTAGCAAAATGACATTTTAAAATTGAAAAGGGAAATAGGCGATATTCAATAATTTTTAGTTACAGAAGAACTAGTTCGAAAAAAATCAGAACACAACGAATGCATTATTGGCACTTTAGAAGAATTGTCTCTGCACCAAGAAGATGTAGAAAAGATCGAACATTTGGGAAACTGGTGTAAGAATTTAGAGATTTTATACCTTCAAGCTAACTTAATTTCGAAAATAGGTAGGCATTTTTTTAAGTATCGAAAAATATTAAGTATTTTTAATGTTTTGTGAAGAAAATTTGCAGAAATTAAAGAGCCTGAAGTATCTGAACTTAGCCATAAACAACATCGAGAGGGTCGAGAATTTAGAAAAGTGTGAATCATTGGAAAAACTCGATTTGACCTTGAACTTCATCGGCGATATTTCTAGCATATCTTCCTTGAAACATAACTCAAATTTGAGGCATTTATATTTAACTGGAAATCCACTATGCGAGTATTCGCATTACAAAGAATATATAATTGCAAATCTACCTCAATTGCAATCTCTTGACACATTTGACATAACAAGAAGTGAAAAAATTAAGGTACTTCTTTTTCAAAAGATCCTACATGCTCTGTATTAATAAATTTTATATTAAGGCACAACAAATATTAGAGAATATCGCACCAGCAGTGTTGCGTGATCAAGAAATTTACAAGAAGCAACGTCAAGAGCAGATCCGTCGTCTTGCTGACGTGGATAACGACATTCCAGACGAAGAATTTTGGCATAAGCCGTCTGAAAATGCCCCGGAAACTAGGATGGAAATTTCGAAGCGTCAGCGAAAAACAAGAGGCAAAGACGAGAAGAAAGAAAAACCGAAAAAGGAAGTAAGAGTCTACGATAAAAACGGTCGACCTTTAAACATAAATCAAGCGAAGTTGGAGTTTTGTTTTGACGACGCTGACCCGAAAGAATTTGTACTGGATATTGCTGTATATAAGTAAATATTTAATCTTATTTATCTACGACTCACATACAGTGTGTATCAGCCAAATGGAATAAATTCGATAATAAATAAATGGGGGCGTGTTTGAAAAAACGCTCGGACACGTCGATTTGTATTTGTGGTTGCGCATTTTTTTCAGTAAAAACTGTTTGTACAAGGTGTCTCGTGTAACAATGGCCAATACTAACTTTCTTATTTTAAATGGAACACCCTGTATATTATTCAATTTTTTGATTCCTCAGTAAATTCTAGACATATTTTATGTACAATGTCCTATACCTATCTTCAATTGTTTCGGAAAAATTAAGTGTTTTCAGATTTATTTCAAAAACACACTCAATACCTACTTATTTAACATTTAGGTATTGATAACGATAAAGTAAGCAAAAACTATTGGCAAAAACCATTTCAGTGTTCTTTTTATGTACTGATGAAATAAAAACCAAGCTGCCCTAGCCTTAATAAAGTATTGTCTAACTGCATGACAGGAGCTGTCAGTGTTATAGTTATGGTTATAATCTTTTGAATTTCATTAACTGTACATCATAAAAATGGTTCATTTAACAGAAATGCACAAAATAACCATTCTACAAATGATTGGTTATGGAGATAATACACGGACATAAATAGAAGTTGCTAGGTTATTTCAAGAAAAATTTCCAAATTTGCCGCCTATATCCCAAGGGACAATTAGTAAAATAGAGAAGCAGTTTCGCGAGCTTGGACATGTAAGGCAGATAATAAAATCAGCTGGCAATGCAACAAGTAACGATGCCAAATTGGATATTATGCTTGAGTTTGAGGAAAACCCACATACTTCTACTCGACAAGCAGCCACAACGTTCGATGTTAGTCATTCAACGATTTTTAGAACATTAAAAGAAAATAAAATGCAACCCTATAAAATGATACTAACTCACGAGCTCATGGAAGATGACTTTGATAGGAGAACGTATTTTTGCGAAGAAATGATGGCAATGTTAGATAACAATGTCATCCAATTAGAGCATGTTTTGTTTTTTGATGAGTGCACCTTTACGCTTCACGGAAATGCTAATCGTCAAAATTGCCGCTATTGGTCTAGGGAAAATCCACACTGGATGAGAGAAGAACATACGCAATACCCTGAAAAGGTTAATGTTTGGGCAGGAATTGTTGGAGATAATATCGTAGGTCCCTTTTTTACTGATGGCAATTTGGATGGCAATAATTATTTAGCACTGCTCCAAAATAATGTCTTGCCAACTTTGACAAACTTATATCCTGATCCAGCAAACCCACAAGTTCCAGCGAATATGATATGGTTTCAGCAAGATGGAGCACCGCCCCATTACCGAATCAATGTCCGGCAGTACCTCAACCGAATGTTTACCAATCGGTGGATAGGCAGGCGAGGATCGATTGAATGGCCAGCACGATCCCCTGATCTGACGCCATTAGATCACTTCTTATGGGGATATGTCAAAAGTATTGTATACAAAACTAAACCCCTCCACTTAGCTGACTTAAGAAGACAAATAACGCTTGCGATTAGATCGGTTACGCCTGAGATGTTGATTAACGTCCGAAGAAATTTTTATTTAAGGCTAGGATGTTGCCAAGAAGTTCGCGGCGAGCATTTTGAACATTTCCTACATTAGCATTCACTTTTTTGTGTTTTATGTTATCAAGAAATAAACAGTATTATTTATTAGTTTTTTTTCTATCGAATTTCTTTAATCAAATAATTTTACTTTATGTTAATTTTAGAAATAAATCTGGAACAGTTGAAGATAGGTATATGACATTGTACATAAAATATGTCTAGAATTTACAGAGGAATCCAAAAATTGAATAATATACAGGGTGTTCCATTTAAAATAAGAAAGTTAGTATTGGCCACTGTTACACGAGACACCCTGTATAAAAAGTTTTTACTGAAAAAAGTGCGCAACTACAAATACAAATCGACGTGTCCGAGCGTTTTTTCAAACACGCCCCCATTTATTTATTATCGAATTTATTCCATTTGGCTGATACACACTGTATAATAAGTTCATTGCATACGTCTATTAGGCTGGTCCAAATTTATACCTTGGAAAATCTTTTTTTTTGCTGGAGGGCAACGATCCCCCCAATCGGTTCGTTTTCCAGAAAAAAATACCCCTAAATTTGAAAAAAATCGGTTAACGTTAACAAGTGCCACCGAGCACCTCCAATTTCCCATTTAAAATACATTGCAAAAATGCATCTTTTTTTTCACACTTCAGCTTTAGAAAAAAAGTTGCAGAATTTTACAAAGTTACGTGATTTATTATTTTTCTGACAGAAGTTACTGTTATTAGACTATTGACAGGTTTTTTGTCATTTATTAACTAACTTTAAAATTAAAAAATGGTTTAAACAATTACCATTTGTTTAAACAATAATATACGATGTTACGAACTCTCTTTTCCATTTGTTGTAAAAAATTATTAAATTATTGCTTTTTGGTCATTTATTAACTAATTAGCAATTGTTTAAATAATTACCATTTGTGTTACGCACATACACAATGTTATTACGCACATATTTTTCCAATTTTGCAGAAATAATTAGACTATTAGAAATTTTTGACATTTATTAACTAATTTGTAATTGAGTCGGTCGGTTCGAAAACACTACAAGTCCAAAAAGTGAGTTCTGGGAAAATTAACAAAATTATTTTGTCAGTGCAATATCTTGAAAAGTATAGCAGTTAGCTATTTTGTGCCAACAGACAAAATATAAAGTAGTTCACAGAGAATTAAATCTATTACATATTTTATTAATATTTGCATTAAAAGCAGAGCTATGATTAAAACAATCATCATGGACTTGTACTGTTTTTGAACTCGACGGAAAAACAGCGTACATTTTTAACAATATTTGTTTATTCAAAGCATTAAAATAATATTTTTATTATGACGTAGGTATGTATAGTGTTTTTGGCGTCAACAATAAATTCCTTATTCATTTCATATTATTATATTTTCCGAAACGCGTTAGTAATGCAGCAAAGATAAATATGTGCATACTTCGTAATAAAAAACCATCGCGTACTATGCCTCGAAAACAATTTCTTTCGACAACAAAAATGTATTTTTCTGTGGAGTATTGACGGTATGAGTATGTTTTCGTCAAATATTCGAGCAACATTCGGCGTGGTAATTTTACAGCCATAATAGAACATGTTTTTGTCCAACCGGCCGGTCCACTTCGAGAATTTGAAACGTGTTTTGTTAAGTGCACATGTACCTACGATGTTTCGAATCGAAATAACATTTTTATACTCTAGGAATTTTTAAGCGTTGACTTATTTATAAAATATCAATCTCAGTTTAATTTGCTTAGACGAATAATATACTGGGTATTAAAACAACTTAGCATTTTTTTTTATTTCTGCAACGAATTAAATTAAAAATTCTAATACTTCTAGTACTGTTGTTGGACTAAAATTCTTTGTTTTTTTTTTTAAATTAAGGATTATATTATCTAAATAGACACCAGATCTAACGATGCTATTAACTTAACAAAACCGGATACCCAAACAATTTTTAAATGACGATTTGCAAACAAAAACTTGTTTGTTGATTTATCAAATGAATCGGTCGGTTCGAAAACACTACAAGTCCAAAAAGTGAGTTCTGAGAAAATTAACAAAATAATTTTGTTGGTGCAATATCTCGAAAAGTATAGCAGTTAGCTATTTTTTGCCAATAGATAAAATATAAAGTAGTTCACAGAGAATTAAATGTACTACATATTTTATTTATATTTGATGAAAGCAGAGCTATGATTAAAACAATCATCATGGACATGTACTGTCTTTGAACTCGACGCAAAAACAGCTTATATTTTTAACAATACTTGTTTATTTAAAGCATTTAAATAATATTTTTATTGTGATGTAGGTATATATGATATAGGATTCGCATTAAACTTATTTCCCGTAAAATTTGAAGTTTGATAATTAAAAATGTCATGTCAGATTTTTTAAATAAATTCAAAATGGCGGATTATACATCATTAGTCAAAATTACTGGAACATCTTAGTAATTCTTTAACCGTAAAGAATTTCAAAGAAAAATTCAAACAAAAGTTTTTTGGTTTTAAACAAGCTATATATTTTCAATATACGGATGTTCAATTTATTCTGAAAATTTGGTAAACTTTTGTTTTTCTAATAGAACACCCTGTATATTTAAAAAAATTTATTCTAAGCATTTGTAAGAATCATTTTTTATAAAAATCATCTTTGAGTTATGAGCAATTAACCGATCATTAACGGATAAAAAAATAAAAAAAAATCAAGAAAAAATAACTAAACTATGAAATAGCATAATAAATTAAATATTCAAGCTGGAAAATTAAATAAATGTGTATGTATGTATGTGGAAAAATATTCTTAATTTGAAGTCCAGGAATTTTTCAGTTGGAGAATTATTTAGGTTTTCGGTAATTTCGTCTATTTTTGATTAATTGATCATAACTCAAAAATAAGGCATTTTATAAAAAATTCATACAAGATTCTTGAATTAATCTTAGAATTAAAAAATGTAAAGTTATACAGGATGTTCTATTTGAAAAAGGGAAGGTTACGAGATATCCAGAATAAAATGAACATCCCTGTATAATAAAAATACATTTAAGCGATAGATAGTTTAAAACAAAACAACTTTTACTTGAAAAATGTTTTGAAATTGTTTGCAGTTGGAAAATTATTTAGGTGTTCCGGTAATTTTGGCTAACCCTATACATAGTATACATATATGGCGATATGATAGAGTATGATATAGAGTTTGATGATTATATACATAATAGTATTAAATGTCCTCTTCTACGGTGGTAGTCACGTGGTAGTAAAATTCTAAATTTTCACCAGTTGCATACTTGTGGACTTTTTTAATATTACTTATCTTTTTGATATTGATATTCATATTGATTACTTTGGCGTACCTTAACAACGATTTGAATGAAAATTACGAAGTTGGGGAATGTTTACGACTGATATCAGTAGAAACTGAGTAGAAACGCGTTGCATGAGCGAGCAAAAAAGCACTGTTCTGGACTTGTTTTTTCGCCCAAGCATTCTCTTTAGGTCTATTCGATAGAATAAATCATAGTGAACATTTTGGCTATTTCAGTTCAAAATGGCCAATTTTGGACTTCAATCATTCAATCAATTGTTTAAACACACATTTACGGACATATTTGTTACATTTATTGTAGAAACTATTAGTAGAATAGTATTAAATTATTGGCATTTTTTTGTCCTTTATTAACGAATTTGCAATACTTTAAACAAGTGCCATTTGTTTAAACAAATATATATATATATATAGTTTTTTTGGGTCCCCTGAACATTTTTGATTAAGGTACAAAAAAATGTCTGTGTGTGTGTATGTGTGTACCCGTTTTTTGTGGCGACGATTCCGGAAAAACTACTAACGGTATCGGGACGAAACTTCATATTTAGAAGTTTCATAACCAAACTTAGATCTGAAAAGTTTTCTGTTGAAAAGGGCCCAAAGGA
Organism: Aphodius sticticus; assembly: GCA_963966075.1. NCBI lineage: Eukaryota > Metazoa > Arthropoda > Insecta > Coleoptera > Scarabaeidae > Aphodius > Aphodius sticticus. The sequence continues at coordinate 108,223,870 of OZ014506.1, forward strand.
ACTGGAGGTTTAGTCTTAGCATTTTTGAAAGATTTTGCTCCGCTCTTTTCTGGAATTTCGTGGAAATAGTTAAATAATAAAGTAAAGTAGAGGAAATTCTGAATAATTTATGACTATGCAATTTTTTGGTACAATCAACAGTTTAGCTCCATGAGCATCGACTTATATGTCTAGGTCTACTAGTTTTATTTTAATGCAGATTTGGCCGATCTCGATCAAATAGAATCTCATGCAGCTAAACTATTAATTTTATTTATAGTATGATAAAGTCATGTGCCTGGCCACATCAGATCTTTTTTGTAATATGGGAGGGGTTACGATATCGGTCAAACAAGTATTGTGGTTGCAACACTAATGATTATTATAGGTTATAATTGAAAATTAGTTAACTTTGGCAAGAAAAAAAAAGACAAGAAATTTAATAATAATTTTTGCCAAAAAGATACATCAGTACCATTGTATATTTTTGTTTCAACAAATGGTATTTATTTAAACAATTGCAAACTAGTTAATTAATGACAGACAATGCCAACAACCTAATTTCTCAAGAAAAAAGAAAAATATGTCCATAACATTGTATATTTTTGTAAACAAATGGTATTTGTTTAAACAATTGCAAATTAGTTAGTAAATGACCAAAAATGCTCCTAATAATAATTTCCTTTAAAAAATAGAAAATATGTCCGCAACATTGTATATATATTTGTTTAAACAAATGGTATTTGTTTAAACAATTGCTAATTAGTTAATAAATGGCAAAAAAAAAAAAATTTAATAACTAATAACAAAAGATGGAAAAATATGTTCGTATCATCGTATATTTTTGTTTAAACAAACGCTAATTGTTTAAACAATTTCAACCTAGTTAATAAATGACAAAAAATAAGTCAATAATCCAATAATAATCACTTCTTCCAAAAACAATAATAAAACACGTAACATTGTAAAATTGTGAATTTGGGCAAACTTTTGTCTCATATTTAGGGTACTATGGGTAGGGTAAGGGGTGGTGAACAAAAAAATAGTGGTTGTCGATTTGTTTCTTGGGGAATTCTGAACAATTTCTGGGACTTTAAATGGGAAATTTGAGGTGCTTGGTGACACGTTTTAACGTTAACCGATGTTTCTCAAATTTGGGGGAATTTTTATTCTCTGGAAAACGAACAAAAGTTCGTTTTTTGGACCAGCCTAATGACTATATAATCCCTACCATAATACACACTGATGATTATACATAACGACTTCATTATTTGAACGAACTGTCATCATTATACAACGCTAGTGTCAAAGTCTGTCAAAACCTACGTGGATGACACTTATGTGACAGTTTGCCTCACCATCATTGACAAATACATTTAAAATATTTAATATAAAATAGAATTTGTGAGTCGTAGATAAAACGTCGTATTCGACTCGCACACAACGGATATAAATCGCTCGCATGTTTACACGTTCATGCTTGCGATTTATATCCTTAATTATGTGCTCCTCAAATAATATACTATAATGAATGCGATTAATAAGTTTTATTTTTCGGTAGATATCTTGACACTAATTTCATCGATGTTGATGTCCAGCCTATTTATGTTAGGGTCAACATAAAAGGGAAGATTTTTCAATTTGTTTTATCGGAAGAAGTGCATACCAATAAAAGTACTGCGCAAAGATCGCAGATTACTGGGCATTTGGTCATTCGAATGCCTAAAGTCAGTTACGATCCAAAGTTATCTAAATCGTTCCCAAAGAAAACTGAAGAAGTTTTACCTGCAACCAGCGAGGATGAGGATAATAAAACAAGGTACAAATATATATATATATATAGATAGATAGATATCTTTATTTCCATATGGTAAATATAACTACATGGACAACGTCATTAAACAATAAGCAAAAAGCAATATATAAATGGGTAAGAATACGGTTACATGGTTTTAGTGAATTGAAAAATTCTTCGACTGTGTATAGCGCCACCTTTGATAGAAGTATTCGTAGGTCCCTCTGTATACAGGGTCCTGCAACTCAGCTCCCGTCTTCTGTAGCTCAGTTACTAATTAACCTAAGAGTTTGAAATTTTGCAAGCTTACCCTGTACTTCAAGGTACATTTCAAGAAATTATTTTTGATTATACAGGTTGTCCCAAAAATGTGCAACGCCAACGTGATACATTTTTTTAAATTGCATGCTATCTATTTTTTTACACATTTGGAAGCCTGTTATGGTTGCCTACATACCACCAAAATTTTATTGAAATCGGTTGAGCGACTGCAGCGCAAAATAATAAAAACAAAAAAAAATTGATTTTGCATCGTTGGCCTTAAAAATCAAGAAAAACCACAAATTGCACCTCGTTGATAAAATTTTGCGACGTCCTTATTAAGTTAGATCTAGTAGGCCCGTTAACCAAGTGTCATTGATCCAAATTATACAGGATGACCAAAATCTAGTGTCAAACTTGTCAAACTTCAAAGCGTGTTATTGTTCTTATTTTAAATTGGAACCCATACATTTTTTTAGGTGAAACGATGCAGAATTAAAAAATAAACATTGATTCTAAATACAATCCCATCACAATTCCCAATATTTTAAAAGTTATTCGCCAAAAACTCATTTTTCAACGTTTCCAACGGCAATTGTAGGTAATAAATATCGTACGTGGCGTTGAAAAACAATTTATTTCATAAAATATAACACAGAGAAGTATTTTAGATTTGAGTGTACTTAATTAAGTTAAGGAAACCTGTTAAACTGAAATTAAAATAAATTTAAAATACCTATTGTCATTTCTGAAAAAAAAAAACATTATAAAAAGCCTTTTTTTGTGGGCTAAAATACCCCAAAAAAAAACATGTCGCAAGACTCATGATAATTTGACCCTTTTATATATATATATATATATATATATTATTTTGCAACGCATTTATAGACTAAATTTGCGCAAAACTCTGAAAAAAAAACAATCTGCAAATAAAATATCATATATTTTAAGGAAACCTGTTAAACTGAAATTAAAATAAATTTAAAATACCTATTGTCAGTTCTGAAAAAAAAAACATAAAAAGCTTTTTTTGTGGGCTAAAATACCCCAAAAAAACCATGTCGCATGACGCATGCATGATAATTTGACCCTTTTATATATATATATGTATATATATATATATTATTTTGCAACGCATTTATAGACTAAATTTGCGCAAAACTCTGAAAAAAAAACAATCTGCAAATAAAATATCATATATTTTAAGGAAACCTGTTAAACTGAAATTAAAATAAATTTAAAATTAAAAAATATTATTATTAATTAAAAATTTAAATTTTTTCACAAATTTGTCATTTGTAAAAAAAAAACAATATAAAAAGCCTTTTTTTTTAGGGCTAAAATACCCCAAAAAACCATGACGCATGACACAGGATAATTTGACCCTTTTAATTTTTAGGAAGTATGCGTTCCTGGAAATATGTCCTGCTGACGATTCGATGGACTTCAGTAAAATCACTGAAATGAACAAGAATGGGAAGACTTTTCAGGATAACGACGAAGTGCCGCCTTTAGAGTACAGTTAAATAAAAAATAAACAAACGCAGATATATAATTTCAATTATTTATTTAAAAAAAGCACGTATATAATTTGTACAGATGTATAAGAGCATTTGGGAGATAAATTGTGGTTTTACAATGCGTTAATTGTTAATGCTACTATTCACACATAGTTTCTCCAAAGCGCAAAAGCAGATTTTCCGCAAAAAATCTCCTTTGGGCGCGTTTGAAGCGGACATGAACATTTTTTTTTTTTTGGTATAAGCTCGAATACGATGTTGCTTCACCTCTTCTTATTTTGTCGTACACATGTATACGGAATTACTAATTACCGATCGTACGCTATTTATTTATACTTAAACTTTGAATAAACAACACTCCGTGTACTAGTTATCGTCTTTTTTTTTCTAACCTCCAATGCTAAATATCCCAGAAGATAAACTAAAAGTTTTCGTAACAAACCGTTCCTTTAAAATAAAGTGAAAAATTAAGTACGGGTAACTTGAAATTATTTTTTGTTGTGGTACTTTTGGAACGGCCCGTATGTAGAGACCTAGTATTTTGACATAACCTATAAATTAAGATCTACAGCTACTAACATGGCCCAGTAAAATTAGGGTTCCGCTTCGGAAAAATTCAAAACCAGCTGGATTGTTGTATATATATTGTATACCTTTGGTTGCACATTTCAAATACCGTGCTAATGTATTCATGGTCAAAGATGACTACTACTAGTTTTTGAAAAATCCCAAAAAAAAACAAATTTAAATTTTTTATACAGAAAATAACAATCTGCGTCACTAAAAAGTACAGAGTAATTTTAAGTGGACTCATATTTCATGATACTTTAGATTTTATGATAAAACAATAAACATTGGCTGCTTTCGATATATATTTTTTAGAAGAAAAATTAACCTTCCGACCTACAAGAAATGGTCGGAAATGGTCAAGTTGTTGTTAAAGTTATTATACTAATCAGCAAATACTTCGTCAAAGAAGAAGTCGATGAGATGAATTGTAAATATCGTGGTCAACATAACCAACAGATTCATAACCTAATTAATTATAGTACGATTTCCTGCACGGTTTGCTATTCAATTCATCGTTAAAGTTATTATACGAATTAGCAAATAGTTCATTAACCATTGATGTATATAAGGATTACACGTATGGAGTTATATATTAATTATTTTCAGTATCTTATAGCTTATACGCATATCAAGTCTCCATAGTGGTCTAATGTAACTCCATTAACACACTTGGCGTGCATTTATTTGTTACCTTACGCCACGTAAATGTACAGACAATCCAATCGGTAAATATTTCCAAAAAGACTGACTTAGGAGTGATTTTGAGCAATATCAATGTCCTCGACTTTATTTATACAAGTTGGCGTAAAAGTCATCACCGTATTTTCGTAGCTAATAATTCTGGTTATAATCAGAGAGCGGAATTTAATCTACCTGCAATCCTGCATTTGTAAGAGCGGTATTATTTGTTTCTAGTAGGCTTTCTAAATGAATGATGCGTACTTCACAGTAGAGATGAATATAAAAGTTTTTTTACAAACGTAGCTATAAACAAATAATATATATATTCCAAAATAAATAAATTCCAAATCCAAAAGAAGTGGACACTTTTTTTTCTTCAAAATTTTGATTCTTAATGGTGCCTGTCGAGGCCTCAAATTCACATAAGAAAAAGCATGGGAAAAAGACATTTATTGGTATTTTTCGAATAATTGTTCGGGGTTTAGGAAAACTTAAGACTAAAGTTATAGGACTTGTAATGGACTTTCCAAGGAAGAATTTGACCTATCATACATATGGATTTGATGCCCCCAACCCACCCCCACAGTGCCCTGAAAACTACCCTTAAAAAAATGTAGATTCTTCAGAAAATTGACCCTTAATATTTCATTCTCTTTTTTTCTCATAGAAATCATTATTATAAGTCTAGTGGGATGTTTATAAACATTTGTCAGTTGATTTCCATTTGTTTAAACAAATTTTATTTGTTTAAATAATACGTTTTTCTCGAAAATCCGTCTGAATTCTGTTTTCTGAGTTCGATTTGGCAGTTTATTACCTTAGAGTGACATTATTCATTAAAAAAAATCCTCCTATTGTCTGAAGAATAAATTATTATGCATCTTCAACTTTTTTCTAATAATGGTAGAAAATTCAGCATTTTTGAGAAATTAACTTATAAATTTCATGTTCGAGATATCTTGCCTATATTATCTAATAAAACCACATTTGGAAAAACATTTTCAGACAGCAACAAATCAACTTTATCTTGCGACACACAGTGGTAGGAAATAAGAATAAGAAATGCAGAAAGAAATATGATTAATAAAATTGGTTGACTTAGGAAATTTAATATTTTTTAAAGAAATGTAACTCCCCAATTTCCCGAAAAAAGGATTTTAAATCGATTCAATTTTTTCGAATAAATGATATAGAAAACAAATAATATCTTACTTAATAATGATTTGAACCAGGTCCCTGGTTCAAATCCAGGTTGTGGCTGTAATTTTTAATTTATTTTAAAATTTACACACCACCTGTATATCACCATTATGCATTTGAATAATATTTTATTATTTAAACAATGGAAATTATCTCAAAATATAAATGATGTCACTTGACAATAACAGTTGACCAGACCGATCTAAAAACAAAATGAAAATTATAAGTTAATTTCACAAAAAAACTGAACAACAGTCGAAAATTAATAATCATTGATTGTTTAATAAATAATGTTACTCTAAGATAATAAACTGCCATTTCGAACTCAGAAAACAGAACAATTATTTGAGAAATACCAAAAAATGTCTTTTTCCCATGCAATTTCTTATGTACATTTTATGCATCGATAGGCGCCATTAGAAATCAAAATTTCGAAGAAAAAAAAAATACCGTTGCTTTCTATCATCACAAAAAAATTTTTTATGCATTTTTGAACCACGTTAGTATACATATAATACTTATTCAAAGTATAAGCTAAAGAAATGAACAATAAAAAACTAACCGCACTTTTAACAATATATAAACAACAGTGTTCTTACATATGGATGATTGCAGGTAGATTAAACTCCGGTCTATGATTATAACCCAAATTATTAGCTAATAAAATAGGACGATGAGCTAACGTGTTTAACAAAAATAGATGAAATAGCAGCCCGTGCAAGAAATCGTACTATAATAAATTAGGTTATGTCTGATGATTACATTTCTTTAAAAGCTGGGAATTTGGTGCTACTTATGGTGCTTTTAATTTTTACGCAAAAGTTCAGCTGAGTTTGAAGTTTTCCGAAGTGTTTACTAGACTAATTTCACCGGGTCAATAGGACCCCTTAGAGATGGCATCGACGGAAAGTCGTCGTAAAATAAATTAAACAGACTTACGGCGTTGAGATTCGACGTTATTATCTTTTGTTTCCCGATGACGGAATGTCTTCTATTGCACACTCACTCGATAGATTTACAAAGAATTGCGGATACAGAAATGCCTCTAGACGAACTTTAAACGTTCGTTTAATAAATCTTTATTTAAAACTATATTTATAGATATACGTTGACACAACCTTCTGTTTTTAATTTATCGAAGAAAATACACACAACGAAAGTTGTGTTATTTGCGATATTAGAGGATGTACAAAACCGAAAAATAAACAACCCAAGTTATAAGTGATAAATTTGCAATTAATGAACGTAACCCGGAACTGTTATGGGAAACGTCCAGTAAACGTAGATGAGAAACAACCTATACAAAGAGCTAAGCGTAACGACAGTTAAAATGCGAAAGATGCTCGGAAAAACTCGGAAATGGAAGAAAACAGCACCCTATACGAATCAATCGATTAAAACTATACAAACACAAAAACAAACGAGCCACTCGTGTCTTTTCCTTCCGTTTTATTAACCTAAAAACTACTCGAAAAACAAAAAATGGAAAAAACAAAAAAGTATCGTGGGGGCAAGCGTGCGCTTAGCGAGCGGAAGCGAACCGGTTCGAACGCGTCTCGCGTCTCTGTTTGTTCGTCGTCCCTTTCCTTAATTAATCTTTATTATAATATGTATATGTATAAATTAGTTCGTCGAAGAGTTTTCGGTGTACCTAATTATTGCAGCACGATTTTGTGTTGCTCGACTGCTGTCTCCTGTCAACCATCACCCTGTCGATGTGCTCTCCCGGTTCTCTGCCAGCCGTTTTGTCTAATATCGCCTCCGCGAGCTCGTTGAACGCCCGCTCGATGTTGATATTCGCTTTCGCTGAGGTCTCCATAAACCTGATGCCGTGTTCTCTGGCGATCTGAAACATTTTTAGTCGTAAGTAAGCTGGAAAATAATAGGTGTGTTTTATTGCCACCCGTGTGCAGTTCGTATCTATTCCAAATGATTCTCTTTTGAAGTGAATTGAACACGAGTAATAAAACGCATTTGAGTGTACCTATCGCGCGCGCGCATACGCATTCGTGTTACGTGTAGTTAGGCCGACAGCTTATGTTTGTATCGGACATTTTGCATAAGACTTATGCAAGGAGTTAAGTATGAATTGCATATGAAGCCGTCTCACCAACGAAAACAAATACACATAACCTCTCCGAGATACAAACGTAACATGCATGTGACTGCAGACTGATACCTTCCTCCTATTGGCTGATTTAATTTCAATTCATTTTGAATACAACTGATCATCTTTTCCGGCTTGTCCTTCAGGGGTGAAGGGGGAACTGAATATGATCAATTGAAATCTATTCACTTTCATTTTGAATGCGCAATAAAACGCTTTTTGAGACAAGTGAATACGTTTCAAAATGAAATGAACTGATTACCAGTGGCAATAAAACACACCTAATATGGGTAGTTCTGTTCCATACTGTTCTATACACTGTGAAATAACAAGTTTAGATTTTTCTATTAGAATAATAATTAGACATTTGAAATATTTCTTTAAAAACTAATTGCTTATTTTGTGAATAGTCTAAACATTCTAGATTTTTTATGTACAGCAAAAGTAGACCTAAATAAGTATCTTTTCTTAAGTTGCTCAATCTTAGATTTTTTAAATAGTAGGGTATCAACAAAAAACTGAGATATTGAATTTTGAACAGAGCCTTATAAATATTCATAAGAATTTATTTCTCTGTTATCATTATAAATGATTTATCACATTGTTGTTTGGCAGTAGATTTAAAGCAAATTTTCCGTTAATATTCATAAATTTTTGTTTAGAGCTTTGCTATTTGATTTGAATAATATTGAATAGCGGAGATCCGACCTTGAAACAGGGTTTCTAAAACTCTTACCAAGAGAAGTTAGCGGCGAAACTTGGTAACCTAATAAAATTACAACCACCATGATACCACCAAATTCCCTGTTTTTAAGGAAGAGAAAGTCTATGAATAGGGTATTCCGGTCATGTCAAAACTTAAGCAGATATTCGGTTTAAGCTATTGTACAATTTATGAGGATTCATAAAGTTAAGCTATGAGCTTTTTGATTTAGGTTTTTTATGAGACAATTGCAATTAAAAGTGCATTTCGTTTGAATTCACCGACCACCCTCGGAAATACACGATGATTACCGATCCCTAGTAGCGGTGGCAACAGCGGACAGGTCTCGAACAGCTGATCGGCCAAGTTGACGGTTGGCGACCCTGTTGTTTGACAACGAATAAAGGTAACTTTTTTGAGAGATGATTTGATCATTGAAACTTGAAGCCACACATCTCTCATCTCGCTAGTCGGCAATGTAAAGAAAATCTTATCAGGAGTTACTGTTCTACTGCTGTTACAGCCCGGCACAGAACAATGTCGGCGTTGGAGTTTATACATTTTGAACAAGTGTTTGATATAACCTCAATAATTTAAAGCAGGTGTCAACAAACGAGCGATTCTAAACGTTGACACAACAGAAGACAAAAATCTACTACGTGCACCCTAGATATAGCAACGTTGTCAAGTCGCTCACTTTGAGCGGTCTTTGTGACGTCACAAAGACCAATCCTAATTCAAACTTCAAACAACGATTTCTCTTAATTTAAAACAATGTTTGATATTTTACTTGTGAAGTAGCAAACAGTAGCACCCATACTTTGTAAAAATAGACAATTTCAAAAACACCGGAATACCCCATTGGAATGTAATCATCAGGCATAACCTAAGTATTTGACTATTATTGGAAAACCATCTTAGTGTGTTTATTCCTTCACTCTACATTGTAAATGCATTATTTTTCGTAATTATTTCCTCAATATTTCATAAAAATCAGCGTTCAAAATTGAATCACAAAAAGTCCCGCCAAAACGATACTTTCTGTTGTGTGACGTCACCCGATAGTAGACGTCAAATCGGCCCATATGGTCTGTCAGCATCGGCATCGTCGCCGTTTGGTAATTGTGTTGTATGATGTGTTGTTTTCACAATTTCTACATAAAAGTGGGTTATAAATGGTGTATAAATCCACAATGCAGAAATACGTCAAGAAAAACTCCGGATAAACTATTTGTAGCTGTTCCGCAAGATCTGAAACTGCGAAGAAAGTGGTTGGCTCGTAGAAATCCAAATGAAATAAATAGCGGCCAATACAAGTGTTTTTTTGGTGTGAAGATTACTTCGACATAAGTAAAACTGACTAGAATAAGCTATCTATCGTATTTTCGAACCAGGTATATCTGATCTGACAGCTTAAGGTTAGGACTATCCTAACCTACAAAGTTATGCTTACATAGCACTTTAGTGCTATTAAATTCAAACGGGAGATGCATAAGAGCGCGTTCGGATAACCCGGTATTGTACGGTGAGAGTGACGCGCTGCATAATAGGCGGACTAACGTCATACGGCGTTTATCTGCATGTAAGAGAGAGACAGCCGACCCAGGTTATCTGAGCATTGCTCTCCCCATACCCTACCCTGACAAACCGAACGCGTACTAACAAATGACGTCACTGGAGACTGAGCCAATTACAGAGCTTTTTCAATCACGTGATAGGATGAATAGAATAGAAATAAAGCATTTTTTTTTTGAAAAGTAATATCAAATAGTTTTCTTAAACTGTAATCTATTAGGATGACTATAATATATACATATTTTTAATACAGGCAAATACCCTATTAAAACCAACCGTCTTTTCAAAAGATCGTACTCGAAAATAGACAATTTCTAGGAAATTATTATTAGTATGATTTTTTAGTTTGGTTGGTTAAACAGATTTTTGTATTTTAAGCAACATCACACATACTCCTTTAAATTGCTGTGCTGGTGATCAAAACATATTTGTTCGAACAACACATAATTCATTGAATATTACACATTATTTGCATTATTTTAGTGATTAATTGTTATGCCATATTTATTTTAGATAAACAAATTTTGTTTGATACAAGACAAAGTTTATTTCATTATCGTTTATTATATGGATTAAAATTGTATATATTAACTCTTCCCTTTAACATAAATTGTTCAAATATATGCCCTTTGCACGAAATAAATATTCTAAATAACTTTTTATATTTTTTAAAAACATTTTTATCATCTAATAAATTTAGTAAGAAGGACTAAGAAAGATGAATTATATAATAAATAAATCTTAAGGTAAAAAGATAACAAACATATGTTCTAATCTAATGACTGTACAGCACAACAAGATATATCAAGTTTAAAGGTACAGTTTTGAGAAAAAAATACACTGAGCGGCATACTTAAAGGAACGCTTATTTTGCTAAACTTTTGTAATATTGACCGGTTTTCATTATTTTTTAATGCATTTTTAAGAAATTCTTTGAATTTTTTAGAGATAAGCACATACTTTTGTAATTTTTTAAAAACAGACCCTTATGTTGTTTTTTGATCTACTCTCGATACACGCTGTGAAATAACTGTAGAGCATGAGCAAATTTTAAAGTACTTTATTAAAAAGACATCATATGTAGTATGTAAATTATTGTAATCGTGCCAAAAAAATTTTTTGAGATTTTAGAGGAAATATGTCTTTTTGGGTCCCCTGAATACGTTTGACCACGGTACAAAAAATGTCTGTGTGTGTGTACCCATTTTTTGTGGCGACGATTCCGGAGAAACTACTAAAGGTATCGGGACAAAACTTCATATTTAGAAGTTTGATAACCAAAAAAAGCTTTCTGTTGAAAATGATCCAAAGGAACTGGATGTTTATTCTTAACATTTTTTAACGATTTTGCAATGAGTCGCCATTTCTGTAATTTCATCAAAATAGTTAAATAATAAATTAAAGTAGAGGAAATTCTGATTAATTTATGACTATGACATTTTTTGGTAAAATTAATAGAATATTAGCTGCACGAACAAATTCTATTTGATCGAGATCGGTCGTTACTGCATTAATATAAAACTAGTTAGCCAGGATTTGACTGATATTTTCATTCTAATGATAGTAGGTAGTGTCAAACGCTGATGTTTTAACAATAGTTACTGTCATAGTATCAAAATATCTGTCAAAATATCTCATGCAGCTAAACTAGTAATTTTATATATAGTATGATAAAGTCATGTGCCTGGCCACACCAGATTTCATTTCATTAATTAGTGAAACAACCCAACAGACAATTTTGAAAAAAATTAACCATAGATTTTATAAATATTAGGGTATCATAAAAAAACTGAGATTTTGAATTTTGATGAGAGCCATATAAATATTCATAAGAATTTATAAATGATTTATTACATTGTTGTTTGGCAAACTTTAAGCAAATTTTCCATTAATATTTCTGAATTTTTGTTTAGAGCTTTGCTATTTGGTTGAATAACATTGAATTGATGTTCTGTTTCCAAACAAACATTTGAATTGTCGTTATTTTGCCCTTTAGAACAAAACTAAATGCTTGCACAGTATTGTATATTGGCTATTTGTTCACAAAAATATGCTTCACTTATAATGATAAGAAAATGTTTATTGTTAGTATAGCATATAAACAAAATAGTTCAATGTTTCAACGTAATAGACATGAGAATTTACCCATATGTATAACACATGTGACACCAAGCTAAATAAACTAAATTATACTAAAATATATGCCTACTAAATACCGTGATCTATGCCAAATACTTAACAGTCAGATAAAACATTAAAACCAACAAAATTACTCACCGCTTCACCCTTATCTTTACTGACAGTCCTTTTGTCATCCATATCACACTTATTTCCTAATATCATTTTTTCTACATCCTCGTTTGCGTGCTGCAATCAAACGACACACAAAAACAAATAAATGACAATGCCGGAAACAATAAAACTACACTAAATACCTCATCGATATTCCGTAACCATTTGACGATATTCTCAAAGCTTTTCTCGTTCGTAATATCGTAAACTAACATTATACCCATAGCGCCGCGGTAATACGACGTTGTTATCGTGTGGAAGCGTTCCTGTCCCGCCGTATCCCATATCTGCAGCTTTATTTTCTTCCCCCGTAGCTCTACGGTCTTTATTTTAAAATCTATACCTGAAAGCAAAAGAGAAAATTTAAATTTGCCGCCGAAATGACCTCACCCCTATAAATAAACTCCGGTATTATTGGATAAAGCACTAATAATTAGAGGAAAATTTGAAGGATCGATTAAAAACTGAGGTTTATACGTTTTTTTAACGACGTATAAAAATAAACTATAGCTGGAACAAAGGTTATAATACCTATTGTTGAAATAAACGTTGTCGTGAAGGCATCGTCCGAAAATCGGAAAAGTATACACGTTTTTCCGACGCCGGAGTCACCGATAAGTAACAGTTTGAACAGCAAATCGTACGATTTCTTGGCCATTATCCCAAAATTCAACTATAATTGCGAGTTTCTGACGTTTAGTTATTAAATTTCTATGCGGCTATATTCACGCAACACACACGAGGTTCGCCAAGCGCCGAAGAAATACTTTCTACGTTCGATAACAACCGACCAACCAACCTGTTTCATAACTTTTACTTATCGTTGAGGATTTAATGAACATTAATTTATCGCGAAACGCGCCTTGTCATCGATAATACCCATCCGTTAACGATTAACTTATACATTAAACAATATTTACTTTTTTCTTTAGAACCTATTTCTCATTGTTTCCGCTTATAATGTTGTTGAATCTAACATGCTGCAATGCTAGAAATAGATACATATCTAAGCAATTAGAGATTAGATAGATTAACCATCACGTATGCAGATAAGATCTATATTTATAAACAATAAATAGAAAATAATCATACCTATTCTAAGCTATAAACAAAAAGACCTTGTTTTCCTATTTATTTATTTATTTTAAATAACAATAAACAGTGTTTTTAATAATTAAACTACATTATTATCTATTTTTTTACTATTTTTATGTTCAGGTGGGTACGTTCTAGAATGTCTGTGAGTAATTAGGAAATCTGAACGTAATACGTCAATGATGTGTCATGCGCATTGGAAAGTCATAAAGTGTTTAGATTATTCTCGACATCGTTGGACGTTATCGTGTTTTGTAAAGTCTTGTGATCCGGTAAAGTGTCTGTTCGTTTCGTTATTGGATAAAAATAGTTTCTTTAATTCTTGTGGAATAAAACAAGTAAGTTGAACGATAATTATTACAGAATGATGACGGTGTTGACCTAGAGTACTATCATAGCACTGTGCGCTGCATTTGTAGTCGTTATTTTGACGTTTCAGTTGTATGTGTGGGTTTATAAATAACGTGTTTGTATTGAAAGTATGTACTGAATAACATTCAGAACACATCAGCTTCACCGGGTCTCTTTTTAGTGCATGACGTGTTGATATTTCTTGGAATTCTGTATAGACTGCATCCTATTTGTATATATTTTTGTCTTTAGGAGAAATGACGACCTGGAATAATCAGGGTTACCCTCAAAATCCTTCAGGTAAGAAAAAATATCTCTTAAGGGGCGTATACGGTGTTAAAAAGGCGAACTAGCAGATGGCGTTGAGAGATATTGTCGTGTCTAGGTTATGTTAACAATATAGAAAATGAGATTGTCAAGGATATCAACAAATTTTGTTTATATTTTTAGATCATTTCGGTCATTATACGAAATGTCAAAGTTTGTGTTTTTTGAGCGAGTCTAGCATTTTTTAATGGATTACTTCGCTCGGTTATGTTAATTGTTTCTGTGAAATTGATGTTATTACTTAGTGAATGAAGTTAATAATCAAGTGGACATACGATAAGGCAATTCTTAGTACATACTTGATGAATCATCGTAATCTCTATACTGAAAAATATGGATAATATGGATGTATCTTTGCAATATGAGAAGTACACTTTGTAAGATTTTACAAAGTGTAGAATAATTTATTTATTATTTACGAATTCAGTCAGGTGATAATTGTTCTCGTTGTTGGAGAAAATGATTAGATTGTTCTGTATGATTAATAAACATTTTAATAAATCAGAACTAAAATTAAACAAGATACACCAACGTAAAAAAAATTAAAATGTACGTATGCCTAAAATACGTGAAAAATATTGTTTTATTTTGTTGGAAGAATAGTTTTAGTTGAAATTAATTGCTAATATTTATTTTTTCAAAGATGTTTGTATTGTAAAAGAAGACTTTAATGTGTGTAGGCATACACAAGTGTTTCATAATTATTGACGTCAATGAAATTGGTAGGTACCACCTACACTTCAGTATATTGCGCTTGTATCTGTAGTAATTTTCATTACACTAAGTGCTGTGCCGTATTTTTCTAGAAGAATTTATTCTTATAAAGAGTTTTGGTGCTCTGAAAAATCTTTTGGCTAAGTTAGAATCTTGATTAATTTGAAAATTGATTTAAATAGGTAAAAATACCTTTTAGGTATAGAATATTTTACACAAAGTTGATCTAAAATTTGCGATAAAATTCCAAAATGCATTTTTAGGATAGGGATGACATTTGAAAAAAAAAATCGACTTTTTCTACTTTTCTCTTATAATTTAAAAGCTTCCGGGAGTAACCAGAAAATCAAAACATTTTAGTTAAAAATATAGTATCCAACAACAAATTGTCAATCCCTTATTTCATTTGTTTCTCCACATACTTCTAATGGCAGTTCGTTGTGAAAGACGCTGTATATCAAAACGTGCATTTATAGAACTCTTTTAATGAACGATTTTCTATTCACTAAACATACTCATAAATAAACGATCGACAGAAATAGTTATTTAACCAACAAGTATATTAAAAAGAGCGATTAATGATCAAGACTGCTTAACGCTCGAGCGCAGCGAGAGCGTTAATTGTCGAGATCATTAATCGCCGTTTAATATTCGAGTTGGTTACAAAAATTTTTCGTCGACGTATTCTTCTAGCGTCGTCTACATAGATTTTTCTTCGCCAATGTCTTTTTAGGTTATATGACAATTTATGGAATTTGACACTGACAGTTCTAGAGGCGGTATGTTTTGATTGGAAGGTTTCATTTCACATATATTTGATTGGCCAATGAAACGACGTCTTTACGTCGTGTGATTGGCTATAACAAATCATGCATTAATAGAAATCGTGCATTATTAGAGTTGTTTAATAAACGATTTCCTATTCAGTAAACTGATTCATAAATAAACGATCGACGGAAATAGTACATTAACAAACGTAGTTGCCATGATTTGATGTAATAATAATGTTGACTTCACATCAATGTTGAAATTAGAACAAAAGTTAAAATATAAAACTGATGTAAACTGTTCAAATTTGATATCTGTGCATTGAATTAAATATAAAAAAAGAACTTTTTCCTATGACATTTTACATTTGCAAATTTAACAGTTTCTTGTTTTGCAAACACCCGTTTTGTAAATACTTTTATTACTCCCTTTTAATTTAAAAAGGAGATTCTTCAAGTCAGGAGTCAAATGATTAAGTTTTCAAAGAAATAATTATGTAAATCACTTTAGTATAATACTGGTATAATATGTAAATTATATGAATTTTATTACATATACCATATTTGATTATGATTATCACATTGACATTTGATAACATATCTGCATTAGACTTGGTCAGAAATTATGCATTTATGTGCGAACATAAATTTTTGAAATCCATGTTTCTAATAATGTTGAATCACAACTTTAGGGAATTTTTGAGTTACCAATAAAAAAATTAATCAAAATTAGTCAAAATTACCATCTAAATAAGATACCATCTAAATATTTTTATTATGAAAACTTGGTAACCTTTTTTTTCTAATTAAATACCCTGTATAGTTTTTAATTTTTAATTCTAAGATTAATTCTAGGAATGTGTTGTAGCAATCATTCTGTTTATAAAATGCATCATTTTTGAGTTATAAACAATTAATCAAAAGTTATGAACTTTTAAATTAACCATAAGGATAAAAACTAAAAAAAATATGAAGTAAATATAAAAAAACAACTAAATAGAATTAAAATAAATATCCCAACTGCTAATTAAAAGAAATATTTAATGGTTAATTGCTTATAAGCAGTTATAACTTAAAATTCGCGCATTTTATAAAAAAATATTCCTACAAAAAAATTTTAGAATTAATATTAAAATAAAAAAAAAACATTAAACGTATAAGTCGTGTCATTAGAACAAAAGAAAATGGAAAAAAATAATTCCATAATAAAATGAACAGCCTACTGTTGTTATTTTTACCTGTTTTATTTTGAACCTATCAGTGTACAATGTGTTTAGTTTTTCTATTTAGTTGATATTTTAAAGTAACATTTTGTGTATGTATTTTGTGTATAAGTGTATTAAAAATATTTTGTATACTTTTGCTACTTGGAAGAATAAATATTTTAGATTGGCTAAAACCAACAATAAAAAAATGTATCAACGCCATCTGTTAGCATCGTGAATACTGAATAGTTTGCTTGCCCTGTCGAAACGGTATTTATTACACACCGCTGGGGATTATCAGAGCATACAATATTGTATTCGACGTTATTTCACACGTCGCGGGCGCAGCGATCGATTCGACTTTCCCAACCCTTAGACTCGCACACGCCCAATATATACGCTCTACACCCGTATATACGCTCTCACGCTTAGCTTCCAAATTTTGCACGCTAGGTGGATACCCGGGCCAGCAGTATCCGGGAGCCGGCGGATACCCGAGCGGAGGCGGCTACCCGGGCGCCCCGCCCCCTCAAGGCTATCCAGGAGCGCCGCCCCCTCAAGGCTATCCAGGAGCGCCGCCGCCTCAAGGCTATCCAGGCGCCCCACCCCCTCAAGGCTATCCAGGCGCCCCGCCCCCAACCGGTTTCGCACCCGGTTTCGCCCCGCCCCCGCAGGACCAGTACGGAGGCGGCGCTTACGGCGGAGGCGGCTACGGAGGACAACAGCAGCCAGGTGAAGGCACCCCATTTACTACCTTTAGATCCGGTTTGTCCAGATTACTTTCTTTATTTCTTCGGAGGGGGCTTGTATTTTTTGTTTTGTTTTTTTTTTGATTAGTACGGTCCTGGAATTGCTGTTGAGCGTGAGAATTGGTGAGAATTTCTCCGGGATTGCGGAAAAGATCCGCTAGATGGCGGTAGGTGGTTTGCGATGAGCGCCATCTGTTCGGTGGTTGTAGAAAGAAAGGAAATAAAACTGTAACTTTAAAATTTAAAAAAAAAAAATTAAAAACGTACTTACCGTCCAATAGATATTTTCCATAATACTTTAGTTAATCACATAATACTACACAGCGTGTCAAAATAAACGTATCACTAAACATTTGTTTTTTACAAAAGTTTATTTTCTCTCGAAGCGTATATAGCTACGACCGACTAGAACAGGTTTTCTGGCGAACTAATAAGCTTTATTAACAGTGCAACAATTTTATTGTTAAATCGCCCATTTAAGGCAGGGTTGTTATAAAAAACGTTTTTTACTTTATCATACGCAGTATGTAAAGTATTGTCATCATGCCAAAAAAAATTTTTGAGATTTTAGCGGAAATATGTCTTTTTGGGTCCCCTGAACATTTTTGACCAAGGTACAAAAAATGTCTGTGTGTGTGTGTATGTGTGTGTGTATGTGTGTGTGTGTGTGTGTGTGTACCCGTTTTTGTGGCGACGATTCCGGAGAAACTACTAAAGGTGTCGGGACGAAACTTCATATTTAGAAGTTTCATAACCAAACTTAGAGCTGAAAAGCTTTCTGTTGAAAAGGGTCCAAAGGAACTGGTGGTTTACTCATAGCATTTTTCGAAGGTTTTGCAAATGAGCCGCTATTTGTGTAATGTCGTCAAAATAGTTAAATAATAAATTAAAGGAGAGGAAATTTTCTATAATTTATGTATATGACATTTTTTGGTAGAATTTATAGTTTAGCTGCATGAGCAAATTCTATTTCATCGATATCGGTCGTACTGCTTTAAAACTAGTAGCCAGGATATGTCAGATTTTTTGATTCTAATGACAGTAGCTAGTGTCAAACGCTAATGTTTTGAAAATACTACTGTCAATATAGGCTGCGTTCGGATATTGAACACCGTTACACTTTTTACACCCTATAACACGTAGGTGTCATTTGGACGGTGTACCCGGTGTCAACGGAGTACAATATCCGAACGCAGCTTTAATCGAGATATCTGTCTAGTTCTACTAGTTTTATTTTAATGCAGGCATAGCCGATCTCGATCAAATAGAATCTCATGCAGCAAAACTATTAATTTTGTATATAGTATGATAAAGTCATGTGCCTGGCCACATCAGATTTTTTTTTATTTAAAACGAAACGAACATGTTTTTTTTTTTGTAAAATGTTTTTTTAACGAAACAATGTTCTTAAACACTTCGCAAAAAACAACATGACAAAATGTTTAATACATTTAAAACAAACTGTTTTAAACATGTTTAAAACAAAATATTTGTTTTCAACCATAACAACCCCGATTTAAGGGAACATTCTTTCTTTTTGTAACAGAATTTGTACAATTTTAGATATTCTTCGGAATTTTTCAAAAATTACTTGCACCTTTACTTACACGATCTCAATAAGGTATATGCAGAGAACTGGCGGAACATCACTAATTGACAGCCTTTGTTAAAATATGTCAATTTTCAACTATCGTTTGAGGCCGAAAGATTTGTCGGAGAAAATCCTAAATAGTGAAGTTTGTAGGCAATTTCATGCACTTTAATTTTGAATTGAGAGATTATTTACGAAAAGTTGCTGGTTTCCGAGAAATAAGCAAAAAACCGCAAAAGAAATAAAATGTTTACCTTTGTTAGTATTTTTTCGAAGTTGCGTCACAAAATTTTGTTTGCAAACCTCAGATTTGGATTCAGCACCTCAAAAAACATAAAATGCATCCTAATTATATCTTTCTATATTTTTAAGTAATACTATTTTTACTTTATCATACGCAGTATGTAAAGTATTGTAATCATGCAAAAAAAAATTTTTGAGATTTTAGCGGAAATATGTCTTTTTGGGTCCCCTGTACATTTTTGACCAAGGTACAAAAAAATGTCTGTGTGTGTGTGTGTGTGTGTGTGTGTGTGTGTGTGTGTGTGTGTGTGTGTGTGTGTGTGTGTGTGTGTGTGTGTGTGTGTGTGTGTGTGTGTGTGTGTGTGTGTGTGTGTGTGTGTGTGTGTGTGTGTGTGTGTGTGTGTGTGTGTGTGTGTGTGTGTGTGTGTGTGTGTGTGTGTGTGTGTGTGTGTGTGTGTGTGTGTGTGTGTGTGTGTGTGTGTGTGTGTGTGTGTGTGTGTGTGTGTGTGTGTGTGTGTGTGTGTGTGTGTGTGTGTGTGTGTGTGTGTGTGTGTGTGTGTGTGTGTGTGTGTGTGTGTGTGTGTGTGTGTGTGTGTGTGTGTGTGTGTGTGTGTACCCGTTTTTTGTGACGACGATTCCGGAGAAACTACTAAAGGTATCGGGACGAAACTTCATATTTTGAAGTTTGATAACCAAACTTAGAGCTGAAAAGCTTTCTGTTGAAAAGGGTCCAAAGGAACTGGAGGTTTAGTCTTAGCATTTTTGAAAGATGTTGCAAATAAGCCGCCATTTCTGGTATTTCGTCGAAATAGTTTAATAATAAATTAAAGATGAGGAAATTCTGAATAATTTATGACTATGACATTTTTTGGTACAATCAATAGTATAGTTGCATGAGCAAATTCTATTTCATCAAGATCGGTCGTACTGCATTTAAACTAGTAGGCAGGATATGTCAGAAATTATGATTCTAATGACAGTAGGTAATGTCAGGCTAATGTTTTGACATGATTTTGACACCTACTGTCAATATAAACTGCGTTCGGATATTGTACACCGTCACTTTTTACACCCAATAACACGTAAGTGTCATTTGAACGGTGTACCCGGTGTCAACGGTGTGCAATATCCGAACGCAGCTTAATCGACATAATATCTGTCTAGTTCTACTAGTTTTATTTTAATGCAGACATAGGCGATCTCGATCAAATAGAATCTCATGCAGCTAAATTATTAATTTTATATATAGTATGATAAAGTCATGTGCCTGGCCCCATCAGATTTTTTTGTTATACCCGCGTTCCTCCCTTTTGTAAATGATGTATCATTTCTGTCCCGAAGTTTTAATCTTGTCCACTCAGGTATTTAACGATATCTCCAAAACTATTCAACCTTGAACAACAAATGATATGTCATTTTCAAGAGGAGGAATGTGGGTACATTACCAAAGAAATATTACTTAAAGATAACAAAAGGTGTAGGCATGGGAGGAAGTTAAAAAACATGGGTTCCATGTTTTGTTACCCTGTCTTCAGTATTGTCTTTACTGAAAAATGTACGCAAATTTATTGTAAATTTACATCAAAACTTTGAAATTTGAATACAAAAGAATCATCAAATTCGAATGAGCGGTTCGAGAGAAAATCAACTTTGAAATTGTCACAAATTTTTAGTAGCGCGTTAATTTTGACGCGCAGTGTATTATGATTCCGGAGAAATTTGTTTTTAATAAAATTCCAGGACCCCCTTGAGCTGTTTAGTACATATAATCAGTGTATGTTTATTAGAACGCTATTTAATTACTAACTGAATGCCAGCATGCATAAATATGCATATTTGGAGCATTTGGAATAGAGCATGTAGGATGTACTGGTACGAAAAATAGGTGACAGTGAAAGTTAGTAGTTTTTGTTTGTGTTTTAGTTGTTTGTTTTTTTTTGTTGATAATCTAGTGTGAACTCGGCTTGAAGGAAATGTATAATAAGCAATTTTGTTAACGTCATAGCTCTTTATGGTCTAAGAATAGCGTTTATATTATGGTAATCGCCATTTTTTTTTGTCATAAAAGTACATTACATTACTGTTGGGCTGACAGCACAACAAAAGTCTATGTAATTATTTTTGATTATACAACTCGTATGTGCGAATTGCTGCCCAAGGTTGGCCGAAATGTGGAGCTCCAAGAAATCATAATTTAACACAACTTCTGATAATAATTTATGTATAATTTAGGTATAACAAATTTTTCGATTTTTAATTTTTCGTTCAGTGCGTGCGCGCCTTTACACGAAATTCCCTTAACGTATTGATTGACCTGTTATCGAATTTCGTATCGTATTACATGCTCTACGAACATTTCTCTTAATACAGTTTAATAATATATTTGGACCAAGTGTTGTGGGGAATAAATACTTTAAAGGTATGTTTTTTTTTCTTACGTTTTTTTCCAATAAAGAAAGTGATCTTTTTAAACGGGTGTTTTTTAAAATTGTAATTAATTATTTTCCTTTGTTTACTTTACGTAAATATTTTTGGTGGTGGTATTTTTAAAACTGTATTTGTGCACTATGAACTATGCAGTGCGAATTTTGTATTTTTCCTTTAGCAAAAACACGTTTTACAACCTAACAAACTAACAATCATTAAAAATACCAAAATAAATGTGGGATTGTTTAAATTATTCAGCATTTTATGGCAGGTTTTTTACTAATACTTCTCTACTTAACGAATAGGTATCTGTATACCTATATGTATGTCGATAACTTGTAGTTATCTGTGGTCTTATCTTACTAGATAATGTGAAGCTGTATGTATGTTGATACTTTTTGCAGACAGTAGAGTGTTATAGCTTGTAACTAACAGAAAATATTGATCAACTTTCTGTGGTGACGGTATTTGTATTTCAACATGGATTGTGAGTACATTTTTTTGTGTTTTACTTCACTAGTTTGTATCTATATATTATTTAAACCGAAAATGTAAAATATGGCTTGGTGGCAAAAAAGCGTGGTATTACTCATTGATAGATTGTTGAATCACCTCTGTTGGTGTAATTTTGCTTCATACATGACAGCGTTTTATTATCACATAGGTACCAAATTATTGAGTACTTATTGCTATAGAAATGATGTGATTATTATTTAACAAGGAGTTGAAAATATATCTTTAGGGAGTTGTATTTTGTTCACTGCGCTGGTGTTATTAATTAATTATTATTATTTATTAAACAAAATTATAAACTTTAGGCCTCCTGCGAGAGACCTAAATATTTTTTAATCGGGCCAATTTTTTGTGTGTGGCATATGTGGGTCCATAGGGACAACTTTTTATCCACTTGCAATTTTGAATTTAGTTAGTCAATTTTACCGGAACAGCTAATTAATTCTCCAACTGTAAACAATTTCAAAAAGTATTTCAAGTAACATTTGTTTGGTTTTAAACAAGCTATCGTTTAAATATACCTTTATTTTAGTTTATATATTCTGGAAATTTGGTAACCTTTCCTTTTTTAAATTGCACACCCACTATATTTTTTACTGTTTTAATTCTTAGATTAATTCCAAGAATTTTTTGTTGGACTCATTTTTTTCTAAACTGGATTATTTTTGAGTTATCACCAATAAATCAAAAGCCGTCCAAATTACCAGAACACCTAAATAATTCTCCAAAAGTAAACAATTTCAAAAAGAAACATAGAAAAGTTTTTTGGTTCAAAACAAGCTATTGCTTAAATATATTTTTAACATACTAGTGTTTATTTTATTATGGAAATGTTGTAATCTTTTCTTTTTCTAATAACACTCAAATGATGTGTTTTATTTAAAAAGAAATGATTCTTACAATAATAATGTTCTATTAGAAAACAAGGTTAACAAGTTTCCATAATAAAATAAACACTCTGGATATTAAAAATATATTTAAAGGATAGCTTGTTTAAAACCAAAAAAACTTTATTTTAAGAGAAATTTGGAAATATTTTACTGTTAGGGAATTATTTAGTTGTTCCGGTAATTTTGATTAATTGCTTATAACTCAAAAATGATGCATTTAATAAAAAAAAGTCTGATGTGGCCAGGCACATGACTTTACTATATATAAAATTAATAGTTTAGCTGCATGAGATTCTGATTTAGCTCATGAGATCGAGATCGGCCATGTCTGCATTAAAATAAAACTAATAGAACTAGACAGATATGTCGATTAAAGTTGCGTTCGGATATTGTACTGCGTTGACACCGGGTACACCGTCCAAATGACACGTGTTATAGGGTGTAAAAAGTGTAACGGTGTACAATATCCGAACGCAGCTTATATTGACATTTGACAGTAGGTATTGTGAAAACATTAGCGTTTGACACTACCTACTGTCATTAGAATCAAAATATCTGACAAATCCTGGCTACTAGTTTTAATGCAATACGACCGATCTCGATGAAATAGAATCCGATCTCGATGAAATAGAATTTGCTCATGCAGCTAAGCTATTGATTGTACCAAAAAAATGCCATAGTCATAAATTATTCAGAATTTCCTCTACTTTAATTTTGTATTTAACGATTTCGACGAAATATCAGAAATGGCGGCCTATTTGCAAAATCTTTCAAAAATGCTAAGACTAAACCTCCAGTTCCTTTGGACCCCATTTCAACAGAAAGCTTTTCAGCTCTAAGTTTGGTCATGAAACTTCTAAATATGAAGTTTGTCCCAATACCTTTAGTAGTTTCTCCGGAATCGTGGCCACAAAAATCGGGTACACACACACACACACACACACGCACACACACACTCTCTCTCATCCACACACACAGACATTTTTTATATCTTGGTCAAAAATGTTCAGGGGAGCCAAAAGGACATTTCCGCTAAAATCTCAAATTTTTTTTTTGGCACGATTACAATACTTTACATACTACGTATGATAAAGTAAAAATATTCCTACAAAAAATACTTGGATTTAATTTTAGAATAAAAAAATGTAAAAATATACAAGATGTTCTATTTGAAAAAGGAAAGGTTACCAAATTCCAGAACAAAATATATTTAAGCAGTACCTTGTTTAAAAGAAAATATTTTGTTTAAACAAATTTTGTGTATTTTACGGTTGGTAATTTTTTTAGGTATTCCGGTAATTTTGACTAACCTGTCGTATTTATTGCGATGAAATCTAAAATTTCATTTACAATTTTCATCCACTTGTGTTGTTTCCGTATTTAACGTGGATGAAAATAAACTGCTCCATGCCAAATACTAATGTGTTATATATGAAAAGAAAGTCATCAAAAAGTAACCTCACTCAATTGAAGCCCAGAAAGTTAGGGGCACAAGTGACTACAACACAAGTACTGTCTCGTTAGGAACATTTAGTTTTTTAGACACCAACCTGTGTAACTAACTTCTCTTAGGTAGAAGTTCTGTACGTCACTTTTCAAGGTTAGGAAATCGCTATTGTGACAAGTCATCTCAAAAAAATGCCCCATTTTCTCCCATAGTATTCATATTTCATAATTCTTGCTTATGCAGCTAAACTTACAATCTAAATTACCTGTTGAGAGTTATGCGCAAAATAAAACTGACAAATTGATTAACACAACACGAAAAGAACTGTCAAAGTTACAGAATAAGGAATGATAGTGACAGCAAACCTTATAATTTTACTAATTGTCAACTTAATTAACTTCTTTGTAGTGGAATCAAAATGTGTAAGTCAACAATCTGGAAATTCTCTTCAAACTAACTGAAGTTTAATGGAAGTTTAACTTGATTTAACCTCTAATAACCTAACAAAACATAACATAACCAACAAAACTAACGTTTTACTTATTGTTTCTTTTTGTTTTTCTAGGTATATATACTTATATTAAAACCAAATCTAATATTTATTCTGCATCTTTTCCAGACATGTACGGAACACCGTACGGCGGGGGCGAGGACGGGGACGTCAAGGGCTTCGACTTCTCGGACCAGACCATTCGCCGCGGCTTCATCAGAAAGGTCTACTCGATACTGATGGTACAACTGCTCATAACGACCGGCTTCATCGCATGGTTCCTTTTCCACGACGCCACGAGACATTTCGTACAACGTACCCCATCCCTATTCTTCATAGCGTTGGCCATAATGATCGTCACCCTGATAGCGATGGCCTGCTGCGATAGCGTCCGAAGACAGTCGCCGATGAACTTCATATTCCTCTTTCTCTTCACGCTCGCGGAATCGTTCATGCTGGGTGTAACAGCTTCGAGATTCCAATCGAATGAAGTTATATTAGCCGCCGGAATAACGGCTGCCGTTTGCTTGGGTCTGACGCTGTTTGCGTTCCAAACGAAATGGGATTTCACAATGTGCGGAGGGATTTTGTTTGTAGTCGTGTTAGTTTTTTGTTTATTCGGGATTATCGCTATCTTTATCCCGGGGAAGATCATTACGTTGGTCTACGCTTCTCTCGGAGCGTTGATATTTTCGGTGTATCTGGTTTACGATACACAACTGATGATGGGCGGGAGTCACAAGTATTCAATTTCGCCCGAAGAGTACATCTTTGCCGCGTTGAATCTGTATATCGATGTCGTTAACATCTTCATGTATATCTTGACGATTATCGGCGCCAGCCGGGATTGAGGTTAGATTAGACGGTTGTTTTTTTTTTTTGAGAGCCATGGCGTATTTATTTTTGTTTTGTACTACGGTAGATAATAAAATTTCTTTTAACGTTTCGTTTTCTTTGTTCGTATGTTTGTTTTTATTATGGTGGGTCCACGGGAACGAATTTTGCCTTAAAACTACCAATTTTCGACAATAGGAATGTTGTAGGAGTAATTTTTTATACGGTAAACAAGTTTTAGCGATGCTTTGATGTACAAACCTAACTGAATACTCAAGAAAAACTTCAAGGATTGTCCTAAAAGAATAATGTGACATCTGTCAGTTCTTTTGGTTAGGTTAGATCTGATTTTTTTTCTTCAAAACTGCTACTAAGCGATTAGGTTAGGTTGGCACTACTGCATGTCAAATTGCAATTATTTCTTAATCAAGTATCGTGTGTTTGAATAATCTAGTCCTCTAATTGGCCACGAGATTTGCACTTAACCTCACTTTTGTTTTACGCAAGAATGAAACGGGTGACAGTTGACTTCGAGGTCGGCTAGATGACGATTTTATATGAACACACACTAGAAGGTAGCTAAAACTAACAAAGATTTTATAACGCCCACCATATTTTGCAAGGTCGACTTTACGATGTTTAAGCTATAAAATTTATTAAGAGCAGGAATACTACTACTATTAATGATAAAGAAGCTATTTGTCTTAAGCATTTGTACGTTAGTTGGTGTAGTTTCAACAAATAAAGTTAAATCCTACTGAACGAAGTAAGAAGCATAATAATTAGAATAGCGAATGGTTCTATATACATACATACCTGTGTATAACACTATTTTTTGTATTACTTAAATTATAAAGTAGTATATATTGTTTAAAAAACAAAACCTTTTTGTGATTCTAATAACCCTTATAATATTGAGATTCTTTATACACTTATGTAGTTATTTGTTCTGTAGATATAAATTAGTGTAAAATCCAAAGCGTTACGATTAAAACTTAGAATAGCGTCTGTTTTTGAAAATCTATGGGAAGGTTTTTTGGAAATATATAAAGTATGAGACTGAGGTTATATTACATGTGGTTTAGATATATTTCCAGCGTTATTATAGATGATATTCAGAGCGTAGTTCATTTCTGTAATCCTACCCAATAAATTTCTATGTACAAATAGATTTGCATGTTAATAAATATACGCAAAACAAACATAAGTGTTTTTCTACTTTGCATTCACAATGCACACATTGTAACACTGTTTTCGGTGTTACAATTAACACATTGTAATACCGAAAACAGTAACATTTTTGTTTAAGATTGGTACACATTGATATCAAATGCCATATGTCAAACCTACAATACATAACCCAACATAACCACACACTGCATCTTCTTAGTCGCTTGCAATCGCATAAACTGCGAAATATCAATATTCTATACATATTTAAACATGGGTGTAGCCTGCTATAGTATGGCCAAAGGATTGGGGCTTTCTTAGTTTTGCTGTGTTCATCAAAATACGCCAGCATGACGTTTTCGGTGATGTTTTACGACTCTGGTAAGTGATCGTTATCGTTCTTTTCAACTAAACATCAAATCCCTTTTCAGATATAATTCAAGGACCACATTTACTTTAATAAGGTATTATACGAAGATCAAACCTACATCGTAGATATGAACGATTTTAATTACTGCTGCGAGATTGTATATGCCCTGTAATTTTACTAAGTATAATTTATTCTAATAAACTACTTTGTCGAAATTAGAATTGGGTTTCAATTATAAGTGCTTGTAAATATATAAGCCGCAACGGCTACGTAGCGGAATTAGGTAGACACCGCTATTAAACGCTAAGCGTTATAACAATTCTTTAGTAAGTTCTTGTTCTTCGAAGTAACTAATCAGTCACCGCCAAACACTTCTATTCTGATTATTATACTTATGAAACCACTATTTTAAAGTTGTTAACTTTTTAGGTTAAGTTTCATGTATTTATCACAGTAGGGTTAAAAGTGTTGCCCCAAGCTCCATTATGATCATCGTTGCGACCTCGCTGAATATTTATTCAAACTTGTAGGCTAAAGTAGAGTAAAATTATTCACAATTAGATTTTGTCATGATTTTATCTCATCGATCTCATCCTTAACGAAGTTGCAAGTTACTACAGTGCTGCCACGTGGTACCCGCAAAATACCCTAGATTCTAATTTAGCGCCATATAGTAACCACAATTTCTAAATTTATATAAAATTAATGACGCAAAGTAGAAAAAATAGTATATTACACTCGTTTTATAAGACGTATTGACGCACTCGTTCCATTTGGGCACTCCTCGCTACGCTCGTCGTACGCAAAACAACTCGTGCGCCAATTTGACGTCGTATAAAACTTGTATAATAATATACTATTATTTTTAATTGTGTGAAAGTGTTTTGCCCTCAACGCAATCTTGGACTCTATTGATCCCCAGCTATATAGGATTGCCAGATGATAGGAGGAAACACCATAAATTTAGTGAGCACCAAAGTATGGCATAAATCTAAAATTTTTTACAACGTCTTGCTATTAGTAGGTATAATATATTAATATAATATGGTACATAATACATATATTTAAAATGCATAATACTGCCAACTGGTAAATTTCATTCAACGTAATTTGGTGGAATCATTCTCTTTAGAATGCGATCCCTTTCTTCATGAATTTCTCTGATTTCTTCGTCTGTTAAAAACATCTCTTCTTCGATGCTATCTAATTGAATATCTTCACCCTTTTGAAATTTCTGAAAGATATAAATCTAATAATTAATAGTATACAGGTGAGTCGCTAGAGTCGCAGTGGTTGATACTGCACTTGTTTTTAGAGATAGAAAAAATATTTGAAAAGGTAGATGTGCTATACAGGTGCACGTTGGGTTAAAATCGGTGAATTCAAGAATCATTTCTGTTTTATATGCATGTAAATGATGTATGAACTATCGCAAACTCTACCACCGATAAAATAAAACTATTTTCTAGAGACTGAATACAGAACACACTAATTTAATTGTCCGGTGTCTGATCTTTCCCACTAACCGATACACAGACATTGCGTATATGGGTATATCCCAAAAAAGGTCAACCGCAAGCGAAGCATTCAGACTGGTCCGAATTGTTTTTTATTACTTAATAATTAAGCTTAAATGTGTATATGTTGTAAATATAAAAGCAGTTTCAATTTTAGCTAATTTTGTAATAAATTATAGGCCTGTAATTTTTATATTTTTTTATTGAACCTTTTGGCTAATAATATTAACTTTTACCTTTGTGTATTTAGCTTGTTAAAAGTAATATCATATTGTTGTTGTTATTTCGACTTTCTCTACTTAGAACAACATTTTTCCTCAGAATGTAAAAAGGGCGAAGCGAGTTCGAATAACGGATTATTTTAAAATTTGATCTTGCCTATATCCTAATGTCGCTTCCGTTACCAAAAACCATATTAATTGTTGTCATTAGTCGATAAATAATTGAAATTAAAGCAACATTCAGTTACAAAGCAAGCTTATTGATTTGTTTCAGAAAGCACAAAAATTTACTCACGACAAATCGAAATAAAATTTTATTTATGTTTGCAATTTGTCGCGTCCGTAACCGTAACATGAGGCGGCCTTTTGACTTATTTCGTTGCAAAAATCATAACTTTTGAACCAATGAAGATATTTAAAGAAATTAAATTGCATCCGAAAGTATAATATATCTTAGCTTTAAAATACAGTAGAACGTCAAAAAGCCGAAACGTCAAAAACCCGAACGCGTTTTAAAAGAGTTTAAATACACAATTATGTAATAGTTTGTATAATAGATGTATATTTAATCGACTAAAGTGCATGCTTTTAGGCATTTTTAGACATTTATTAAGCCTAAGTGTCATTTTCTAGGTTATTTTCGAAAATCCGAACAATTTGATAATCCGAACCACCTTCGGTCCCAATTAGTTCGGATTATCGGCGCTCTACTGCAAATGGAAATACAGAGTGCTGCAGCAAACAGGGTGCTTGTTGAGATATTTTTGAAAATGCAAACCATAAAATTTTCTGTAGTAAAATTACTGAAAGTTTGTTTATAAAGTTACTGATTTGAAATCGGACCTGTTTCAAGCTGTACGTTGGAACGGTTGTACCTTGAAACAGGTTCGATTTCAAATCAAGTATGCTTAAGGTGTGTTCTGATTAGTGGTAATGCAGTGGTAGTAGATGCCATTATAGTATTTCTGATAGCGAGTGTTAGTGACTTATGTACATGCAAACTAATATGTGTCACTATCACGGCTGGTGAGAAATACTATAATTACGTCTGCTACCACTGCATTACCTACCATTACCACCAATCAGAACGCACCTTTACGTTCTGATTGATCTCGTAGTAGCTCGATCGGTCGGTACTCGGTATAGTAGCGTGTAGTAATCCAATTTTACTATATTATTATAACTGAATTAATTTTATGTTAAATTTCTGAAATAAAGTAAGAGTTGAAATGAACATTATTGTATTTTATGCTTTGGGAAAAAACTGTCGCGTCCGAACTCGTACTATACATAATAAAAAAAAGCCGAAAGATATTTCCCTCATTTCATAAGTCTACCGACAAAAGACATTCTCTGGTCTTCATTTGCACATAAAACAAAAAGATTTTTTTCTCCAAACATCGCTGAATTTGGAATATTTCAACTCGCGTTTAAAAAAAACTTCCATTTTTTGTCGCGTCCGAACACTTTTGTTTTTGCTTGTTTATTTGCACTTAACTATTTATCCTTCCAAATTTTTAAGTATTGTAATCATGCCAAAAAATTTTTTTGAGATTTTAGCGGAAATATGTTTTTTTGGGTCCCCTGAACATTTTTGACCAAGGTACAAAAAAATGTCTGTGTGTGTGTGTGTACCCGTTTTTGTACATGACGATTCCGGAGAAACTACTAATGGTATCGGGACGAAACTTCATATTTAGAAGTTTTATAACCAAACTTAGAGCTGAAAAGCTTTCTGTTGAAAAGGGTCCAAGGGAACTGGTGGTTTACTCATAGCATTTTTCGAAGATTTTGCAAATGAGCCGTTATTTGTGTAATGTCGTCAAAATAGTTAAATAATAAATTAAAGGAGAGGAAATTTTCCATAATTTATGTAGATGACATTTTTTGGTAGAATTTATAGTTTAGCCGCATGAGCAAATTCTATTTCATCGAGATCGGGCGTACTGCTATAAAACTAGTAGCCAGGATATGTCAGATTATTTTGATTCTAATGACAGTAGCTAGTGTTAAACGCTAATGTCTTGAAAATGCTACTGTCAATATAGGCTGCGTTCGGATATTGAACACCGTTAGACTTTTTACACACAATAACACGTAAGTGTCATTTGGACGGTGTACCCGGTGTCAACGGAGTACAATATCCGAACGCAGCTTTAATCGAGATATCTGTCTAGTTCTACTAGTTTTATTTTAATGCAGACATAGCCGATCTCGATCAAATAGAATCTCATGCAGCTAAACTATTAATTTTATATATAGTATGATAAAGTCATGTGCCCGGCCACATCAGATTTTTTTGTTTAATATAGCACTCTACTGGCACTTTGCACTAATTAAAATATGCATACGATTTTTCCGTTTCTTTCCTATTTTAAGCTTTGTTAATCGCGTACGAATGTCGCGTCCGTTACCCAGGATATACCCATATGTAAATAATCCAGATGAAGCCAGATCAGATTTTTTAAAATTTATTTTGCGCATGTTCGTCAATGCACAGTTGCCATTTGGCGTTTGATGTCTTGTACCTTTTTAATTGATTTTGACTAAGTTTCAAATTTTTATACATTTTTAAGGCAAATTTAAATGATTTTTCTGTTACAATTTTGCGTGTATTCTGATTTGTTTTGGGTTTTTCTAGCTGTTGGCTGATGATGATCTCTTGATCGAAACTAGTACTAAAGTAAATAATCTTGCAAAATTTAAAGTTTTTATTTAACTCCTATTCTTTATTAAACATTTTTGCATTATGAACCCGTACCTAAGTAACCATTGTAATTATTTATTTTTCGTTGTTTGAATGTACATTTAGTATAACTAAATAAAATAGTTTTTATTTTTCGAAATTTTGATAGTTATTCTAAAAACTACTGCCTATCCACAGATAAATTAGCTTTTAGTAAAAAAATGGCAATTATACTTCAACCTGTTTTGCAGAATAAGATCTTCAAGATCAAATTTTAATTCTGTATGACTATTTCTTTATTATGACATCAGTCCTACCACAATCATAACAAAAATCTCAAATAATCATCACATAATTACCGAATATCTCCATTTCCTAAATCTCTCCTCCTTCTTGCTCCAATTTACCAACAAGTGATACAAATCGGTGATTATGTTAAATATATCATCGTCAGTCCTCCTGCGCTTATATTTCGTAAAAAGTAAGCAATTAACAGGTGCCTTGCAATCGGCAGGGAATGAATCTCTCTTAAGAAACCAATACGAATACGATCTCCTGTATCTCAACGTACAATAGAATAGGTATCGTTTGCTCGTGTCGGCGACATCTGACGGTGTAAACGTGAACTTTATCTTGTCGTGACAGCATCTTAAAAATTTCAAACCGGGTCGGTGGAATATCGAATTTTCCATATCGTATGCGTCCTTTGCGTTTTCTTTAAACGCCGCTTTTCGTGCATTTTCTCGGGATTTTTCTGTCTCTTGTGGCGGGATATCGTCTGTAAAGATAATAGAGATATGATCAATTCATTTAACTGGTCGACAAGGTTTTATTACCTAACTTTAATGACACTATTTTTTTATTGCTTTTTTTTATTAAAATAATATTCCCTATTTAACATGCTCAAAAATTTAAAAAACTAACGAATGACTTTTGCAACAATGAATTTTTCAGTAATTGTTAAATAGAGGCTATTATTTTTAAAATTTGTTAAATATTTTTTATGTCCTACATGATCATAAAGTGACATTTTACATCTTAGTTACCGGGACAAAAACAGCTACTTTTTGCGCACTAGGGCGATAAAGATTCTTTATGCGCCCTAGGGCATAAAGGATTGCCATGGTTATATGTCAAATATATAAAATATTTGTCATTCAAATTGTAAATTTTAAATCGTCAATGTCAATTATTGGCGATTAAGGTTATAAGTTTGACAATTAATTGTCTGTATTGTCATTCATCAATGTCAATTATTGGCGATTGAGGTTATAAGTTTGACAATTAATTGTCTGTATTGACACTCAACTCCGAATTGTTTGTATGGTTATTCAACTTCGTAGATACGCATGTCACTTGATAACGTCAAAATATTTATTAATATTATTTAAACGGAGCTCAAAACCGTTCAAAACCGTCAAAACCGTAGGACATAAAATTTTGTATGTTGTACAACGGGCATAGCTTTATAACGACTACACAGTGTGTCGCGACCTTTGACCACAAAAACATCAAACAACAAACAAACAAGTTGGTTCTCGCGGCAAAACAACCTTTAACTATTACGTTTTTAAAAAATTTGCAAAGCATGTGTCAATTTTGATGAACTTTTTTACAATGTGCCGCAATAACCGTCAAAATCGGCGAAAGAGTACAAGAGTTATAAAAGATCAAAGATTAGCATAACTTTATGTGGTCTAATTTTTACGCCTGCAAAAAAAATCACTTACCTTCTTCTTCTTCTTCGCCAGTTTCATCAGATCCACTGTTACTTGTTGATGTACGAATTGACGCTTCATAATGTTCTGAAAATTGAAATATAGTCCAGTAGTTCTAGATTGTGCATATTAAGATCAAATGCAGTAGATTAAACTGATATCAATTGATAGCTTATTGTTCTCGTAGTAACATATTAAAATGTTTAGAATTATAGTTAATACATTTTTATAGTTGGTAACAAGTTCAAACAATCAGAATTTACGTTGCCCTCGAAGTACAAAATCACGAATGATGAAAAATAAGATAAATTTCTTTACAATGTGCCGAAAAAATCATCGGAATCGGTGAAATATTACAAAAGTTATGGAAGAACAAAGATTAGTAAGTTTTCATGTGAGTATTGCGCAGTATTGCGTATGCTTTACAAAACAAAAACACTTTCACTTACCTTCATCGCTTGTTTCTTCCCATCCGCTGACGTTTAATGATGTACTTGTTGATGCTTCGTGTTCTGAAAATTCGCCGCTGTCGCTATCACTGTCCATATTGACAAATCGTGTCAATATTTATTGATCGTCTATGGACGCACATTTTCGAAAAACTATGGAAAAACTGACCAGCTGAATCAACCAAGGGGAGTAGCCCGTTTTGATTGGCTGTTCAGAGTTCAGACATGCTTGGTGCTGTATATTTGGTTGCATATAACGTCGTTCAATTATTCGATATACAGCTGTCCCGCGAGATGGCGCAGTGCATACTTTTGTTATGATTAGGGATTTAAAGACGCTCTGTTTACGTTTGCCCCCCCCCCCGCTCCCTACCTCTAGAGAAATATCTATCCATATATCTTTATAATTCAGTGCTTTTTTGTCGATACCTTAAAAACTAAAAAGATAGGTTAGAGTTCTTTTTAGATACCCACTAAACAACGAAATATAACTGTCACATTTAGATAACATTTTTTTGTACATTTTTACATGTAATGTTTTATACAGTGTGTCTCAACACTGCGAACGCCGAGGCGCACATTTTAAAATTATTAGCGTGTATACAGGTTGTTCTATAAGGTAGTACCAACCCAAACTTATGTTTTTTAAATGGAACAACTTATATTTCGGCTTAATTTTGAATTCCTCGCAAAATTCCACAACAATCAAAAATAACATTACCTACCCTAAACTTTATACTTTTTGATTTATTGGCATTTTTATGGAAAAACAGCAGTCTAAGAAAAAATTGTATATCTCAATACCGGTTTTTAATTTTATTGCACACGCTTAGATTATGATTAAGTAAGAAGCGTTCTATTAGGGTTATTACCTACCATATCCAAATTGTGTACAGGGTGGTCATAATCTGCAACAAAATGTAGCAAACAGTTTTTCCTAAGAAAGATAATTTTTTTAAATGGAACGCCATGTAGCTAATTAATTTTTTGAATTCTACGCACCGTTCTGCACAAAAAAAGTACTAGGTAGCACACACCAGTGCTAAAATAAACAATTGCAGTTTATTTTAGCACTAGTGTGTGCTAGTATATTTTTTTGTGCAGCACGCATTTTTGTTGCGTTCGCCAAGAACCCACACCATGTACAAACTATAAAGTAATATAAATGTTATATTTATACAACTTCTTATGTCTACCGCGGATATATAACATGCCAATATGAGTTGGCAACATTTTTTGTAATATTTAAACAACATTTAAATGCCACATTAGCCACATTTGTTGTAATATCTTGACGTTTAAATTAATTTTAAAAAAGGTAAGGTGAATTGAGATGAGCACTAACCAGAGCCATCTAACAGTTGCTAGGCGTACTACCTAACTGATGCACTTATGTAGATAAAATGTTGCCAATAAATGTTGTATTGATGTTGTAAGAGTATGTTGTATTAATGTAGATAAAATGTTGTCTATAAAACATTGTGTTTCAAATGATTCAACAATGTTGTAATAACATAACAAAAATATGTTACAAAAGTTACTTTCATACAATGTTACAGAATGTTGTCACAATATAACATATTAACCACTCTTCAAATGAATGAAATCCTTATAAATTTATGGAAAAAAACAAACCACATTTCATAAAATTAGTTTTATTATAACATCTTTATACAATAACTATATTAATACAAAAAACCTAACAATGTATTTATATATATATATATTCATATATGTAAATTATATTTATATATACAGGGCGAGTTACAACAGTCGCAAAAGTGGAGACAGAATTAAATGTATCATACAAAAGTTTTTTAACCTATTATTTGCTACATCGCAAATTTTCATTTAAGTAGGATGTTGTATATTACGAATACTAACGACGTAAATTAAATTATTTTCCTACCACGCGTAAATGCTACATCCTGCATACATGAAAATAATTTTGTATTCTTGAAATTGATAGACAAACTTTTGTATAACATTTTTTTTGGTATCTTTTGAGAACACTGAAACATCACCCATTGCAACCATTATGACTCATCCTGTATATAATATATACAAAAATAGTAGTAGTAGTAGAGACTCACCACATTGGACTCTATCTAGCTAAGATTCTGGGAACAAAGTAGGAATATTTAAAACACAGCAATTGTACGTAAGAATTAAATAACAGATTGGTAAGGGGTAAGCGGGGTGGTGGGAGGGGAAGGGAGGTGGGAGGGGAAGCAGGAGGGGTAGGGAGGTGGGAGGGGAAGGGATGTGGGGGAGGGGTGAGACCAGTTGCTCGGTCAGATCAGCCGTTTTTCACACACAAAACATTATTCGAGAAACAATATCGCATTGGTAAAAAAAAATAAATTCTTGCGTCTCGCGCATTCTAAAGTCATTTATAAATATATATTTACACGTAATATATCTCTTTCGATCTTTCTCTATAGGCGTTTACACGTTGAGGCGTTACTTTCTTTCGGTATTCTATATATTTTTTCAGTTAGCGCTCGACTGTAAAAAATATATATAAATATATTGGTAAGAACGATACTCGAGGGTTTTAAGGCGACGTTTGATAACGAGAACTCCATTTATCACAAAACACTTTAATTTTATTTAGTTTTTTTTTTGTGTTGACTTATAAATCTCTTTCATCTTTACATTCTAATTCGTCACTAACTCTCCCGACTCTTCGTTAGGAACCTGCGGGGCCACGGGAGCGGCCAGTCCGGCCATTGCCTAGGAACTGGATGGTTCACATTGCCCTCGAAGTACAAAAATATCGTAAACCACCACGATCTACCTATGTAGTTGTTCGGCGAATGTTGCTGAAAAACAAAAATAAAACTATTATTAGTAATTTTTAAAACAATTGAATACATTTACAATCAAAAGAAATATCCTGACCATTAAAATTTGACGTGTAAAACGTGTAGGTTATGTTTATATTTCTTCTTCTTAAAAAACAATGAATTTGGTATAGCTTTTGACAATAGAGTTTTGTTAGGAGCAATTATTTTATTAGGCACCAACCTAATAAAACAAACCTCTCTTGAGCAGAAACTTTGTATATCACTTTTCAAGGTCAGGACATCGCTATTAATGAGAAGATTTTGAGGTTATTACTTTTTATTTGACTAAAGTCAGGGCCACACTAACGTTTAAAGCATATGACAACGATTTAATATTAATAATAATAATAATATAGTCCATTTAATAACCACGAGAAATTGTAAAAAATTGTTACTAGAATGACGTAGCCAGTGATTCTCAGGATCCTAGACGCTTTTAGAGTTGTTTGAAAATAAGAAGAGTGTACCCCCACTACTACCTCTGGATTTGAACACAGCCTGACACCACGTGACACCCTCTTCTTATTTTGAAACACCTCTACCACGTTTTACACTGGACAAATTTACAATATGGTGCTGAATAGGTTAGTTTGCTTGTGAAGAAACATTTAAAATGATTTGCATTATCTTGTTCGATGTTATTCTTGACTCGTCGTGCTATAAACACGAAGGAGCGTGACTTAACGTAACTTAACGAAAAATTAAAAATTACTGTGTGTGGAACTTCATTGAATTATATGTGTTTGTTTACATTCACTTAATATAGACAAAACCTAACCTCAACCTGAATTGAACGGAATCAGAACTGAATTGAACTGAATTGAACAGGGCTATTACGTTTAAAGCATTTTGTTTTAAAACATTGTTTTAAATGTTTTAAAACATGTTTGTTTTTTCATGTTTAAAACATATTTTTTTGCGAAAACATTTGTTTCGTTAAAAAACATCATTTTATAAAAAAAAAGACATGTTTGTTTTGTTTTAAATAAACAAAAACGTTCTTATAACAACCCTGGCTTTAGTGCACCAATTACAACAGGCTCTAGATTTTGACAATTGAAGACACTAGATGCAAATAGCACAAGTCTAATGCATTTATCATTGTACTTGTGCCGTTTTACATCTAGTGTCTTCAATTCGAACGATGGTGACAGTAACATAACCTAGAAATTAACTCGTACGACTTGAATTTTGTTGTATTTGTGTAGTTTTGTAATAATTTTAGCACGATTCACGGATTATTAACATGGATGGTGGAATTTTGATGAAACTTGTGTGTTCATAAACACATTTGTACAATAAAATCGGTTGATTTAATATTGCGTCACTGTCAAATGCGCATGTCAAGCACCCAACGTAAGGAAGTAGTAAATGGAACCGTTTGATACGTTAATTATAATTGTTCATTCGTTAAGTTAATTCAAGTGGATGTAAACGATACTTTACACAAATTAAAAACGAGGGAGCAGCTAAGAATAACACATAAAAAGTGACAGTTGTCAAACCCTTTTGTTACAAGCCATTCAAAAAGTAATGAGCAGCACAAATTGATTTATTTTTTAGTACGGTTGACGATGTTGATTGATTTATTATTGTTATTAGATATAAATTATTTTACTAAGATATACATTCTAGCAATTTATTGGAGTTATCAAATTCGTAAATTCGTAATTCGTAAATAATTTGAATTTGACAGCTAAAATATCTGGCGATTCGTTATTTCCTAGTGTGAATCTGACGTCTGGTTTCATTCCTCCTGGTTATTAAACGGACTATAGCTAGAGAGAAAAAACCTACCTTTAAGCTAGGATTATTTGCTAACGTATGGTATATCCAAAATATATGCGTAGTTATAAAGTACGCTATCACTACGTCGACGGTGTAATGGCCATGAGACAATTGCACCATCGTAACGCCTACAGCTGCGAACAGCCAGTACATCCAGTGGATCAGATACAACTTTTTCGGAGTATCTAAAAATGAAAGTAAACATTAATAAAGTACATAAATTGTAAGAAATTTCAGACATTCGCCTGATTAAAAACTAGAACAGGTATAAAAGCTGTACCGGGTGAACGTAAGATACAATTCTCAATTAAATAATTGATTACGAGGCCCACAAAGCTAGAGAACAACAATAAGAGAATGGAAACATTCAAAGGTATATAAATGTTCGTTGGTCTAAGTTTCTCAAAGCGCCGCCAGGCGGCGCTTGGCCGACTTATAACAATCTGACATCTGTCAAATTTGAAGGTTAGATAGCGCCATTTTCAACGTTTTTTCAACGAATTTACGTTCACCCGGTGTTTTTATTACATAGATTATACTTACATTCTGACATAAATAGGTACGAGAAGACAAGTATGACGGTATGGCCGCTGTAGATGTAGTCGCCGCAAAAAGTGTGCTTTCCGTTGACAGAAAGGCCGAAACCAGAGAATAAATGCGCTATCCTCTGCACTATCACGAGCGGCGTTGTGTTGTTCAGTTTGGGCGAACAATAGTACTTCGTATTCGAGACGGGCATCACAGTGACAAACATCGTGATCGCCCTGTACATGTACAGCAGTGACAAAATTAAAAATATCCTCCTAAATATTATAAACCTGGAAAGAGACGAGACAAAAATTATTATTTACAATAAAATTATCTACAAAATTCAAGATAACCTAACTTTTTAGTTAACCACAAATTGCCCAGAAGCATAACATAACTTTTATTCCGCTTTGTTATTATTTAAAGTCTAAAGCAAGTTTATTAATATTATTTTTCTACTTTGCATTCAGAATGCACACATTGTAACACTGTTTTCGGTGTTACAATTAACACATTGTAATACCGAAAACAGTAACTTTTTTGTCTAAGATTGGTACACATTGATATTAAATGCCATATGTCAAACGTACAATACATAACCCAACATAACCACACACTGCATCTTCTTAAATCGCTTGCAATCGCATAAACTGCGAAATATCAATATTCTGTACATATTTAAACATGGGTGTAGCCTGCTATAGTATGGCCAAAGGATTGGGGCTTTCTTAGTTTTGCTGTGTTCATCAAAATACGCCAGCATGACGTTTTCGGTGATGTTTTACGACTCTGGTAAGTGATCGTTATCATTCTTTTCAACTAAACATCAAATCCCCTTTACAGATATAATTCAAGGACCACATTTACTTTAATAAGGTATTATGCGAAGATCAAACCTACATCGTAGATATGAACGATTTTAATTACTGCTGCGAGATTGTATATGCGCAATAAATGGTTTATCAGCATACACGTACGAAGCTGTAGTACATTTAAAGTGTAGAGGATTTCTTAGTTTATGTAACGTATAAGTTTTCGGTAATATTTTGGACGCTTGGATGCTCGGTTCAATTTGTATTCGTTTTTGTCCGTCGCTTTCGACTTCGTCTTAGTTCTGGTTGTGTGCAACGTATTTGTATTACCTCCATCACATGCAATTTTACTAAGTATAATTTATTCTAATAAACTACTTTGCCGAAATTAGAATTGGGTTTCAATTATAAGTGCTTGTAAATATATAAGCCGCAACGGCTACGTAGCGGAATTAGGTAGACACCGCTATTAAACGTTAAGCGTTATAACAATTCTTTAGTAAGTTCTTGTTCTTCGAAGTAACTAATCAGTCACCGCCAAACACTTCTATTCTGATTATTATACTTATGAAACCACTATTTTAAAGTTGTTAACTTTTTAGGTTAAGTTTCATGTATTTATCACAGTAGGGTTAAAAGTGTTGCCCCAAGCTCCATTATGATCATCGTTGCGACCTCGCTGAGTATTTATTCAAACTTGTAGGCTAAAGTAGAGTAAAATTATTCACAATTAGATTTTGTTAGATGATTTTATCTCATCGATCTTATCCTTAACGAAGTTGACAGTTACTACAGTGCTACCACGTGGTACCCGCAAAATACCCTAGATTCTAATTTAGCGCGATATAGTAACCACAATTTCTAAACGTATATAAAATTAATGACGCATAGTAGCAAAAATAGTATATTACACTCATTTTATAAGACGTATTGGTGCACTCGTTCCATTTGGGCACTCCTCGCTACGCTCGTCGTGCCCAAAACAACTCGTGCGCCAATTTGACGTCTTATAAAACTTGTATAATAATATACTATTTATCACTTACTTTTATTCTAATTTAGTTGTATTATGAAATAGCTAAGTGTGTCACAAGCTGAATAACAATGACAGTTCTTTTGAAATTCGACTTCTTTATTCAAAAGGAACTGTCATCATTATTCAAAGATGTCCTACATACAACACCTACATACGTGGTTGACAGTGGTTTGACAGTTCACATCGCCGCCATTGACAAATAAATTTTTTCTAGTTTGAGTTCATTATACACTCATAACGAAACCGCCTTCGGTGTCGTTATCGTGGTCGTTATGAAAACACTAAAATCACAAACGTTTAGTACCTTTTAGTTTCCCAAGATTTATGATATTGACGTCAAGTGTCAAATAAGGCTGACATCTCAATCGCTATTGGCTCGCGTCAATCGTATTTATGAATTTTACCACAACCACTTACCACTTGTTGAATATGAAACTACTCTAGATTGTAAGATGACAACCGCAATTTTCGAAATTTATGTAAAATTTAACGTCGCAAAGTAGAAAAAATAGTATATAACACTCTTTTTATAAGACGTATTGGCGCACTCGTTCCAAAACAACTGATGCGCCAATTGCCAACTTGTATTATAATATACTATTTAAAATATATGACAAAATACGATTTATGAGTCGTAGATAAAACATCGTGTTTATGCAAGAACACTACATTCTTATAAGATTGATCAATCCCTAGCTTTCAATGTTAACAGCGCTATGACGTCACATGCGTTCATTGTCAAATTGTCGGGACACACAAAACGATGATCGGACGATTTCGCCGAGTTGGCGTACCGGTTTGCCTACCCAGATTTGTTTACACTGTCACACTTGACACGTAAAAAACGAGGGGATTTCAAACAGACCAACAGTGGCGCAATAATCAATGTTGTGGTTATGTTTGTTTGAAACGTCAAGAGTAGACACAGTTAACACGTAAAAGTGCGGGAATTTCAAACAGACCAATCAAAGCGCGATAATACACGTTGTGATTGTCATTATCTGAAACGTCAAAAGCAGACTGAAAAACACATTTGACATTTGAAGCTTGAAATGTTTGTATTGCGGTAACATGATGACGTGAAGTGCGTTCAATGTCACAAACCTAAAAACATCGATTGAGCAGTCCTTGTAGATTTAGTATTCTTGGCTTATAGCGACAACTTAACACGCTCGTTAATTCTAACCTATATTTTTGTCAAGTAATATACTATTGTTATTAATTCAAAAATTGATAAATTTTTTTTGAGTCTCACCTATGTTTATGTAGTACCATACAAATTAACATCGAGTTAACGGAAACCATAATGATATACTCGGATACGTCGAGAGCCCAGTCCTGTCGAGGCACGTTATCTAAAATAATATCCGGTAGTGGGCCGTACGTCTCCCTGTCCGGCACCTTATCGTGGATCACCGAGAGAGATAGTAACGTTAATATAAAACTAAATAATGTTATCACGAACGCTGAAACAAAAAAAAACCTAATTTAACATCATACGTTATTGTTAAAATGAATGAATACTGAATAGACATATTTTTAGAGAGATCACGCGCTACTGATACTCGATACACTACCGATACACCATATCGTTTTTGTGACTTACCTATAACAGTTTTGCACTTTTCTGCTGGGAACCGAGGCTCTTCCCTCGGCGGAATTGGCATTTCGATTCTAGTGTGGCCATTTGAGGTTGTCGTCTGCAACATGTTATCTTCGTCGTCATCTTCGAAGCAGTCGTTGGCTCTCTTATCGTTTTTTGTAGTCTGCAACAACGGCTGCCTTTGGTACAGATCACCTGCAACGAACAACATTCATCAGGTTGATAATAAATAGGAGAATGGTTGGCCAAATTTTCTAAATAAAACTATGATGAGCACCTAAACGTGACTTGACTTGATGATAATTTTGATTTCAGAAATTATACGTTATAAATGTAATATATTATACGTAGAATGAGTCAAATATTCGTGGATTGTTTTTAAACAAACGCGCTTTTTAAGCCTGCTATACACGTAACGATAAACTATACGGACCGAACAGTGCAGATTTATCTAAGGGGTGTATGATAAGTCGTAACTATTTGTCTGTACGATTTATCATCATTTTCAATTATCAAAACATAAATATGTAAACTTCAAAAATAATCAATTTCAATATCAATATTGAAGGGGTAGCTAGACGGTAAATATTAAATATTTTCAAAAAAACCTTTTTAACCAAACATCAATAAAAAGCTACATCAGTTTAAAATTCATATACACTTTTTGAGAACCTCTGATTTTCTCAGATAGAATTATTCACTTCGTTTCCATGGAAATACCTCTTACAAAACTACAAAATTGGAAGGAATTATATTAGTCCAGCCATTCTAGATTTTGATTCGGAAATTCAACTACAGTCAATGAAACTGATACCAATTGATAGCTTAAGTTTCAAGTAGTAACATATCATTAACATGTTTAGAATCATTTAGGAATTCTTTTAACTAACGAAAAACCGTTAAAAA
This sequence comes from Aphodius sticticus, assembly GCA_963966075.1. Taxonomy (NCBI): domain Eukaryota; kingdom Metazoa; phylum Arthropoda; class Insecta; order Coleoptera; family Scarabaeidae; genus Aphodius; species Aphodius sticticus. The sequence goes on from OZ014506.1 coordinate 108,267,849, forward strand.
GTGGTGCCAGACATCAATCCTTTATTCCTCGAATCTCACTCACTTAATCAAAATTAAAAATAAAAATACCACACTGCAGCAGACAAAATGTACCTTCAAAAGGATCCGGGAACCTATACGAGAAAATGAACCGTTAATTTTTTATAATTAATTGAAGTATTTCAATCAAACGATTGTTTGATGATTGTCGGTTGACATTAGAAATGTCAAACGATCGGATGACGTGCAATCGCTAAAAATTAGTTGAATCAATTACACTATGATACAAAAGAAAAAAACGAAATATAGTTTTCACGCGACATAGCGGAAGTTGTTGAGCTAGTAGAGCTGAACATAATGGCATAGCTGAAATTTTCCAAACACACCCAAAATCTCGATTTTTTTCCAAAACACAGTTTTTGGGTACTTGCGCGTGTATAAAAATCGAAACTCCGCCATTTTCCATTCGATTTCCAAAACAAAAATTGCAAATGAAAGAGGAAGCATAGACCATTATAAATATGTACTATATATTTACTATATAACTTCAATTTTGACGAACAAACTACATACACGTATTCTTCACAAAAAATTTGTTGTATGCCTCACCCACTGATTTATTTTTTACTAATTGTAGCTGATGCTGTTTGTCGACAAACAATCCGCAGACGTAACAAAACTTATTGCTATTGTCACACATTTTACTTTTCTTATATTTGCACTGAAGCATGCACTAAAGCTGATTTCTTACTGCTTATGGATCAGTTTGGTTGTTATTTTATATAAAATTTGGTGAAACTAAATACCTATAGGGTATTCCGGTCATGTCAAAACTTAAGCAGATATTCGGTTTAAGCTATTGTACAATTTATGAGGATTCATAAAGTTAAGCTATGAGCTTTTTGATTTAGTTTTTTTATGAGATAATTGCAATTAAAAGTGCATTTTGTTTGAATTCACCGACCACCCTCGGAAATACACGATGATTACCGATCCCTAGTAGCGGTGGCAACAGCGGACAGCTCTCGAACAGCTGATCGGGCAAGTTGACGGTTGGCGACCCTGTTGTTTGACAACGAATAAAGGTAACTTTTTTGAGAGATGATTTGATCATTGAAACTTGAAGCCAAACCTCTCTCATCTCGCTAGTCGGTAATGTAAAGAAAATCTTATCAGGAGTTACTGTTCTACTGCTGTTACAGCCCGGCACAGAACAATGTCGGCGTTGGAATTTATACATTTTCAACAAGTGTTTGATATAACCTAAATAACCAAAGCAGGTGTCAACAAACGAGCGATTCTAAACGTTGACACAACAGAAGACAAAAATTTACTACGTGCACCCTAGATATAGCAACGTTGTCAAGTCGCTCACTTTGAGCGGTCTTTGTGACGTCACAAAGACCAATCCTAATTCAAACTTCAATCAACGATTTCTCTTCATTTAAAACAATGTTTGATATTTTACTTGTGAAGTAGCAAACAGTAGCACCCATACTTTGTAAAAATAGACAATTTCAAAAACACCGGAATACCCCATTGTAATAGGTTAAGATTGTCGATTAGTGATTTTACGATATTTGGGTACAAGTCGAATAGTACTTAATAACATATTAGATAGACCCAAATACAATAAAACAAGGTAATAAACAAACAAAATAATGTGTAATTAATGTGAATCAGGAGTACGGATTTATTACGGCCGGGCCGTAGGTATATTCCTTCTGCCTAGTGTGAATGTCAAGACGGTGATTAAACTTCGATGACTCAGTCAAATTTCAACCGATTCTAATAAACAAAGTCGTATTAAACGAAAATTTAAATGGGCTTTCAATAAAAAATTAGAAATAAAATATTATGGATTGAAACAGGTCATCAAACTGTTGTTAAAGTTCAGAATATCTGAAAATAATGGGAAATTTCTGAATTTGAACGTTCGAATTTGAACTTTTCGACTTTTTATTGGATCTGACCGAACAGTACATCCTTATGATGGTCTGTGTTCCTTCTGTCAATTGCATTCTTTATTTTGGAAATCGATCGGAAAATGACGGAGTTCGGCATTTTTATACACATGCAAGTACCCAAAAACCGTTTTTTTTTTGAAAAAAAATCGAGATTTTGGGGGTGTTTGGAAAATTTCGTAAATTTTCGGTCGTACCAGCTCAACAACTTACACTTAGGGCCGATATATTCACCTATCGTCAAAGTTGTCGTTAGCCAACGAACAGATTACGCTAACGTTCGCGTTAAAAATGATTCTGTCTTTTCACCGATCTGTAAGTTATCGTCAGGCAACGAGGACGTAAACATCGCGAACGAATGTTTTTCGGCAGTATAGTATCAAATGTCGGTAAAAAAGGTGTACTAAATCAACACTTGTATCATAACTTGGACTAATTGCCGCTAGATGTAGCGCCGTAAATGACAGTGATAGACATTGACAAAACGTAACCAAAATTCATTCGCACCCATTTCTAACCGCATCAATTAAAAAAGATGACCAAAAGTAAAAAAAAAATGGTATGAAAGACGAATTCAGCAAATTCGGCCATATTAACTAAATAATGACTTCAATTAATACAGTACCACGTACGTACGTAAATATTTGTCAGTTTGACTTTTTGTTTGACATTCAGCACATGCTCTGTGACCAATCAAAGTGTTCATTAGTTTACGGCAGGTTCATTCGATCGCTAAATAAATTTGATCGTTAAGCGTATTTATCCGGTCGGTAACGTTAACGACAGGTGAATAGACACATTTTTACCATTTATCTTGTCGTTTAGATGACGAACAGTTTCACGATAGGTGAATATATCGGCCCAGTCTCGTGAAAAGTATATTTTCACTGTAGCAGTGTTATAATTGATTATATGTGAACCGTTCATTATATAGGTCTCGTATAGGTCCCAGAATCATTTTGATAGTAAATTTTGTCCGCTACAATGTGGTATTTTTAGTTTTGCGATTAAGTGAGTGATATTCGAGGAATGAAGGATTTAAAAGTGACATGCACACTTTTTCAATGGTTTTCGAGTTTTCGAAATTAATAACATATTTTCCTATTAACTATGACACTAAAGATTTTGATATGTTACTACTGAAATCATTAGCAATTGATAAGTATCTGTTTCATCGACTGCAACTAATCTTCCGAATACAACGTATATCAAAAATCTAGACTGACTGGACTAGTAATTGGAATAGTTCAGCAGTGTCAAACGCTGACGTTCTGACAATATTGTCAATAGAATCAAAATATCTGTCAAATCCTGGCTAACTAGTTTTAATACAGACACGAGCGATCTTGATCAAATAGAATTTGTTCATGCACCTCAACAATTAATTTCCCCAAAAAATGTCATAGACATAAATTATACAAAATTATCTCTACTTTAATTTATTATTTAACTATTTAGACGAAATTGCATAAATGCCGGCTCATTTGCAAAATCAAAGAAAAATTCTAAGAGTAAACCTCCAGTTCCTTTTTGAACAAACCTTTCTTCAGCTCTAAGTTTAGTCTATGAAACTTAAATATATATAATAAGAAGTTTCGTCCCGATACCTTTAGTCGAAAATGTTCAGCAAACCCAAAAGGACATATTACCGCGGAAATCTCACATCTTTACATTACAATACTTTGTTATACTATAATAATAATATACTATAATATAATGTATATATAATAAAGTAAAAATAATTGAAATGTGTATTTTTACATTCGTTTTGTGTATACATATTGTGCATATTGTGAAAAATGTCTCTATAAATAAAACTATTCTGGTCACGGTAAACAACTTTATGTATTGTGGAACTCAATGGTGTAAATTTCAAACAATAAAAGAACTATTCAGTGCCAGTTGCGTGTTGCCATTGCATTATAAATAAACCAAAGTATAAACTAACATTAATTTACGAGTTATAAAATAGTATTGCATTACACAAATAAACATGTGCTACGTAAAAATTACTATGTTTAACCAAAAATACTCGCAAAAAACAAGATTTAAATTCATTTATTTACCAAAATATGTAACCGTTTTTTTTTTAAATTAAATCGTTTTCAATCCGAGCGTGACTTTAAAAATAGTGCATTTGCAGGAATAAAAGTGACAAGATATTTTGCGTGTTTGCTGAACATTATAGTAACATGATCACATACTTTCTTTGGCTTCCATTAGATGTCGTTTACTGTAATGATATCAGATTGCCACTACTGAGGGGTGCCTCACGGTTAGGTCAACGTATCTTTCGAACATAATTTTGTGAGCAAATTTCTTGATACAATGACGTTGCAAAAAAAACTTTATTTGATATTTTATTTATCAAAACTTATCTGCGCGGAAAATTCAACAATAACAACATGAGAGTTCAGACGAGGTCAATTGTTTTCGTGATTCTAGAGTTCTTATTATTGGTTTACGATTTAGCCGTCTACCGACTCTTAAATGTTTTAGTAGCTTTAAAGGCTGGTTTATGCGGGACAGGGCCGGACTCATATTCCCAGACATAAATTAATCAATATTACCTCACTTCAAACGCAAAAATTACACTGATGTATGAAGACATATGGTATGAATGATCACAGGAACACTAATTATTTAGACGTTACGGTAAATAGGAATGTTGTATTGTTCACTAGTCAAATATTCTGCACAATATTTTCAACAACCAGTTGAGAGGATCATCCAATGTTGTATTTTGACAACAGCAGTAAAGAGCGTGTCCCAAAAACCATTATGCATCCACTGTGGTATTTTCAGGATACTAAAATGAACTGTAATTTACGCGTTTTGTACATTGCACAAACAAACTGATCGTGTGGTGGTTTTACAACATTATTATGTTCTTTAGTTCAAGTGTTTGATACGAGATGTCGCTGTTGTTTTACTCCTTGATGTAGGCACCCCAACTCAAAATATTAATATATGACAAGATGTTTGCACTCGCTCATAATTTGAGCGAGTGACAAAACAAAACTATCAAAATGGTATTGAGGTTATGTTTCTGAAAATTATCGTTAAATCTGAGTTTTCTTTTTAACCCTTTTTGAAAGGTTTTTTTATTTTAAGGTGAAAAAAATTGAGGAGGTATAAATGTGCACTTCTGCATACTATAAAATGCATTACTTTGATTTGTTTTTATTCTTTTATAGCAGTGGCATAACATCTTTTTTCTACTTTGCATTCACAATGTACACATTGTAACACTGTTTTCGGTGTTACAATTAACAAATTGTAATATCGTTTTTAGTAACTTTTTTCTAAGATTGGTACACATTGATATTGATTGATATCAAATCATTTCAAATGCCATATGTCAAACGTACAACACATAACCACCCACTGCCTCTTTTTAATCGCTTGCAATCCCATAAACCGCGAAATATCAAGATTCTATACATATTTAAACATGCGTATAGCCTTCTATAGTATGGCCAAAGGATTGGGGCTTTCTTAGTTTTGCTGTGTTCATCAAAATACGCCAGCTAGACGTTTTCGGTGATGTTTTGCGACTCTGGTAAGTGATCGTCATCATTCTTTTCAACTAAACATCAAATCCCCTTTTCAGATATAATACAAGGACCACATTTACTTTAATAAGGTATTTTGCGAAGATCAAACCTACATCGTAGATATGAACGATTTTAATTACTTCTGCGAGATTGTATATGCGCAATAAGTGGTTTATTGAATATCAGCATACACGTAGGAAGCTAACTTTTTAGGTTATGTTTTATGTATTTAACACAGTAGGGTTATGGTTAAAAGTGTTGCCCCAAGCTCCACTATGATCATAGTTGCGACCTCGCTGATTATTTAATAAAACTTGTAGGCTAAAGTAGAGTAAAATTATTCACAATTAGATTTTGTCATGATTTTATCCCATCCTTACGAAGTTGACAGTTACTACAGTACTGTCACGTGGTACCCGCAAAATACCCTAGATTGTAATTTAGCGTAATATAGTAACCACAATTTCTAAATTTATATAAAATTAATGACGCAAAGTAGAAAAATAGGATATTACACTCGTTTTATAAGACGTATTGGCGCACTCGTACTAGCTTATAACAACATGTGCTGACATGTGCTTTTGTGTTTTTAACGCACGACATATTGTCATCACAACGCAAATGTAGATCCATATTTTCCTATTTGATTATAATTTACCTCTTGTCACAACAGTTCAAATGCAGTTCCCCACAGTTGAAATAGATGTCGCGCGAATAACTAGCAATAAATACAATGTATTTTTGTTGAACTGTCAAATATACTAACCTAACCTAATACACTCGGTTCAATACCGTGTTCGTTTTTGTCTACCACGAATTTTTCTTCTATTGGTATGAATCTCAATCTGTACACAAGATCATATATGACTCATTCTGCGATAAAGAGGGTGAAGTCAAGTTTTTAATTATTTTGATCGCGCTTGGTCACTCCCAGTATCAAGGAAAACGGTCTTGGGGCACTCAGCAAGTCTATACGTCTCGCAAATCGCGTTTTCTTGCCAAAAACTTCATTGTAGTCCATTGTATAGCAATAGGAACTAAGATATTGTCCAAAAAGGAATTCAGCCATCTTTGACTGGGATTAAAAAGCAAGACTCATGGGGAAGCTTACCTGTAGACATGTTCTTTCCCTTGGTATGGGTGGGTCCGTCGTCGTCCAGTTCTGGCAGTAGTACCGATCTCGGGGTAGTTAGCTGGTTTAGTAGTGCATGGGAGGCGATATGTTGCTGCAGCTGTGCATCAGCCGAATGGATGCTCCCATAGTCAGTGAACTTGGGCTCTAATACCATTCTGAAAACACACAAACAGAAGACATGACTAAAGATTGCAGCTACACAAAAAACAATGGTCAAATATTGGCTTAACTGGGTTTGGAAAATGTTTCTTTTATGGCAACTTCCCAATTGTTTAAAAATATTGGTATTTCTTGTATTCAGATGACATATTATGACCTCAGAACCATAAGATTGTCTAAAATGTACTTGGAACCTTATGCAGTCTCTCAATTTTTGTATTCTTTTTTGATTAATAAACATTAATAAACAATCTTATACACGTAGGGTTTTTTTTGTAGCATTTCTTCAAGTTAACAATTCAATGTCAAAGTGTTACATCAAGACTCAAATATGCAGGAATGTTTTTAACCTTGGCGCTGGTGACAAAAAACATAATAGCATCTGTAATTTAATCGATTAATATTAAAGACCGCGTTTTTTTTGCACTGCAACAAGATTCGTTCGGTAAAATTAAGAGTGACAAACCGGTTGTGTTGTTTTAGATGTCAGACCAAGTCCACTGAGCAGTTTGTAATTGCCTCAATAGCCAACTGAACGTATACGTTGATTAAATATGACTGGAAATACCACTTGAGTCAATTAGATGCATACAACGACATGCAATAACAGGCACGAGTTGATAGAACTGCTCAATAAAATATTTATTGCCTTTTGTCTTTATTATAGCGTTTATCGTTATCATATTTGGTGATTTCATAAATTTATATTTGCACAGAGACCTCATCGACTTGGCTTGGCCTGCTTTGATATAATTAACGTCTTTGAGAAATATTATTTAAACAAATTTGGTATGATACCACAATTACTAATTCGTTGACGTCGAAGGTTAGATAGGAAAGGATTCACATGTGTATATAAATCATATCTAAAACCTATCAAATATTATTTGACAAATATACAAACGTTATCATTCTTTTTCCTGTTTATAATCATTTTGTAAACAATGCGACACGAGAATACTTCAGACAATCCAAAGATACTAACTTGACTTCTATTAACGAATTTTCTCAATATCTTTAACTCAACATTGCATTCTCTATGCAGATATCATAGAGAAAGCATTAGAAGAAAAGCTTATTTGCTCAACAATCTTTCTTGATGTGACACAAGCTTTCGATAAGGTTTGGCACGAAGGATTGATACACAAACTAAAGAGTATGCTACCTTTACAATACGTCGAGCTGCTAACATCCTATATATCTGATAGACTATTCAGAATAAAACAGATCGATGAATACTCGGAACTAAAAGAAGTCAAAGCTGGGGTACCCCAGGGTAGTGTATTGAGACCAATTCTCTATCTACTATATACAAGTGACCTTCCACAGCTGGAAAATGTAACAGTCGCCACATTCGCAGATGACACGGCTCTAATGGCAGTTGGATCAACTATTGGAGAATCTACCAGGAATCTTCAACAAGCTAGTAATAAAACATATAAATGGACCAAAAAATGGAAGACCAAGCTCAACGAACTGAAATCTGCCCACACTAAGTTTACAAACAAAAGAATCGAGGACATACCTCATGTCAAGATTAACGACGCCATAGTTCCATATGCGAACACCGCAAAGTATTTGACTCTGGATGACTCTGGATACAAAAATAAGGTGGAAAGAACATGTTAAGAAGAAAAGAGTAGAGTACATTTTTTATGGTTTCTACAATAGAGTATTATTATACAAGTTTTATAAGACGTCAAATTGGCGCACGAGTTGTGGAACGAGTCTTATAAAACGAGTGTAATATACTATTTTTTCTACTTTGCGTCATTAATTTTATATAAGTTTAGAAATTGTGGTTACTATATCGCGCTAAATTAGAATCTAGGGTATTTTGCGGGTACCACGTGGTAGCACTGTAGTAACTGTCAACTTCGTTAAGGATGATATCGATGAGATAAAATCATGACAAAATCTAATTGTGAATAATTTTACTCTACTTTAGCCTACAAGTTTGAATAAATATTCAGCGAGGTCGCAACGATGATCATAATGGAGCTTGGGGCAACACTTTTAACCATACTGTGATAAATACATGAAACTTAACCTAAAAAGTTAACAATTTTAAAATAGTGGCTTCATAAGTATAATAATCAGAATAGAAGTGTTTGGCGGTGACTGATTAGTTACTTCGAAGAACAAGAACTTACTAAAGAATTGTTATAACGCTTAACGTTTAATAGCGGTGTCTACCTAATTCCGATACGTAGCCGTTGCGGCTTATATATTTACAAGCACTTATAATTGAAACCCAATTCTAATTTCGGCAAAGTAGTTTATTAGAATAAATTATACTTAGTAAAATTATATGTGATGGAGGTAATACAAATACGTTGCACACAACCAGAACTAAGACGAAGTCGAAAGCGACGGACAAAAACGAATATGAATTGAACCGAGCATCCAAGCGTCCAAAATATTACCGAAAACTGATATGTTACATAAACTAAGAAATCTTCTACACTTTAAATGTACTATAGCTTCGTACGTGTATGCTGATAAACCATTTATTGCGCATATACAATCTCGCAGCAGTAATTAAAATCGTTCGTATCTACGATGTAGGTTTAATCTTCGCATAATACCTTATTAAAGTAAATGTGGTCCTTGAATTATATCTGAAAAGGGGATTTGATGTTTAGTTGAAAAGAATGATAACGATCACTTACTAGAGTCGTAAAACATCACCGTAAACGTCATGCTGGCGTATTTTGATGAACACAGCAAAACTAAGAAACCCCAATCCTTTGGCCATACTATAGCAGGCTACACCCATGTTTAAATATGTATAGAATATTGATATTTCGCAGTTTATGTGATTGCAAGCGATTAAGAAGATGCAGTGTGTGGTTAATGTTGGGTTATGTATTGTACGTTTGACATATGGCATTTGATATCACTGTGTACCAATCAGACAAAAATGTTACTGTTTTCGGTATTACAATGTGTTAATTGTAACACCGAAAACAGTGTTACAATGTGTGCATTGTGAATGCAAAGTAGAAAAAAATATTTAGGAAACGCCATCTTATTCTGTTCTTCATATTTGTTTTTCTTATTTGTAATATCCTTAGGTATTTATCCCTTAATATGTCTCCATAGAAAGAAATCAAACGGGGTTAGGTCAGGCGATCTAGTTTACCAAAGCGTCGGATCACCAAGAACGATTGAACGTGAGAAATATTATTTAAACTAAAAAATTTTACAATTACTAATACGTTGACTTCGAAGGTTAAATACGAAATGATTCACACATTTATATAAATCATATCTCAAACCTACCAAATATTATTTGACAAATTTACAAACGTTATCACTCCTTTTTCCTGTTCATAATCATTTTGTAAACAATGCCACACGAGAGTGCTTCAGACAATCCAAAGATACTAACTTGACTTCTATTAACGAATTTACTTAATATCTTTAACTCAACATTGCATTGTTGATGATTGTTGTTAAACATTGTTACTTCTGGTGACTGTTAATCAAATCAAATTAAAAAAATCACCCATGGAAAAAATATCTGGCTAGAAAGTTTATTATTATTATTATTACATTCGTAACTTTCTATGATCAACAAACATTTTTTCTGCCTCGTCACAAAACTTAATAATACAGGAGACAACGTGGGTATAGTTTTGTGAACATTGCAAAATGACGCGGTACTTTAACTGTTAAATAAAATTGTTGTTAATGTGGTTAGATAGCATTTGACATGGTTACGCTGTCTCAACCTTGTCGGTCTTGACATAATTGTTTTCTTACTTTAATCCTATAATTAATAACAACTAAAAGAAAAATGTGTTTTTCTACTTTGCATTCACAATGCACACATTGTAACACTGTTTTCAGTGTTACAATTAACACATTGTAATACCGAAAACAGCAACATTTTTGTCTGATTGGTACACAGTGATATCAAATGCCATATGTCAAATGTACAATACATAACCCAACATAACCACACACTGCATCTTCTTAATCGCTTGCAATCACATAAACTGGTAAATATCAATATTCTATACATATTTAAACATGGGTGTTGCCTGCTATAGTATGGCCAAAGGATTGGGGCTTTCTTAGTTTTGCTGTGTTCATCAAAATACGCCAGCATGACGTTTACGGTGATGTTTTACGACTCTAGTAAGTGATCGTTATCATTCTTTTCAACTAAACATCAAATCCCCTTTTCAGATATAATTCAAGGACCACATTTACTTTAATAAGGTATTATGCGAGATCAAACCTACATCGTAGATACGAACGATTTTAATTACTGCTGCGAGATTGTATATGCGCAATAAATGGTTTATCAGCATACACGTACGAAGCTATAGTACATTTAAAGCGTAGAGGATTTCTTAGTGTATGTAACGTATAAGTTTTCGGTAATATTTTGGACGCTTGGATGCTCGGTTCAATTCATATTCGTTTTTGTCCGTCGCTTTCGACTTCCGTCTTAGTCCTAGTTGTGTGCAACGTATTTGTATTACCTCCATCACATGTAATTTTACTAAGTATAATTTATTCTAATAAACTACTTTGCCGAAATTAGAATTGGGTTTCAATTATAAGTGCTTGTAAATATATAAGCCGCAACGGCTACGTAGCGGAATTAGATAGACACCGGTATTAAACGTTAAGCGTTATAACAATTCTTTAGTAAGTTCTTGTTCTTCGAAGTAACTAATCAGTCACCGCCAAACACTTCTATTCTGATTATTATACTTATGAAACCACTATTTTAAAATTGTTAACTTTTTAGGTTAAGTTTCATGTATTTATCACAGTAGGGTTAAAAGTGTTGCCCCAAGCTCCATTATGATCATCGTTGCGACCTCGCTGAATATTTATTCAAACTTGTAGGCTAAAGTAGAGTAAAATTATTCACAATTAGATTTTGTCATTATGTTATCTCATCGACTCATCCTTAACGAAATTGACAGTCACTACAGTGCTGCCACGTGTTACCCGCAAAATACCCTAGATTCTAATTTAGCGCGATATAGTAACCACAATTCCTAAATTTATATAAAATTAATGACGCAAAGTAGAAAAAATAGTATATTACACTCGTTTTATAAGACGTATTGGCGCACTCGTTCCATTTGGGCACTCCTCGCTACGCTCGTCGTGGCCAAAACATCTCGTGCGCCAATTTGACGTCTTATAAAACTTGTATAATAATATACTATTTTGTGCATCAAGAAATAAATTGAATTTTTATTGTTGATTTGCTCATTAAACTTACAAAACATCATAAGATATGGATAAAAGGAAATTTCATATTCTAAGCTTCTAATTTTTGTCACATTTATTTGGCAAGTGTTTTCATTTCATTTCACAGCAATTATTTCACAGTATGTACCGGTATGTACCCTTTTATCGAGTTATAAATCGCCCTGTACATAACTTCACAGCAATTAAATTAACCTCTATTCACCTACGTATGATGCAAGCCGTACAAATAACGGTGAGGCATGTATATATTACAAAACAAACGACGCATTTTTTTGTTCAATTAATACAGCACACAAGGAGGATATTGAGCCATAAAAACCCGAAGGTAACATAAAAACATAACCTCAACTCCCAGAACACCAAAATACCGTATCATCGTACGTAAGTTTGCGTAACACGCTTAGCACACAAACAGACAGCTGTGCAAATATACAAACATGCACACGATGTAGAACTATGAATACAAGGCATTGTTAACAACAAAAAAACGATATTTTTTAAATTTCTAGACCGAATTTCACTATGGTTTAGTTTTTAAGAATCTTGAGACATGCTTTGCACCTCTGTATCCAAAGATTAGGTTATGTATGTGCTTTAAAATGTATTTTGCCGATCTGTCATAACATTTCCAAATTGCATACTGGGTAATTACATGTCACAAATCAACACACTTTTAGACCTAACCTCACTTTGTATTAGGATGACAGTCCGTGTATGTACCCAATTGTTGTTTTTTTATTTGTAGTTAAATAAACTTAACCTTGAAAATCTTGGTTTATTATTACGGAGTTGTAGTCTGAACAAGGTCTTTTCTAATGCAAGGCCGAAATGATACACACGTGGTATACCTGATAGGACACGACTGGCACGCTAGATTGTTCATTACGTTGGCCAGCTTGTGGTTTGTATAGTGAAACATAACCTTGAAATGCAAGAGATAATTTCCTGAACGAAATACATAGTTAAAATTTATACGACTTTGATACCTATAATGGACGTAACTTTTAATTTCTCGAGAAAAAGTCATTCTTTATAAAGAGTTTTGGATGTCCTAAAACGTCGAAAGCCATTGTTAATATTTTGATTTCACATACAGCATCGTTAGAAAATACGAAAATGTTAAATTGACCGAAGAGTAAACTATCGGTTTTTCGGAATTAGAACAAAAATGTTATAGGTAAAAGTTGTTTTATATTTAAATTTATGCAAAGATATCAAGTTTCACATGTTCCCCTCCTACAGCTACACATTTTTCCAATCTTCTTCTAAACTCCCGATATACCAAGTAAACTGTTTCTTCATTTATTTCGTCTACTGCTTCCCTAATTTTTAATTTTAGAATGTCTACATTATCATGAAAATTATTCGCATACACCTTCTGTTTTAAATAACCCCACAGAAAAAAAATTAAGCGGCGTTAAACCAGGTGAACGTGGTGGCCATCCTAGAGGGCCGAATCGTCAAATCCACTTATTTGGAAAATGTATGTTCAACCAATCCCTGACTTGATATTCGCTATAAGCAGGACAACCGTCGTGTTGATAGTGTAGTGAACACCTGAGCTGTAAGTAGTTTTCGTCCAAAGTAGGTAGCAAAAGAAATTTCCACCATATCAAAATAAGTGTTTTGGTTTACAGCACCGTCAAAAAAGAATTGGTTGTAATACGGAAATTTGGATTTTCTTCAGATCAATATCTGCAATTCTGTGAACTAACAACTCCATTTGTGGTAAACGTCGCTTCGTCAGAGAAAATAATTTTGCTGTAGAAAAATCTATCGACCATAATTCGTTCTCCCATTAATAGGCAAAATTCTAATCGACGAGCATCATCTCCTTCTACTAAAGTGTGTATCAGTACTGGTTTATAAGGATGAAATTTTTGATTTGAAAAGATCCTTTGCAGGTGGCTTTTACTGTTGTTCAAGTCTCGAGATCGTTGCCTCAACGATTTTTTTGGGCAAGTGTTCACGGAATCAATAGCTAACATAGCTCCTGCATCATCTTCGCCATTTCGCTTTTTTTTCTTGATATCTTGGTCTCTTGCTGCATGAAATTTTTTAGCCAATTCACGAACACAATTGATAGAAACGTATACCTCAGGGTATTTTCTGTTAAAAACCTCGATAGCACGGCGGTACGATACGTCGTCACCTATGCCGTAAGAAAGAACTAAATAAACCCTTTGCTCTAAAGTCAACATACTTTCAATCAGCTTCTATCAACAAATTGCTTGGATACGCTGTTACTACTATCAACTGATTAATCATAAATTGTGGTCTCTAAATTTTTTGTTCAACTTTATGTAATGTCTTTTCACTGGACCGAGATGTAAAATTTGAAATAGAACATTTAAGTTTGATATTTGAGCATAAAATGAATTCAAACTAACTTTTACCTATAACATTTTTGATCTAATTCCGAAAAACCGATAGTTTACTCTTCGGCCAATTTAACATTTTCGTGTTTTCTAACCATCCTGTATGTTAAATCAAAATATTAACGATGGCTTTCGACTTTTTAGGACAACCAAAACTCTTTATAAAGAATGACTTTTTCTCATGAAATTAAAAATTACGTCCATTATAGGTATAGTTAGATCCATCGGGGGACACACTGTATAGTTCTACACTGAGGCCAATTTTATTGTCATAAGAGGCAACCAAATGTCAAGAAAATCGTTGTGTACCAAATATCCGCGCGACGTACTTTACTACAAAATAATATGTAAAAATTCTGAAGCGATTGCTAAATAAAATGCAGAGAAATCAAAACAATTATCAGCAATATTTTTGGAACTGATTTAGTAATGGTTGTTTATTCTATGTAGAATTAGAATTAGCAAATTGTAACACTGTTTTTAGTAACTTTTAGGTTTGTAAAATAGGTGGCATTAATGCCAAGAAGGAGAAGTATAGAGCCACAATTTGTTTTGGTAAGTTATCGTGCATTATTCTCGTCAACTAAACATCAAATCCCCTTTTCAGATATAATGCAAGGACCACATTTACCTGAATAAGGAGTTATGCGAAGAACAAACCTACACCATGTCTACAACGATTTCGATTACTGTCGCACGTAGCAAGCAATAGTAAATTGAAAGTGTTATTTCTTAGTGCATTAAAATAATAAATATTGTGTTTAAATAAATATGAATATATGTTACATAAAAAATGTTATAATGAGCAATATTTTATTCATATTGTGCCCTAAAATGAATAACGTGTGCATTAAAATAATAAAATTTGAGCACTAGGGCTACTGCGTGTCAAAATTGACGCTTATCTGATATTTTGACGGGTCGTATGTTAATGATAGCGAGTACTCTCAATAATATACGACCTTGTTAAATAATTCAAATGGCTCACCCTACATGTTATGTTAAATAAAAATTCAATTGTTTTCGACTTATGACGGCATCGACACTATTTTTTTACTCAGTGTAATTTATCCTAAAAAAACTACTTCACCGAAATTAGTACATCTATTAAACGTCAACCGTTATGTAAGTTTTAATCATAGTATTTATGGTACACATAGTACCTATATTGTCAAGGTCTATAAAGTAGTAAGGTTATCCAAGTACGAGATTTCTCAGTTTGAGGGGTAAAGGGAGATCGTGACGTCACTAGAGTCGTGCGCTGCCACCAATTTGAATGCTCATTTCGTTGT
Source organism: Aphodius sticticus (assembly GCA_963966075.1). NCBI lineage: Eukaryota > Metazoa > Arthropoda > Insecta > Coleoptera > Scarabaeidae > Aphodius > Aphodius sticticus. Next base: position 108,283,557 of record OZ014506.1, read on the forward strand.
ATGATTTAGGTTAAGTAGGTGCATAATTATATAGAAAAAATAAATGCATCTTTATTGTGATCATTTTTAAATGATTAGGATGAAAAAAAAAATGATGAATGTGATTATCACAACATGCTATTTCAATAATTTGTTAATAATGCTGAATAAGTTAGTATTATTTTAAGTTAGTATGTAATGTATGTCCGATTAAAGAAATGTGTTGTGCTAAACCAGGTCTCTGCAGTTGGAATCAAAATTTAGCAGAAATTCAGTGAGTGGAGTCAACCTACAAACAAAATCAAGAGCCGGAGTCGAAGGTGGTATAACGGCAACCACATATTTTTGCAACCATGCAAATTGGGGGTTGAAACACTAAAATTATCAGGAATTGAAGTCGAATGTTTGGTTTACCGACTCTACAGATAAATAAATAGAAAAACTATAACTAAATCAGTATTGGTAGTATTGGTACAACTTGCTTATTAAACCACTCATTGGCTTGTCCTGATTACAATGTTTGGTTAGAACATACGTACAAAGAAAAAATAAAAAATCAGTAAGAAGCTTTATTGTACAAATTTTCTCCTCTTTGTTGTAATTTTATTTTTAATATCAGCTACTCTTCGTTAAATATTTAGATTTTTTTTGCTGTTGAAAAGTAAAATTTAATAAAATTTATCCGTACATATATTCTTTGCTCGACAAAAGCTTTCAAAACTATGGTATCAATAATTGGATCTTGTTTTAAAAGTTCTCTTCTTAATTTACTGCTAATTCTTTTCGAATTATTAATCCCATCCCCCGTAAGTCTTTCGAACTTGCTAATTCATTTTATTAAACAGGCGTTTAAATTCTTCCGACGGATTTCTTAGGCCGTCAAAAGATAAATGACGTATCCAGGATGGAAGGGAGTATGGGTGCTCTTGCTGGTCTTCGTATGAGTAATGTCCCAATTGTGGATGAGTTCTGCTTTAAACTTTGATCACGTGGAAAAGTAAAATATGATATTGTTAATCCAATCACTGTTGAAATGTTATACCTCATACCGCAACCCGGTACGGAGCAAACCATAGGCATCTAAAATTGATAAATGATTTAGAATAATGTAATTTCCAATATAAATTAATATCTTACCTTTACTAACTTAATTACTTCATAAAATACTACACTAATAAAACAACCAATAACGTAAAACTATCAACTATTGAATATAACAATATAAACGCAGAATAACGATTAAACACGAACAAAAGTAACCTTTCTAATTCACTAAAAAACCTATAACGAGCTGAGCTGGCAATAATTAAACGTATCTTTGAACAAACTAAACGAGCGATGCATGCGACGTGATGCGAAGTGTGCCGGGACTCTAGTGACGTCACGAAAGTAGACCATATAGGGATCTGAGGGGGGTATATAAAGTGTACTATAGGAAAGATAGCAAACTGGATAACCTCTCTCTTTATAGACCTTGCTATATTGTGATCATAGTTGCGGCCCCGTTGAACATTTATAAAACCTTGTAGGTTAAGTAGAATACAATTATTCACAATTACATTTTATACTTAACCTAAGTTGACAGTACCTACAGTGCTACCACATGTTGCACACAAAATACACTAGATTATAATTTAATGCAATACAATATATCTGTTGAAAAGTCAACGATTCCAAAATAAAATACAGACAAATCAAAACTAGTATATTATTTGATATTTGACGAGCACATAGGTGAGGATATAAATGGCAAGCATGAAGTTTACACGCGAGCCGTAGGCGAGTGTGTAAACATGTGCGCAATTTATATCCGTTGTGTGTGAGTCGAATACGACGTTTTATCTACGACTCGTAAATTCCATTTTATATCAAATATTTTAAATGTATTTGTCAATGGTGGCGAGGCGAACTGTCACATAACTGTCATCCACGTAGGTTTTGACAGACTTTGACAGTACGTTCGTATAATGATGACAGTTCGTTTGAATAATGAAGTCATTATTCAAACGAACTGTCATTATTATACAACGCTACACTGTAATAATAATCATCAGTGTGTATCATAGTAGGGATTATATAGTCATAAAACTTATTGTGTCAGTCGAAGATTAAAATTATTATCTATTAGTTATGTTCAAATTCAATAGACATTCTATACAAAACCACTCAATTGTTCACATTTATACTAATTGCTGTATTTTTGCTTTATTATAGTATCATATATATCATATCATATAATATCATAGTATGATAAAGTATTGTAATCGTACAAAAAAAAATTAGATTTTAGCAGAAAAATGTCCTTTTGGGTCCCCTGAACAGATTTGACCAGGGTCAAAAAAATCTGATGTGGCAAGGCACATGACTTTATCATACTATATATTAAATTAATAGTTTAGCTGCATGAGATTCTATTTGATCGAGATCGGTATGTCTGCATTAAAATAAAACTAGTAGATTTAGACAGATATGTCGATTAAAGCTGCGTTCGGATATTGTACTCCGTCGACACCGGGTACACCGTCCAAATGACACTTACGTGTTATTGGGTGTAAAAAGTGTAACGGTATACAATATCCGAACGCAGCTCATATTGACAGTAGGTATTGTCAAAACATTAGCGTTTGACACTACCACTGTCATTAGAATCAAATTTCTGACATATCTTGGCTACTAGTTTTAATGCAGTACGACCGATCTCGATGAAATAGAATTTGCTCATGCAGCTAAACTATTGATTGTACCAAAAAATTTCATAGTCATAAATTATTCAGAATTTCCTCTACTTTAATTTATTATTTAACTATTTTATTAATTTTTATTATTATTAATTTAGTATAATATATGACATTTTTTGGTAACATTAATACATGAGAAAGTTCTATTTGATCGAGATGGGTCGTGTCTGCATTAATATAAAACTAGCTAGCCTGGGTTTGACAGATATTTTCATTCTAGTGACAGTAGGTAGCGTCAAACGCTGATATTTTGACAATACCTACTGTCAATAGAAACAAAACATCTGTCAAATCCTAGTTAACTAGTTTTATTTTTATGCAGACACGACCGATCTCGATCAAATTGAATCTCATGCAGCTAAACTTTCAAAATGTTGTGTATAATATGATAAAGTCATGTGCCTGGCCACATCAACATAGCTATTCATATTATTTTCGGCGTATACAACTAAAATAAACTTGTTTTGCAATTTTAGCAATAATTTTGACGTATTAATAAAATCGTTTTATAAATTTCACAATAATAACTATTTTTTAGCGTTGAAAACAGTTTTACGCACAAGGAGAATAGGTTATGTAATAGTATATTACATTACAAGAGCTGTAACTAGCATATTACGTACGAGTGGAAATTTAACATACGAGCCGCGAAGCGGCGAGTTTTGTTATTTTCCACGAGTATGTAATATGCGTGACAGCTCGAGTATTGTACATAATTTTACCTACGACCGTATGTGTAAATATCCCTTACGTCACGGACTACTTAGCTCGTATATCGCTTATAACATACGTGTGCCTTTGGCTGTGCGTTTGTGTTTTTAACGCACGACCTAATGTCATAATGACAGATGTCGCGCGAATAGTTTGATTATTTATTTGTCATTTTTGATACAATTTATATTTATTGAAATTTTCGGTCGTAAGTAAGTGCAATACTCGAGCTGTAACATATTATTACTAGCACGTGATAATTTATGTTGAATTTGTACTGGGATTTTCGATCGACACTTCAGACAAAGTTCTCCGTAGTTGCAATAGATGTCGCGCGAATACATTGATTGGTTAACCGTCAAATATTCTTACCTGTATTTGTTTGTCATTTTTGATACAATTTATTGAAATTCTCGGTGGTAGGTAAAATTATGTACAATACTCGAGCTGTAACGCATATTACATACTCGTGGAAAATAACAAAACTCGCCGCTTTGCGGCTCGTATGTTAAATTTCCACTCGTACGTAATATGCTAGTTACAGCTCTTGTAATGTAATATACTATTACCTACGACGGACAATTTCAATAAATTGTATCAAAAATGACAAACAAATACAGGTAAGAATATTTGACGGTTAACCAATCAATGTATTCGCGCGACATCTATTGCAACTACGGAGAACTTTGTCTGAGTGTCGATCAAAAATTCCAGTACAAATTCAACATAAATTATCACGTGCTAGTAATAATATGTTACAGCTCGAGTATTGCACTTACTTACGACCGAAAATTTCAATAAATATAAATTGTATCAGAAATGACAAATAAATAATCAAAATATTCGCGCGACATCTGTCATTATGACATTAGGTCGTGCGTTAAAAACACAAACGCACACCCAAAGGCACACGTATGTTATAAGCGATATACGAGCTATGTAGTCCGTGACGTAAGGGACATTTACACATACGGTCGTAGGTAAAAGAATTTTCGGCAAAATTCGCTTCCCAGCCGATAAAACAGTTATCTTTCACCGAAATACCCAAACCAATCAAAATAAACTTGAATCAACATCGCTGATAAGTAATAATTAATCATTATATTTACAGATTCACCAAATTCACCGCTCACACTATGATCGGGGCGATAAAAAAACCCACACGCACGAATTAAAAGCGATATTTATTGACAAATTTTTGGCATAAAAAGTATACACAGTCGCCACGTGTATAAACAAAAGAATCACAGCGAGCAATCGGAAAAAGAAAGTTACGACATGCCCGCAAATGAAATATTAAATTAGGTGCGGTATCGTTTATATCGTTACAAAGATAATAAGAATTTGTAGATGTGAATCATGAGATTAATCACGGCAAGTTTTCGTTTAATTTGTATCGCGAGAATTATTATAGGTAGAAATAATGGCGTGACACAAAAATACAACAATAAAATTACTAATAATACGCTACGTCATGTTTTCATTTGCGATTTAAATCAATTTAGTATGCAATTTAGATGCAACTTCACGCGAATCCGTTTGTTTGTCGGGACGTCTGACGTCCTGGTATATTTATAACAAGAAATAGACGAAAATAGATCCAAAAAAACACCACAAAAAACCCGAATCACCCTAGTTTTTAACACTTACGTCCATCTACTATCTGGGCGGCATGCCTATATCCCTTCGATAATTCTAGGTTATGCACTTTACAGGTGGAAACCAGTGGAAACAAAACAGCAGGTGGCGGAAGAATCACAATTAACATAACCTATAGCAGTCTACCGTATCGACAGTGGCGCACCCCGCGATTTGACGCAAGACAATCGAACTAAAACGTTTTTCAGTGCCCGAATTAGGTTAGGATCGGTTTTTGGTGGTAAAATCCGTCGAAATTTCGTGTTTTTTGTGATGCACGATACGGGAAAGTTCGCGTATCGCGTACGGCTGCGGCGGTGTTTTGACACGAACTGGCCGTTTGGCTCGGATGCCGAAGAAGGACGAGTTGTTGGGTGGGGGAGGGGTAGAGAGAGGCAAGAGACGAGAAGATTTGACGCTGCGCACCGTTCGGGTTGTTGGCTCGCTTGTGTGGTGAAACCGCGAGCATAGCGAAATGTATTTCTGCGCTCCGCGCTTGACGGACGGGTTCCCTTTCTCGGGGAAAATTCAGGTTGGTAGGTCGTGTGCTGTACTGTTGCAATCTCTGAGATGATGATTGTGTCGAGATTGTTGGGGCAGATCATCGTTTCGGAGGCTGGAGCTGGCGACATTTTCTGGTATCGCTCCTGTCGGGTTCTTTGATAACATTAGTCAAATCGATTGTTTTGTAGAATATGTGTTTGGGATCTTGTAATCAGGCTTATTTAAGGATTCTTTCCCACTGGGCAAATATCAAGTAATTTTGTAAATATTTACATATGTTGAATTTCATTTCTCAACTTAAATCATCCACCATAACTTAAGATTCATGGGCGCCGTTTGAAAATGTTCCAGGGGGGGCTAAATTTTTTTTAGTATTAAATTGTGACGTATTATTAAGGACTATGCATTAACTGTTTTGCAGCATTTTCGTTTTGTGTTATTTTGCATACACTCTGAAAAATCTCTATCGCTTTAAGGTAGTGAAATATTTTTGTTCACATTTTTGTGTGTTAATAGCCATCCATGGTCGTGATCCCTGTATGCTCGACAACACTTACTTATTATATATTGATATTCGTTGTTATTTAAGTCTTTCTACCGTTTATTAATGTGGGATTAATATTTTTATCAACGACTCACATAATAAGTTCATTGCATACGTATCTATGACTATATAATCCCCATCATGATACGCGCCAATGATTATAATGGCACTAGCGTTGTATAATAATGCCAGTTCGTTCAAATAATGACTTTATTATTTGAAGGAACTGTCATCATTATACGAACGTACTGTAAAGTCAGTCTAAACCTACGTGGATGACACTTATTTGACATTTCGCCTCGCCACCATTGACTTTGAATTTATGAGTCGTACATAAAACGTTGTATTCGACTCGCACAGAACTGATATAAATCGCTCGCATGTTTATACGCTTGCCTACGGCTCGCGTATAAACTTCATGCTCGCGATTTATATCCTTAGTTATGTGCTCGTCAAATAATATACTGTTAATTAATAATTGTTTGTAAATATATTTTGTTTCTGAATCATTGAACTCTTATTCTAGAATTTAAGATTTTGTATAATTTTCAACCAATATTGTAGCTTTCTTATTACCTTTTAATACGTTAGGAAAAAATTGTTGTTAATTTCCTATAATAATTTCTAGCTCGTGGTCATCGAGAATCTGATACAATTATTAATAACAATTTGATAAACAATAAAAAGGCAACAATATTATTTTTACCTCGTTAACGAGAAATAATGACTAAATGTAGAGAAAAGTGGATTAATTTGAAAATTCTGTGTTAAGGATAATCGACGACGAAATAATATTTTTACTTTATCATACGCAGTATTATAAAGTATTGTAATCATGCCGAAAAAAAAAATTGAGTTTTTAGCGGAAATATGTCTTTTTGGGTCCCCTGAACATTTTTGACCAAGGTACAAAAAAATGTCTGTGTGTGTGTGTGTGTGTGTGTGTGTATGTGTGTGTGTACCCGTTTTTTGTGGCGACGATTCCGGAGAAACTACTAAAGGTATCGGGACAAAACTTCATATTTAGAAGTTTCATAACCAAACTTAGAGCTGAAAAGCTTTCTGTTGAAAAGGGTCCAAAGGAACTGGAGGTTTAGTCTTAGCATTTTTGAAAGATTTTGCAAGTAAGCCGCCATTTCTGGAATTTTGTAGAAATAGTTAAATAATAAATTAAATATAAGGAAATTCTGAATAATTTATCACTATGACATTTTTTGATACAATCAATAGTTTAGCTGCATGAGCTAATTCTATTTCTACGAGATCGGTCGTACTGCATTAAAACTAGTAGCCAGGATTTGTCGGATTTTTTTATTCTAATCAGAGTAGGTAGTCTTGGTGTCAAACGCTACAATAACTTCTGTCAATACAAGCTGCGTTCGCATATTGCATTACACTTTTTACACCCAATAACACGTAAGTGTCATTTGGACGGTGTACCCGGTGTCAACGGAGTACCATATCCGAACGCAGCTTTAATCGACATATCTGCCTAGTTCTAGTAATTTTATTTTAATGCAGACATGGCCGATCTCGATCAAATAGAATCGCATGCAGCTAAACTATTAATTTTATATATAGTATGATAAAGTCATGTGCCTGGCCACATCAGATTTTTTTATTTTACTATTATACTTGAACACTTTTAAGGCGACAATGTTAGGTCAACTACTAACTTTTGAACGAACTCATGTACGGAAATATATTGTGTCAACGCTGGAGAGAGTCATAAAATGGTACCAATATTACAAACAGCATGTTTGTCATGGATGGCCCTTTTAATACCAAATAACTTTTGTCTGAATTTTTTTATTATTTAACTTTGAAACTCCCTTTTCATTAACCGAAGTTTTGTAATTTTATCTTTTTAAATTATTTGATATTAAAATACATGAGTTCGTTATCAAAATTTTGTCTACTACCAAAAGTTGACTATTATACCTTATCTATATATTCTACGCTTATTAGTTTAACACCCAGTGTAATTAAGATAAATAGCTCAGCAGTGCCAAAAATTGTGAAGTAATGGAAACTAATAAGTACGATCAAATAAAAGTGCATACAACAATACTTATTTTGGACTGCAGCGCAAAATTTAGATACCGTATCTTGTCATCTTGTGGCTCTTTCGCGACTGTTACGAGAGGGCAATATCGCAATATCTAATAAAACTGACATTGGTGACAATAGCCGATAATAATCGAAATAGTCATCATTTAACTAGTAATTTTTTTTTCATCCTTCACTATACGAAAATGTCATTTTCGCATCTTTGTAGGGACACGAAAGATGCTAATTGCCCGCTAGGCGTTTAGTTAATAACTTTCAAGCCTAGCCGCGAACATATTTTACATACAGGCCGGGCGGCGACTGACCTGTCTGTTAAATAAATACATAGCTTTCAATTCGGTTTGATATGCGAGATCCACCTGATCTATGATCAAAAGATCCATCTGATATGAACCGATTTATCGATCAGATCTATTTATCGGTCTTCAATTGTGACAAATTTCTCGCCCACTCCTGTCTTTTTCATTTTTCGCGTAGCGGTAGTTGGGTTCGAAATCCCCCCCCCCCCTGCCCATATGTAACGGCGCCCATGGATGTGAAGAAGAACATTAGTGAAAATTATTTTCCACACTATCGTATTATTTTTTTTTCACTACGTTCTGGCGTTTTTAAAAAGAACATAAATACATGTTAAATGGTTGTACCCTCTTACATGGATGTTACGAAGATTCATACAACCTATATATCTTAAAGTGTTAAAAACATTAATTAATTAACGTGCTTTTGGGCATTTATAGAACTTTAGGTAATATGCAACAGTAATGGCAATTTCATCAAGAAAATTCATTAGTAATTTGGTTATACTTATTTATTTTACTTTTTTTTTTACTTTTAATCCAAACCGTTTAATTATTAAACGGTTTGGATATTAAACTTTAATATGTAGGGTAAAAATGTGTATCAGTAAAAATACACTGCTCAAAAAAATTCGGTGAACACCTTTTTCAAAACCTGTTACTTTTTAGATAATAGTTCTGGGCAAATCAAATTTGGTATGCTTTAAGGACAATATATTTAGCTAAAGAAAATTACAAAAGCAATGTTACAATGTAAATTAATAGCGCAAAATAAAATGTCAAGTATGCTTTGAATTCACATATGAAAACCTACTAAAGATGACAAATGAATTCAGTTGACAATTTTCGTTGATTAGAAACGTCATTAGAAGTCGCCCTTATTCAGCATGGCCACTCTATTCAACATCTTAGCAGGGACCTTCGAGTTTCCCCTTCTGTTATTCAGCGTTTAGGGAATCGGTTTCGGGAGACTGGCCAATATGTTAGAAGAGCTGGACAAGGTCCAAATCGAAAAACTACTCAAGATCAAGACCGATTTCTTGTCTTTTCCTCTCTATGTCAGCGTACTGCCACACCACGAGACCTCCTAAATGACCTAAGACGAGCACATAAATTTCTGATCAAACTGTTAGAAACAGATCTAAAGAAGTGAATTTGAAACGTCCTGGTGAACGCTACGCAGCCTACAGGAAGTGGATAGATTTGGTCGTGGATCTGTAATGGTTTGGGCTGGCATCAGTATAGACAACTGATCTTGTTGTGGTTCCTGGTAGACTAAATGCCATGAATTACATCGATTATTTTTTGACGTTTCTTAAAACCAATGAAATGCTTCTTCATTTGTCACAAGGGTAAGTTTCAACCAATTATGTCATTATTATAGTGGGAATAAATCTCTTGTGATTATTCTCGGGAATAATCACTGTAGCTTTTATTTGCCTAGCAACTGTCAGATACTTGTCAAAATAATTACCTAATTGTGTCAACGCGAAATGGGTGAAAGTCATCGGTTTAGTACCTTTTCTAATGCAGAAATCACAACAAGGATTTTAGAAACTACTTCGAAAAATACTCTAATAAGTAATCAGTCTATATGGAGACAATTTAAGACCTTCACCAAAGAAAGAAATTATATTCTGGATCAATCTACTACGACAGCTACTCTGGCATTGATTTTAAAAGATTGGGCTTATAACATGAAAAGAAAAGACGGAAATGATTATAAAGAAGCAGTAATAAAGACAATGTGGAATAAAACGGCAAAATTAGTTCAAGAACTTTACTAAGTATAACAGGTCCTTTGATCCTTTCCATGATATAGAATTCAGAAATGCTCGGAATGCAAGAGATGCAAAAAGAAAAATTTTACAAAAACATCCTGAAAAGCACAAACAAAGTTCTGTGGCACTTTCTAATACAGAATTGTTGCAAATTTTTAACTATTGGGACGAAGATACACCTTGTGGATTGCAAAGAAAGTTTTTTCACGTTGCATCGTATGAACTAGCTTGGAGGGGAGGAGAAGCTACGAAATGTTTAGTTCATTATTTTAAAAAAGAAACCGACATAAAAAGATTAAATACTGGCCGCATTGAATACAATCCCATCTTTACAAAAACTGCACAGGGTGGAGCACAAAGGTGCGCTAATAGTAAATGGATGACTCCAAACATAAATAACCCAGATATTTGCCCTGTTCGTCTTTTTGAAAAACTAATGAGTAAACGTGAAGAAAATATTAAAACCGAACGCATGTTTCTTACTCCAAATCCGGCTTGGCAAACTCATGGTTTTTGGTATAAAAACGTTCCTGTGAGAATAAATTCCATTTCAAAATGGATGAAAGAATCCGCAGAAAAAGTAGGTCTAGACACAGTTACTAAAAAAATAAACTAACCGTTCTGCCAGATCAAATGCAGTAAGTAACCTTTCAAAAGCTGGTGTAGGAGAACAAGAACTAATCAAGGTCACTGGTCATAATTCTGCAAGTTCGATTAAACCATACTTACAATTGAACCAAGAACATCATTCAAATATAATAAATAATCTTAGAGAAAATACGCAAGAGGAAACACTTAATATAACAAGCAATTCCAAATCCTCAATAAATAATGAGTCTCGAAATAATTTTAATAATTGCGTTTTTCATTGTACTAATTTAAATTGTTAATTCTTTTAATATATTCACAATGTGTCAACGATATTTTCATATATTGTAAGTAATAATTAACTAAATTAAATTTTTCAATAATTTTATGATAGTTTTATTGATCTTTTTTATTGTAAAAATTTGTGAATCAAAAAATAATCTAGTCAAATATAACTCGAGAGTTCCATAAATTAGAAAATAATTTGGCAGATTTTGTTCAAACTTGTTGCCATTTGGCAATAGTCACGAGAGCCCGCAGGGCTCGAGTGGTTATTAATCTACATTTTTAAGTGTAACTTAGAAATAACAAAGAGTTGTAACATTGTTTTTGTAATTTTCTTTAGTTAAATATATGCCTTTGACGTATACTAAATTTGATTTGCCTAGAACTATGATTTATTTAAAAAGTTACAGGTTTCGCATTTTTTGTAGGTGCAAATAGCTAAAATAACATTCCATGAGGATCTTAAAAAATAAATGAAATGAATCACAATCATTCATTTTTTTGTTATGTCATCCTTAGTTTTATTAATCAAACGTTTTTTAATAAACAAAAATTTACAATAAATACAAATTTATAATTACCTACTTGCAAAAAACTTCTACATATTTCTTTGTGTCTATTGATTTTGTGTCGAAAAAATACCACGTTGAATAAAAGCCTATTCAAAAATAAATCAATTGACAAGACTAGGAAACATTGATTTAGTAAATGGAAAGTGATTTTGTGTTTTTGATTATTTTTGTGCTGAACACGAATCAGAAAGTTAATGGGAAGTACACTTTAAAAAATATAAGATTTTCTTAGAATTTGCTGGGACACTGGGTTCACCGGTAATAAATTCTGCTAAAAAATAACGTATTTTTGCAATTTAGATTATTTTTCTTTTAGAAACCTGACAGTCTGATTGGCTTTTATTTAAAAAAACAATTGTATGAAATAATGAACTTTTAATGCAAATGTTATTCTTTGGTGAGTTAGGGTCGTTTTCATTGGAAAATAATATTGCTAATACAGGTAGTAGTTCAAACTGTAACAACGAGTAGATATCTTTCACTAGTTAAGTTGTTTACAAAAAAAAGAATGGTCCCACAATACTGTCACCGACAAGTCCAGCACATACATTAACCTTCTGTTGATATTTGGTACGGGCTTCCCGCATCCAGTGAGGAATTTCCCTGGCCCAATATAAACATATATATATATATATATATATATATATATATATATGTATATGTATATGTATATTATGCGTACGAAGAAAAAAACAGTCATGAGGAATCTTTGTTTACATACGACATTACGTATTTGTAAATGCCAAATATTCAAATACAGACATCTGGATTGTAGACGACAAATCAAATGAATAACTAAGCAACACTTAATAGTATGTTACATATTACATATAATATGTAGGAGTGGTTGTTTACGCTTACATATATTCAATTTGCTTTGTACATACATATACAGATAAAGTATAGTACATTCCAATTCTAACGGAAGGAAATTGGTTCTAAATATTATGGTGGGTAATCATCAGTGCCTGCGTATTCAAATCATCATTATTCCGAGAACAATTGTTATTTCGAAAGCGTGTACTGTACTGAAATTACATGTAAATACACAGATTAGAGATTTGGGAACATCAATCGTGATAACTAATAACAACAATTATAGGCAAAGCGTATACTACTACCTATTGTTTTCCGCGTGTTGCTGTTGACTAAACACTACAATCTGTGTCAAAGAATACCATGAATAAATAAGAAAAAGCTGGTTATGTTTTTAAGCTATTATTATAACTAGACTTTGTTTGGTCACTAAATACACTGCTGAAAAAAATAGGGGAACACTCTTTCGAAACCTGTAACTTTTAAATAATAGTTCTAGGCAAATCAAATTTGGTATGCTTTGTTAAAAGGAAAAAATACTTATCACTTTTTATTTTATCAATCAATCAATCAAGCTCATAAATTTGACAATCCGACCTGACATTGGACCGATGAAATGGATGCAATTGTTCGAACGTTTTTATTGAACGCTTATTGAGATACTAAATTGGGCATGATTAGGACAATGTGGCGATTTGTGTTGTGGGTCAGAGGTGAATACAAGGTCAAATGATTTAAACCGGCTATATACGCGATACTAACAGCAATACGTACGTAATTGTTTTCGTGAATTATAGTCCGAAAATATGGAAAGTTTATCTCCGATATTAATATAATAAGTAGGCACACAATGAATACGATTTTATATAATAGTGGTTCGAAGTGTTTAATTTTTGTTTGTATTGTGTCTCGAAATGTGACAGGTGTTGTAGAAGTTCGCCAGTATACAAACATTGGCATCTAAAGTGTAATAATGCAAGATAATTCCAATGTATAAATTATAGATTTGTATCTGGATTTAGCGATATAATTACTAATCGCTTGTACAGCTATGTAGCTAAGGTGAAGGAACATAAAGGGTACGATAAAATACAGAATAGAACAGTTTTTTGTTGTTTTAACGTATTGCAGCCTTGAAGAACCAAAGTTCATATTGAACATCTTACTCAGACTGGCATTTACATAAAAAAAATCTGATGTGGCCAGGCACATGACTTTATCATACTATATATATAAAATTAATAGTTTAGCTGCATGAGATTCCATTAACCATTAACACAAATATATTAATTAAAGAAAATACACGTTATGAATTAACATAATTTCAAATGCTATAAAACAAACCCTTGCGCCGTGGGCGCTTATCCGAAATTGTGTTTACAAATTTGAAATCTTTACGATTTACCCCCCAGTGAGTGAACAGCTTGGCGGGTAAATTTTAAAAAACAGACGACGATAAAACGATAAAAAACGCTTTACAAAAATATTGAAAAGGACGTTTTGATCAAAAAATTATTGAATAAAACACGAACACACACAGCACAGTCAGCACACACACGCAGCTACCGCCACCGCCTTCGCCGTCTCCTTCGTTGATCAGGCTCAACGTCATCTTCATCGCTGACGTCCCGCTCAGCATCTATTTGCTGAGGTCCTGCATCCGCCTTGCCTTCGTGCTTGTCCCCAGGCTGATCAGGTGGTTCCGGCGCAGAGCTATTGTCAAAACATCACCGTATGACACTGTCACACTGCCTGTCATTAGTTCTGTCACAGTTCTGTCATTAGAATTAAAATCCTGGCTACCTCGTTTTAACGCCGACACGACCGATCTCAATTTGAATCTGCTCCTGCAGCCAAACTCTTAGTTTTACCAAAAAATGTCATAGATTTAAATTATACAAAATTTCCTCGAGTTTAATTTATTATTTAACTATTTTGACGAAATTATAGAAATGGCGGCTCATTTGCAAAATCCTTGAAAAGTGATTGGAGGAAACATCCAGTTCCTTTGGACCCTTTTGAGCCAAAAGCTTTTCAGCTCTAAGTTTGGTCATGAAACTTCTAAATATGAAGTTTCGTCCCGATACCTTTAGTAGTTTCTCCGGAATCGTCGCCACAAAAATCAGGTACACACACACACACACACACACACACACACACACACACACACACACACACACACACACACACACACACACAGACAGACATTTTTTGTACCTTGGTCAAATATGTTCAGGGGACCCAAAAGGACATATTTCCGCTAAAAACTCAAAATCTTTTTTCGGCATGATTACAATACTTTATAATACTGCGTATGATAAAGTAAAAACGCGAATAAAGGTGGGGCACCTGTATATCATGATAACAATAAGACAATACATTATTAATGCAGTAAAACAATTTCTTTCTTAAACAAAAACTATTAACTGAGTAGTATGATTATGTTATAGTTTTATTTATTTATTTTCGAACATTTTGATTTTCCTTAATTGTTACGGAATGGAAAATTTGTACCATAATTTTAATTTTGATATTTTCAAGATTCATTACTTTTGCAAAGAATGTTGATTATCATTTTACAAATATTAGATTGTAATTAAGTAAAGTATAAGTAAGTATATGGTATCACCTAAACAACGAGATGTATTGCTTTCTATTTGTAGAAATATTCAAACTGGACTGTGTTTGAGTTTTCTAGTCGATGATATAGTACTTTCACAATCGTCGCTATTGTAAACATGGTTGCTAACTCACTATAAACGCGCACTACAATACTCCAGAGTGCAAGTCTAGAGAAGTTCAGAAGAAAATAACTTATGCTTTTATAGTTTTAACATTTAATTATATTTTATACTGTATTACAGTAGACAATAATCAGACGCAACTGCCATCGGAAAGCATTTCTATATTTGTAGTCCACACCAAAATTTCCATAAATAATTTTCATAAATATTGAAATTCTTTTCCGATGGCAGTTGCATAAGAACCTTCGGAATCGAATGTTAGCGAGCATTTCACGATTGACGCAATAATTATGACTTGCGTTATTTTCGCGTTTTTGGGGTCGGAGACGGGAGATTTAAATCAAAACAAAAATATTGCTTTAAGGAAAGTAATTTTTGTTTGTATCCAAATTTATTTACTTCACTTAAGGGGAATCCATAGAAAACATAACGTGTTTGACAGAAGTAAATGTTCTTTCTACCAGACAAATGCATTTTTATCCGCAAAGAAGTATTTCTTTGCCTCTATTGAAACAATAGATTTGTTTAAGTCATAAATATTAATTAATTTAAATGATGTATATATTTATTCATATTTATTTGAATTAAGCAAAATTTTCTTTGATTTCTTAGTCACATTTTTTGTCGTAATGTAATGTCTTATGAACTTCCTATATCACAATTTCTGTACAAACAATAAACAATAAACAAAACTGTTACCTTCTAGTATTACTGCCAGTATATGGATCATCCATATCGTGTATATCCAATTTTCTAATATCCAAAGGTATCAGATCACTGGCAACTGATTTGGTACTACCCATGCACATGAAGGAGTATATCGTAGATTCTTTCATATTTAAAACTATGCTTATTCGTTCCATTGCCTTGGCACTACTGCTAACAACACAAGCTATGTAGTATGCAAGGTAACATACCCAACATTTTTGCATATACGATAAGATGTACTAAAAAACTATGCAGTATAGATAACAGACTATTTTAACGAATACCATAAAATAACAAGTGGTTGTTGGTAGTAGTCAAATGTTCGTTAATTCCGGTAATTTAAAGAATTTAAATTGTTTAAAAATGTATATTAGGTACACGATTATTCAGCATGTTGGAGTATGTTTAATGTATTAAGGTTTGTAGGACAATTATTTATTATTTTTTGTTAGCTAAATTTATAACAACAAAGAATTGAAGTTTTAATTATGATTGGGTGTGGAGATCGATTAGAACAATTTAGATGATAAAACATCGAGTTTTGACATTTGACACGGCGAACATAAATACGAGATAAGCGACACCCATCGTCAGTTGTTGATCTTCAATTCTAACTGGTAAATAAACACAAGTTACTATATACATATCTTACTTATTGTGTGTTATTTGAAGGTTATATATTAATAATAGAATAGTCGGTCGCATACAGTTTATTATAAATGAATAATTCGCTGTTATTTGTGAGTCGTAGATAAAAGAAGTTTGTTGTAATGGTGTATGTTTAATATTTGATTTGGTTGAACCTGATGTATGTTATGATTGTTAATATAAGAAAAAAACAAACACAAAATACCTTCTACTACTGCCAGCCATATTCACAAGTTTTCACACAACATAACAAACTTCACATAACAATTTTCACATAAAAAACTACTAAAACATATCGATGTACTGGAAACAGAAGAATGTGTTCACTGTCAAGGCCCGGCACCAATTGAAATGATGAAAAACATGTCCAATGCAATCGCTCTGTAATATTATATCTCCAAGTTCCAACTGCGATAAACCAGGAAAGCAAACAGAAGTATTTGATTCGTGACTCAGATGGTAATTATGAGTATGGCTTAATCAATTGCAATGTGAAGATAGGAGTTCATATACAATACAGACTCAGAGGTCGAGAATTCGAACCAAAGTCTAGATCATGCTCCAAATTAAATAAAAAATGTTCAAATATTATTTATTAATTTATTATATTAAATCAACACTTATTTGTTTGTGGAAATTAGAAATTAGTTTAGTGTTAAAGAGGGTGTCATTAAATTCGAAACACATTTTGTACTCGTTAGTTTCATTAGTTATAACAATTGGAAAAATTTGAAAATCAGAAGTAGTTGGATCATAAGAACAGCCGTAAAAGAATTTCGATATTGGCTGTTATCAACTAATATTGTTTTTTTTTATTGTTTATTAGTATACTTATAAATTCTTCTCGTGTTCATTCTCAATAAACGCTAAATTGTGTATCTCTAGTAAACCAATGTTTTAGTACCAATTTTAGCCAATATTAAGCATATAATTCATCGAAGTGCGTATAAATAAAAAATCAAATGTATATATTATTTTCATGTACATTTTCACGTGTCCCCTGATGGAGCTAACTATACCTATAATTAGGCTTACCATACGTCCCGGTTTGAGATATCGGTCCCGGTGTCCCGGCCAGTTTGGTATTATGTCCCGGTTAAAATTCTTAACATACTATCACAGACTTCTATCTTAGTTGTCAGCAAGTTGAAATATTTTAGAAATGAACAAAGAGCGCAAATAAAATTTTCAGTAATAATATAACAAGAGAGTGAGAATAAATTGAAAATAATTTGACAGATTGTTTGAAAACTTGTTGCCAGGCAATAGTCACGAGAGCCCGCAGGGCTCGAGTGGCAACAAGTTTCAACAAAATCTGTCAAATTATTTTCTAATTTATGGAACTCTCGAGTTATATTTGACTAGATTATTTTTTGATTCACAAATTTTTACAATAAAAAAGATCAATAAAACTATCATAAAATTATTGAAAAATTTAATTTAATTAATTATTACTTACAATATATGAAAATATCGTTGACACATTGTGAATATATTAAAAGAATAACAATTTAAATTAGTACAATGAAAAACGCAATTATTAAAAATATTTCGAGACTCATTATTTATTGAGGATTTGGAATTGCTTGTTATATTAAGTGTTTCCTCCTGCGTATTTTCTCTAAGATTATTTATTATATTTGAATGATGTTCTTGGTTCAATTGTAAGTATGGTTTAATCGAACTTGCAGAATTATGACCAGTGACCTTGATTAGTTCTTGTTCTCCTACACCAGCTTTTGAAAGGTTACTTACTGCACTTGATCTGGCAGAATGGTTAGTTACTTTTTTAGTAACTGTGTCTAGACCTACTTTTTCTACGGATTCTTTCATACATTTTGAAATGGAATTTATTCCCACAGGAACGTTTTTATACCAAAAACCATGAGTTTGCCAAGCCGGATTTGGAGTAAGAAACAAGCGTTCGGTTTTAATATTTTCTTCACGTTTACTCATTAGTTTTTCAAAAAGACGAACAGGGAAAATATCTGGGTTATTTATGTTTGGAGTCAACCATTTACTATTAGCGCACCTTTGTGCTCCACCCTGTGCAGTTTTTGTAAAGATGGGATTGTATTCAATGCGGCCAGTATTTAATCTTTTTATGTCGGTTTCTTTTTTAAAATAATGAACTAAACATTTCTTAGCTTCTCCTCCCCTCCAAGCTAGTTCATACGATGCAACGTGAAAAAACTTTCTTTGCAATCCACAAGGTGTATCTTCGTCCCAATAGTTAAAAATTTGCAACAATTCTGTATTAGAAAGTGCCACAGAACTTTGTTTGTGCTTTTCAGGATGTTTTTGTAAAATTTTTCTTTTTGCATCTCTTGCATTCCGAGCATTTCTAAATTCTATATCATGGAAAGGATCAAAGGACCTGTTATACTTATTAAAGTAAAGTTCTTGAACTAATTTTGCCGTTTTATTCCACATTGTCTTTATTACTGCTTCTTTATAATCATTTCCGTCTTTTCTTTTCATGTTATAAGCCCAATCTTTTAAAATCAATGCCAGAGTAGCTGTTGTAGTAGATTGATCCAGAATATAATTTCTTTCTTTGGTGAAGGTCTTAAATTGTCTCCATATAGACTGATTACTTATTAGAGTATTTTTCGAAGTAGTTTCTAAAATCTTTTTTGTAATTTCTGCATTAGAAAAGGTACTAAACCGATACCTTTCACCCATTTCGCGTTGACACAATTAAGTAATTATTTTGACAAGTATCTGACAGTTGCTAGGCAAATAAAAGCTACAGTGATTATTCCCGAGAATAATCACAAGAGATTTATTCCCACTATAATAATGACATAATTGGTTGAAACTTACCCTATCCCTTATCCCTTCCTTATCCCATTCTTATCTGGGTTTTATTCAAAATAAAGAAGCATTTCATTGGTTTTAAGAAACGTCAAAAAATAATCTCTGTCAAGAAAACTGCCCTCATACTTTTGATGCTGCCTTTTATGAGAAATATACACATTATCATGATTTGAAGGTTATCAGTGTGGTTATCAGCAACAAAGTGTTAAATAGTGACTAATCGATTAATGACTGTAACAATATTTCAACGCAATTCCACAATTTCGAATTTATAGAACGAATGTATCTCTGTTACAGAAAAATGTCTATAACTTTTACAAAAATTGTTTATCATTTCTCTGCTAAACGAAATTGTAGACGAAAAACATCCATATGACAATATTATGTAGAGCACCGACTGGAGGAAATTTATAGTTTAGTTGGCTACGTAAATAAAATGTTTATATCTTTTAAAAGAATATTTGAATAACTTTCTATCATACACAAAATTGTAGGTTATTAGTTCGGTTAGTCATACATGAATGCTCCGAGGCGAACTACTGAGGTGTCTTCATTTGAACATGGAATATACATTTCGGTGTTCTGGTTTAGCAAAATATTTATAACTTTTCCAAAAATTACTGGATAATTTCCTACCATTAGTCGGAATTAAAGTACTATAATGTAGGTTGTATAGTCCTTTGGTATTGATTTTAGAATATTATGTACAGGGTGTCCCACGCTATAGACAAAGTATATTACTGGGCTTAAGAAATCAAATTTACGTTTTTTCCATACATACAAGTTGCAGACAGTCATACGCTCTACAGCAAGAAAATATGTTGATGCTTACACAATATCCCACAACAACGTACCAACACAAACTTATGTTTGCTTAAATGGAACACTAGGTATATTATTGCAGTTTTCAGTAAGGTTCTTATCCTGATTGTTTTGACATCAACTTATATTAGGCTTTTGCCAACTGTTTCTGAGACATTGTGAAATAAAAAACAAAAAATAAAATCAAAAACAAGCATTCTTCAAAAAATCTTTCCAGGATAAGTAACAAGGATAACACAAAGGAACTAATTTTGGATAGTAAAAGTATCGCATTTTTTGACAGTTATTATTGATTTGCGATGTTAATATGACTTATCCCGAACAACTTGACATTTGCTAAATAATGTCAAATAGTTTAAGAATTTTAATTGGATCACCCCATATATCTTGACTTACTACGAAAGATCGACAACAGCTAAAAAGTAATTAAGCATATAATTTGTCATTTGTGACTTAACAATAATAATACACAATAATTCATAAATTAATATTAAATATCCAGATTGGTCGACAATCTTGTTGGTCGAAATTCAACAATCTCACAAATGTAGTAATACTTCTGTTCATGCAACAACTTACAGCCATTGTAAACTGCTACTATGAATTTATGTCACAGTGTCAGTAGTACTTTCATAAGAATAAATAATTAAATAAATGGATAATTGTAAACTGAATAAATAATAATTATTTCAGTACGATTGTCAAGAGTGCACATGTCAGCCTCTCAGGTCAATGCGTATAAGTCACGAACTTCAACTTCTCGGTGGAAATATTACATTTTCCATTGTTTCCACAAAAATATTTTGGAAACGCTATCCTATTTTATTCTTCATGTTTGCCATCGTTGTTAATATCCCCATAAATTTCTTCCTCCGCGTTAGACTAAGTCCGAGTATTTCCAACGATAGTCTAATTTGACTTCATTTATTTATGCAATGGTTAAAACAGATAATATTTTTTTAAAATTTTTATTAAATAGTAATCCTTATATTTAGAAAAGTACACTATCCAAAAATAGAAGTGGTTCAATAAGTAACAAAAGTACCGATCATTTCGATTTACTCTACGTTTAATTTGGTAAGTATTCGTTTAATTGAATAATTACATAATTATTTTATATGTCT
The DNA here is from genome assembly GCA_963966075.1 of Aphodius sticticus. Classification (NCBI taxonomy): domain Eukaryota; kingdom Metazoa; phylum Arthropoda; class Insecta; order Coleoptera; family Scarabaeidae; genus Aphodius; species Aphodius sticticus. Next base: position 108,304,945 of record OZ014506.1, read on the forward strand.
TTTCTAACGTCATTCCTGTCCCGGTTTGGAATTTCATAATTATGGTAAGCCTAATTATAGGTATAGTTAGGTCCATCGGGGGACTCACTGTATACAGGGTGTCTCACGGAACTGGTACATTAGAAGTTTCTCATGTTCTACTATTTCTGGAAACTTGAAATTTTGGAACTAGAATTTACTCGATCTGAGCTCTTCAGCTAAAATATTCTCAAGTTAACTGTCACGTCCGGTCACCGGAAGTCGGTATCAACTTTGTTATTTTAAATGGAATGATATAATTTTTATTTTATTTTTGGTTTCTAAGTATCAAAACATATCATTTTTGATAATGTTTCCCGATACCTAAATATCACAATTTTTGAGTTTTTTAGATTTTACTATTTTTTTGGTGATTTTCCCGGTTACGTTTAAAATTGAATATCTCGGTTATTATTGAAACTAGAAGTTTCATGATTGGTGGTCCAGCACTAGAAACATAATCAAATAAGACGATGTTTAGTTCATCATGATATCTTATACAGGGTGTTCAAAATTTACAACACAATAATTGAATTTTTAAACGTAAAAAACTCACTTTTTTCAAATGGAACATCCTGTATACCGATACGCCATTCGATAGGAAATCGTATTCCCTATCAATCAATATTAGGATTCCCTATATCTATCTTTAATAGTTTTTGAGATATTGTCAGTATGAAAGAATGCAAACTAAATACAAAACGATTTATTCTTTATTTATAGGAATGTAACAACTTTGGAACAGCAGGAAAACAGAAAAATATTGAAAAGGTTTCTTAAAACTAAAATAATAGATTTGGGATATCTAACTTAAATTAAAACTTAATTATGTTGTTCGAAATGCTGCCCGTTCTGCTCCAAACATTTTAAAACACTTCGCTGTACTACTGTCATCGTCGCTCTTCGGATTTCTTGTCGCTGAAGTCCATTAATGGCGGCTACTACTCTGTTAGTCAATTCTTCTCGAGTATTAACTGGTGTGGAATAGACCTGACTTTTCACATGACCCCAGAAATAAAAGTCTAATGGTGTTAAATCTGGTGAGCTTTGTGGCCACCGCCAGGGTCTCCTATTTCCGAACCACCTACCGTCACCTAACATCTGATTAAGTTGAATGGATACCACATGCGAAGAATGTGCCGGTGCACCGCCCATTTGATAAAAGCAGTCGCGTAAAATATTGAGGGAAAGAGTATCGCAAAAATTGTTCACACATCCACGCAAAATTTCTAAATATCTATCACTATTTAAATTTTCGTTGTAAATTTCGTATCTAATTGCGTCCCCATTGTTAAATGGGAGCATTTAAAATGGATTTAAAGAAAAAGTAACAATATCTCAAAAACTATTAATCAATCATTAATCAATCATCAAACTTCTAGTTTCAATAATAACCGAGATATTCAGTTTTAAACGTCACCGCGAAATCACCAAAAAATTAGTAAAATCAAAAAAACTCAAAAATGGTGATATTTAGGTATAGGAACCCTTATTAAAAATGATGTATTTTGATACGTAGAAACCAAAAATAGAATAAAAATTATATCATTCCATTTAAAATAACAAAGTTGATACCGACTTCCGGTGACCGGACGTGACAGTTAACTTGAGAATATTTTAGCCGAAGAGCTCAGATCGAGTAAATTCTAATTCCAAAATTTCATGTTTCCAGAAATAGTAGAACATGAGAAACTTCTAATGTACCAGTTCCGTGAGACACCCTGTATATATTTTTTTAAAAGTTGCCTTTTAATTTAACTTTCTCAAAATGTCAGAAAACACCAACAATTATTTCCGCGTTCGCACGACCTCAATTCACCGCAATATTGTCCGACAATACAAACAAACATTGATCAACACGTGGGTGTTCCAACGCCACCCACGCCCGTTTCTAATCCGCTATTTTTATCACGAAAGCCCCCTATAAACATCAGTAGGCCGCCGCCACGTTTGTGTACATCTACCGCCGCTAGCGCCATCTATTTTTAAAACCCACTAATTACCGCGATGTCCACAGCTTTCCACCCGCTAAACAGCCGTGTTTATTTCAAAATAAACCACCCAAAGCAACTTTTGATGTGATTATTAAGCAATTAATTAACCCATTTTTTATATTTGATGATAATAATTATATTATAATACTTAATTTTTATTTATTTAAAGAAAAGTGCACGTTCGGTTATTATGTTATGTATTATTGTTATAATAAAGTATCAAAACAGTGTATGTAGAATCAAACAATCGTATAGAAACCATGACAACCTGTCTGTCACATTAGTTTACAAACATAGGGGTCGCTACGGTTTTTGTGAGCCAGTGTCAACAGAAGAACAGTTAATGGACTTTGATGGCGTTTATATGACGAGAGCGGAATTTGAAAGGTCAAAAACGTTAGTGACGTCATTAGGTTGGCGTGTAGTCTTTCGTCCAATAATTGGCTGACCTGGCAATGTGTTGATGCGCTATTTTGAGGAAATGATTCACAGTTAAATTGGACAATAATATGACGTACAGCCTCTGCCAAAAAATTTTAAAAGTGACTGTTTTTATCACTCTAACCTTATCATTTATAAAATTTATAAGTTAAACACTATAAACTGGTTATACGTATATGTAAATACAGGATATTATGTGTAAACTGCTTCTGAAACAGCAATGATGTTTATCAAATATGAATTCTGTGAATTCTGGTTGTAATAAAAATATTTTTCACTTGATTTAAATGAGATAATAAGGCGAGATGATGACTCATTCGACTCAATTTATGTTATGCAAATCTCCAGATATGTGACTCACTTTTCAATGAACAGTCGACGCCACTGTGCTAGTAAGTGTATTTTTCTTTCATCAATTTGATTGCAATGATTCAATAGTTGTGTGTCACTTATCGTAATATATTTCCCGAAATAATAGTTCAAGGACCACTTCACTAAATCAGTCTTTATCTAAATTATATCTATTCATTAATATAGATTAATTATTTCATGCATGCAAACTGCATTAGAATTTCCAGCTAAATTTATTTCAATATTAACCTATTTATCGCATTGTGCCTGGTTTTTCGTTTTTCGCTTTTCTCGAAAATCATTATTCATTAAACATTTTTTTCCCTATTGTTTGAACAATCAATTATAATTATTCATTTTCAACTTTTTTCTAATTATGGTAGAAAAGTCAGCTTTTTTTGTGAAATTCATTTATAAATTTCATGTTCGAGATATCTAACAAACCTATTATCTATATTATCTAATAAACCCACATTCGAACTATTTTTGTTTGCAATTCTCTTAAAATTATATTTTTTTGTTGTTTAATTAATAAAATATTATTCTTTTTCAATATCATTTATTCGAAAAATATGAAATGATTTGAAATCCTTTTTTTTTTCGGGAAATTGAGGAGTTACATTTCTTTTTAAAATATTTAATTTCCTAAAGTCAACAAATTTTATTAATCACATTTCTTTCTCCATTTCTTATTCTTATTTCCTACCACTGTGTGTTGCAAGATAGTTGCTTTGTTGCTATCTGGAAACTGTTCCCTGTACTCTAATTTGATGAAATATTGAAAACGAATATTATTTTATTATACAAACACTGGAAGTCATCCCAAAATATAAATGATGTACTTCAGGATAACAGTTGGCCAGACCGATCTAAAAAAATTAATTTTAGGCGAATTGCAAAAAAAATATTTAAAGAAATGGCATTTGTATGAACAAATATGGGTTTATTAGATAATACAGACTAGATATCTCGCGAACATGAAATTATAAGTTAATTTCACTAATAAACTGACTTTTAAACTACCATAATTAGAAAAAAGTTGAAAATGTATTATAATTGATTGTAATAGAGGGACATTAGAGGGACATTATGCCCCTCTAAGGTAATAAATTGCCATTTCCAACTCAGAAAACAGAATTCAGACGGAGTTTTGAGAAAAACTAATTATTTAAACAAATAAAATTTGTTTAGACAAATGGAAATTAACTGACAAATGTTTATAAACATTTCACAAGACTTATAGTAATGATTTCCCCTTTTCCTACAATAGTAACTAACAAATAAGAATATAAATTAGAATATGCTTCAACGGCAGTGGTTAGTAAATATTTTACAATCTTATCATTACTGGTTTTGATATAGAACATTTTCCAATTCTCAATAATTTTTAAGAGTAATAATATATCTTGCCCCCTTTGGAAGATTTTGTAACGGCGCCCATGAATACTGACAAAACAACGCTTTTTCCAAAAGCAACAAGGTACGATGCTAACTTCACGCAGTACCACCGCGCGTGAGATGCTAGCGAAGTTTTGCAATTGTCGCGGTGAAAGAAACTATAATCACTAACATTTACTCGCTAATAGACAGTTACAATGTGCGTACCTAATGGGTGAAAGTGTTTACGTTCGAAATTACAGTTCTGCTGGACGGTAATGACAGGTGAGTCAACATTGGTTCATTATTTTCGAGTTGCGGGCATTACCATATACCCCTCTATGGTACTATTGATTTCTATTGTATGTTTGGCATTTCTTTCGAAGAGGTTATGCACGCTTGGATTTGTTTTGAGATATAACGACGCGCTAGGAAAGTTAGCAGTTAGTTTAATTTTTAATGAATGGAATCAGTTTGTCACATTGCGATTTGTGTTTGACTAAACACATTAGCAGATCGATTAAAAAGTACAGGTTATGTACTCAGTGTTACTGCATTGTTAAATAGTAAACAGTCAATCAAATAGGTAATTACCGATTACAAGTTAGTTACATACAGGGCCGGCTTGCGGTTTTGCGGGTCCTCGAAAAAAAAAACTTGTTTCTGTGGTCCCAAAACAGTTGACCTAGGTTTGCGTGGAGACCTAAGACGATGATATTTGTAGCAATATTTTTGACATAACCTTACTTTTGGTAGTGTTTAAAATAAAAATAACCTTACTTTCAGTGACATTAATTTTATATATTTGTTATTATATTTTTTATCGTTGATATCTACTCGAGGTAGGTAGTACTACATATAGATAGTACTTAATATCAAATTATTATCGATATCGGATAACTACATGTGTATATGTAATATGTATACATGCATATAACATTAGCCATTATCTTATCTTATTATCTGTCAAATATTTGGACCAGGTAACAATAAAATTCGTGTCAATAAAGTAAGATTAATTGGAAAGAAATATAGATATAATGTCGATGACATTTAATCACTTCAATTTACGTCGAAAGTTATTAATTTTGAGGTCAACGATATACAGGGTGATTGCGAATAGTCGAATTTTTAGAAATGACTCGAATTTATTGATTTAAATTTGATTATTTTGCTGAAATCTGTGTTTTTTCTCTCTACAGCTTTAAATTTGCGGGGAGACATCTATCTCTAGATTAGTATTCGAAATGTTTCTAACGTTTCATGCCATTAAATTATTGTTAATAGGGCTGGTTTAGAAATGAGTCGAATTTATTGATTTAAATTTGATTATTTTGCTGAAATCGGCGTTTTTTCTCGCCACAGCTTTAAATTTGCGGAGAAATTTCTATCTCTAGATTAGTATTCGAAATGTTTCTAACGGTTCATGCCATTAAATTAATGTTAATAGGGCTGGTTTAGAAATAAGTCGAATTTATTGATTTAAATTTGATTATTTTGCTGAAATCGGTGTTCTTATCGCTACTGACTTAAATTTGCGGAGAGATATCTATCTCTAGATTAGTATTCGAAATGTTTCGAACGTTTCATGCCATTAAATTAATGTTAATAGGGCTGGCTTAGAAATGAGTCGAATATATTGATTTAAATTTGATTATTTTGCTGAAATCGGTGTTTTTTCTCGCTACAGCTTTAAATTTGCGGGGAGATATCTATCTCTAGATTAGTATTCGAAATGTTTCTAACGTTTCATGCCATTAAATTAATGTTAATAGGGTTGGTTTAGAAATGAGTCGAATTTATTGATTTAAATTTGATTATTTTGCTTAAATCGGTGTTTTTTCTCGCTACAGCTTTAAATTTACGGAGAGATATCTATCTCTAGATTAGTATTCGAAATGTTTCTAACGTTTCATGCCATTAAATTAATGTTAATAGGGCTGGTTTAGAAATGAGTCGAATCTATTGATTTAAATTTGATTATTTTGGTGAAATCGGTGGTTTTTCTCGCTACAGCTTTAAATTTACGGAGAGATATCTACCTCTAGATTAGTATTCGAAATGTTTCTAATGTTACATGGTATTAAATTAGTGTTAATAGGGCTGGTTTAGAAATGAGTCGAATTTATTGATTTAAATTTGATTATTTTCCTAAAATCGGTGTTTTTTTCTCGCTACAGCTTTAAATTTGCGGGGAGATATCTATCTCTAGATTAGTATTCGAAATATTTCTAACGTTTCATGCCATTAAATTAATGTTAATAGGGTTGGTTTAGAAATGAGTCGAATTTATTGATTTAAATTTGATTATTTCGCTGAAATCGGTGTTTTTTCTCGCTACAGCTTTAAATTTACGGAGAGATATCTATCTCTAGATTAGTATTCGAAATGTTTCTAACGTTTCATGCCATTAAATTAATGTTATTAGGGCTGGTTTAGAAATGAGTCGAATTTATTGATTTAAATTTGATTATTTTGGTGAAATCGGTGGTTTTTCTCGCTACTGATTTAAATTTGCGGAGAGATATCTATCTCTAGATTAGTATTCGAAATGTTTCTAACGTTTCATGCCATTAAATTAATGTTAATAGGGCTGGTTTAGACATGAGTCGTATTTATTGATTTAAATTTGATTATTTTGCTGAAATCGGTGTTTTTTCTCGATACAGCTTTAAATTTGCGGAGAGATATCTATCTCTAGATTAGTATTCGAAATGTTTCTAACGTTTCATGCTATTCAATTAATGTTAATAGGGCTGGTTTAGAAATGAGTCGAATTTATTGATTTAAATTTGATTATTTTGTTGAAATCGGTGTTTTTTCGCTACTGATTTAAATCTGCTTATAGATATGTATCTCTAAATTAGTATTATACAGTAATTTGATTATTTTGCTAAATCACGTGCTAAATTCCTAAAGAAGCAACTCACCTAGCTATCCAATTGTCACGCAAATCAAAGTTAAACACAAAATCGTCATTCGTCATTTTGCACACACTATTTCGTTAGATTTTCACACACCACACTTTTCACACTCCAACTTCCTGTAAACCACCAAAAAACAACACACTATTCCCAAACGTTACTCCTCAAAAACAGACAAATTCACGCTATTTTCACTCGTTTTTTTTCTATCACTACTGCACTAGCACCAACAACAAAGAGCAGGAAGTTCGAAGTACTGTTAGGTTTTGGTATATAGGCTTCGTGGAATGCAGCTATTCACAAAAAGATCACGTAGCCGTAGTGACCTGCACGTGCTATGGTGTGCGGCTCAATAATTAACCTGTTGTTGTGTGGTGCATCATCCATATCGTTAGGCGAAAAATTTAAATGCGGTTTAAAATAGAACTGTTTTCAGATGGTTTTCAACGTGCTAGCTATGCCAAGAGCAAGAGCTGTACGTATGTATGTTTGTTCTGTCGATAGTGGGAATGCGATTGACTGGAATCTGTAGTACCTATATTATTGAGGAAATGGCGATAAGGTTTATATTGATAACACTGTGCCACAAATTTCAAGTTTTTGTTTTTTTTTCTTATTTATAATGGGGTATTTCTATTACATTGTAATACCGAAAACAGTACCATTTTTGTCTGATTGGTGCACAGTGATATCAAATGCCATATGTCAAACGTATAATACATAACCCAACATAACCACACACTGCATCTTCTTAATCGCTTGCAATCACATAAACTGCGAAATATCAATATTCTATACATATTTAAACATGGGTGTAGCCTGCTATAGTATGGCCAAAGGATTGGGGCTTTCTTAGTTTTGCTGTGTTCATCAAAATACGCTCGCATGACGTTTACGGTGATGTTTTACGACTCTAGTAAGTGATCGTTATCATTCTTTTCAACTAAACATCAAATCCCCTTTTCAGATATAATTCAAGGATCACATTTACTTTAATGGTATTATTAAAGGTATTATGCGAAGATCAAACCTACATCGTAGATACGAACGATTTTAATTACTGCTGCGAGATTGTATATGCGCAATAAATGGTTTATCAGCATACACGTACGAAGCTATAGTACATTTAAAGTGTAGAGGATTTCTTAGTTTATGTAACGTATAAGTTTTCGGTAATATTTTGGAGGCTTGGATGCTCGGTTCAATTCATATTCGTTTTTGTCCGTCGCTTTCGTCTTAGTTCTGGTTGTGTGCAACGTATTTGTATTACCTCCATCACATGTAATTTTACAAAGTATAATTTATTCTAATAAACTACTTTGCCGAAATTAGAATTGGGTTTCAATTATAAGTGCTTGTAAATATATAAGCCGCAACGGCTACGTAGCGGAATTAGGTAGACACCGCTATTAAACGTTAAGCGTTATAACAATTCTTTAGTAAGTTCTTGTTCTTCGAAGTAACTAATCAGTCACCGCCAAACACTTCTATTCTGACTATTTTAAAGTTGTTAACTTTTTAGGTTAAGTTTCATGTATTTATCACAGTAGGTGTTGCCCCAAGCTCCATTATGATCATCGTTGCGACCTCACTGAATATTTATTCAAACTTGTAGGCTAAAGTAGAGTAAAATTATTCACAATTAGATTTTGTCATGATTTTATCTCATCGATCTCATCCTTAACAAAGTTGACAGTTACTACAGTGCTGCCACGTCGTACCCGCAAAATACCCTAGATTCTAATTTAGCGCGATATAGTAACCACAATTTCTAAACTTATATAAAATTAATGACGCAAAGTAGAAAAAATAGTATATTACAGTCGTTTTATAAGACGTATTGGCGCACTCGTTCCATTTGGGCACTCCTCGCTACGCTCGTCGTGCCCAAAACAACTCGTGCGCCAATTTGACGTCTTATAAAACTTGTATAATAATATACTATTTTATATGCTTCCCATACATAGCATTGCAGTCCGTTTGAAAACTGACCATAATCTGACCACCTAACTAATTTTGTTTGGGTGCGTTTTAAGCGTGCATTATTTAAATAGATATTTACCCAAAATGGAGACTTGTGCATTAAAATAATAAATATTGAGCACTAAATATACCTACTTCACATCAAATTTACCGCTTATATGATTTTAACAATTCATATGATAATGGAAGCGCGTACTTTTGAAGATATTCGACCTTATTAATTAATTCATTTAATTAATCATTTAAACGGAGGACTTGTTCAGTTGTTTTTTTTTTTTATAGAAAATTAACAATACTAACTAATAACTGAATTAACTGGAAGTAAAGAAAACACACACTCAACACTAACTATATAAGTGACAACACAAAGTGATTTATTTGCGTAATAAATTATCAAGTTTGTGGTTCGCGATGCTATCAACAAACTGCTGTCAACCCGCACGAAATTGAACAAATAAAATTTAATTATTGGCAGGTTGAAAATAGCAAACATCATAGCGAACGCATGGCGTTAAATTAGACGGATTCAAGGAAAAACAGTCAATTTCCGCAACGATCTGTACACAGCGAGACAACGTCATGCCAGAAAATTGCATCTTGGCTCCAGAACAGTATAAATGTTATTTTATTACGTACTGCTATTAGTCACTCGCATATCTTAGGAAATAAGTGCATTTATTTATTGATAATAACGTTGTTCAACACAAATCTATAAATAAGTATGTATGTAATATACATAATGCATGTAGGCATGCATAGAATTACCAATTTTTTGCATTGTTGGTGCTGATTTTCTCAATAACTCATGCCTCTTAAAATATGACCTTGTTTTGACATCTACACCTATGATAAGTTGATTATTTTTTCATATTTCCTATAGATCCTAGGGACGTTTATGCATATGAGACCCCGCACGAGAGAATCGCCCTAACTGGGCTTTCGGCGTACTCTGAGTACGAAACACTCAAACAGTTTGTGTACGGCATACTCAGAGTACGCCGTACTCAAAACGTTTTGAGTACGCCGTTAAAACTTACTAAAAAATGAGTACTATATTAAGAAAGACTTCCACTGTGTTCGTACAAGATAAATTTCATTATGTGCTTGTATTTGCATTTCTGCTAGGTTAGATTTTGTGGTGAAAGTTGCATTAGTCCCACTTGTGCACTATATTTCTTATATTTCTTTATGCCCAATGGTTGATATTTTAATACAGAATATTTCTTCAGTAATACACGTTACCTTATTGAATATTAATATAAATATAATAACACTATTAATTAATTATAATTTAATATGAATAAAACATTTCTACATATACATTAACATTTGAATTAAGTTGATCACTATGTGGATATGAAAATAAATATGCAACCATCTCTATTAGTAGGGTTTCTATTTCATCATAATGGCAGGACGATGCCCAGTTGAGAATTTTTATTTTATCTAAATAAGCAATATAGGCGACAGCACTTTACCTGACCTGACCCTGCCTGGATCTGTAGCTCAAATTTCTTGCCGTCAACAACTCTCTTTTAAGGAGCTCCTACACGCAGTGCCAACGTCTCGCCAACGTTGGTGATGTGACGCGCTGCGCGTAGTGTGCGCATTCACTTCGCCAACATTGGCCAACGTTGGTATTGGGCGCAAGGTATTTCTGTGTATCGTAGAAGGCTCGTAGCGTCCCGTAGAAAATTAAAAATGAACAGTGAAGACGATATCATTGCTGTTGCCGCAGCTCCCATTATTTTAAGCAGTGCATTGTTGCTTAGAATTAAAAAAAGGAACCCTCGAAAGAGGACACTGTTTAATAAGGTTGTTAAATATTAAACATGTTTTTCAGTCATTATTTATACAGTACGTTCGAAAATATTAAATACATTAAGGAATACAAATATACAGCAATACAGGAAACAAAATTATTTAGTTTTTTATATTTGGCACGTGACATTAAAAAAAATCTCCCTTTTTATTTTCTTTATGTTTCAAGCAACAAATGCGGAATTAGATGGGGTAAGATATCATACACTGAGTGGTCTATATTTTTATGCAGGACCCTGTAAATTTGTGTCGTTTCTTTATATAAATATTTCATTTCAGTCAAATCGATGAATTCATAATTTTGATTTAAAATATAATTTATATAATAAAACTGAAATTATTTATATTAAGATACAAAGAAAAATTGAGAACCCTTACATACACGGAGTTTTAATTATAGATATTAAAACTCCGTGTATGTATATTATGTAGGTACATTTATTATCAACCCAATATTTTTAGTAACAGATATTCTTTTTGATATTTTTCTGATAATAAAAATAAGGAAAAGCATCCAGTATAGTTTTTAAACTTTGTTGAATACATTAAATAAATCAGATTATTTAAATTTGCCGCTTAAAACTAATCTATAAATTGTTAATTAATAAATAGTTAATTGTTGTTAATTATATAAATGCAACTTTGTTTGATTGTAGTCAAGATTGTATGGAGGAGGGTTGACCGCAGTCCTTGGACCCCTATACCGTATGACTCCCCATCGTGTGTAGATTCATATCCCGCTTCCCCCAACCCCATCCCTCACCTTTCCCACCCCACCGTAGCGAATAAGGTTGACCGCAATCCCAGAACCTAAATACCGTATGCCTCCCCATTGTGTGCGAATTCATTTTTAAAATTTTAATAATGACGTCATTTCTGGAAAACCCGGAAGTCATACTAAGCTCAAGACCATCCCATAAATTGGCATTTTCCGTCTATTAACACAACGTTCATTCCTTCGGCGTAAAAAACAAAAATAAACAAACGTACCTATGCCGTGGGTCACCCATTATAACGACTTCAATATTGTCTTCAGAATATTATTTTATTGCTTGTTAATTTATTGTAACTGTAAGGTTAATATAATGCTTATAAGAACCATAATTATTGTGAATAAATTTACAAAATATTAAAAAAGTTTTCATGTTTTTACATTTGGGCAATCAGGCATTTGGGCAAATAATAAATCATCATTGTCCTTAAAGTACGTACAAACATAAATAATGCAGTATATATGATAAAACATAGATAGATACCTAAAGTTTTCATCGGTAGTACGTACAATGCTAAAACAGAATGAAATAAAGCGGACAAGGTCGACATATTGGCGATGTGCATTGGCACAGTTGGGTCCCGCTACGCGAAGTACTTCGATGGCCAATGATGGCCCCTATTGGCACTGCGTGTGGGAGCACCTTTACGATATCTAGGCTCACGCCTAGATATGCAATAAATCATGTTTTTCATAATTGTAACCAATTCGGCATTTTCGACCGTCAATCGACAGTTAGATACATATTTTTATCATGTGCCTACATATTTGAATTAGAAACAAATTCGGTATTTTCGACTCTGTATTTGTATAAAATTTATGCTTTTAACTAATTCTTATATTTACTTATAAATTACGTATATTAAATATAGAAACTAATTAAATTTCAATATAATTAATTTTTTTATTAATTGTAGTAAATATTAAATTATACAGTGTGTATCAGCCAAATGGAATAATTACGATAATAAATAAATGGGGGCGTGTTTGAAAAAACGCTCGGACACGTCGATTTGTATTTGTGGTAGCGCATTTTTTTCAGTAAAAACTGTTTATACAGGGTGTCTCGTGTAACAATGGCCAACTAACTTTCTTATTTTAAATGAAACACCCTGTATATTATTCAATTTTTGGATTCCTCCGTAAATTCTAGACATATTTTATGTACAATGTCCTATACCTATCTTCAATTGTTTCGGAAAAATTAAGTGTTTTCAGATTTATTTCAAAAATTAACATTAAAAAATAAAGTTAGTTGATTACAGAAATTTCGATACAACACACTCAATACTTATTTAACATTTAGGTATTGATAAATATAAAGTAAGCAAAAACTATTGGCAAAAACCATTTCAGTGTTCTTTTTATGTACTGATGAAATAAAAACCAAGCTGCCCTAGCCTTCATAAAGTGTTGTCTAACTGCATGACAGGAGCTGTCAGTGTTATAGTTATGGTTATAGTCTTTTGAATTTCATTAACTGTACATCATAAAAATGGTTCATTTAACAGAAATGCACAAAATAACCATTCTACAAATGATTGGTTATGGAGATAATACACGGACACAAATGGAAGTTGCTAGGTTATTTCAAGAAAAATTTCCAAATTTGCCGCCTATATCCCAAGGGACAATTAGTAAAATAGAGAAGCAGTTTCGCTAGCTTGGACATGTAAGGCAGATAATAAAATCAGCTGGCAATGCAACAAGTAACGATACCAAATTGGATATTATGCTTGAGTTTGAGGAAAACCCACATACTTCTACTCGACAAGCAGCCACAACGTTCGATGTTAGTCATTCAACGATTTTTAGAAGATTAAAAGAAAATAAAATGCAACCCTATAAAATGATACCAACTCACGAGCTCATGGAAGATGACTTTGATAGGAGAACGTATTTTTCCGAAGAAATGATGGCAATGTTAGATAACAATGTCATCCAGTTAGAGCATGTTTTGTTTTCTGATGAGTGCACCTTTACGCTTCACGGTCATGCTAATCGTCAAAATTGCCGCTATTGGTCTAGGGAAAATCGACACTGGATGAGAGAAGAACATACGCAATACCCTGAAAAGGTTAATGTTTGGGCAGGAATTGTTGGAGATAATATCGTAGGTCCCTTTTTTATGGATGGCAATTTGGATGGCAATAATTATTTAGCACTGCTCCAAAATAATGTCTTGCCAACTTTGACAAACTTATATCCTGATCCAGCAAACCCACAAGTTCCAGCGAATATGATATGGTTTCAGCAAGATGGAGCACCGCCCCATTACCGAATCAATGTCCGGCAGTACCTCAACCGAATGTTTACCAATCGGTGGATAGGCAGGCGAGGATCGATTGAATGGCCAGCACGATCCCCTGATCTGACGCCATTAGATTACTTCTTATGGGGATATGTCAAAAGTATTGTATACAAAACTAAACCCCTCGACTTAGCTGACTTAAGAAGACAAATAACGCTTGCGATTAGATCGGTTACGCCTGAGATGTTGATTACCGTCCGAAGAAATTTTTATTTAAGGCTAGGATGTTGCCAAGAAGTTCGCGGCGAGCATTTTGAACATTTCCTACATTAGCATTCACTTTTTTGTGTGTTTTATGTTATCAAGAAATAAACAGTATTATTTATTAGTTTTTTTTTTTCTATCGAATTTCTTTAATCAAATAATTTTACTTTTTTATGTTAATTTTGGAAATAAATCTGGAACAGTTGAAGATAGGTATAGGACATTGTACATAAAATATGTCTAGAATTTACAGAGGAATCCAAAAGTTGAATAATATACAGGGTGTTCCATTTAAAATAAGAAAGTTAGTATTGGCCACTGTTACACGAGACACCCTGTATAAAAAGTTTTTACTGAAAAATGTGCGCAACTACAAATACAAATCGACGTGTTCGAGCGTTTTTCAAACACGCCCCCATTTATTTCTTATCGAATTTATTCCATTTGGCTGATACACACTGTATATTGTATATATTGTATATACTTTTTGTTAAGTACTATTAACCTAATTTATGAAATATCTACTTCTGTGTCATCTACTTCCGACGGATGTGAGATTCAGATAGATTCGTTATCTATTTCGCCGAAAACCCCTTAGAACACCCTTATCTCGATTTGCAAAAATAGCACGATTACAATACTACCCACACAGTGTGTGGGAAGTAACAAGCAAAAAATAGGAATCTAAGTACCAATTTTCTAGTGTAACATTTTCGGTTTTAAAATTTAAAAACAGCACCCCTATTTTATTCCCGAGTTTCTTCTTCCCTCTTACCGGGTTTTCGGAAATGTTAAGCATGTTTCTCATATATAAAGTTAAACACTAATTTTCAAGTCCGTGTCATAAAAACACACCCCGTTATGGACGGGGTTGTTAAACTGCCTCCCACCTTAAAGAAGGAATGTACTATCGTGGCCATATATTATGTCCCCTCTTTTGACGTCGATTTTCTCGCAAACCTAGGGGCAAAAAAATTTGAAAAAATTTGGATGCTGTCCTTGATTAATACTCTACCACTCATAAAAATTAGAAAGGTGTATATGTTGGCGTTTTGCCGATATTTCCAAATTAAGAAAAATTGGCCCTGTTGTTGGCCCGTAAATTTCATTCGTTTAACTTTAGCAATTAATTACTCCGGAAATAATCAATAGATTTGAACGAATTAAAAAGTAAAATCACCCGCGGAATGTTAGCTTTCAATGTGCATTTTTGTTAAATGATTGGGTTAGTGGTTGACCCACAAATAGATATATTATGCAATGCCAGCAATTCCGTTATTAGAAGAGCTAGAATAATGAAATATGGACTATATAGGCTACCCAATAATTCATAGGATTAAAGTTTATTACATAATCATTGCTTATCTTGCATTTTCCATACAAAAGATCGTGCTGAAACCCCGCGTGAATTCCGACGCTCTACGGTCTTTGGCGTGATGCGGGGAAGGGTGTCCTTAGCGGTGCTGTCGACAGTGAGAGAACGGCGGACCGCTGATTACCAATACACAAAAAGAACGATAACTTGTCAAGGTAGTAATTTTAACTTCGAGAATTAAATTCTTAATTTTTTAATTCAGAATTTTGATTATAATATGTATACCCGCTACGAGAAAAATACCCTAACTGCCATCTCTCGTTTCGATGGTATTGACTCCTGTGTTTGACGTCTCATAACTACTGAACAGAAAAAATTTGAATAAAGTGTGTCATACTCCTCAATCATTTCTACTATTTTGTAGGACTATCAAAGTTTTTTGCCTCTCGGTATAAAGATAAGCGCGAGAGAAGTGAAAAAATGTACTCGATCTTTGCATTTCTAAAGTAACGGTCGTCTTTCCGATTTTTTTTCTCCTAAACCGCTTACCACAAAAATTTCAATGTTTGTTCAGGTTGCATTCAGAGTCTCTTCTATCAATTGGCGTTTTTGCTTTCTTCAGTTTTTATACAATAAGGTTGTAAGCAAGATTTTGATGGAAGCGGATAGATCAGTAAGGAATGTTAACAGGACAACGCAGTTAGCCTGCATATAATCCTTATTTACTGCGTCACATGTCCCTTGAATTTAATAGCATTCCGACCATTTGTTAATTTTTAAGACCGAAATAAACATGAACAATATTTTGCGCAGATCGGTCAGTGACTCCGTCTGAGTCCGTTTTTGTGTTTATTTGTTTGTAATATTTAAATACAGGCAAAAACAATATAACATAAATACAACTCTTGATATATTACATATATAACAAACGGCAGCTCTGACCGTATAAAACTGATAGGTCGTTATATTGTGTCCCACACTGTTCTCTTACTATTGCACCGTGCGATCCTCCACTACCGGCAGCGTCGCTGTCGAACCCTTCCCCCGCATCGCCCCAAAGACCGAAGAGCGCCGCGTCAATTGTGGCGATCATGAGATGCTTCAACACGATCTTTTGTAGGGAAATTCAAGATAAACAATGATTCTGTAATAAACTTTAAACATATAATTTATTAGGTCGCCTATGATCGATACTTCATCATCCTAGCTCTTCTAATAACGGAATTGCTGACATTGCATAATATAGCTTTTTGTGGGTCAACCACTAATCAGATCATTTTACAAAAATACACATTAAAAGCTGCCATTCCGCAGGTGATTTCAATTTTTAATTCGTTGAAATCTATTCTAATCTATTGTAGAGGTTTTGCTAAAGTAGTTTTTGAAACGTCAGGCACGCACAGAACTTTCTTCTTCTTTAGACATCTTAAATTGACGACAAAAAATGCCGAAGATGCCGATTCGGCATCGTTGACACTATTTTCAAATAAACGACTTTCTTAAATCAAAACAATCGTTTTCTCAAAACATCAATTTCCGAAAAATAATCGAATTTATGTGAACAAACTCGTATTATTTGCACTTGTCCTAATATAATAATACATATAAGCGGGAAAAGAACACAGAGGCAGAAGATTCAACATGGTATAAAACAAGTTTTCTCAAAATTCTTAACTTACGGATCCCCATTTTCAATGTCCTTCATCTCGATATCCTGGGCCATGTTTTTATCCAACGACCAACACTTATCAAAACCGAACACAACACTAATCAAAACTACACCAAATTCCAACAGAACATCGAACCAAATAACGCTGAAATCATCGCAAACGAAACACAGCACACTGATTCACTGCTAATCACCAAACTAAAAACTCTTAACAACCAATACCAATAAATCGCGCGCACCTCCCGAGTGAAAACAATTCACACACTGATGCTAATGGGAGATATTATTTTTGTTTTACCAGAACGAAACCAGAAAACAAGTAGGTACGTGTGTTTCACTCGATTCGTTAGCATTGAAACACCGCAAACTAGCTAAATTAGCGCAATTATAGATACCAACTACCGGAGCAGAGTTATATAGTTATTGGAACCGAGTTTTCCGTTTCAACACAAAATAGAATTGGTCCAAACGCGCGACCTTGCGGAACACCACGTCTATGTCTCTCCGCCGCTACTCTACATCATGACACGCGCCAAGCACACTGAGATTTTACTCTGTCGTGATGCAGGCGAACGGTAAAAATCAACTACCTGTGAGAGAGGTCGCTTGGTTTGGTGTAAAACGTGCGATTTTCGTTGTTTTATGACGAATTGTGAGGTTATTTGGTTATTTTTTTATAGGTCCGTTAACAATTGATGCTTTGGCAATACAATGGCGTAGTAATTCTTCGGAATTTTTGCGATATTTTGTCGGTTGGTTGAACGTGTGAGATTTGTGTGTGTGTGTGTGTGTGTGTGTGTGTGTGTGTGTGTGTGTGTGTGTGGAGTTGAGAATTTGTTGGAGATAATTTGTGTCTGGGAGAAAGTTGTTTGGTTTTTGAAGAGTGGTGGGAAAATTGCTATTAGCGGTGATGACTGTACATGTATTATTAAGGACTATGATGTAATTATGTAGGTTGTTGTTTGCGTCATTGATTTGATGACATGTAGCTATAAATTTTTATTGAAGGCTTAATTAGATATTCTCTGCGATATATCTAAAAAATTGTATTATGGTTTACTATTCAAATTTGCTGACAAGAGTTTCAAATAATTTGGCAATATATTAGTTATACATTCATATACTAAAGTAAGTACCTGACGTTCCTTGTCTAATGCTTAAAAAAAATTAATTTACGCAACATCGTCTCACTACTATACCTTTTCAACCTCAAATTGTGATCGAACAATTTCAAAATAGGAATAAACACATTCAAATTGGGAATGAACAATTTTAAATTGGGAATAAACAATTTCAAATATGAAAGAAACAATTTCAAATTGGGAAAAGGCAATTTTGTCAATTGGGGAATTTTGTATAATTTGTCTATGGCATTTTTTGGTAAAATTAATAGTTTAGCTGCACGAGCAAATTCTATTTGAGCGGTCGTGTCTGCATTGATATAAAACTAGTTAGCCAGGATTTAACAGATATTTTAATTCTAATGACAGTAGGTAGTGTCAAACACTAATGTTTTGACAATACCTACTGTCAATAGTATCAAAATATCTGTCAAATCTTGGCTAACTAGTTTTATTTTAATGCAGACACGATCGATCTCGATCAAATGGAATCTCATGCAGTAATTAAACTATTAATTCTATATATATAGTATGATAAAGTCATGTGCTTGGCCACACCAGATTTTTTTCAAAATTTTAATGCCATTTATAGTTCTCGTGATATTCTTTACAACCTGCCAAACAAATCATATAAAATTTAAAATTACTGAAAAATGGGACCACTGGCAACTTTCTATTTATTTTTTTTACTTATTTATATACTAAAGTGAGTATCTGATATAACGTTTCTGTTTTAATGTTCAAGAAATATAATTTGCGCAACAATACTAGTTAACCTTGAGTATTGTAATACAATTTTAAGTGCTCGATTTTGTGGTACTTTACTTGTACTTCTTTGTATTATATATATTGTTCTATTATTGTATGGTATAAAGATTATCTAGCTTTTTTTGTTAGTTTATTTGATATTCTTCCTTACTAGCTATAATCTTTTGGCTCACCTTTTTAGCTATACACTGAGCGCGTAAAGTATGGAAATATGACAAAATCTCTGAAACGGTTTGTTATTTGAAAAAGAAAATCCTCGGACGCGTCGATATTTAATTATCAAAATATACATATTTACAACAAATTTAAAAGTCGTTTGATTACTTTCTTTTGTTAAACTTTTGACAAAGAAAGACATGACCTCAATGAACTTTGATCTCAATAGAACCATAAATTCAGAAAAGTCACCCGCATATTTTCTCTTAATTTTTCGCCATTGCCAGCCTCTATGGACAGAGAAAAAATAAAAGAAAATCGATTTCTGCGGTCATAAACTGGAATGGAATTATTATTGGTCGTAGCAGGGTGGCCAACCTCTTGACCCATTTAGTCATGCTATCGACCGCACAGCTCAATTGAGGCCGAGCCCCCCCAAATGGCGTTGCCATCCGCCTGCAACCCCCCTGAAAACTGCATGCTATCGCACTTCAATATTAAAAGGCACTCTGCGATTCTATTGATGATGATGATGGGTCGGCCCAATTTCGGCTGCTGCCTTTAGATAAGCACCTATTATGATATATTGGGAGTATTAGGCGTTTGGGAGTTCTGAATTATGGTGAAGATGAGAAGTGGGTGCTGGAGTTTATGAGTTTATTAAGGACAAAGCAACAAAGCATGCGTGGTTAAGAGTTTGCAAAAAGAAAAAAAGTGACGTTTGATCGTTGGTTAAGAAAATGGAAATGATGACTTAAGGAAATTTTGTACTACTAACAGTACAAAGGTAGTATTCAGGTCAACACAGAAAAGTTATTATGTAGGCAAAATGCAGACGAATTTTGAGAATGTGTCAGTCTCGGGATCTTTTTCCTGTATATACATTTCTTTTTATCTAAACAGTTACTGTCTGTTGATAATTGTTATTAATACTATTGTATTATTTTCTACCAATCGCGTTATCTGTTCATTTATGGTCATTCTTTTAGTGCAAGCAAATTAATCTTTTATAAGGTTTTTTATCATTGGAAATGGTAAAGGGGCTTATAGTGAACGTAAAAAGATGCAACGCCGGGGGTGTGGTATAGCGTTAATTTAGGCGGTTGAAAGGCTGTGCAAAATATGTATTGCCTTTCCGGCGAAACTTGACTTTCTATCAAAAATGTCTTACAGAAAAGTTGTAGATTATAAAAAGATCATAAGTCATAAGGGTCACATTTTAATATGACCTCAAAATTTCCGAGAAAAATGCGAAATACGATTTTTTTGTTTTTTATTTTTCATTTTCGCAAAAATAATTCAATTTTTATGAAATTTTGTGAAAGCATCTTTTATGTCTGAATGGGGAATCCAGGGGAATCCATACCCCCCCCCCCCCGTTTTACTTGCAAAACACGCAAAAGTTCTGAGGCTATTTCCAAGCAATTAGTTCACATAATCGTAAAAGAAATACACCAAATTAAAGATAAAAGATATATAATTTTGCGTCCAGTGGTAGATTTTTGATAGTTCTGTTCGTTTTTGACAAATCTATTTCTAAATATCACATAAAAATGGCTGATTTTGCAATTTTTTTACGAAGAACAGGTTAAAATTGAAAAAAGTACCACATAATAGGTCTAAGCCTTCCTCTATACGTGTACAAAATTTCACGTAAAAATATCAATATCTTACATGCTTTTTTCACTCAACACTTTACTTCTTCGAGTACATGAATAAGTTATGTTTTATCACGTAGCGTGGATACAACAACAACAAGTAATACATATACGTTACCACAGCAAGTAATACACCTTTATCTATAATTTGATGTATAACATGAGAGAATTGATACAACATTAAGCTGACTATGGATGCTTATTTTAGAGGACGTACCAGCAGTACTGATTCCTCTTAACAAAGTTTTGAGGATATGTTATATAGTACCCTCTACAAAACTTGCAATTTTCATCATCTACGATTTTTGTTTTGGTTACTTTTTGATTCTAAGACAAAAATGATTATTTTGCTTACTTATGTGAAGCTTTATTGTTCTAATTTAATGATTATAGTGGTTATAGCATTACTGTAAAAGTTTTAATGGTGTAATTTAACGGTTCAATCAGCTTTTCGATTTTCTTAAAAATTTAAACGCATTATGAACAATCACCGAAAAATTTATTGTTGCAAAAGGCATGCTTGAGTTTTTTCAATTTTTGAGTATGTTGTTAAATAGAAACTATTATTTATTATTGAACTATTATTATTTATTAATTATTGTATCAAAAAGTACGTGTAAAAACAAAAGAAATGAGCACCAGAAGAAATCTGTACGATAAATTTTCGCCACAGAATTTATTTTTGAAGGAAACAGTTTTAATTGTTAAAACTGAATAGCTCAAAAACTATTTCAAAAAAGATTTTATTTAAAAAAGATGTATGCTTACACAAAATTTCATCAAAATTGAATTATTTTTGCGAAAATAAGAAATAAAATCAAAAAAAATCCGATATGTATTTGCATTTTTCTCGGAAATTTTGAGGTCATAGTAAAAAGTGATTCATATCAAGTTGTAGATATTTTTATGATCTACAACTTTTGTGTAGAACATTTTTTACTGGGACGTCTAGTTTCGCTGGAAAACGCAATAACAGTTTGGGGTGCAAAATATACCCCTTTCAACTCCCCCAAATTAACCCATTTTTTGTTTCCAATGATAAAAGTTCTATCTACAATGAACAGTGGTTTTGGCTTCTAAATCAGTTGTCTGCACTATTGAAACTGTGTATGTTCTACAAAAATTTAGTTATTGGAATAAACTTAATAAAGAAATGTTGAGAATTGTTGTGGTTTTGTAAGACCGTACCTTAGGACGTCTGGTTTGCCCGGTATCAGCAGGTGTATTTTTTTTTCAAATTTTTAATGGTTCGTAACAGGGCTACGGAGTCGGTAAAACAATTCTCGACTCCGACTCCAAATATTTTTCGTGGTCCGACTCCGACTCCGACTTACAACCGAGCAATATTAAATTTGCTATGAAAACAAAAATACTACTAAGAAAAAAAAATAGAAACAAATTTAATAAATTAAGTTTCTATTTGAGTATTGTGATTGTATTAAACATATGGCTTGTGCATATCAAATTACTCACAAACAAATGCTGAACCCATAGAAAAAACAGAAGTTTTATTTGTGTCCAGCGAATTTGTTTGCAAAAAGATTTAAACTGACAATCTAAATGTAAATAAAAACGACCTATAAGATATCAAAAAAAAAAAATCTGATGTGGCCAGGCACATGACTTTATCATACTATATATCTATATATAAAATTAATAGTAATTGAGATTCTATTTGATCGAGATCAGCCGTATCTCCATTAAAATAAAACTAGTTAGCCAGGATTTGACAGATATTTTGACACCACGGACAGTAGGTATTGTCAAAACATCAGCGTTTGACACTACCTAATGTCATTAGAATGAAAATATCTGTAAAATCCTGGCTACTAGTTTTATATTAATGCAGACACGACCGATCTCGATCAAATAGAATTCGCTCATGCAGCTAAACTATTATTTTACAAAAAAATGTCAGACATAAATTATACAAAAATTCCTCTACTTGAATATACTATTTAATTATTTTGACGGAATTACAGAAATGGTGGCTCATTTGCAAAATCGTTGAAAAATTGTAAGAGGAAATCATCAGTTCCCTTGGACCCTTTTGAACAAAAATAATAAATAGTCGTATAGCATGAGAGATTTTTTTCTTGACAAAGATAATGAACGTATAAGAAAAAGCAGGGTTGGGTAGGTATAATACATGAGGTAAAATACATGGTTTTCTACCAAGTAGAAATCATGTAATTTACATTAGACAGTTTTCTACATTCAGGTACCTAGGTAATCTACGTGTAGAAAACTTAAAATATTAGTAACAAATATATTTTTTATTTTGTTTATTAAACATGAAAATACAATACCCATATGTATCTATCCTATTTAAGTTTAATATGTGATATAACAATGTAGAAAAAGTAATAATTACGAAAAAGATCGGTTAGATCAATTCAGTAATCATCACACTTGTTACCATCTTTTACTTTGAGAGAGTAGTAAATGTGTTAACTGCAACACTCTTGTAATAGCACCAATAAGTAGGAATGACTATCGCAATGTATACAAAATGGGGAACCACAGGCAGTGTTGCCAGATAGATTTTACGGATTCCCCCAATTAACACTATAAATTCCCCCAAAACCAACCGTTTCGGCAACAAAATCCCCCGATTTTTTCTACCTTCTCAGAGAAACTTGTTCGGGAGGGGGGGAGGTGTAGATATGAGTTTCAATGATTGTATCATTGGTCAAACGAAAAAAAACGCCAAAAAGGAATGTTTAAGGATGAAAGTCCCCCAAATCTTCAACTTAACGTGGAACAGCTGTGGAAATAGCCTGTTGATGAAAATTAGTTATCAATAAAATATAAAATAAATTGATAATAAAATACCTCCAAAAATCCCCCAATATAAAAAATTGCCCAGAGGAAATCCCCCAGACACCACTTTTTGGGGGAAAGTCACCCAATCTGTCAACACTGACCACCGGCGGAGGGCTGTACTCAGCGCAGTATGATAGAACACCACAAATACAACACAAGACGGTGGTATTCTACGTATCAAACGTATTCTACATTTTTAGTAGTTTTCGACGTCGTTTTCTACGCGTAATGTAGAAAACAGTTTTCTACGCGTATTTACCCAACCCTGAGAAAAAGTAGAACCAAAAATACATAGACAAAAATCCTGTACCTACTTGTGTTCAGCGAGCATTCAATAAAAATTTTCAATATCAAATAACTAATATACAATTGAAAGTTGTTAATATTCGTTGGAATTTATTCAATAAATTGTCGACGGATGATATTTAAAACCTAAATTGGTATGGAGAACAGTCCACAAACAAAAATATACGTAATTTGTTAGACAAGGAAAGAACGCGTAGGTATTTTGGAACCGCGCTTTCACTCCAAAACTGTGTCTGTTTTGAGAAAAGTGGTGGTATGTCCTCGCAATTACAGATGCGTGGTGGGGCAGGAATGCCGCCCGAGCGCGGACATGTGAAAAACTGGTTTCAAAACGAAAATACGAACCAAAATATTGCGGCTGTGGCTTAGTTAGTGTTAATCTCAACCAACAGACCGATAATTTGTTTATAAATGATCTAAATCAAACGCGAAATATCGGTGAAAGTAGGAACAATGTGACTGATTAGTGATATTGTGTCGGACTTTCAAGTGCATTTCTGCGATTTTCTGGAAACTATCATGCGGAACTGCGTAGCTGTACGGAAGTTGGTTTGTTTTGGTTATGTTTATGACTTTGTCGTACTATACGTACTATACAGAATTATTGTGCAATGGAAATCAAGATAGGCATCAACGATGGGTAGAAAAGGTCAGATTTATTTGTTTTAGTTATTTTTAAGACTACGAATGGGGTTAATTAAAGAACACAAGTATTTTGGAGTATTTATAAAGAATAACGAGTAGTATAAAACTCAAAATGACCAACCTACCGGTGATAGCATAAATAATACTTGTGTAAAATAGGAGCATATTCCATTTTATGAATAAAATTGATATAGTATAATATACATATTTATTGATGGACATATTTCCGCTAAAATCTCAAAATCTCGGTATGTAAAAACACAAATAAACAGACCACAAAGAAAGAAGTTATTTATAAAATGTAATTTCTTTGTTGATTCAAAATATCAGTATTAAACTGTTTTCTCATTAGAGAACATACAAATCATCACGACTCCATTTAACCGACTTTCTATCTCTATCTTCCATCTCTAATAACAAAAGCTGTACGGAAGAAAGAATTAAGAAATTTTGAAAGCTGAAAATAATCATGATTATGGCTACAGGTATAACTTCTGAATAAATGATACTACATTGAACTACGGGTCTACTTCTCAATCTCATTTCAACTCTTTTGTTCACATTTCTTTTTTCAAATTTCTGCCAGATTACTTTTGTTAATCGTTTTCACTTTCGTTTGGAAACTGTGTTTTGTAATTTGATTATTTACATATGTATGTAGGTAGGTACTTTGTAAACGACCAGGCAACGTCCATCTCGCATGTTTTTTCTACAGTAATTAAACCTGGACCCGGAGTCGGAGTCGGTATATTTTTTCCGACTCCGACTACGACTCCTCTGAAATTTGTCTGAACTCCGACTCCGACTCCACGACTCCGACTCCGACTCCACAGCCCTGGTTCGTAATAGTTGTGATGAATTTCTTTGCAATATCACGAAATAAAAAATCTGATGTGGCCAGGCACATGACTTAATCATACTATATATATAAAATTAATAGTTTAGCTGCATGAGATTCTATTTGATCGAGATCGGCTATGTCTGCATTAAAATAAAACTAGTAGAACCAGACAGATATCTCGATTAAAGCTGCGTTCGGATATTGTACTCCGTTGACACCGGGAACACCGTCCAAATGACACTTACGTGTTGTTGGGTGTAAAAAGTGTAACGGTGTTCAATATCCGAACGCAGCCTATATTGACAGTAGTATTTTCAAAACATTAGCGTTTGACACTAGCAACTGTCATTAGAATAAAAAAATCTGACATATCCTGGCTACTAGTTTTAAAGCAGTACAACCGATCTCGATGAAATAGAATTTGCTCTTGCAGCTAAACTATAAGTTCTACCAAAAAATGTCATATACATAAATTATCGAAAATTTCCTCTCCTTTAATTTATTATTTAACTATTTTGACGACATTACACAAATAGCGGCTCATTTGCAAAATCTTCGAAAAATGCTATGAGTAAACCACAAGTTCTTTTGGACCCTTTTCAACAGAAAGCTTTTCAGCTCTAAGTTTGGTTATGAAACTTCTAAATATGAATTTTCGTCCCGATACCTTTAGTAGTTTCTCCGGAATCGTCTCCACAAAAACGGGTACACACACACACACGTACACACACACACACAGACATTTTTTGTACCTTGGTCAAAAATGTTCAGGGGACTCAAAAAGACATATTTCCGCTAAAATCTCAAAAAATTTTTTTGGCACGATTACAATACTTTACATACTGCGTATGATAAAGTAAAAATAATGAAAAACGGTTAATGATTACAAAAGTTATTGAATATCAAACTTTTGACATAAAAATCATATTGTGTATTGCGATTGAAAAACTGACAAGTTGGGTCCAATGTTTATAGTTTTTACACCATAAAGTAGACACATAGGTACTTCACTCTATAAGTATTAACTCTATCAGAAATAATGTATGATCATCTATAATATGCAGTAAGCGCGCAAAGTATGCGTCGAAATATGACAAAATCTCCGTAACGACTTGTTATATTAAAAAAAATCCATCCTTCATATGTTTTGGAATCATGACTACACTTTCTCAAATTGCTAGATCTCTTAATTGTAAATTACGATGAATCAGTTAGACATGTAGTAAATCGGTGAAGTAAATGTCATGTAAGCACATTCATTTGCAACCCTGTAACCAGAATCAGAGAACCATTTTTACTTTTAATTTTATAAGTATTATTTTAAAATATTGGAACAACAAAGTAACTTTTTTTGTTAATTCCACCAACCAAAGGTGTGCACTTTTTGGCCCAAAAATATAGTCATTTTTATCATTAGTTCCTTACCTTAGCAAAGCACGTCTCCACTTATCTCCAGTCTCGACGACAATAAGCTGCAGTTTCATAGCTCACCAATCTACACGAAATTAAATCGAAATGTCCACTTAAGCAGCACTGTTCCTAACCGAAAACTAATAATAGTTTTAATTTTATGTCCAAAATATCTACACCTATTTTATGTTGTTTTTTTACTTTTCCAAATTAATATTTTATCACGATATGTCCTGTTTAGTCTCTATGAACACTCTTTACAATATTACCGTACACTCACTACATAACTTAAAACATTATTATAGTAAAATGGTATTCGTATTGTTTTTTCTTCAGCTGGCCACTGAAAACCCCATTTGTTTTAACCCTGAAAGAGAGTTTTCTTTTATGAGATTGTAAACAGTATAAGGCTATTTTTGGTATTCAAATTCTGTAAATGGTGTCTAAATTTTCAGGTCTTCAATATTATTTAATATATTGTAAGAAATATTTTTTTTAAATCGGTGCATAACGGTAAAGAGAAATTAATATAGGTTTCACTTGAGTCAGCTTCTACTAAAAAATGATACATATTTATATATTTATGGTGAAGCATTTAGATAAACAATAATATTTTTTGTGGTGTCTCGTCTGGGAATTTGGCGGCTGTTCAAACTGAAACGTGTGAAACATTCTATGGACAGACGGAACAGAATTGATATTTGTATGTGTGTGGCTGGTTTACGCTTTTGGATTGTTTCCAATCGCATGAGTCAAGGATCACCTGTTTGTGGTTTTGTGAAAATAAACTGCTGACATCGCACAATTTATTTTGACGTGGTTAACCGATACTGTTGAACCGGCTGTCTGTGTTTTGTTTGGTCAATGTTAAGTTTCTCTTCTAAGTAGTTTCGATTACAATCTTAAGTATGAGTGTTAATAAGCAAGCATAGTCTGAAGTAAATTTGATTTCATTTTTGAGGACTTGGTTTGAAGTAATGATTGAAACTGACGAAAAGACAACCTAAAATGTTAAAATCAACATGCCGTCCATAACAAAAAAGCAAAGTTGGCAATTATTTCTCCACAATCTTTAAAGATAACTGAAGTACACAATTAGATTTCTCGTACCTGTGCAATGTTTTTGTTACAAGTGTCCAATTGCGCTGGTTTTTGTAGAAAAATAATAAAAACATCGTTTAAAAATAAATCGCTTAAAATAAATAATAAATAATCGTTTAAAAAAATAAAGGATCTGAACAGAAAACTTGTTTTAAACATGTTTTAAATCACGCAATTATTTTGGCTTGCAAACCAGTCTTCTTTATGAAGTGTGTTGTGAAATATGAGGTGGTGCGTTATCAAATTGATAAAATAAGAGTGTTTTTACAATATATTATGTGAACAGTTATTCCAGGAAAGGAGTTTCAATATTTATGAAAATTATACAAACAAAAAACCTCAAGAAATCGTGTTTTTTTCGTTTTTCGCTTGTAAAAACTGAACCGATGGAGCAATCTTGATGGTTGAAAGCATGAAAGACGAATTGTAGAGAATGAAAAGACGAAAAAAATGAACCCTGCACGGACTCGATTGAATTAATATTAACGTAAGAAATTCGGAGAAGCCGGAAAACCCTGCGTTTTTTAAAAAATTCATAACTCCGCCATTTTCAAAGTTGTAGCGCAGGATTTTCGCGCGAAAGTAGCGATTGATGGGTCCTTTGAGTGTGGACAACCCAGGCGTTGTCAGATGATTAGTTTTTGCACAATTGCGATTTGAATATTTGTATGCAATATGATTCGGCGAGCCTCGATGCGTCGGAGGTGGTCCGATTTTACTTTTTTTTACGTATTTCGAAAGTAGAAGTATTGTGCTACAAAACGTCTATTCTGATTTTGCGTTAAAATGTTGCGAAATAGGTGAAAAATGCTTGCAAACATGACCGAAAACTGCCGCGCGGTCCAAACCGGTCGCGTAGTGGGGGGTAGGCGATCGATGCGGGGAAGTGCGTATCTATAGTAATACAAGCGCAGCGCGCGTGTTACTATATATACGTTTCCCCTCTAATCGCACACTTCCCCCATCACTCGACCACTCTAGCGGGCGCGGGCGTTTTCGCTCATGCTCTCAGTAGTTTATTACCCCCCGTTTATTACCCAGGTTTTGCACACTTAAAATACATGTAAATAGCTACCACTGTGCAAAGTTTCAGCTGTTAATACTATAAAAATGGCGGAGTTATGAATTAAAAAAAAAGCAAAATTTTCCGTTTTTTTTCAGCTTTTCCACGGTTCTAATTATCTGATTGGATCGTTTGACCTGTCATTCTCTTCGTAATTTAATTCTCTACAGTTCATTCCCTTGCACCATTAAGATTGCTTCAATAGTTTTCCTTTTACAATAAAAAAGTTAAAAAGACGCGTTTTTTTGTTGATAATTGTTTATAAAAAATTAAGGAATGGCATTTTCGAGTAGGAAACATAGTGGGAATATACTACGAACTGTCCTGCATAGGATCGCACAGGCGGCTTCCTGCTAGTATTTATGTCAAAAAAGTCATTTGTAGTAAAAATCATTTGTAGCTCTCTTTCTTGGCCTATATTAATATTTTTATATGCCTATCTAACTTGCTTATTTATTTGCACGGACATTTTGATATAACGTTTACTGGTGCTTACTGTAAAATTATGTCTGCAACAAAATATTGACCTAATTAACAACCGAGAGTTTTGCAATTTTATTTCAAAATATTCTGAAGCATAAAGTAAAACTTTCATGCTTAGTTTTGTTCATATCACCCAATAAACATTATAAAAACTCCGTACAAATGAACAAAAAGTTCATTACTGAATACTGAATAGTCAATAACTGTACAAATGCCATCTCGCGTTTATTTTTAGCTGGGCGGGGCATTCTAGATAGCGTCGACTTCGACGTCGCGTCCTCGTCGTCGTCACACCAGGAAGTAACTGCGACGCAGCGACGCTATAAAGGCTGCTGTCGGCCCTCGTGGATTTAAATGCCAACTCGGATGTAAATACGCCTGACATTTGGGCTTTGCTGCGAGTGAATAGAGGGCGCACAAAGCGGTGCTTCGGACACAGCCTACGCGATTTATAAAGAGCATACAATGCCGCGACTCGTGTTGTTTGTGAGGTACGGATTTGGTGGTTTTTAATGGAATTGTATTGAAATTATCGGCAAGCTGTTTTACCAGTTAGTAAATAACAAAGTAATAAATACCTATATAAATATATTAATAAATAAGGACATTAAAAAGATGTTGCCCCATTTTTGTGTCGAGATTTCGAAAAAGTTTTAGCATTAAAAGCATTATTTGCCGTTTTACCATTTTTGCCATGTTCTTTATTCTATTTTTACACCCATTGTAACTGCTCGGATTTTGATACATATTTTTTTAACATGTTTGTTGTATCCCCTACATAGTTTAAAATAAAACACAGGAAGGAGTACGTAGGTACTTGTAAATATGTACATAAATATTGTTTACAATATTTTTCACATATTTTATGATTTTACGGATATTAATTAATGAAAATTGGATTTCGTTTTGGCAATGTTAAAGTTGTAATAAATTAACATTGACATTTGAATGCTGAAATATTTAGTAACACAAATCACTTTTATTAATTTTACACGCACGAATCTAGAATTTTTTGTTAAGTTATACCGTGGTGGGCAGAAAGTTGCACACTAATGGGAAACATTTATATTAGTAATTTTTCAAACAATTTTGTTCTTAAATTATAATATAATATAAATTATAATCTCCTTTGTTGTGGCATGAACACCCAGTATATGGAACATCGAAGGTGACTATTATTTCATATTTAACTATTATTTCATATTGGATGCCTTCTAATATTTTGAAACACAATCTACAGAACAAGTCTACAATCTAGGATTTTGAAATACTTTTAAAATAATTTTTTTGCATAGCTTTGAAGATGGAAGGTACTTTACTCTTATGTAATTTTCTTCGGTAACTCGCGTTCTATACAACAGAGAAGGTGATTTTCGTATTTAAAGACCTGTAATATTTTCAAACAACATTTTTGCTTAGCTTTGAACATATGCTAGCAAATACTTACATTCAATATTTGGATTTTAGATTTAAGACAATCCAGACACTTTTATGAAGAATAAAATTTTCCCATAAATTCATTATAAAAATGTATTAATTGTTAATTGTTAATAAAACACCCGGTGTATGCAAAGGAGAAGGTGATTATAATTTCATATTTGATGGCCTCTGATATATCTAAATTCAAATAACATTTTTACATAGATTTGAACATAAAGGTACTTTACTCTTAAGAGTTTTGCATACACAGAAAACATTTCTCGTTTTTAAGAAATATATTACTTTCAATTTATTTATTTGCATCAAAACTTATTTTTTGGCACAATAAATATTTACTTCATGGAATAATAAAGGTTAACATTAAACCTTTCAACAAATGATTTTTTTAATGCAAGAACCATTTATTGCAACCTCATAATATCGCATTTTAACTCAACCAATAGTTTCCTTAATTTAAAAATCATAATTCTTTCACTCAATAATAATAATTACAATAATAATTATTTGAACTAAATACATTTTAACTAAACACATAAATTGTTGGACAAAAACGTTCTTTCTACCAAATTAATATTCCAAACTAATGCGTTTTTATCCGCAAGTAAATATTTCTTTGCCTCTAGGGAAACACCAGATTTTTTTAGTCATGCATATTTGAATTAAACAAAATTTTCTGTCTGTGTAGTTTTGGTAACACGCGGTATATACAAGTAGACAATTAAATTTTCATATTTGCATTTTACGTTTAAGACAGTCTAAAAGCTTTTATCAAGAATAAAATTTTCTGAAAAGTAAAAATATAAAATTTTATCATTAGTGTCTAACATTCTGCCTAACACGGTATACCGGGTGATTCAATTTCGAGGCTCACCATGGGGATCTCGCTTATTAGTGGAGATAGAGGCTATGTTTAAATTTGGCAAAGTTTCGTATGTTTGTGCTGATCAATTATCTGAAATTAAATTTTAGCTAGCATTTTCCATTTTAAAGATATCCGCAAAAAACTGAAATGTTAAGATATCGTTTTTAATTTTGTATTCAAAACCATCTAACCATTTGAAACAAAATCATTCTACAGCTACTTTTTAACAAGGAATGCAGTGTTATTTTTTAATTTGAAATAACATCAAAGATGGCGGCGTAACCATGGCCAACTTTTGTTTTTCTTATGGGCGCCATGTTGAATTTTGGCACTTTCCGATAGCCGTGTTTTCTCTCATTTCCGCAATGTATAACATGTTGGCATTATTTTTTAAAACAATGGTTTAATAATAAAAAAAACTTTCTTCTTTTTCTCGTTGTTTGTCGTGCTTATCAGGTACCCAACTGGTGCTTGGTTACAGACCGCCGGCGCCGGACTGACCAGAGTGCTTTGGATTAAAAACATTTAGATTGTAAAAGAAGCAAGTTTATACAACAAAAAGCTTATTTTTTAAGTAAATGTTTAAGCAAATTGGTCGCCATTTTCTTGAAGGCATAAAACCGAGCCAGCTTTTCTACATGTAGATAAGCTCTTCTAACTGTTCTTCCCGAAATAGCATTGACCGCATTTGTTATTCGATACCCCAGAACCTCGATATTTCTGCGAGTTTCGTGATAAATTTCGTCATTCACAGTTCCCCATAGAAAATCGTCCAGAGGACTTAAATCAGGGGATCTAGCAGGACATTCCACCACTCCACCATTACGAACCCTACTATTTGGAAATTATTGATTCAAATAATTTCGTACAACTGCAAAGTTTGACTTGTGTGGGGTTTGTACGGTTTCAATTTCTTTGTTCGTAGTGCTCTGCAAACACGTGTTTGCGGCAATTCCAAATTAGAGGCTACTTCCCGCGTAGAAATCCGAGAATCGTCATTTATCTAAAAACCAGTAGTTGAAGCATTGCAAATTATGGTAATCTAACGTTTACCATTTCCAGAATATCTCTTTGATTGTTTTCAACATTTCCATGAGGATTATAAGAATTGCGTGATTTACTAAGCGATCCATGGTCCGCTAAATTTCTGTCCAATGTTAGGAATTTTGCACGATTGGGCATTTCTATGAGAACAATAATAAACCCTTATATCACGTTATTGGTGAACGGCATTTTACATCCACAATCAACCACAATTATGGTTTATTTGGTTAAATGGCAAACCCAACGCTGAGCGCGCCACTTGATCCAAGTGCATCTTGTTGACGTTGCTTGGCAACGAGTCCGGCGGTCTGTAACCAACCTCCAGTTAGGTATCTGAAGTTTTTTTTAAATATTACACCATTATTTTAAAAAATAATGTTAACATGTTATACATTTCGGAAATGAGAAAAAACACGACTATCGGAAAATGCCAAAATTCAACATGGCGCCCATAAGAAAAGCAAAAGTTGGCCATGGTTACGCCGCTGTCTTTGAAGTTATTTCAAATTAAAAAATGACACTGCATTCCTTGGTAAAAAGTAGCTCTAGAATGTTCTTGTTTCAAATGTCTAGCTACATTTGGCTTTGAATAAAAAATTAAAAACGACATCTTAACATTTCAGTGTTTTGCGGATATCTTCAAAATGAAAAATGATAGCTTAAATTTCTTTTCAGATAATTGACCAACGCAAAAATACGAAACTTTGCCAAATTTAAACATAGGCTCTATCTCCATTAATAAGCGAGATCCCCATGGTGAGCCTCGAAATTGAATCACCCGGTATAGGTGAACTGCGAAAAAAATAGACATAAAAGCCTGTCATATTTTATTTCCTTTTTCAAGGACACCACGACAGAGTTTTAGCCTACAGATTCACCAATTACTTTAGTGTCATAAATTCAAAATCATTTGCTAACAAACTTTCACAATTTTAGGTAAAAGTACGAAGATTATGGTTGACTTCGAGACCCTTTTGACGTTTGTACATGTGCATTGTGTTCATTTTAAAAAGATTCCGCGAAATAACATCGTAAAGTTAAGTTTTTTTCTAGAAACTTCCTTTTCGTATTTTTCTTTCATGTGAAAGGGTTTAAAAGCATTGGGTAATTTTCAGCATGACTGAAGTCTTCTGTATGGAAATAGTTATGACTTAATTTCAGGGATCTAGTCCATTTCCTTATTCAAGCACATAATTAGTTTGATTACAGACTCGATTATCGAGTCACTACTGTATTTTTGTCTCAATTTCTCTAATATAATCTGATTCTTTAAACCAGAATTTCTCTTAACCTTTATGCACTGAAACTTTTATTTTAAAACAAGTGTCTAGTTTCTTTAGAGATAACCAAATTTCAATTATTTAGTTTATCATTATTATGAAACGACATGAAAACCTGAAAATTTAGATGCCAACTTTTACAATTACAAGTTGGAAAACGTGTAAAAAATTCTGTCACAGAAGAATTTTGAAGTTCAAAAGCAAGAATATATTACTATAGAAGTACAATATTACTAAAAATAACTTCAAATCATCAACGGCACAAAATTCAGAATGAATCCGAACTTCCGGGCACCGGAAACAGTCACATCATTCTATCGACCGCCCCTCCTAACCATGAATGAAAGCGAAACGTAACCGAGAATTAACCACAATGTGTCGCAATAACTCTCAAACATCGACTAAAAACTACAATATTAACCGCATAAAACTTATACAAAATTTACCTAGAATACTCGTATAAATTGGCAGTGTTGTTACAAAAACTTGACACACCAAAACCTCGCCTCTTTACCACAATATGCAGACAAATTTCAAGCACTAAAGCGAGCACGTTAGGGCACAGACTGGCCCCGAATAAGGGTGAATCATACCACGTTGCATCACTCACGATATCCGGGCATGCGCCGTGGAAAACTGTGGAAAACGTCGCTGAAATACGCCAGTGAAAAACATCTAGAATCGTGTTGTTTACGTCAAAAGGTACGCCTACGCAACATATATCGAGGCGAAGGACTCGAATCCTTTCGTGGAATTTTTAATTGTGAGTAATCGCGTGGGGAATTTGGAGATTTTGTTATATGGGGGTGTTTGTAGTGTTGAATGAAAATGGTGACGCCCACTTTGGGCCCTGCGGTTATTGATTTTGAGTTGGGCAAGGCCAAGGATCCGTAGACGTCCTTTGACCTCAGCCAGGCGCCGGGAATGGTCCTGGCGACCGTGAATGGGCGCCGGATTTGTCGTTTTTTTTTTTTTTTTTTTTTGGAGCTCGCTACCGGCGCATCCACCATTGTTGTCAAGTGCGATAGAATCGTTGTGTGGCGTCAAATTTCGGTTTTGTCGGTTTTGTTGCGTAAAATGTGTTTGGTATTTAAAGGAAATGTGTTGAAGTTATGATAAAAATGGTTGTATTCATCGATATTCTAAATTTGTATTCTAAATTTGTTTACGTAATTCGATGTTAAATAACTTCTGTTATGCTTGACCGATTTGAAGGATTCTTTCAGGATATTGTAAATAAATTCATTAAGGTTATCACCTGGCTAGGTTATCACCTGGCTTTGCAATTTTGATGAAATAATAATAATTGATGTTTCGGTTATCTAAGTTCAAGAATGGTGGTTTGATAGCCAAATAGTTTGTTACAAAGCTGTATATTGTTGGTAAAAGATACAGTTTTACAAGTCAATCTTTTAAAAAATTAGGAAAATAGACGGATATATACAGTGTGTCCCCCGATGGACCAAACTATACCTATAATCTACGTAATTTTTAATTTCTCGAAAAAAAGTCATTCTTTATAAAGAGTTTTGGATGTCCTAAAAAGTCGAAAGCCATTCTTAATATTTTGATTTAACATACAGGATGGTTAGAATACACGAAAATGTTAAATTGGCCGAAGAGTAAACTATCGGTTTTTCGGAATTAGAACAAAAATGTTATAGGTAACAGTTGTTTTATATTTAAATTTATGCCCAGATATCAAGTTTCAATGTTGTATTCTAAGTTTTATATTTGATTTATTTTTAAGAAAGTAATTTAACAAAAGATTACTCCACAAGTTCCCCTCCTACAGCTACACAATTTTTCCAATCTTCATCTAAACTCTCGATATACCAAATCAATTGTTTCTTCATTTATTTCGGCTACTGCTTCCCTAATTTTTAATTTTAGAGTGTCTACATTATCGTGAAAACTATTCGCATACACCTTCTGTTTTAAATAACACCACAGAAAAAAATCAGGGGAACGTGGTGGCCATATAGGGCCGAATTGTCCAATCCACTGATTTGCAAAATGTCTGTTCAACCAATCCCTGACTTGATATGCGCTATGAGCAGGACAACCGTCGTGTTGATACTGTTGTGAACAACTGAGCTGTAAGTTGATTTCGTCCAAAGTAGGTAGCAAAAGATTTTACAACATATCAAAATAAGTGTTTTGGTTTGCAGTACCGTCAAAAAAGTATGGTCCAATTATTTGCTTGTAATAAATCCCACACCAAACATTCACTTTTTTATATTTTTGAGAATTGGTTGTAATACGGAAATTTGGATTTTCTTGAGACCAATATCTGCAATTTTGTGAACTAACAACGGTATTTGTGGTAAACGTCGCTTCGTCAGAGAAAATAATTTTTCTGTAGAAAAATCTATCAACCATAATTCGGTCTCCCATTAATAGGCAAAATTCTAATCGACGAGCATCATCTCCTTCTACTAAAGTGTGTATCAGTACTGGTTTATAAGGATGAAATTTTTGATTTGAAAAGATCCTTTGCAGATGGCTTTTACTGATGTTCAAGTCTCGAGATCTTTGCCTCAACGACTTTTTTGGGCAAGTGTTCACGGAATCAATAGCTAACATAGCTCCTGCACCATCTTCGCCATTTCGCTTTTTTTTTCTTGATATTTTTCACGTCTCCTGTTGCATGAAATTTTTTAACCAACTCACGAACACAATTGACAGAAACGTATACCTCAGGGTATTTTCTGTTAAAAACGACAATAGCACCGCGGTACGATACCTCACCTATGCCGTAACAAAGAACTAAATAAACCCTTTGCTCTAAAGTCAACATACTTTCAATCAGCTTCTATCAACAAATTGCTTGGATACGCTGTTACTACTGTCAACAGATCAATCATAATTATGGTCTCTAAATTTTTTGTTCACCTTTATGTAATGTCTTTGCACTGGTCCGAGATGTAAAATTTGAAATAGAACATTAAAGTTTGATATTTGAGCATAAAATTAATTCAAACTAACTTTTACCTATAACATTTTTGTTCTAATTCCG
The DNA here is from genome assembly GCA_963966075.1 of Aphodius sticticus. Lineage (NCBI taxonomy): Eukaryota > Metazoa > Arthropoda > Insecta > Coleoptera > Scarabaeidae > Aphodius > Aphodius sticticus. The sequence goes on from OZ014506.1 coordinate 108,342,148, forward strand.
AAAAATCTGATAGTTTATTCTTCTGCCAATTTAACATTTTCGTGTATTCTAACCTTCCTGTATGATAAATCAAACTATTAACAATGGCTTTCGACTTTTTAGTACATCCAAAACTCTTTATAAAGAATGACTTTTTCTCGAGAAATTAAAAATTACGTCCTTTATAGGTATAGTTAGGTCCATCGGGGACACACTGTATATATACTATTAGAAGTAATGTTAAAATTTAAAGACCAAGGATTTCATCGGCAGTGGTAAACGCATTTTTAAATAAAGCGAAAATATTATTTTGAAGGAAAGAAACTTTTTCTTATACACAAATATATTTCTTCGAATCAAAGAATCTGTTTATACAAAAAAGAAATATTTTTCAAACAAAATATAACATATAATAAACATACGAATCATCGGTATACTATCATTATACTATCACAATTTTTCAAATATGCCGTATAAGTTTTCTTTATTATCTGTGTTTTTCGCGTAAAAATTACACCTTGAATTGAATTAATATTGGACACGCTACCGATGGTATTTTGTCAAATTTGTGGTAGCAATACACTGATAGAAAATATTGTTTAATTAAAATAATTATACATTAACTCAAACAAAGCTGTTGTTTCAATAGAAGCAAAAGTATTTCTTTGCGAATACAAATGCATTAGTAGAAGGTATAGTAGGTATATGTGACGCCGCACGAGAGAACTGCCATCTCTCGTTTCGATAGTATTGACACCTGTGTTTGAAGGCCCATAACTCTAAAACTACTAAACAGAAAAACTTATTAAAACTAAGTATGTCATACTCCTGAATCACTATAAGTTGTATGACTGTCAAGATTTTTTTGTTTTAAATTTGATCGGTTTATTTTTTGTTGTTGTTATTTTCTGTTATCAATTTATGTTATCAATTTTTTTTTGTGAATTTCTAGATGTTTTTGATATAATACTGTGACAAGCGTAGTAACATTCAATGGGCAATGGAAGACTGTAGCAGAAAATGTCAAAATATACAGGGCTTTCTATTTCAAATTCAACAGTTTGAGGCTATATTTCAGAAACTGTAAACGTTGCATCAACGATAATAAAGCCAGTGACTTCATATCGTTGCAAAATACTTAATTCCAAAGTTTTGTTAAATTCGGTGGAGCCGTTCCGAAGATTTTGTCACTTTTATTTCATAACCTTCAACTGTCTTTTTCTCGAAAATTTGCTTATGTAAGGCCATAAAAATATTATGCTACCATTAAGACAATTCAAGCATCTGTCAACTTCATTAGAAAAAATATATGGTTGTCATTTTCAAGAAATGTGCATGACGTCATCTGTTAAAAACAATAGAAGGTAAAAGAGTTAATTTGATATCATAAGGAGCGCGTTCGGATAATCGGGTAGGGTACGGTGAGAGTGACGCGCTGCATAACAGGCGGACTAATGTCATACGGCATTTATCTGCATATAAGAGAGAGACAGCTGACCCAGGCTATCTGAGCATTGCTCTCCCCACACCATACCCTGACAAACCGAACGCGCTCTAAGTGTAGGTATCTTGATAATTATAAATCGACGTGTTCGAGGATTTTTTAAAATAGCAAACCGTTCTTGAGATTTGTTATGTTTCCATAATTTACGCGCTCACTGTATAATATATTAAATAAGATAATAATATAATGAGATTATTTGTAATTATCTTAAATGTTACAACATTGCATTATCTAGAAACTTTTTGATTCTAGAACATTTTTTGTTACAAGATAACAGTGAACCTGAAGGGGGTTGATACTAAAATTTCGTGTCACCCCTATAGGGGGTTGGGGGTGAATTTGACTGTGTTAAATACGCCTACCCCTTTGTTCCCTTGACGTCACAAGGACCTGTTTACCGAACATACACAAACACCACACCTTATAACAACAATGGGCAGTAAACCTAGCCTTGGCCCGTTTTGGCTCCGCACTCCACAATACAGGGCGGCAGATTTGTAGTTCAGGGACATCAGGGGCGTAAATCTACCCTCCTAGCGTCGCTCGTTACCGACTAAATTACATGAGACGTACATGAGTTCCAATATCCGGCACACGCCACCACAAGCAATGTTCACCATATTAGCGGTATGTTTGCACGTCCGTATATTTATTAGTAAAATATGGTTGAAACAAGATTGTACAGTAGAACGAAATAGAGAAAAATTCTAAACATTTTAGTGAATTCCAATATTTAAAATTAGTATTAGGTCGACAAATTTTAATTTGTTGTCGATAATTTAAAGCTAAATATACTTTTTTTTTGTTAAATTGGAGGTGCTGATTTTGAATATGGTGGTAACTTTGACCTTGAACAGAGTCTCAAATACTCTATTATAAAAATTCACCTATTCTCATCATTTTGTTTTTTGATTCATTCTAATGTCTAAATTTTTGTAGAAGAAATAATGTTTCAACTTTCAAGTAAACCTTTGCAATATCTGTGCTACTAGAAAACTGGCGAAACTGTATTTTGCCCTCTAGCTCAAATGTTATGCCATATCCTTCAGGATCAAATTTTAAAGATTATTCATGTGTATTCCTTGCTGTAACATATACAGCAAGGAATCATATACTGGATCAAAGAACAAAATGATTTACTGTTGTGGCACCATAATATGTTTTCGGCACCATTAGTACAATTTTTAGATCTACTGAAATCAGTACAAAATATTCAACGAATTTTGATCGGGTTTTCTTTGAATATCTTCGATATTCAAATCAGATAAAAATTGATTATACAGGGTTAGTTAAAGTTGCCGGAACACCCAAATAATTCGCCAATCGTAAAATATTTCAAAATTTTGTGTTCTTTATTTTTACTTTATCATACATAGGTAGTATGATAAAGTATTGTAATCGTGCCGAAATAGTTATTTAACCAACAAGTATATTAAAAAGAGCGATTAACGATCGAGACTGTTTAACGCTCGAGCGTAGCGAGAGCGTTAATTGTCGAGATCATTAATCGCCGTTTAATATTCGAGTTGGTTACAAAATTTTTCCGTCGATCGTATTCTTCTATCGTCGTCTACATAGATTTTTCATCGCCAATGTCTTTTTAGGTTATATGACAATTTATGTAATTTGGCACTGACATTTCTATAGGGCGGGATGTTTTGATTGGAAGGTTTCACTTCACATATTATGTTCGATTGGCCAATCAAACGACGTCTTTACGTCGTGTGATTGGCTATAACAAATCATGCATTAACAGAAATCGTGCATTAATAGAGTTGTTTAATAAACGATTTCATATTCACTAAACTGACTCATAAATAAACGATCGACGGAAATAGTTATTTATGTACCAAGGGCATTAGACGGATGTTTATGCCCCGAGGGCGACCGTTTAAACAGCTCTCGAGCCTATCGGCCCTCGAGCTTTTTAATTCGCCCGACGGTATAAACATCAAGTAATGCCCATGGCACATACAAAATTTTATGTCCTACAATGGTTTTGTTCCTCCGTTTGAACAATATTAATAAATATTTTGACGTAATCAAGTGACATGCGTATCTACGGAGTTGAATTACAATACAATCAATTCGGAGTTGAGTGACAATACAGACAATTAATTGTCAAACTTACAAACTTAATCGCCAATAATTGACGAGTAACAATACAGACAAATTGTCAAACTTGTAACCTTAACCGCCAATAATTGACGATTTGAAATTTACAATTTGAATGACATATATTTGATATATTTGACAAATAAACTATGGCAACGCTGAATGCCCGCGTGCTTATTGCCTGCGCGGGCAATAAGAAGCTGTTTTTGCCGCGGTATCTAATATGTAAAATGTTACTTTATAATCATGTAGGACAAAATAGTTATTTATGTCACAAGTGCCGAAAGTACGGAATAGCGCGACGAGCGGTAATGCGGAGCCATGCCGAAGGCGGAGCATCGCATGTGAGCGAGTCGCGCTATATAGTTTTCGTTTTTTGTGCTGCTCTTTGAGTAAATATGTATTTCTTTTAAAATAAAAAATGGTTATAATTCTGTATAGGAAATGATAGGCTGGTACCACTTCGACGAAACGTCAAGTTTAAAAAACTAATTCAAAATGTGACAGATTTATATTTGTTCTTTTACACTGTAGATGTTACATACGTACCAACATACTAAAATAAATCTACACTCATCGCTATACTTTATTTACAATTTTCTCAATTTATTGTTTTTAGCATTAGATATAACAATGGGTTGATATTCCTTATCAACAAACAATCAAATTGGTGATCTTGGTTTATTTGAAATTTGTATTTTGTACTTTGCCGCACTTGGGCGGCAAAGTTCCATAGCTGTTCTCCAATCTCTGACGAAATCAGTTGTTTTCGAGCCGACAGCCTGACAAAAAATTATGTAGCTTTAAATGGATCTATTCTCCAGAATTTCTAAATAAATAGTGTCATTAAAGTTACCAGTTCATTTTCAGTTTTAAATATAGGTCCTAGTATAGTTTGGTCCATCTGAGGGCACAAAAACGTCAGTTTTTGAATTTAAATGGAACACCTGCATATTTCTTCATATTTAACTAGACCTATTTTTCTGTACCCATTAATATTAATGGAAGTACAATGAAATTAAAAACATGCCATAAATGTTTAAAAAATAGTGCCGTTTGCCGCTATTTGCATGGATCCATACTATTGCCTCATCCTGTATGGGTACGGGATACCTTATCTTGCTCAGTTGGAGCAGTTTAAAACTCCCATCTTAAAGTAAATAAGAAATTTTATTCGGTTCAAAAGAACAATCGTCAAAATAACGTTTATAATATTACTTGCGGATTTTAAGGCGAAAAGTGCAGACCTTTGGTAGAAATAAAAATAAAATATTGGTATTTTTGAGACGTAAAATACGAGATAATACGTGGATCTAAAAATTCTGTGACGTAGAACTTTAGCTACAGAAAAATAGCGCGCTGTTTTTTCATCACGATATTTTCGTGAATCATTCAAGCTGCCAGTTTGGATTTCAGAGTTCGAACCGGCGGGTGTATAGTTTTGATTTTGATGCTTTATTATTCTCTTATTTTAATATTGTTTGGATGGTATTAAATATATTGCGTTCGCTTTGAGTTAGTTGTTTTAAATCGGAGATTCCTACATATCATGCGTAAGAATTCATAAATTACTGTTTGTATCGTGACATTTCGCACTGATCCAACATTATCATGGAGTAACATTAATACCTTTGAAGCACTGGAAGAGAAAGGAAAAGGTACTCACCGCTTCCTATGCCGGTGTGCGTCCAGATACCTCTGTATCCTCTTGGAAAGGTGCGGCCAGAATCTATTCCTGAGCTGCCAAATCTTAAACGGTCGCAGGTTTCTCCTGTGGATCTTGTACTGTATCAGCTCGAGCGATTCATCGCTAGATTCTTCGTCGCATTCATCAGCGAGGCTACAACAAACAACAACAACAACAATAATAATTTATTGCACATTTTTCTAGGCGATTGTTTTCTAATGGAAAAGTAAACAAACGACAAAGAGATTCATCAAAGTTCAGACACTACCTTTGTATAATGCTGACAGTTCGTTCAAACTATAGTCATTATTAAGTCATTATAATATATAATATGTCATTATTTGAACGAACTGTCATTATTATACAACGCTAGTGTCATTATAATCATTGGCGTGTATCATTATGGGGATTATATAGTCATAGATATGCATGCAATGAACTTATTATATGTGAGCGTATAAACATGCAAGCGATTTATATCCAGTATGTGCGAGTCGAATACGACGTTTTATGTCCAGCTCTTCTAACATATTAACCAGTCTCCCGAAACCGATTCCATAAACGCTGAATAACAAAAGGGGAAACTCGAAGGTCCCTGCTAACATGTCGAATAGAGTGGCCATGCTGAATAAGGCGGAATAAGCACGAGCAACTTACTTTACTTCCAATGACGTTTCTAATCAACGAAATTTTTGTTATTTTTATTTTTTTTTATTAATAAGCATAAGATGCTTAACATATTGAAACTAATCTAAAAGATTAACCATCAATTTAAATCTGAATTCTTAAAACTAGGTACTTGTCTCTAATAGGCTATCCTATATTTACTTAAAAAAAACTGTCCTAAACAAGCAACACTAACACTTCACTCACTGTGTTCTGCTTTTTACACATTTCACTAATTCACTAGTTCGAAGGGCTTAGTTCTTTTTAGTCTTCTCACTAGATTCTGGTTGTCCAGTAGCTGCAGGGCCTCTACGTTGACGTGATGGCTTAGGCGAGATTCATGCTTAGTGGCGAGTCTTTTTATCTCTTGGATGACTTCTGGGACACCAAGATCACGGTGCAGGTCACTATTCCGTATGTACCAAGGAGCGTTAACCATACTCCTTAGTACTTTATTTTAGAAAATCTGGATTCCTTGTATATTGGAGTTTTTTGCGCAGCCCCAAAGCTGGATGCCGTATAACCAAATCGGTTTTAGTACTTGGTTGTAAAGTTGTAGTTTGTTCTGTACTGACAACTGAGAGTTTCTTCCCAGAAGCCAGTACAGTTCTCTGTATTTGAGGCCAAGCTCTACTCTTTTCTTCTTAACATGTTCTTTCCACCTTAGTTTTGTATCCAGAGTCATACCTAAATACTTTGCAGTGTTTGCATATGGAACTATGGCGTCGTTAATCTTGACATGAGGTATGTCCTCGATTCTTTAGTTTGTAAAGTTAATGTGGACAGATTTCAGTTCGTTGAGCTTGGTCTTCCATTTTTTGGTCCATTTTTATATTTTATTACTAGCTTGTTTAAGATTCCTTGTAGATTCACCAATAGTTGATCCCACTGCCATTAGAGCCGTGTCATCCGCGAATGTGGCGACTGTTACATTTTCCATCTGTGGAAGGTCACTTGTATATAGTAGATAGAGAATTGGTCCCAATACACTATCCTGGGGTACCCCAGCTTAGGAATCAACGAAAATTGACAGCTGAATTCCTATTATTTAAAAAGTTACAGGTTTCGAAAAAAGTGTTCCCGTATTTTTTTTTGAGGAGTGTATAAATGGTGTATAAACGCAGCTTAATTTCCATCGCAAATTTATCACCCAGTGTGGCCACGCTTTAAGTCTCTACAAATGAATACCAGGCTAATATATCAGATAGATTAGAAACTGAATGCTTCGCAAGCAGATTACAAGAGCACTGATTCATTCGCATCGGGTTTTATAAACATCAACAATACCAAAAGGAGACATAAACAAAAGCTGTGTGCAAGAATGATTATGAATAGTACGCCAGCCACGTCCCATGGGCTAGTCCAGTTCATATCATACAGTTTACAGTTGTGCATTTGTTTTCATCCACACACAACCATGGATTCCACAAATATTCCATCAAATAAAGACGTAAAGAAGATTCGAATTCATTGGAAAACAGCCGATGATGACCAGGTCGATGTCGATGTGGACCAAAAGCAGCTTCAAGAATTGCTAACGATGTTAGTAGATTGTAAGTACAAGGCTGGCTGGTTGTATTGTGAATGATTACGTAAAAGACATCAAGAAGCACGAAAGAGGTTGTCTGTATAGCTCGCAACCCTGTTCCGTTCCATCCAAGAAAGACGCTTGTAAGGATGTCAAGGCAAAGGATTTAGTTCAACATTGGACCGAACACCATGAAGTGGATTGCTTGTCCATCGAAAAAAATTGTTTCTCGCTACCAATTGATCTGGATCGGGAGGTACAGTCGTCGAAAATGGTTACGGTATGCGAAGATATGCTCTTATGTGTTTTCAAAAGTGAAGACAACAAGTTGCATATAACTCTCCTTTTTATTAAAACGTTGAACGCCAACATTAATTACAAGATTACTCTAATGGCCGATTATATGGTGTGTAGCAAATACAAATTCCAGATGTCAAATCCGGTTTCAGGTTTTAATGAGTATAACGAACATTCGATGGTGTTCGATCTTAAAAAGTTGACACAAATAAGAAATGTATTCAATCGCATTACTGTACGCGTGGAATATTACGATTAAGGCAAATATCGTGCAATATGCAAAAGTTCCTCAAAATATAATGTGTACTGTTTGTAAAGATTTTCTAACAAGCAATAATGCTGGATGTAGGAAAGGGCATTCGTATTGTTTTGTTTGTTATGAATTTTTAGCGATAAATGGTAAAAAATGGTGTGAGAAATGCATCTCGTATAATGTGGACAACATTAGTCTATCCTTATTTCTGATCGACGCCCTTAAAAATTACGAGTTCCCATGTCAAAATAAGTCACTTGGCTGTAAGCAATTTATACCATGCTTGACGTCGAAACATGAATTGTTATGCCCTTTCATGTTGTTTAACTGTGCATTTGATGAGTGCAAACTTTCCGGAAAATACTCAGAATTCATATCACACCTCCAAGAAAGGCACAACCCTTGTATTATAAATTCGAATATCACAGCTATGGATAACATGTATTGGATGTTCTCTAGTTTTTTTCCAACTCCGTCTTACATGTTTGCATTTGGTTCAGTATTCCTTTGTAAATTGGTTGATAAACGAACATATACTATCGAATGGATGTCGACGTCAGCTCTAAACCATAATTTTATTTTTAACGTGACTTTTGGGGGCCACGGTAGAACAGTACCTTTAAGCACCAATACTGATCCTCGCGTAATAAACTATAAACCTAGGCGTTATAGGAGTATCTATAATACGATTAAGAAAACAGCAACCTTCAATGTTTCTGAAGACGAACTGCCAACCCTGGATGAACTTACTATAAAAATAGAGAAAAAATTAAAAACAGTCATTTATTGGTTATTAAATGTCTTCTATTTAAATTACTTGTTTATTTTCTCTTTTTATGTATCCTTAATTATTAATATATTGCTTATTACCGTATATCTATTAACGTTCTACAATATTATTTCTATATTTTATTAGTTGCCCTAAAATAAATATTTAATGTGTTAGAAAATAAGTTTTATTCTTATACTTATTTGTAACTAATTAATTGTAGCCATGTATCTGAATAAATTTCTTATAAATATGTGATGTTTGTTTTGATATTCTTTTTTCGATGCTCTAGTATATTCACATTAGCAAAAAGAAGGAAAATAAATTCAATTCATTTGCCTAACCTACATGTTTGCGATTTTTAGCATTTTACTGCGAAACGGTCACGATTTCGCAATTTTCGCATATGTAGAAATTTATGCCTTACAAAATTCTGCACAAAAAATGTAAATTCCACTTTTTCGTAAATACAGTGGTTCTTAAATTGCAAGCGCCCAATATAGGTGTTTGCGGTTTAAGAACCACACTATTCAGGGTTAGCCAAAATTACCGGAACACTTAAATAATTCTTCAACCTTAAGAGGAATCACTAGAGGTAGTAGCGTACTACAAAACAACACTACATAAAACCAAACATACTAAGCTTAATTGTGTGTTAATACTCACGTGTAATACATTAAATTATAGATAAAGGTGTATTACATCGGGTACGAATGCCACTTTTTTTCATTTGCGTTGTTGTTTTGTTTTTTACCCTTGCTAAAGAAGCCAATAATTGGTAATTTTTGTTATTTTTTTTTCCTAATCAGAACCAAATATCAAAAAAGCAATATTACAACATTTTGTATTGAGCCTTCATGAACTTGTGTAAAAAAATGACAACAAAATATGAACGTTGTAATGATTTAACCTTTGAGTTTTTGAACATGTGAATGAGACGAGAATAACATATTTTATCGTCGTACGGTGCAGCCATCTGTTGGATAAACACCAAATCATTTTCTTCGACCAATCAAATTCAAGTGGTACAGTCTGAAGCAGCAGCATGAATACGTAGCCAGGGGAATCACAAATATTGAGCAATTTCGGCCTAACAAAAATATTAATCGCATGTTGACACGGGAGGTGTAGAGGCGCCGCGCCCGGCAAACGAAAGCCATACGAAAAATAAATTTTACCGTGCTGGTGCTACGTAGATAGCAGCGACTCGCTTATAAATTAGGACAGCATGTTCTTGCGGAAGTGTATGTGAGCAACATGAATTGTTGAATTTCGACCAAAATAGGCTAGAAACCGAATACGAGAAATAATTTTTTGCCGTCCTGATGGACAGATGGACTCTACGAAGACAGCAAGGAGCGAGTTATAAATTAGGAGCGCATGTTCCCGCGAGGATTTATAGTGCAGTACGACACACGGAACGAAGAATAATCAACAACCGCAATACCTACTTACAATGTTACAACTACTAAATAATTAATAGGAGTTAAATAAATTAATAATAATAATAATAATAAATCATTTATTGGCCAGAAGAAAAATAAAAAAACTAACATAAAACTAACATATTAATAAGGAAATACAAGTAATTTAATTTTTAATCAGTCATTTATTTTTCGTCATAGAATTTCAAATATATTGGTATTTAGATTTAGAAAATAATATTAATACCAAACACTTGCGCTTGGCAATGCATTCAGGGCAATCGCAATCTATGTAGGATGGTTGGCTTTAGTTCGACTTGTTGTACAACATGTAGATATTATACGTGTAGTGTAATTCTTCGCTAATTAACTTCGCTAGTTAATTTGGGCAATACTCTCTTATAGGTGTAAGCGTGCCGATTACCATAAATGGCAAAAAACTTTTATAAAGGTGTTACAAATCCGTTAACCGAAACTCTTGCGCCTAATACGTCATGTCATGTAGTAAGTATGTAAATGTGACAAAAACGACTACACAGTATTGATTGATTGCTTGCGGTACATCATTTCCAAAGTATTTTTATGCGCTGAACCCAAATCTGACATCCGATTGACTAAATCAGGCTTTATTCACAAGATACTTCAACATATTTGAAGAGTAAAACTTAAATTGCACAACGTATGTACGCAGTACACTCTCCTACAACGAGGTTTAATATTACGCGTTTTATGAAAACGCGTTATAGGAATTTGAGGATCGCAAATTTAGACGCATGCGCGTTGTACGATAATCGCGTTATATGAAGATGTAGTCGCAAAATTTTGATCGAGTTGGTAGAAATTCGCGTTGTAGGAACCGCGTTATAGGAGAGTTTACTGTATGCGCAATCGTATTTATATAAAAATAATACAATAAAATAAATAAATATCAACTTTTAGCATTTACTTATAAGAATACCTACTTCGGATTTTGTGTAGTAATTTTTTATTCAATAAAAGTATCATTGTTGCATCTATTTATTAAAACAAAAGTACTGGAATGGAAAGAGAAAACGTAAGTAAATATGTACCTACTGAAATGTCTAATGACTAAAATATTCAAATTCATTTATATGTGGTATCACTGTATCGTTTTGTGGAATTATATTTGCATTTAAAATATACAAGAAAAGCATTTCAGAACATGCGATAGTCACATACACAAAATTATTAGGAAACGGTTCGGCGCCAGTCGACACCGCACGGCCCCTCTGATCTTTGCCGCAAAAGAACGATACCGCAGTTCCCCTAATATAATCAGTGCGTTGCTTGCATTTTCTGCGGAGTGTACAGTGGGCGCGGCTTGTTCCCTCCTCTCGCGGTTCAGTTTCGTCGAACTTTTGAGGCTGGTGACTAACATTTACTCTTAAGACACTTCATAACATTGCAAAGTATTTGCAACAAAAGTTTTTTGGTTTTAGAAAAGCGATATTTTCAATATACAGGCTGCTCGTTTTATTATTGAAATTTGGTAACCTTTCCATATTTTTAAATAGAACATCCTATATATTATTAATGCCAACATTAATTCTAAGAATTTTTATTGGAATCATTTTTTTTTATAAAATGCATTATTTTTAATTATACGCCAAAAGTAACCAAAAGTTTACCAAAAGAAAGTTTACAAAACATTACCGGTATACCTAAATAATTCTCCAACTGCAAAAGATAAAAATTCAAATAAAAGATTTTTGGGTTTAAACAATTTCTGGTTCAAATATATTTTTAATATGCAGTGTGCTTATTGTATTATGGAAATTTGCAATCCTTTTCATTTTCTAATAGAACACCCTGTATATTCTTAATTTTTTTAATTCTAATGTTAATTATTAATAAGAACTTTTTGTGGTAATAATTGTTTCTGAAAATGCATTATTTTATTTCTATTTAACTGTCATTTTCTCTTTGATTTTTCTTTTTTTTCCCGTTTGGTTAAAGTAAATGTTCATGAGTTTTGATTAATTGGTTATATAAGTAAAAAATAATGCATTTTATAAAAAATAATTCCTACATAAAATTCTTAGATTAACCTTAGCATTAAAAAAATGTAACTATACAGGATGTTCTATTAGAAAAAGGAAAGGTTTTCAATTTTCCATAATAAAATATGGCCCGTATATTAAAAATATATTTTTGAACTAGAGGTTGTTTAAACCAAAAAAACTTTTATTTGCATTTATTTTGGTTTTTTTTGTGATAATTTTGACTATTTTTGATTAATAGCTTATAATTAAAAAATAATGCATTTTAATATATTTTTAATATACAGGCTGTTCATTTTATTCTGGAAATTTGGTAACCTATCCTTTTTCGAGTAGAACACCCTGTATACTTTTATTTTTTTATTCTAAGATTAATTCTAAGATTTTCTTTGTAGGAATATTTTTTTTATAAAATTAATCATTTTTGGGTTATAACCAACTAGTCAAAATTACCGGAACACCTAAATAAATATCCAACCGTAAAAAAATTGAAAATTGTTACGCAAATGTGTTTTGGTTTTAAACAAGCTAATTGTATAAATATATTTTTAATATATAGCGTGTTTAACAGAACACTCTTTATATTGGAAATGTTCTTAATTCTAGAATAAGTTCTAAGTAAGTTTGTTTTGGAAATAATTTTTTTGCATCATTTTTGAGTTATAAGCAATTGATCAAAACTCATGAACTTTTATTTTAACGAAACGGATAAAAACTAAAAAAAAAAATCAAGGAAAAATAACAAACCCATTAAATAAAATTAAATTAAATGTTCAAACTGCCAAATCAAAATAAATGTGTATGAATGTGGGAAAATGTGCTTTTCAGAATTTCAGAAATTTTGATTAATAACTAAAAAATGATGCATTATATAAGAAAGAACAAAAATTCTTAGAATTAAAAAATGTTAAAATATAGAGGGTGTTCTATTTGAAAAAGGAAAGTTTTCAAATTCCTTACGGTTGGTGAATTATTCAGATGTTCAGGGAATTTTGACTAACTCTGTATATTATTTTAAATATATTATTTTTAAGAAATTAGACAATAAGCATATTTTAAACAAAGAACTATGTAGCCATAGATATGATCTAGAAATAATACAAACAGTTACAGTACTTTTTTTTAAATTTATTTACTTAATTTTTGCAAATTGTCATCTATATTTTTAAATCGCCCACATTCAATTACATATACACAAATCTTACTTTTCAAGTCATCTACTATACTCCACCAAGTTCCTCAAATCCATAAATCTTCCTTCAAATCAACACTTAAGAAACCATAAAAAAGTAACACCAAAACGAACAACAAGTCTCATCCAACATTGGACAAATTGTCGCACACGATAGTACTAAATTTCACCACAGATGGCTAAACTGTAAACTGGCGATGGACACAGCAGTCCATCCACAGCTGTTCGCGAAAGAACTGATGGACAACCATACATGCGATGGAATTAATATCTGATCGAAGAGTTCGCGCGGTGGTCGAAAACGAAAGCAAGGGTGGAGAGAGGCATAAAGAAGAAGAAGGAATAGTGGTTAGTTGATCGATATGTAGCCGTAATTCAATTATAGATACGATCCGCGATATGCAACCTGCAACATGCAACATTGGTTAATAGCTTATTATTAAAAAACAATGCATTTAAAAAAAATTATTCCTATAAAAAATTCTTACAATTAATTTTAGAATTAAAAAAATTAATAATATATAGGGTGTTCTATTTAAAAAAAGGAAAGGTTACCAAATTTGTATAATGAAATGAGCAGCCTGTATATTGAAAATATATTTAAACGATAGCTTGTTTAAAGCCAATCAACATTTGTTTGAACAATTTTTTAAAATTTATTATTTTCTTATTTTTTGGCTTTAAACAAGCTATCGGTTTTAATATATTTTTACTATACACTGTGTCTATTTTATTCTGGAAATTTGGTAACCTATCCTTTTTCGAATAGAACACCCTGTATACTTTTATTTTTTTTTTATTCTTAGATTAATTCTAAGATTTTCTGTGTAGGAATATTTTTTTATAAAATGAATCATTTTTGGGTTATAACCAACTGGTCAAAATTACCGGAACACCTAAATAAATATCCAACCGTAAAAAATAAAAATTGTTACGCAAATGTGTTTTGGTTTTAAACAAGCTAATTGTCTAAATATATTTGTAATATATAGGGTGTTTAACAGAACACTCTTTATATTGGAAATGTTCTTAATTCTAGAATAAGTTCTAAGTAAGTTTGTTTTGGAAATAATTTTTTTGCATCATTTTTGAGTTATAAGCAATTGATCAAAACTCAAGAACTTTTATTTTAACGAAACGGATAAAATCAAAAAAAAATCAAGGAAAAATAACAAACGCAATAAATAAAATTAAATTAAATGTTCAAACTGCCAAATCAAAATAAATGTGTATGAATGTGGGAAAATATGCTTTTAGAATTTCAGAAATTTTGATTAATAACTAAAAAATGATGCATTCTATAAGAAAGAACAAAAATTCTTAGAACTAAAAAATGTAAAAATATACAGGATGTTCTATTTGAAAAAGGAAAGTTTTCAAATTCCTTACGGTTAGAGAATTATTCAGGTGATCCGGCAATTTTGACTAACCCTGTATATTATTTTTAAGAAATTAGACATGACATCAATAAGCATGTTTTAAACAAAGAACTATGTAGCCATAGATATGATCTAGAAAGAATACAAACAGTTACAGTACTTTTTTTGAAGTTTATTTACTTAATTTTTGCAGTCATCTATATTTTTAAATCGTCCACATTCAATTACATATACACAAATCTTACTTTTCAAGTCATCTACTATACTCCACCAAGTTCCTCAAATCCATATCTCTTCCTTCAAATCAACACTTAAGAATCCACAAAAAAATAACACCAAAGCGAACAACAAGTCTCATCCAACATTGGACAAATTCTCGCACACGATAGTACCAAATTTCACCACAGATGGCTAAACTGTAAACTCGCGGTGGACACAGCAGTCCATCCACAGCTGTTCGCGAAAGAACTGATGGACAACCATACGTGCGATGGAATTAATATCTGATTCGAAGGGTTCGCGCGGTGGTCGAAAACGAAAGCAAGGGTGGAGAGAGGCATAAAGAAGAAGAAGGAATAGTGGTTAGTTGATCGATATGTAGGCGTAATTCTATTATAGATACGATCCGCGACATGCAACCTGCAACATGCAACATTGGTTAATAGCTTATTATTAAAAAACAATGCATTTAAAAAAATTATTCCTATAAAAAATTCTTACAATTAATTTTAGAATTAAAAAATTTAATAATATATAGGGTGTTCTATTTATAAAAAAAGGAAAGGTTACCAAATTTGTATAATGAAATGAGCAGCCTGTATATTGAAAATATATTTAAACGATAGCTTGTTTAAAGCCAATCAACATTTGTTTGAACAATTTTTTAAAATTTATTATTTTCTTATTTTTTGGCTTTAAACAAGCTATCGGTTTTAATATATTTTTACTATACACTGTGTTTATTTTATTCTGGAAATTTGGTAACCTATCCATTTTCGAATAGAACACCCTGTATACTTTTATTTTTTTTTTTATTCTTAGATTAATTCTAAGATTTTCTGTGAAGGAATATTTTTTTATAAAATGAATCATTTTTGGGTTATAACCAACTGGTCAAAATTACCGGAACACCTAAATAAATATCCAACCGTAAAAAAATAAAAATTGTTACGCAAATGTGTTTTGGTTTTAAACAAGCTAATTGTCTAAATATATTTTTAATATATAGGGTGTTTAACAGAACACTCTTTATATTTAAAATGTTCGTAATTCTAGAATAAATTCTAAGTAAGTTTGTTGTGGAAATAATTTTTTTGCATCATTTTTGAGTTATAAGCAATTGATCAAAACTCTAGAACTTTTATTTTAACGAAACGGATAAAAGCTGAAAAAACGTCAAGAAAAAAATAACAAACCCATTGAATAAAATGAAATTAAATGTTCAAACTGCCAAATTAAAATAAATGTGTATGAATGTGGGAAAATATGCTTTTCAGAATATCAGAAATTTTGATTAATAACTAAAAAATGATGCATTCTATAAGAAAGAACAAAAATTCTTAGAATTAAAAATGTTAAAGTATAGAGGGTGTTCTATTTGAAAAAGGAAAGTTTTCAAATTCCTTACGGTTGGTGAATTATTCAGATGTTCAGGGAATTTTGACTAAGTCTGTATATTATTTTAAATATATTATTTTTAAGAAATTAGACAATAAGCATATTTTAAACAAAGAACTATGTAGCCATAGATATGATCTAGAAATAATACAAACAGTTACAGTACTTTTTTTGAAATTTATTTACTTAATTTTTGCAAATTGTCATCTATATTTTTAAATCGCCCACATTCAATTACATATACACAAATCTTACTTTTCAAGTCATCTACTATACTCCACCAAGTTCCTCAAATCCATAAATCTTCCTTCAAATCAACACTTAAGAAACCATAAAAAAGTAACACCAAAACGAACAACAAGTCTCATCCAACATTGTACAAAGTCTCGCACACGATAGTACCAAATTTCACCACAGATGGCTAAACTGTAAACTCGCGATGGACAAAGCAGTCCGTCCACAGCTGTTCGCGAAAGAACTGATGGACGACCATACATGCGATGGAATTAATATCTGATTCGAAGGGTTCGCGCGGTGGTCGAAAACGAAAGCAAGGGTGGAGAGAGGCATAAAGAAGAAGAAGGAAGAGTGGTTAGTTGATCGATATGTAGGCGTAATTCTATTATAGATACGATCCGCGACATGCAACCACCGAGGACAACGTCGACAGTGGTGTGTGGCCAGTGGCCACAATGACGGCGAAAGGATTCTTTTCAGTTGATTACGGAATTAGGGTTGGGTCCGGGAGGGTTGGTTTGCTGACCAACACCCACCTCGGAGGCCCACCTAGTATTCGCGGTTACCGACTGCGTTGTTGCGATTGGAATCGATAAGTTATTGCGACTTGAAAAAAAAACAGAAGGAAGAGTTGTTGTTATTTTGAAAGAAATTCGATTATTTGGGATAAGAATTCTAAGAAAACTAAACTTACTAATAAAGCGACGTTTAGAAATTTATTAATTAATGCTGCTTTTGAATTATTGAAGTTTGCAACAATACCCTGGGTAACCCATTAGTACACAGATAGAAAATTTTGTTTAATTCAAATAATATGCATTCACTAAAAGAAATCTGGCGTTTCAATAGAGCCAAAGGGATGTTTCTTTGCGGATAAAATCGGAACGATATTTATTTAGTACCTACAATTATATATCTGATGGTGTTGAGTAAAAGAGATATAATTTTTTAAATTAACGAAGTTGTTGGATGAGTTAAAATGCGATATTTTAAGGTTGCAATAAATGGTTCTTTGATTAAAGAAATTATTAGTTTGTTAAACGAATTAATGTGGACCTATTATTGACAAGAATTTTTCGGAGCGTACAGTAGAGCAAAAGTTCCACGTGTCACCGCCTTTTGAGATGTCGAACATCCTCGACCACTGGTTGGTTTTGGCAGACCTACATAATACATACAGTGTGTATCAGCCAAATGGAATAAATTCGATAATAAATAAATGGGGGTGTGTTTGAAAAAGCGCTCGGAACGTCGATTTGTATTTGTAATTGCGCACTTTTTTCAGTAAAAACTTTTTATACAGGGTGTCTCGTGTAACAGTGGCCAATACTAACTTTCTTATTTTAAATGGAACACCCTGTATATTATTCAACTTTTGGATTCCTCTGTAAATTCTAGACATATTTTATGTACAATGTCCTATACCTATCTTCAACTGTTCCAGATTTATTTCCAAAATTAACATAAAACAGTATAATTATTTGATTAAAGAAATTCGATAGAATAAAAAACTAATAAATAATACTGTTTATTTCTTGATAACATAAAACACACAAAAAAGTGAATGGTAATGTAGGAAATGTTCAAAATGCTCGCCGCGAACTTCTTGGCAACATCGTAGCCTTAAATAAAAATTTCTTCGGACGTTAATCAACATCTCAGGCGTAACCGATCTAATCGCAAGCGTTATTTGTCTTCTTAAGTCAGCTAAGTCGAGGGGTTTAGTTTTGTATACAATACATTTGACATATCCCCATAAGAAGTAATCTAATAGCGTCAGATCAGGGGATCGTGCTGGCCATTCAATCGATCCTCGCCTGCCTATCCACCGATTGGTAAACATTCGGTTGAGGTACTGCCGGACATTGATTCGGTAATGGGGCGGTGCTCCATCTTGCTGAAACCATATCATATTCGCTGGAACTTGTGGGTTTGCTGGATCAGGATATAAGTTTGTCGAAGTTGGCAAGACATTATTTTAGAGCAGTGCTAAGTAATTATTGCCATCCAAATTGCCATATTATCTCCAACAATTCCTGCCCAAACATTAACCTTTTCAGGGTATTGCGTATGTTCTTCTCTCATCCAGTGTGGATTTTCCCTAGACCAATAGAGGCAATTTTGACGATTAGCATGACCGTGAAGCGTAAAGGTGCACTCATCAGAAAACAAAACATGCTCTAATTGTTATCTAACATTTCTTCGCAAAAATACGTTCTCCTATCAAAGTCATCTTCCATGAGCTCGTGAGTTGGTATCATTTTATAGGGTTGCATTTTATTTTCTTTTAATGTTCTAAAAATCGTTGAATGACTAACTTCGAACGTTGTGGCTGCTTGTCGAGTAGAAGTATGTGGGTTTTCCTCAAACTCAAGCATAATATCCAATTTGGTATCGTTACTTGTTGCATTGCCAGCTGATTTTATTATCAGCCTTACATGTCCAAGCTCGCGAAACTGCTTCTCTATTTTACTAATTGTCCCTTGGGATATAGTGGGCAAATTTGGAAATTTTTCTTGTAATAACCTAGCAACTTCCATTTGTGTCCGTATATTATCTCCATAACCAATCATTTGTAGAATGGTTATTTTGTGCATTTCTGTTAAATGAACCATTTTTATGATGTACAGTTAATGAAATTCAAAAGACTATAACCATAACTATAACACTGACAGCTCCTGTCATGCAGTTAGACAACACTTTATTAAGGCTAGGGCAGCTTGGTTTTTATTTCATCAGTACATAAAAAGAACACTGAAATGGTTTTTGCCAATAGTTTTTGCTTACTTTATCGTTATCAATACCTAAATGCGCAACCACAAATATAAATCGACGTGTCCGAGCGTTTTTTCAAACACGCCCCCATTTATTTATTATCGAATTTATTCCATTTGGCTGATACACACCGTATAGTCAGTGATGTTAAATACCCGGGTATTTACTATCAAGGGTATTTACCCTTGGTAAATACCCGGATATTAACCCAAAGTGGGTTAATATCGTATTTATAGGGGTACTTATAAACATAATATTGTTATTAAAAATAGCAGTAAAAGGAAATATTTAATTAGTAAATACAGGTTTTTGTTTTAACACAGGATCAAAAGGTACACACAGAAAAGTGATCTCTCGAACGAAGAGACAATTACTTGGATGAAGTAGTTGGTAGGTTCGTATATACGCGAGGGATTATTGACTTCAACCAAGAAAATTTATTTCTTGGAATAATTACTAGATATAAGAAAGTTGTTACTCTGGTGAAGGAACTAAACAGTCTTTAATGATATGATAAAAGTTTCCACCTTATCCATATTAGCGTAAGGATAAGCAATAAGGAATAATCTATGTTTAATATGGATTGAATCTTTATTATCTAAAAACTCTTACATGACGATCGATTTCGGCATATCAAATGCCATCTTCGGGTCAAAACTACAAAAGAAAAACAAGTAAAAACTAACACAAAATGAGAGCAATTAAAAAAAAAACCTACGATCAGGGAATCAGAAGGTAAACGTCAACGGGTCTCCGATGTGTCACCTAGGAGGTTCAAAAACTCATATGAACATATGTCCTAAAGGTGTAAACTTTTGAACAATAGGGTGCTAAAGATTTAAGAAAAAAATCTTTTTTTATGATAATTTTGGTATGACCCTAAATATTCTTGTGACACGAAGTACGCATCTTCTATGCATCAAAAGGCGTTTTCTGCTGAACAACCTATTTTCTTATTCTTGCCAGTTGCGTTCGTGCGGGATTTGCACTGAATCATTTTAAAGAGAAAAGTGATACACCACTGCTGTTTCTCAAAGTAAAATTATTCTAGTCTTGTTGTCACGTATTTAAGTCATCAAAATTAACAATACAGATTTTTTTCTTAACACCCTATAGTTTAAAAGTTTTTTTAGGACATATGTTTATATGATTTTTGTTCTCAAAATGGATCCAAGAATAATCTATGATGGTGTTGAGTAAAAGAGTTATAATTTTTTAAATTAACGTTAAGTTGTTGGTTGAGTGAATATCCGATATTTTAAAGATGCAATAAATGGTTCTTTTAGTAAAGAAATTATTAGTTTGTTGAACGAATTAATGTGGACCTATTATTGACAAGAAATTTTTGGCCAAAGCACAAATATTTCTTTGAAAGAAATAAATCCCTTCTAGTATACAAACATATTTGTTTGAATCAAAATTAGATTTCTTTAGAGTACAGAAACGTCCTTTTAAAATAACACAAAAATATTACTTTAAAGGAAAGGAATCTTTGTTTGGATCCAAATACATTTATTTCACTGAAATAAATATTCCAAACAAATTAATCTTTACAAGCAAATTGACTAGAGTACTCTATGAAGTAAATATTTATTGGCGTCAAAGACATATGTTGGGATCCAAATAAATAAATTCAAAACAATATGTTTCTTAAAGACAAGAAATCTCTTCTATCTGTGTACGCTACAAGGGAGAGATAATGAAAGTTTTAGCCTGATTATAAATAACGTAACAAATCCGTTGCTAGCTCTTGGCCTATTTATTCAGCCTAACGTAATTATGAGAGCGGATTTTTTGGATCAGCTTCTGACAGCAAAGCGGTAAGTGATCCACCAGATTAGATGGAATGTGATAATGTGATGGAATGATTAGAATGATTGGATGGAATGAACTATTCTAAACATTTTAATACGTTACTACTGGAACCATAAGCTATCGATTGGTATCAGTTTCATCGACTGTATTTAATCTTCTTAATACAACGTATATCAAAAATCTGGAATGACTGAACTACTGAAAAATATCTTAAATAATACCTTATCATTGAAAATAGGACATGCGATTTGCTTGGAGTAGGTAATAGATTTGTATTATAATTTATAAACAAATTATTTTGTTTTGTTTTGTTAAACATGTGACAACCTTTCTTGTTGTACATACTAAATTTTATAAGCATTGATTTAAATTTACGGAGCTACAGAATTTTCCTTGTATTCGTAGCCATAACGGTACAAAATAACTAAAATGAAATTACAATCCAGAAAATTTTAGTCGGCGATTTTGAGAACATAAAATATCGTAGCTATTATGCATAGGTAAATGCGTTTCGAGCCGATGGAATGTGGACAAAAACTAGTCCGGTGTTGGGCCCGAGAACAGCTGATACAACCATGCACCTCAACGCATATTTTGTTGTCGATTTTCAGTTGATTTTAGATTGTTGGTCGGTACGGTTTGGTTCTTAATTTACCAGTAATTATTGCCATTTTTTACTAGCATACGGAGTGTTATTGAAAAGAAAACACTATGTGGTGCTGTGTGTCAATAGTATTCCTACATTAGTTTCAAAGAGCGGTGAAGAGAATTGCTGGGAGAACACTAAGGTAATTAATTCATTTATATCCGCTCGGAAGAAAGGGGTCTTACTGCTAAAATCAAGTTTTCGAGATACACGCGTTTAAAAAGTACAGCGTTTCCCGGCGTTCAGCCTAGTGTTTGAAGGCTCATAACTCTGAAACTACTTATCAAAAAGAAATGAAATAAAGTTTGTTATGTTCCTTAGTAATTTCTATATAAAGTGTATAAATTTCAACATATTCTCCCTCTCGGTGTAAGCGTGAGCGCGAGAGAAGTGATAAAAGGTACCCGGTTTTTGAAGTTGTAATTCTTTGAAATTCGCACTCACCTTTCCGATTTTTTTTCTTAAAAACCGCTTACCCGAAAATGTTCGAATTGTCATAGGTTAAAATATAGAATCTCATCTACAGATTGGCCTTTTTTAAGTTTTACGATTACGTCAAACTTAAAGGGTGTAAACAAGTTTGTAAAAATCTGGTACGGGTTTTTTTTAATTCCCTCGCTCTCAATATTATTCCTACTAAATTTTGATAGCTATACATGTTATACAGAAATGATATATGGAATAATTACGCAATTAATCTCATTTTGTTCATTAAAGCATTTTAGTGAGAATAGCGTCTATGTCTTGATTCACTATTCCTATGTACATACAACGGGCGGTTGTTAGTCAAGCCAAGCGCTGGCTGCACACGTGCGCACCGGCTGTTTATTTTGGACAAATTAGAAGATTTCCGCATACCTTAAAATCGATTATTTATTCATAAGACCTTTTTCTTCTAACGGTACAATTTATGTTTTCGCAAAAGTATTTTCAGTATTAAGCCACGCCGCGCCGCTCTGTGGAAGTTTCGACAATTGCGGTAACAAACAGGGAAAGCTGTTCCAAAACTAGTATTTTGAAAATCTACTATTGTGTAAAGACTCACATGGTGTAAGGCAATTCTACAAAAATACGTTAAGTAATTATGGATGAGTTTGATGTAGATTCAATTTTTTACTCGTCCCAAAAAAAACAACGATCCTTGGATAGTTGAATCTCCCAGTACCGATGAGGATAATATAGTAATGTACAATCGTTTCAAGATGAACCGCCAAAACAATCTACTTCCGGTCAAAGTGAGTAAATAGAAAATCTTATTTGTTGTCAAAGTCGACTACAAGATACATCTTACATGTTTCAATGTATTCCAATATGTCAGAAAATATTTTTCTTTTTACATCACCTAACACTGAACCGCTATATGAGCATCTCATTTTGATCAGTTTGGATTAGTGCCACTTCGACCGTTAGTAGCAAACCCTAAGAAGGCAGACGGTTTCATAAAAAAGCTACAGAAAGAGCTTCCCGAGAAAAGACGCTATCAAGGAAACAAAACACAAAAGCATGATTTATCCACACTATTTTTCTTTCATCCACCATGTTGAGGCAAAACCTTGACTCATCCGTAAACAAGACATTCGACCATTCAGGAATAGTCCATTTTCCATAATTACCAACAAAATTTCTTCTAGCAGCACGATGTACAGGCAAGAATGTTTGAATTTTTGTAGGCCTCCTAGCTTTTAAATTGAGATCTTTTAGACATCTACATACCGCATGCTTACTTACGTCAAGAACACGAATTTGTATTTGAATATTTCTATTAGTTTATTTCACTAGAAAACTGTTTCTCGATAAATTAAGACAGTTGGTAATATGGAAGGGTTAAAAAGGCTGCAGCAAAATCATAACAACGATCTACACCGATATAGACAATTAAAACATTTGACACACGAAATCAGCTTGTTTAAAAAAAAAAGTTTGCCCACTTTTTCCTGAATTTTTGGCTTATGTTATATGTCTGGATTTTTTAAACTCCTGTCCTGCAAATTTACTTTTTGGACCTGGTAATCCTACCTAATATAGCTTGCAGATGAAAAATTAACTTAAGTCAACACTTGAAGCAATTTTCAGACTATCTAAAGCCGAAATTATTTTTCATTACATGACAAATTGGAAAAAAATATTCGGTTGACACAAAGCATTCCCTTATAAAATACCTACATAAAATATATCGGTTAGATAATCATGCACGATACAGCTTTTAGCTATTTATGAATATTACATTAGCATAACGCATTAGGCATATTGAACTTTTAATAATAGATTGTTCTGCAAGCTCTAGAGAACTTTTTTTTTGGAATTTAATCACTTTTATGGTTTATTATTTTACTAAAAATGACGAAAAAACATTCTGCAGTGCCGGCAGTAATTTCTTTTTCGCAATTCAACAATTAAATTTGGTGTGGCGAAGGTTAAAAGAATAGTCTATTTTTGTCTACTAAATTTATCTCACGGTTATTGTTCCTAAACACGCTAACTGTTGGTTTTAATTAAATTTGTAGCCATTTAAGCAGATTATAATGGCCACAACAAACACTCTATTGTTTTTTTAATTAAAGTATTCGATTCTAAATAATCCTTTCTAGGAATAATTAGTCCGAAATTGGCCATTTTGAACTGAATATGTTTCATGCGAAGTTTTTTTTTGTTATTTTTGTCGCCTACAGGGTTAGTCAAAATTACCGGAACACCTAAATAATTCTTCAACCGTACAAAAAAATTCATAAAAACTGTCAATCAAAAGTTTTTTGGTTTTAAGCAAGCTGTCGTATAAATATATCTGTAATTTCAATTTATTCTGAAAATTTGATAACCTTTCCTTTTTCAAATAGAAAAGCCTGTATATATTTACGTTTTTAAATATATTTTTAATATACAGCTGTTCATTTTATTATGGAAACTTGGTAAACGATTCTTTTTCTAATAGAAAGGCCTGTATATTTTTGAGATTTTAGCGGAAATATGTCTTTTTGGGTCCCCTGAACATTTTTGACCAAGGTACAAAAAAATGTCTGTGTGTGTGTGTGTGTGTGTGTGTGTGTGTGTGTGTGTGTGTGTGTGTGTGTGTGTGTGTGTGTGTGTGTGTGTGTGTGTGTGTGTGTGTGTGTGTGTGTGTGTGTGTGTGTGTGTGTGTGTGTGTGTGTATGTGTGTGTGTGTACCCGTTTTTTTTTGTGGCGACGATTCCGGAGAAACTACTAAAGGTATCGGGACGAAACTTCATATTTAGAAGTTTCATAACCAAACTTAGAGCTGAAAAGCTTTCTGTTGAAAGGTGTCCAAAGGAACTGGAGGTTTAGTCTATTTTTGAAAGATTTTGCATATAAGATGAGGAAGTTCTGAACAATTTATGAATATGAAATTTTTTGGTACAATCAATAGTTTAGCTGCATGAGCAAATTCTATTTCATCGAGATCGGTCGTACTGCATTAAAACTAGTAGCCAGGATATGTCAGAAATTTTGATTCTAATGACAGTAATGACACTAATGACAACGCTAATGTTTTGACAATAACGTCTGTCAATATAAGCTGCGTTCGGATATTGTATTACACTTTTTACACCCAATAACACGTGTCATTTGGACGGTGTACCCGGTGTCAACGGAGTACAATATCCGAACGCAGCTTTAATCGACATATCTGTCTAGTTCTACTAGTTTTATTTAATGCAGACATGGCCGATCTCGATCAAATAGAACCTCATGCAGCTAAACTATTAATTTTATATATAGTATGATAAAGTCATGTGCCTGGCCACATCAGATTTTTTAATTCTAAGATTCAAAGAGTTTTTTTGTTGGAACACTTCTTTTTTATAAAATGCATCTTCTTTGAGTTTATAATCAGTTAATCGATAATTAGCAATTAATAAAACAGTTAAAAATATAAAAATCATGAAAAATAAACCAATCAATGAAAGAGAATTAAATTAAATGTTTAAACTGCCAAATTAAAATAAATGTGTATGTATGTGGGAAAATATTCTTAATTTTTGAAGTTCAGGAGTTTTGATTAATTGCTTATAACTACAAAATGATTGTATTGTATTACAATAAAAATTTCTACAAAAAGTTCTAAGAATTGATCCCAGAAAAAGGAGTTACCAAAGTTACCAAATTTCAAGAATAAACAATAGTTTGTTCAATAACAATATTTTTTAATTTTTTTTCCAGTTGGAGAATTATTGAGGTATTTCAGTAATTTTGTTGATAATAATCTTTGATTGAAAAAATGATTCCTACAAAAGATTCTTAGAATTAATCTTAGAATTAAAAAATGTAAAAATACACAGGCTGTTCTATTTGAAAAAGGAAAGCTTACCAAATTTTGAGCATAAAATGAATATCCTGTATAATAAAAATATATTTAAACGATAGATTGTTTAAAGCAAAACAATTTTCACTTGAATTTTTTTGACCCTGTTTACGGTTGGAGAATTATTTGGCCATTTCAGTTCAAAATGGCCAATTTTGGACTTTTACTACAGTACTTTTGTACTGTTTTCGAACTCGCCGATTCAATTAAAGTAGTACACACAGAAAAGTGATCTCTCGAACGAAGAGAGAATTACTCGGCTGAAGTAGTTGGTAGGTTCGTATATACGCGAGAGATTATTGACTTCAACCAAGAAATTTCATTTCTTGGAATAATTACTAGATTTAAGAAAGTGGTTACTCTGGTGAAGTAAGTAAACAGTCTTCAACGAAGTGTATATTTTTATTCCCGGTAAATATTTTTAGCTACTTAATGTAAGAATTGTAAAGATTTGGCACAAATACGTTTTCTATTGCTAATTATCAAGATAGGTATGTTATATTTACTTACTCGTTCTAAACTGTTGCGTGCGTTACATCAAACTATTCCGTGTTGAAACGTTTATTGTACACTATAAATCACAATACACATCCCCAATAAATCACAAGGCACATCCGCGTTGTCCACTTCGTTGTTTTTGTGCTAGGGTAGGTTCCGTGGCGCCAGCACGTGCCAGCACCACGCGCGGGCGCGCGAGCCTTGACAAAATCACGGTGCGCATATTTATTCCAGAGAAAGGGATTACTTGAAAGAAGTGAGAATCACTTCAGTTAAATAATTGGTGGGTTTTTATTCAGTAAACAATACTTACTTATATTAAATGTCTTATATTTTCTTGGATCAAGTAACTACGCACTTGGATGGATTTACTATTACTTCGTTGGAGAAATTAACCTTTTTGAGACGAAAAATTCAATTACTTCTTTCAATACAATATTGGTTCTTATAAAGAAAGAATTTATTTGTTGACAGCATTTATGTGAGAAATTATTTTACTTATATTGAGTAAGTGGCATTTCTTGTATATACCTAACTTTCTACATCCAAGTAAATATGCATTTGAATCTAGTGTTGTCTAATGTTTACTCGTTCCAAATAATCACTTTTCTGTGTGTAGAGATATTCAACTACCAGACTTAAATTTGTTGCACAAATGATTCACAAATATATTGGTGCGTAGTTACCTGGATTATAACAGTATCACAGTAAGTCCTTTAAAAATATTATTATTTATTTGGTTTATCGATAACTGTCGATAGCATCAACGTTTTCATTGACATAATATAATCCTAGCTAACTCATCCATCTTGCTTTTGTTTTAATCAGTAGATTATCTTGTGACTCATACTCCCATTTCTGTTTCGATTTAGAATCTCAAATCTGTACACTTGTTTAATTTTATTAAATTCCCATTAGATAACATTGACTAATAAATTTAAAGGTCAAAAAATACCTAGATTATCTAGGTAATTATTTATTTATATTTTAGATGAGCACTGATAAACGTAACTGGTTTTCGGATAAAAACAGTTTGTTATCGTTTGTCTTGTATTGACTCACGTTAATTCCAAAAGCAAATAAATAAAACTTCACAGGAACAACACTGACATTTGTCAACTTGAACTTATTTCAGTGCTATACGACAATACGTCACAGGTTTTTGGATAAGATTTGAAAACTGCGACTTTTGAAAATATATAAAAAGTATAACAGATAAATTGATTTCATAGAATCCTAGAAACAGTCTCACAGAAAAGCTTTAACTGAGCTTGAAGCACAGACGGATTTTCATTGTACAAATCTTCACTAACTTCAAATGACAATATTACTTTTACTACAATTATCTGTTACATGAAAACCATATAACCCCAAGAAAAAGCAACCTGGCAGAGTTATTGGTCAAAATCTAACATTATTTGCTTTCAATATTTTTGCCTTTCCAAATGTATGACAAAATAAACCTATAATTTGAATCTGTTAATTTTCTTGTATATACCTAACTTTCTACATCCAAGTAAATATGCATTTGAATCTAGTAAATAAATTCAAGAAATTATGTTTTCTCGTTCCAAATAATCACTTTTCTGTGTGTACTATCTTTCACATATTTTCTAAGTTTGACGAAAAAGAACATATTTTGCCCTAAAAGTTGGTATTCCTTCAACAATTACTGTGATACAACATTAAATTATGTAACTTCCACTCTGCTTACGATATATAAAACGTCCATTACCTTAATTATACTATCCAGCTGATGTCCAACCCTTCGCTTGTTAAATTATTCACGTTTTCCTTCAATATTAACGAACGAAACAGGCCCACATTACTTTGTTCGCAATTCAACCACTTCGTTCGTAATTTAAGATCGCCACGTGTTGTCTGAAAAAGACGGAATACTCTGTTCCAGTTCTAACGATATAGTAATATTCACGAGAACTTTGTCGGTACTGCTCTTGCGGGTATACGACGCGAAACTGACAGTAAAAAGCAGTAAATGTGCCTACAAAACATTTCCAGTTCGTTATCTTGTTTGGATCTTGCCATCATCTTTTATGAGGTGAATTTGAACGGATGATGTTGGTGAAATATTGTTTGTTTATGGTTCTGAGTTGATTGTTATGTTTTACTTGGTGATACTTCAATGGTCATTGAGTGATTTGCAGTTTGGTTCAGGAGGCAGAATAATTTGCCCAATATGTAGTTATAAATTAAGTATTATTTCAGTTTTTTCGAAATTGTGTAAGGATGAGTAAAAGTCGGAAAAAAAGGTCTAAAGTTGATGGGTTGAAAAGTGTTTGTATATATGCCTCGGTGACAGATGAATTGGGTAATAAATGCTGTAAATTACATCTTTGTACCGATCCTAGTTTCCCATAGAGAATTTTTTAAACTTAGGCTTTGAGCGAAGTTAAACTCTCTAATGTTATGATTTTGTTTTATGTGGGACACCATCCAAAGTTGATGGGTTAAAAATTATTTTTATATATGCCTCGGTCACAATTGAATTGGGTAATAAATACTGTAAATTGCAACTTTCTATCGGTGCTAGTTTACCATAGATAATTTTTGAAACTTAGGATTTGAGCGAAGTTAGACTCTCAAATGTTCTGATTTTGCATTATGTGGGATAATATTTAAACTTGATGGGTTAAAAATTATTTATATATATGCCTCGGTCACAGATGAATTGGGTAATAAATACTGTGAATTACAGCTTTCTACAGATTCTAGTTTACCATAGCTAATTTTTGAAACTTAGAATTTGAGCGAAGTTAGACTCTCAAATGTTCTGATTTTGCATTATGTGGGATAACATTCAAACTTGATGGGTTAAAGATTATTTTTATATATGCCTCGGTCGCAGATGCATTGGGTAATAAATATTGTAAATTATATCTTTCTACCGATGCTAGTTTCTCATAGAGAATTTTTTAAACTTAGGATTTGAGCGAAGTTAGACTCTCTAATGTTATGATTTTGGTTTATGTGGGACAGCATCCAAAGTTGATGGGTTAGGAATTATTTTTACATATGCCTCGGTCACAGATGAATTGGGTAATAAATACTGTAAATTACAGCTTTCTACCTGAGCTAGTTTACCATAGAGAATTTTTTAATGTTAGGATTTGAGCGAAGTTAGACTCTCAAATGTTCTGATTTTGCATTATGTGGGATAATATTTAAACTTGATGGGTTAAAGATTATTTTTATACATGCCTCGGTCGCAGATGCATTGGGTAATAAATATTGTAAATTATATCTTTCTACCGATGCTAGTTTCCCATAGAGAATTTTTTAAAATTAGGATTTGAGCGAAGTTGGACTCTCTAATGTTATGATTTTGGTTTATGTGGGACAGCATCCAAAGTTGATGGGTTAGGAATTATTTTTACATATGCCTCGGTCACAGATGAATTGGGTAATAAATACTGTGAATTACAGCTTTCTACAGATTCTAGTTTACCATAGATAATTTTTGTAACTTAGGATTTGAGCGAAGTTAGACTCTCAAATGTTCTGATTGTGCATTATGTGGGATAACATTCAAACTTGATGGGTTAAAGATTATTTTTATATATGCCTCGGTCGCAGATGAATTGGGTAATATATTCTGTAAAATACAGGTTTCTACTAGTACTAGTTTGCCATATGGATTTTTTAAACTTAGAATTTCAGCGAAATTAGCCTCTCGAATGTTCTGATTTTGCATTATGTGGGATAACATTTAAATTTGATGGGTACAACATTATTTTTATATATGCCTCGGTCACAGATGAATTGGGTAATAAATACTGTAAATTACATCTTTCTACCGATGCTAGTGTACCATAGAGAAGTTTTTAAACTTAGGATTTGAGCATAGTTAGACTCTCTAATGTTATGATTTTGGTTTATGTGGGACAACATGCAAAGTTGATGGGTTAAAAATTATTTTTATATATGCCTCGGTCACAGATGAATTGGGTAATAAATACTGTGAATTACAGCTTTCTACAGATTCTAGTTTACCATAGATAATTTTTGAAACTTAGGATTTGAGCGAAGTTAGACTTTCAAATGTTCTGATTTTGCGTTATGTGGGATAACATTCAAACTTGATGGGTTAAAGATTATTTTTATATATGCCTCGGTCGCAGATGCATTGGGTAATAAATAGTGTAAATTATATCTTTCTACCGATGCTAGTTTCCCATAGAGAATTTTTTAAAATTAGGATTTGAGCGATGTTAGACTCTCTAATGTTATGATTTTGGTTTATGTGGGACAGCATCCAATGTTAATCGGTTAAAAATTATTTTTATCTATGCGTCGGTCACAGATGCATTAAATAATAAATACTGTAAATTATATCTTTCTACCGATGCAAGTTTACCATAAAGATTTTTTTAACGTAGGACTTGAGCGAATTACACTCTCTAATGTTATGTTTTTGGTTTTTGTGGGACAACATCCAAAGTTGATGGGTTAAAAATTATTTTTATATATGGCTCGGTCACAGATGAATTGGGTAATAAATACTGTAAATTACAGCTTTTTACAGATGCTAGTTTACCATAGAGAATTTTTTAAACTTAGAATTTGAGCGAAATTAGAGTCTGAAAAGTGCTGATTTGCATTATATGGGACATCATCCCAAGTTGATGGGTTAAACCATTAAACATTATTTTTATATATGTCTCGGACACAGATCAATTGGGTAAAAAAATACTGTAAATTACAGCTTTCTACCGGTGCTAGTTTACCATAGGATACCATAATTAATAAATACTCAATAAAATACAAAAATACTTAATAAATACCATAAACTGTACTACTCGTTTATATTCGATTTTATTAGTATTAGATATTGAAAAACTGAAGTGGAATTGATACATGTTAAAATAAAATTCCGCTATTTTAAGAACATTCGTTCTCGCGATTGAAAAATACTCCAGGAACAGCACCTACTAGTGACAGATTGTCCGAAATGTTAACTTCTAATTTCTTCAGAAATTTATTTGTTTAATATATTTCTTTTTTAAAATTACAAATTACAATTACAATTCTATTGTAATTGTAACTTTATCGTTCTCCATCTTGACAAAATAAGTGGTACATTGTTCCAAACATGCAACATTAATTTGAGTGCTGTGTGTCTCTTTTGTCATTTTGATAGATCCCGTTTTTCTTATTTTGTAATAGAGTGTACTTTCGGATTTTATCTAATATGTGAGATTAAATTTGACTGTGTACAACAAATTGAGATGTTGCTAGTGATTCAAAAAAGATCATTAATTAGTGTGATTGAATTAATGTGAATGAACCACATTTCAATATAAAGATAGGTAAGCTTGTATATTTTGCTCAAGAGTATTTTTTTTTATTTTATATTGAGTTATACTATTAAATTGTTTTATAATTTTAAAACACTGATATGGGCTCCTATATGCATTCGGGGTCTAAGAAAAGATTTTTCCTTTCTGAATTTCTGAATTATTTTCACAAGATATAGAAATATTTCACTCATATTTTTTCCATAATAAATACTTTCAATGACAATTTTATATTGAGTTTGTTTTAAATTAATGGAGTCAACTGATCTTTCAATTACTTACTTCCTATTTAAATTTGTAATAAATACAAAATATATCCTACTGAAATTTTCATCAATGTTGGCCATCATAATTCAATATATGAAAAACACATTTGCCATGTTTATAGTGATAACTTGTTTTGCTTCGTGTGATATAAAACAATGGGGTATTCCGGTGTTTTTGAAATTGTCATTTGGTGCTACTGTTTGCTACTTCACAAGTAAAATATCAAACTTTATTGTTTTAAATTAAGAGAAATCGTTGTTTGAAGTTTGAATTAGGATTGGTCTTTGTGACGTCACAAAGACCGCTCAAAGTGAGCGACTTGACAACGTTGCTATATCTAGGGTGCACGTAGTAAATTTTTGTCTTCTGTTGTGTCAACGTTTAGAATCGCTCGTTTGTTGACACCTGCTTTGGTTATTGAGGTTATATCAAACACTTGTTCAAAATGTATAAACTCCAACGCCGACATTGTTCTGTGCCGGGCTGTAACAGCATTATGTGGGACAACATCCAAAGTTGACGGGTTACAAATTATTTTTATATATGCCTCGGTCACAGATGAAATGGGTAATGAATGTCGTAAATTACAGCTTTCTAGCGATGCTAGTTTACCACAGAGGATTTTTTAAACTTGGAATTTGAGCAAAATTAGACTCTCAAATGTTCTGATTTTGCATTATGAGAGACAACATCCAAAGTTGATGGGTTACAAATTATTATTATATATGCCTCGGTCACAGATGAAATGGGTAATGAATGCTGCAAATTACAGCTTTCTATCGGTGCTAGTATACTATGGAGAATTTTTTAAACTTGGAATTTGAGCGAAATTAGACTATCAAATGTTCTGATTTTGTAATATATGCTTCAACATCCAAAATTAATGGGTTAAAAAGTATGTTTATATATGCCTCGGTCACAGATGAAATGGGTAATGAATGTTGTAAATTATAGCTTTCTACCGATGCTAGTTTACCATAGAGGATTTTTTAAACTTGGAATTTGAGCAAAATTAGACTCTCAAATGTTCTGATTTTGCATTATGTGGGACAACATCCAAAGTTGATGGGTTACAAATTATTTTTATATATGCCTCGGTCACAGATGAAATGGGTAATTAATGCTGTAAATTACAGCTTTCTAGCGATGCTAGTTTACCATAGAGGATTTTTTAAACTTGGAATTTGAGCAAAATTGGACTTTCAAATGTTCTGATTTTGCATTATGTGGGACAACATCCAAAGTTGATGGGTTACAAATTATTTTTATATATGTCTCGGTGACAGATGAAATAGTTAATGAATGCTGTAAATTACAGCTTTCTAGCGATGCTAGTTTACCATAGAGGATTTTTTAAACTTGGAGTTTGAGCAAAATTAGACTCTCAAATGTTCTGATTTTGCATTATGTGGGACAACATCCAAAGTTGATGGGTTACAAATTATTTCTATAGATGCCTCGGTCACAGATGAAATGGGTAATGAATGTTGTAAATTACAGCTTTCTACCTGTGCTATTTTACTATATAGATTTTTTTAAACGTACAATTTGGGCGAATAAGTGCTTCAACATCCAAAATTAATGGGTTAAAAAATATTTTTGGATATGCCTCGGTCACAGATGAATTGGGTAATAAATACTTTAATAATCCTTCTAAAAAATTCAATTTTAAATCAACCAAAGCCCACAACATATAACGATGAAATAAATAGTGCTATCTTTCGTGCTATACATATCTCAACAATCGGTGCAAACGGTGCCACCAAAAACTCTCCAAAACATACTCACTCTTATTCTCAATTGGTACTAATATTTACCAATGCTTCAGAAGAAATAAAAGACCAAACCACCACTACGCGTTTCCAATGGTACACAACAAAAGAAATACTACGAAGAATCTACGTTCAACAACAGTCGTAGTTTCTTGTTTTGCTTAATTCACGATGCCAGTTTAATTGACGACGTTAGCCCCAGGTATAACTTAAATAAGTAACGACACGACTGTCTGCGGTCGTAATGTTGGTCACCTGGTTTCCGGTCCGCTCCAAGACGAATCCGTGCGCGGTGTCGTGGACGCGCTGCTAGCCCTGGACGAGTCCGAAGTTGTTGTGGTGGAGTCGGAAGTCTTTCTGCTTGCATCATATCTACACTTGTGTGACATATGATGCGTAGACTATCCTAGGATATCATAGCGCTTCTGTGGCGCTTGCGTCAAAGTTGGGGTGGCGAACTATAACTGAAAAAGGAATAGGAGAGATAGATTTTATTGTATTGGTATTTCAAAGTTATGCTTGATGTTGTTTTTTAAGGCTGGAATTAGTAAAGTGGGTCTGAGCAGTAGTAAAGTGGGCAACAATACGAAAATTGCCCTTTGTATGATTAGTTTGGTTGTTATGAATCGATATTAACTAATTTGTGTATGTGGAAAATTGGTTTGTGTTAGCTTTATTCGATGTAGTTCAAAATGGTGGAGGCGACACAATATTTTGTTATTGTGATTTCTTGGCTACCTAATTCGTTAATAGAGACAGATTCAAATACTTTAACATAGAATGTGTACTCCTTTATTTTGACAGAATCATAACAAATTTCTTATAACACTTTTTGCCAATATTTCTGTATGTGTGCTACCCATTTTTGCGCTCTTCCATTTCAGCAATGGTGAATAACGTTAATGCTTGTTTTCTTCCTACAGTTTCAAGCTTGCTGTGGGGTGCACCGACAAAAGAATTTAACTTTAAACAAAAGGAGCTTGTAGTCTCGTCTGTTCTGATCACTTATGTTTTTCGTTCAAGTTTTTATTGTTGTTAACGCCAAAGTTACAAGCTCTAAAAGATAACGCTGCTTCTTCGGCAGCGCCACTAGAAATTAAAGAAAGCCATGGATAACGACAAAATTTAATGAAACTGTGAAAGTAATGATCGACATGTTAATAACGAGTATTGGCTCCCCTCGCTTGAATTGTATTTCTCATCCTTCTAGGCATACTTCGAATTAGGTTTTGAATCTCATTTTGGGGAATCTGGTTCCACTCTTCTTCTAGCGCTATTCGGAAATCATCTAGCGTTTGTATCGCGGCACCACGGGCTCTAACTCGTCTCCCTAGCATATCCCACATGTGTTGTATGGGGTTTAAATCAGGGCTACGTGCAGGCCATGCAGTCAATGACGTTAACGACACTAAACGTCACTAAATGTTTTTGTTGATTACCATGGCTAGCTTTAATTTCTGATGGCGCTGCCGAAGAAGCAGCGTTATCTTTAAGATCTTGTAACTTTGACGTTAACAACAATATAAACTTGAACAAAAAACATAAATGATCAGAACAGACGAGACTACAAGCTCATTTTGTTTAAAGTTAAATTCTTTTGTCGGTGCACCCCACAGCAAGCTTCAAACTGTAGGAAGAAAACAAGCATTAACGTTATTCACCATTGCTGAAATGGAAGAGCGCAACAATGGAAAGCACACATACAGAAATATTGGCAAAAAGTGGACCTTTCAAATAAAGAAAACCTCATTCAAATCGAGTCATCATTTTAGGTGTTGCGTTTTTATGCCGCTCAGTGTATAATTAACAATAATAAAGTGATCAACTCATTACAAACAAACGCGACTACAAGAATTCACAAAATGTTCACGTTAATAAATAATGCAGAGAACAATCTTATGGCGTGGTTCAGCTATTCCGTTGTTTTGCCACCAAAACCATGTACTATAAATATTTAGTGCTTCTCTATCGCCAGTAAATCTAATTACATATAATATGCCGTAATTATACATAAAACAAATGAACGAAAAATATTTATGTGTAACTCACAACCTAAACCAACGAAACAATTTTTAAAAAAATTTTTTTAGGTGCATTAATAATTCAGTCAAGTTGCGTTTTTACCAGGAAAGTTGTGGGGTAGTTTTTATGGCTTCTATTCTTTATGGTTTTGGGGTGCTGAATTCAAATCTGAAGTTTGCTAACAATATTTCGTCACATTGAAAAAAATGCAAAAAAGGTAAACATTTTAATTTTTTTTGCGTATTTTTACAAAGATGTCTATGACATTTTTTGGTAAAATTAATAGTTTAGCTGCATGAGCAAATTGTATTTGATTGAGATCGGTCGGGTCTTAATATACAACTAGTTAGCCAGGATTTGACAGATATTTTCATTCTAATGACAGTAGGTAGTGTCAAACGCTGATGTTTTGACAATACCTACTGTCAATAGAATCGATATATCTGTCAACTCCTGGCCAACTAATTTTATTTTAATGCAGACACGATCGATCTCGATCGATCAAATAGAATCTCATGCAGCTAAACTATTAACTTTATATATAGTATGATAAAGTCATGTGCCTGGCCATATCAGATTTTTTGTCTATAACTCGGAAACAATCAACTTTTCGTAAATAACCTCTCAATCCAAAATGACTATTTATTCACTATTTATTAGTTGGAATTTCAACTTTTTAGTACATAACTGAATTTGTACAATTTCAGACTTCAGAAAAAAAAATACCTTTACTTTTACATATACGATTTCAATAAGGGATGTGCAGGGAACTGACAGGAATTCTTTAATTGACAGACTTTAATAATAAATTTGAGCTTTCGAATTGTTTTTGCGGAGACAAATAAAATACGCCAGTTTTCAACTATCGCATGGAAATTTCATGAACCTTTATTTATCAACATTTTGAATATGATTTTGCAGATTTTGAATTGACAGGTTATTTACGAAAAGTTTATAGTTTCCGAGTTATAAACAAAAATCGCCAAAAATACTTTTTTTTCTTTTTCTTTTGCATTTTCTTTAATGTTGCATCACGAATTTTTTTAGGAAACCTCAGATTCGGCACCCAAAAAATCATATAAAATGTAAGAAACTAAAACTACCTCACAACTTTCCCACTAGGAGCCCGCCCTTTTGAGCACAAATTGACTGTTCTAATAACAAAGTTGTAGATAATCATTCGCTCTACGTACAGAACATATTTGTATGCATGGAACAGCCTGTATATCTTAAGGAGCTCCTACACGCAGTGCCAACGTCTCGCCAATGTTGGTGATGTGACGCGCTGCGCGTAGTGCGCGCATCCACTTCGCCAACATTGGCCAACATTGGCCAACGTTGGTATTGGGCGCAAGGTATTTCTGTGTATCGTAGAAGGCTCGTAGCGTCCCGTAGAGAATTAAAAATGAACAGTGAAGACGATATCATTGCTGTTGCCGCAGCTCCCATTATTTTAAGCAGTGCATTGTTGCTTAGAATTAAAAAAAGGAACCCTCGAAAGAGGACCACTGTTTAATAAGGTTGTTAAATATTAAACATGTTTTTCAGTCATTATTTATACAGTACGTTCGAAAATATTAAATACATTAAAGACTACAAATATACAGCAATACAGGGAACAAAATTATTTAGTTTTTATATTTGCCACGTGACATTTAAAAAAATCTCCCTTTTTATTTTCTTTATGTTTCAAGCAACAAATGCGGAATAAGATGGGATAAGATCTGGTACACTGAGTGGTCTATATTTTTATGCAGGACCTTGTTAATTTGTGTCGTTTCTTTATATAAATATTTCATTTCAGTCAAATCGATGAATTCATAATTTTGATTTAAAATATAATTTATATAATAAAACTGAAATTATTTATAATAAGATACAAAGAAAAATTGAGAACCCTTACATACACGGAGTTTTAATTATAGATATTAAAACTCCGTGTATGTATATTATGTAGGTATATTTATTATCAACTCAATATTTTTAGTAACAGATATACTTTTTGATATTTTTTTGATAATCAAAATAAGGAAAAGCATCCAGTATAGTTTTTAAACTTTGTTGAATACATTAAATACATCAGATTATTTAAATTTGCCGCTTAAAACGAATCTATAAATTGTTAATTAATAAATAGTTAATTGTTGTTAATTATATAAATGCAACTTTGTTTGATTGTAGTCAAGATTGTAGGGAAGAGGGTTGACCGCAGTCCTTGGACCCCTATACCGTATGACTCCCCATCGTGTGTAGATTCATATCCCGCTTCCCTCCAACCCCCTGCCTCACCTTTCCCACCCCACCCTAGCGAATAAGGTTGACCGCAATCCCAGAACCTAAATACCGTATGCCTCCCCATTGTGTGCGAATTCATTTTTAAAATTTTAATGATGTCATTTCTGGAAAACCCGGAAGTCATACTAACCTCAAGACCATCCCATAAATTGGCATTTTCTGTCTATTAACACAACGTTCATTCCTTCGGCGTCAAAAACAAAAAATAAACAAACGTACCTATGCCGCGGGTCACCCATTATAACGACTTCAATACTGTCTTCAGAATATTATTTTATTGCTTGTTAATTTATTGTAACTGTAAGGTTAATATAATGGTTATAAGAACCATAATTATTGTGAATAAATTTACAAAATATTAAAAAAAGTTTTCATGTTTTTACATTTGGGCAATCAGGCATTTGGGCAAATAATAAATCATCATTGTCCTTAAAGTACGTACAAACATAAATAACGCAGTATATATGATAAAACATAGATAGATAACTAAACTTTTCATCGGTAGTACGTACAATGCTAAAACAGAATGAAATAAAGCGGACAAGGTCGACATATTGGCGATGTGCATTGGCACAGTTGGGTCCCGCTACGCGAAGCACTCCGATGGCCAATGATGGCGCCTATTGGCACTGCGTGTAGGAGCACCTTTAACATGCTTCGCAAGATCAGTAAAGCTGCTTACCTAAAATGACTAACTCGCTAGGGCTATCGTCAACAAGTACAAAGTAATGAAGCATCTAATTGAACATTAATGACTTATTCACAGTAATTCATAAATTATAATAAATTATAACTAATGTTAAATACCCAGTTGGTACGATTTTCTTCAAAGTCAAAGACCTAGAAATTTATATAACGTTGAATTGTGATCTAATGCATTGGAAAATTAGATCGCCTGTCTTCCTGTCTTAAAGTTCAGAGATAGATATTGAAGAAATTTAAGGGGATATTATAATTAGCAAAAACAGACCAGTACAACCAACCCAAGGACTCATTAATAAATATTCTTTGAAAAAAGTAGAACATATCCTAGATAAATAATACAAAATTTTAAATAATTAATTGTTAACTTGTGCTTAAAAACTAATTCTTAGAAGATGATGAATTATTCGTTAATCAATAACATCTATATAAAAGTGTGATATTCCTACTGTCCAAAATGAGTTTTCTTATTTCTTTATCCGCATTGTGATTTCCTGAGTGATTTTTTTTTAAAATGCTCGTTTTTGACATCAATCTCACAACATCTCCGAAACGTTGATAATAGGCTCACACAAGGTGTTGTCAAAATGATTAGAATACAAACTTGATCAAAAACTGCACTAAAACACTGTGTTTTATTGAAAGAAACATAATTTACTTTGTTTCTAGCGTGGTACACACTGCATAAAAATCAAAGTAAAAAAATGGTTACGGCACATTGAAAAAAACAATTTGGTTGGTGAGTTCTATATCTTATATCTATAAATAATCATATGACGGTCTGGGATTTAAAACATTAGAATCGATGATGCCAACACAAACACTGCAAACACAAATGACATTTAGCAAAAGAGAGACAATTGCCGTAATGTCCGTGTCGCGTGAACGACGCAAATACGATTGCATTTATTTTACATTAGTTAGCCGCCACGTGGCCAATAAGAAGCTCATTTGTTTTGCGTTGCCTGCACGCGTGGGCAGCCAGAAAAAAAATACCTACTGCCATTAGGCAGTGTCTCCTAAATGTTATAAACGCCAACGCACAACAACCCACTCTTATACTATTTAAAGCTGATTTGGTCCTAAAAATAAAATAAATTAAATGTGATCGTGAGGAACTGCTGCTTTTTCAATCTGCAAACCAAAATAGAATTGTTTCCGGAAATACAGACTAAAGTATTCATAAAACTGTTTCGAAAAAGAAAAAAAAAAACAGTTCTCAATAGATTACTTGTATATCCGCCGTTTTTAAATATTTTCTTGTTTGAAATTTTCAGAAAATATACTTCATTCGTTAAATATTTAAATGTGCATTCATATTTTTTGCTTTATCATACGTAGTATGTAAAGTATTGTAATCGTGCCAAAAAAATTTTTGAGATTTTAGCGGAAATATGTCTTTTTGGGTCCCCTGAACACTTTTGACCCAGGTTTTTTTTGTGGCAATACAATTTTGTTAGTAGTTAAAAGTTTGAAATATGCCATAGGTTATTTGACCAAAATTAGTTCTCTGTCCTTTGTGGATATGCTCTTTCAAAGTTAGCCGTTATTTCTGAAACATCCTGTATATATTAAATAGGAAGATTTATTATCTATTGAAAAATCACACTAATACTAAGCTATATTTCCTGAAAATATTTACTAGAAATATTAAATAATGGCAAAGATACAAGTAAACCGTTTTTTTTTCTAAATTTTTCTAAATTGGCCTACAATTTCTAACGCTCATATCTCCAGCTGTTTTACGAAATCTCCGGGCGTTGAACGAAATTTTCAACGAATTTTCATAGGAAGAAATTCTGAGATTCAGAGCGCAATATTTGTTAAATTATCAAAAAAAAAATCAATTTAAAATTTTATTTGTATAGATTATGTACTCCTGTACTAGAGTAAATTCTGTAGATGAGTAGGAAAGCGTTTGAAAGCAGAAATATGAACGCTGAAATTATTCTGATTTTGACATTCCTATCACAAAGAAATCTTTCAAATCTTTCATTTATTGATCATACAGATCTATTAACAAATCAATTCCAAGCATATCAAACCTTCTGCCCAAATATATTGACCAGTACTTCAGCCTATTTACATTATTCAAATGCGTCGTTAACACCTGTCAAAATGAACAGCAATCAAAAACCTGCTGCGTTTAGCATTAGTCAACCCAAGAAGTCAGTATCGCTTTTGTATAAATCGCTATAAATAATGGTACTCACCATACGATTAATTTTTAAAGCATTTTTAAGCAGCATTGGCAGAACCCCGTGAATTCCACCATTTCGCCGTGAACTGTCAAAACGTTAACCTAACTTTAAAATGACAATTTATTTTGAGCGCCATCTACAGCTGATGGTACAACAAGAATCTATCAGATGTCGCTAAATGACTGTCATTTTTTTACAACTGTTATTTTTCTTACAACTATTATTTTTTAACAACTGTCATTTTTTGACAAGTATAAATTTTTACGTTTATCGATTTTAGGTATATTGAAGCGTTTTTTTACAGTATAGCTCTCAATTAAAATTTTTTTTTTTAAATTATTGACCTATCAAATTCCTAAACCTTGTTATTGTTGAATTGTTAATTTGCAACTGCCAGATGTTGTTTTCAACTACTTTCCAGACAATGCTATAAAATATTTATGTGAGATTGCGGCCACTCAATTGGACACTCCGTTTTCTGTGTCATGTAATTGCTAAGCATAATTAATTATTTATTCGTCAATCAATTATTTATCGCTTTTCCATAGACCTGTTATGTATGTATTCAGTGGCCATTACAACTTGTGGAAGTTATTATTTAGAGTATTGACAATTAAAAATGAAATATTAATGTTCGTTTTATGTTCATATGCATTTGCTTATTTTTTGTTTGTCGTTTTTGTGTTTGTTTCGAGTAAAATTACTCTGCTATCAGTAAGCGAGAAAAAAGGAGAAAAGGTATATTATTATTATTTAATTTATTGCTGCGCGTGTATCTACGACATTGTCTGTTACATTATACCGATTATTTTTTGACGTTTCTTAAAACAAATGAAATGCTTCTTTATTTGTCACAAGGGTAAGTTTCAACCAATTATGTCATTATTATAGTGGGAATAAATCTCTTGTGATTTTCTCGGGGATAATCACTGTAGCTTTTATTTGCCTAGCAACTGTCAGATACTTGTCAAAATAATTACTTAATTGTGTCAACGCGAAATGGGTGAAAGTCATCGGTTTAGTATCTTTTCTAATGCAGAAATTACAAAAAAGATTTTAGAAACTACTTCGAAAAATACTCTAATAAGTAATCAGTTTATATGGAGACAATTTAAGACCTTCACCAAAGAAAGAAATTATATTCTGGATCAATCTACTACAACAGCTACTCTGGCATTGATTTTAAAAGATTGGGCTTATAACATGAAAAGAAAAGACGGAAATGATTATAACGAAGCAGTAATAAAGACAATGTGGAATAAAACGGCAAAATTAGTTCAAGAACTTTACTTTAATAAGTATAACAGGTCCTTTGATCCTTTCCATGATATAGAATTCAGAAATGCTCGGAATGCAAGAGATGCAAAAAGAAAAATTTTACAAAAACATTCTGAAAACCACAAACAAAGTTCTGTGGCACTTTCTAATACAGAATTGTTGCAAATTTTTAACTATTGGGACGAAGATACACCTTGTGGATTGCAAAGAAAGTTTTTTCACGTTGCATCGTATGAACTAGCTTGGAGGGGAGGAGAAGCTACGAAATGTTTAGTTCATTATTTTAAAAAAGAAACCGACATAAAAAGATTAAATACTGGCCGCATTGAATACAATCCCATCTTTACAAAAACTTCACAGGGTGGAGCACAAAGGTGCGCTAATAGTAAATGGTTGACTCCAAACATAAATAACCCAGATATTTGCCCTGTTCGTCTTTTTGAAAAACTAATGAGTAAACGTGAAGAAAATATTAAAACCGAACGCTTGTTTCTTACTCCAAATCCGGCTTGGCAAACTCATGGTTTTTGGTATAAAAACGTTCCTGTGGGAATAAATTCCATTTCAAAATGGATGAAAGAATCCGCAGAAAAGGTAGGTCTAGACACAGTTACTAAAAAAATAACTAACCATTCTGCCAGATCAAGTGCGGTAAGTAACCTTTCAAAAGGTGGTGTCGGAGAACAAGAACTAATCAAGGTCACTGGTCATAATTCTGCAAGTTCGATTAAACCATACTTACAATTGAACCAAGAACATCATTCAAATATAATAAATAATCTTAGAGAAAATACGCAGGAGGAAACACTTAATATAACAAGCAATTCCAAATCCTCAATAAATAATGAGTCTCGAAATATTTTTAATAATTGCGTTTTTCATTGTACTAATTTAAATTGTTAATTCTTTTAATATATTCACAATGTGTCAACGATATTTTCATATATTGTAAGTAACAATTAATTAAATTAAATTTTTCAATAATTTTATGATAGTTTTATTGATCTTTTTTATTGTAAAAAATGGTGAATCAAAAAATAATTTAGTCAAATATAACTCGAGAGTTATATATAATAATTTGACAGATTTTGTTCAAACTTGTTGCCATTTGGCAACAAGTTTTCAAATAATCTGTCAAATTATTTTCAATTTATTCTCACTCTCTTGTTATATTATTACTGACAATACTTACTTATATTAAATGTCTCATATTTTCTTGGATCAAGTAACTACGCATTTGGATGGATTTACTATTACTTCGTTGGAGAAATTAACATTTTTAGGACGAAAAATTCAATTACTTCTTTCAATACAATATTGGTTCTTATAAAGAAAGAATTTATTTGTTGACAGCATTTATCTGAGAAATTATTTTACTTATATTGAGTATGTGGCATTTCTTGTATATACCTAACTTTCTACATCCAAGTAAATATGCATTTGAATCTAGTAAATAAATTCAAGAAATTATGTTTTGTCGTT
Organism: Aphodius sticticus; assembly: GCA_963966075.1. NCBI lineage: Eukaryota > Metazoa > Arthropoda > Insecta > Coleoptera > Scarabaeidae > Aphodius > Aphodius sticticus. Next base: position 108,386,202 of record OZ014506.1, read on the forward strand.
CCAGATAATCACTTTTCTGTGTGTAGTATTGAAACTTTGTTTTTGAAAACATGGTATGGTTTCCATCTTTACATTAGAAGCAATTCGTTTTTCAAAGAAATTATTGAATTAACTAAATATTATTGGAAATAACAGTGATTTCAACGAATTTCCAAAGAAAATGTATTAATTAGGTTGTTTTGGGGTCGCTGAACGCTCCCATACCCTAAGCGAGAATGTGGCGCCATCTCTATCGCAAACGCTAGTCTAAACCTACGCCAACAATCGGTAAGTTAGAACCCTACAACTAAGGACTGAAGGAATCTTGTCGACTTCGAATAACACAAAACACATTCATAACATAAATATGTTTATTTTCCCATAAATTTTTCATTTTCTTTGGCCTCTTACAAATACGGGATTATACATTTAACACAATAATACATCATCATCATTACATATTATAAATTAACATCGGATCGCCATACTAAAAAATAACTATTTTATTTCACATATAGGTAGATATCAGTTATATTCGATAATAGAATTTATCACCACAAAAGTCTTTAGCACGTTCAATGTTCACATCATCACGTTCATATATACACGTATATAAATATAATATACCTACAGATATACGCAATTTAACATTACCATACTTTAACTTTAACACACACATACATGCATTCACACATACAGACGTCAATTTGTTTTTCCTCTTCTTTCAGTTATGTACATAAATATAATACTTCTTCGTATGTGGTTCGAGTACTAGTCTTACTAGTTCTACTAGTACTGCTTCTGGTGCTTGTTTTTGGTTCGGCCGAGCGCTTCCGGTGGCGCTACTGGACTTGCTTGTACGCGTACGGTCAAAAGTCGATGTCCCAGCCTGAAAATTCATCCGGAGGGATGTCGTTATCCTTTCCGAAACAGTCGAAGTTTGACGTGTCGCACGGGCCTCTGACGGGTTGCACAATTGGCGCAGCCAGCGTCTGAGCCCTCAGTCCGTCCCAGTCGAAACTCTGGAACCACCTTAGGGCAAAGAGAAAAATTTCAGAATGTGATTTCAGGGTGTTTTTAATATTTTACCGGCTCCTCCACCAAAGTGGCGAAATGCGGTAAATATGGCTTTTTTGATTTTAGTGACATTCAAATTAGCAAAAAAAAAGGGAAATTAATGCAATACAGTGCGCTTTTTTGAGATCCGACACAGAAACTGTTGAGTTCTATGGCGTCCGCAAATTTTACTAGAGCCTGGCGCCGAAGAAACCACCCCTAACGTGCACGTTCGCAGTTTTTAACATTTTACCGCAAAATGATCACGATTTCGCATTTTCAGCATCTGTACAAAATTAATCTTTATAAAATTCTACACAGAAAAAGGTCACTTCTACTTTTCCTTAAGGGGAATACATACCGCCTACGTTTAGCTTGGAAAACACGCAAAAGTTCTGAGGCTATTTCTCATCAATTAGTTCACATAATCGTAAAAGAAATACATCAAATTAAAGATAAAAGATAAATAATTTTGCGTCTAGTGCTAGATTTTTTATAGTTCTGTTCGTTTTTGACAAATCTATCTCTGAATATGACATAAAATTGGCTGATTTAGCAATTTTTTTACGAAGAACTCAGAAAAAAGTACCACATAATAGGTCTAAGTTACACCTTCCTCTATAAGTGTACAAAATTTCACGTAAAAATATCATCTTAAATGCTTTTTTCAGTATTATTAAACTCATAATATGCCAGCAGCCGCAGTTTTGATGGCCGATCATAAAGGGGTATTCCAATACCAACACTTCCTTTCGTTAATGATTTTATATTTATATTTAACTCCGTCAATAATATTATTTTGTATTAGAATAAAAAAGAAAACGTCTGTGCAACTCTTTTTGAAAACTTATTCTCGCGATAGTGGCCTAAAATTAGCAACAAAAGGACAAAAATGGCGCTCGTAGTTTTAGAACCACTGTATACATAGAAAAAGTGGTAAATATCTTTTTTGTACAGGATTTATTTCCCTTCATAGCCCATTTTTCGTCCATTTTGAATGTACTATTATGGGACCATGTCAAATTGATTATTTTGGATTTAAATGCTGTTGTATATTTTGTAAATAGATGTCGCTATGATTGTATTGTAACTATTTACTGTAAGATGTCGTTGTATGGATGTATATATATGGGGGATTGGGGGTAAATAAATCTTTCTTGGTTTAGTAAGCAAACTCGACTTTTATTATTATCGATGTACCTAGCGAGTATATTGCATTGGCGACGAGTAAATCTTCGACGGGTAGAAGAAGTGAAAAACAGAAATGTCAAAGGAAAAATCCTCAGGGGACAGCGAAAGCAACCACGTGTTGGGTCAGTTGCGAGAATTTCAACTGAATGTGTCCGACTGGCGAATCTATAAAGCGCGGCTGAACAACTACTTTGAAGCCAATAATATCAGCGAGGATAAGAAGCGGAGAGCGGTATTATTGAACATGTTGGACGAAGAGGCGTACCGGCTGGTATTTAACTTGTGCACACCATCGCTGCCAGAAGAAAAAACCTACACCGACCTGTTAGGATATTTCGATAAGTATTTCGCACCACAGAAATCGGTTTTTGCGGAACGAGTTAAATTTTATGAAGCGCGGAGAGAGTGCACGGAGGCTGTAAAAGAATGGGCCGCAAGAATCAGAAGTTTGGCGGTGAGCTGCGACTTTGGGCAGACGTTAGAAATGAGTATGCGAGACAAATTCATTTGTGGATTCGGTCGAGGGCCTATTTTGGATAAATTCCTGGAAGAAGAATTATCATTGAGTTTCGAAAAAGCGGTAAATATGGCGGAAAACAAGATGGCGGCGCAGGCTTCATACGATATTCCTAGTGGTATGAAAAAAGAAGAGATTCACATGGTGAACAAGAGGACGAATGAAGAAAATATGGAGCGGAACAACTACGCAGGTCCAAGTTGGAAGAATCAAATTCGAGAGAACCAGTCAACTCCGCAGCAGTATCAACAGAGGAGAGGGGAACTAAGATGCACAACATGCGGATATCAGGGCCACATAAAAGATAAGTGTCGTTTTAAGAATTATACTTGTAATAACTGTCACATGAAGGGTCATTTAGCAAGAGTTTGTATGAATAATCATAGAGTGAAGCAAATAAAATTTGTAGAAGATGCTGAAAGTGATGATGTAGAATTATTTAACGTTTTTTCGGTAAACTCTGAGTCACCATATTATGCAGATGTTATAGTTGAGGGGAGAAAACTGAAATTGCAAATAGATACAGGGTCCTCCGTTTCTTTAATGTCAGAGAGTTTGTATGAACAAGAATTTTCTCACAAGCCGTTAGTTAATAACGAAACAAGAAGTTTATATTTTTATGATGGTTCTAAAGTAAAGGCACTTGGTGATTGCGAATTAAATGTAAATTTTAAAGGCATTCAAACTACAATAAATTTTAAAGTGATGAAGAACGGAGGCCCGCCGTTAATTGGTAGAGATTTTTTGAGCAAATTTAAAATAAATTTTGAAGTAGGATTTGTCAGCAAAGAGATAAGCGTTAAGGTGAATAGAATTTTGGAAAAATTTAGGGTAGTGTTTGATGATCATTTGGGTCATTTTACAAGAGGTGTTGCTAGTTTGAATTTAACTGATAAGAGTGTGAGTCCAAAATTTTATAAGCCTCGACCAGTGCCATATGCAATTCGTTCTAAAGTAGAAAAAGAAATTAATAGACTCTGTTCTTTAGGAATCTTGACACCAGTGGATTTCAGTCGAGTTTGCTTACTAAACCAAGAAAGATTTATTTACCCCCAATCCCCCATATATATACATCCATACTCGACTTTTATTATTATCGATGTACCTAGCGAGTATATTGCAAATGCACAAGATTGTATATATTAATGAACTTTTATATGAAATATTTGGAAATATTTGACACAAACTAAAACTATTTGAGTTTGTAATATCGATAATGATTGAAAAGTGATTGAACTAAAGAAAAGAATGGTTTACTATGCTTTAATGTTTCTATTGTGGTATTTTAGTGTTGGACTGGTTAACATGTTTACGTACTTTCTGAAAAACTGTGGCCGACAACGAAATCGACCTTTAGTACCTACTTCTCTCTAGTTCAACCTTGACCTTATAATTTGAACACCGTGTATGACACGTTACTTCTACGATTGTCTTGCCAACCAACTTTTTCCGACAGTATAACGCCCGGTTGTACCAACTCTGATGACCGTCCAATCACGTTGATCATTGGTCAGCGGAGCATTTTTCGTTGTACCAACCTTGATCAGAGGTTGATTGGTCCGTAACCACGCTGCAAGTTGACCGCCGTATATTGGCCGGTGATCGTTTGATCAAGACTGGCGCGCAGACGCATGGCAGGCGCTTGAGTGACGCTAACCTATAATTGTTTGTGTTTACATCTAGTATTGGCATCAGCGAACAAATCTCTGGGATTAATTTTGGTAAGTACTAGAAAAATAAGTGTATGCAGTATTTATAATATCAGTTTCGTATACATTTATCATTATCTACAGTTCTTATTTTTTGTTTGCATTTTTTGGGCTCCATATTTTCAATTAATTTGCTTGTAGATCCAGTACGAAGGGACTTTCTTGGGGCCGTGACCGATAATAAAGATTAACTGGTGGACATGGTGCAGCATCCACGACTGCGGCCAGTGTTGAGAGACTGGCCCAATCACTTTTAACAGTGGAACGATGTCGAGTTTTGGAGGAGGTTCAGATTATCTAAAAATCCAGGTGGTGAAGTGGCTGAAAATTACAGAAACCTCAAAAGGTTATTTTCTTTGAATGTCCAGGTGATCCGTAGCACGCTAAATCTTTGAAACATTGTTTGCCGATAGCCAGTTAGCTGATAGACAGCTATCGTGACCAGATGCAAATATTTTCTGAAATTCCCAAGTGAAAGCAGAGCTTGAAAATGGAGATTTTTAAAACTATTATAGTGGATATGGTGTTAAACCCTATCCCATGACGGAAATCCATTAACAGGACACCAACGATTCCTTAATTCGAACGAGACACGTGGTAGCCGGTTTCTTTTGGTGTCTCGCCCATTTTATCCTTGGCGATTTAATTGTATGTCCATAAAATGGATGGAATTGTGATTGTCACAGCTGTCCTACACACCATCGCCTGCGACATGCACGATCAGCAACCAGAAGTGGACGATGATATCACAATTTTAATTTTGCCACTTATTATCGATGATCATGTTAACATTGATAACCAGAGCGACGTTGCAATTAGAAATATGTTAATTGAAGAATATTGAAAGATTTTTTGATAACTAATGATGTATAGTTTTGCTTAAATAAATAATTTACTATAAACTTTTATTTACACCCTTATTTCTACATTTTCCGTAAAGATTAATTAAGTAGGCTTAGTTTATCACTTTGAAAATGGGTAGGGTACGTATTCATTTCAGTTTAGAACTAAAATTCTATTTATATTGACATAAATAGGCACCAATTGATTTCAAGTTGAGAATATCAATGATAAACAAATTTCCAATGTAAAAAATAATAAGCAAAATGTTTATAAATAAATATCTGTTATAGTAGAAAGTAACTTAATATCTGCTATAATAAATATTGTATTATAATATCTACAATGGCCTATTTTAAAGTGTCAACAGTTCAGCGTGATATTTATATGTTTACTACCACTTTATTTGCTGTGTTAGTTTGGTTGCGGACTTTTCACGTAGTTTCTATTAAATGTACTGGCTTTTGGTAGACGAGTACTGCCAACCGCGCCAAATCATCTGATCGGCTAACCGGCACCCGACCGGGCTTTGTACAACGCATCGCGTCTTGATCATCGGTCACCTTTGATCAACCGGTCTGCTGATCAGACGGTTTGCGAGTGGTGGTACAACCGGGCGTTAGTTGATGATTTATATATGAAAGAAACAGATCAGCTGTCAGTTTTTATCAAAACAATTGAATATTGATATTGATATTCGGAAGAACCAATAAACAAATTGTTAAGAACTGATGTGGCTTTGTAACAAAATACTTCAAAACTTGCTCAAGTTCCTCACTTTTTCCACAGTGTCTTGAAATTAGACCAAACCCATTTACCCGGTATAATCAGGTGTAAAGATTTGTTCCTGATACTATTTGAAAATCACTGAGTTCGTGACAAAAAATAGTATCAGGAAGCCGACGGTCCCAGGTCACGTGGATCAGTCCGTAGATGTATTGTGATGTGTTTTCAACTCGCAAATGTCATTACTTAATTTATTATAAACAAAGAACCTCAATATATCGTTTTTTTTTCGTTTTTCTCTTGTAAAAGCTGAATCGATGGAGCAATCTTGATGCTTTCAACAGACATTGCACTTCCATAAATAAATTTCCTCGCAGTTAATATTTCACCTCTTTTTTGATTTCATGTTAATATAAGGATATGTAGCCAAAAACAGCTTTTCCGCTGAATATTAAGGCAAGTGAAGAACCAGTTTTAACGGGATAATTTACCACAAAATTAAAAAAAAATTAAAATAGGTCCAGTAGTTGCTGAGATAATCGAATGTAAAGATTCATATTTGACCGCAGCGCGCTTGTATTACTATATATATGCTCTTCTCCGTGTCGGCCGCTCTTGTCCATGTCGGTCACTACTCGATCGGTTTCGAGCGCGCGGCCGTTTTCGGTCATGTGTGCAAGCATTTTTCACCTATTTCGCAACATTTTAACGCAAAATCAGAATAGACGTTTTGTAGCACAATACTTCTACTGTCGAAATCCGTTAAAAAATTAAAATCGGACCACCTCCGAAGCCGAAAGATATTGCGTAAAAAAAAATCAAATCGCAATAATTGTGCAAAAACTAATCATCGGACAACGCCTGGGTGGTGCACACTTCCTCTTTTCTTTCTGTACAATGCGTCTGTTGAAAGCATCAAGATTGCTCCATCGGTTAAGTTTTACAAGCAAAAAACGAAAAAGAAAACACTATTTTTTGAGGTTTTTTTTTATACCAAATTAAGTAATGATAGTTGCGAGTCGAGATCACAATACATCTACGGACTGTTCCACGTGACCTGGGACCGCCGGCTTCATGATACTATTTTTGTCACGCGTAAATCTCTATAGCCTGGTCTATAAAGATTACAAAAGTTATTGAACATCAAATTTTCTACTACTTACTACTTCCGGTGTAAACTGAAGTATCCGAAATCTAGAAATATTTTACTTAGCATGATCGTAACCAACTAGTTGTCTTCACAACTGTCAACTTGCCTAAAAATTCTCAATTTCTCAATGAATTTGAAATTACTCGGTTTTGGCTGGTGTAAACTTGGTTCAACTTTAGCTAATCACAAATTGAAAAAATAGCGGAAAAGGCTATTTTTTCAATTTGCTCTTACGTTGCCTCATTTTATTTCACGTAGGATTTTATTTTCAAATGGGACGGTTTTTTTTATACTTTAAATTAATTTTCTTTTTTCTGACTTTCTTTTTAATTCAGTAATGTAGAAATTGTGTGGCAATCGTGTAACAGTAAAATATTTATATCATCGAATTACTAGTGTATCACAGTCTATCTCTCACATAGCTGACTAATAGTGATCTGACTATAATTTTATGGAACTAGACCAGTCAAAAAAGCCTTTGGGGTCGAAATAATTTCATACCGGATACAATATACTGATAGGTTCAGAAAATTTCGCAGAATCCAAAAACGTGGAAATTGTGATTTGACAGTTAATAGACGTTTTTGGAAGATTTCTTTGCGCCGAATCGGGACTCAAAATTCAAGTTCCTATCACGTAATAATTTCGATAAAGTTGAGGCAGAATATAAAAAGGAAACTTGCAAAGAGTAAACATTAAACTTTTTGCTTTTATCTGATATCCTAAAATTTTGTTTTTCATTTTGAGTTCAGCAAAAATTTATCATTCTATAAAATATCTTATGAATTGTGTCTTGTGAATTGTCTGCCTCTTCGAAAATGTTCTAGTATTAATAAAGAAACATCACCTTTGTAGTCTTTTTTTTTTCAATGATTTATTTCAATTTCTACTTACTTGTGCTTCTTGATATCCAAAATTCCTCCACGTTGGTACCCCAACCTCTCAGAAGGCGCATCACGACATAACTTCTTTATCAGACTCTGCGCAGACCTGGATATATTATAGTTCGCAAAATCGATCATATCAATTCCCTTCAAAATCAAGTTATACGTCTTCATCGGATCAGAAGCAGTGAAAGGCGGACTGCAACAAAAACAACAAAACTCGTATCCTCACCAATTTCCTTTCTACACCAAAACAAAGCAACCTTTCAAACACAAACAATACTCACTTTCCCGACAAAAGCTCGTGCATCAAAATACCCAGAGCCCAGTAATCCACAGCCCTATCATGACCTTTATTCAGTATGGTTTCCGGAGCAACGTACTCGGGGGTACCGCAGAAGGTCCAGGTCTTGCTGCTGTAACCCATACGCTTCGAGAAGCCGAAATCTACCAGTTTGACGTAACCATTCGCGTCCAAGAGGAGATTTTCAGGTTTCAGGTCTCTGTAGATGATTCCTCTGGCATGGAGATACTCGAAGGCTTCAACCACGCAAGCCGTGATGAACCTGGTGGTGTGGTCGTCGAAACAACCCCTGTCTCGGAGGATAGTCCACACTTCACCGCCTAGACATGCTTCTAGAAGCATGTAGACGTATTTGGTGTCGCGGTACGTTCTGTATAATCTGGAAGGAAAAATAAAAAGTGTTAGAAGCAGGATCGAATGTTTTAATTTTGATGTGTAACGAGTTTTCCTAAGTTGGGATAGGGTTGTACGTACTAGAATAAAAGGCTGGAGCAGATGCTCCCTGCGAGCAAGTGCTTCTAAATATATTCTTTGTGAGGATGTACTCGTATTTCGTATGAATAAAATAAAGTTCAACCTTTAAGAAGCAGAAAAATAAACGGAATGAGAAAGACGGTGCTTCTCCAACAGAATACATTCCGTTCAAGAAATTCCAAAATTATCCCTTCAAAAGAAAGCTTACAAATTGTGGAAATGGCATTGTAAAGAATTTACAAAGAAAATAAATTTAAACCATTTAGACCACGATTTAGACAGATTTTGGATTCCGGCGATTTTGGATTTTGGATGCCAAATGTTTCGATTTCTATCTTGAGGATTGGTAACGAAATATTTTTCTTCAAAGCATTGTCGTTACTGGAGTGATGTAAATATATATTTTACACTCTCTAGACAAAACCAACGTTTCAAAAAATAAACGTGTAATGTGTTTACTGTTAAACTATTAAAACTAGAATAATGAATGCGACAGAATCTTTAACATTGGCTGATTTGTTTACTTACAGAAAAGTAATTATTTATTACTTATGTGTTCTTACATAAATTTACACTTAAAATATTTAACTCAATATTTAGTCCTATCTTAATTTGTTTGTGTACGTATTAGGGCAATCCCGGACAATATACTGATCCCGGGATTTCGGGATTAAAGATTTTGTAATCCCGGGAAAAAAACCGAAAATTGTCGGATCAAAACGCCATCAGTAAGAAACGTCTAAAATAACCTGTTCTTTGACAATATCTTTTCAGTTCTAAACGCGCTTTCAAGCGTAGACGTTATTTATTGTTATTCACTCCAACTCATTTGAATATTAAATATTCAAAAATATTCTGGTCATGAAATATATTAATATTACGTCTTTCGGTTTTCTTAAGTAAAGTGCAAGTAGCCCAAGTCATGTTATAAAAATAGATTTTTTATCTAAGTGCACTTTTTGACAAAAGCGAAAAAGGCGATAATTGTGCGATGAAGAAATGTCAAAAATGACCACATTACCGCTGTTACAGCGGTCACAAACTCGAGATTGTTCGTACCTAAATATTTCGTTTCTTACTTAAAGGTAAAATCCTTAAACTGGAACAAACTTTTTCGCTGTATTTTATTATCTATTTACTAATTTTATATTCTGTATTACAACACTTAAATACAGGTAAAGAAATCCGCCACATATTTTTTTAAATTTTATGTTTTCTTCCTTCTGTTTTAAATAATTGTATTTGTTGTTGAGGGTACAGTAACTAAGAAGATTTATCAAGTTGAAAAGGTTCATGGTTGCCGCCTCCATATTAAATTATATCTACTTCTTGCAAAATCTGTTCTTCCTATTATACCAACATGTTGGTGTAAATATTTTATGCTTGATACTTAATTTAATCAGAAAGGGTGCGGTTATAGACTGAAGTTCATACTTAAACAATAGCAAATTAATTCATTTATTGTAGATAAGTGCCCACATTTCGCCAATTAACAAAGAAATAAGAAAATAATTTAATTTAACGTTTTGGGGATCCCGGGATTTAGATTTATAATCCCGGGATCCCGAAAGAGGTCATTATTTGTCGGGATCCCGGGATCCCGTAATCCCGGGATTGGAATCCCTAGTACGTATCTATTCAATACTGAAGTACCAAAAGACGTGTTGGTAGCGTCTAGCACTACTAAGTCCAGTCAAGGTGTTTTGACCAGGAAAAAATATAGAATTTTTTTTCTTTCATTCTATATGTTTATTGGGGTACTGAATCCGAATTTCAACTTTGCTACTTTCCACGGAATGGTTTCACAACGAAAATCGCAAAAGAACTCAAAATTGTCGACTTTTCTTCATTTGTTTGCGAAAAAGTCATAAAACTCTGCACTGGTAGAACTATATAGGCATGGTTTGACCGCTAGACCGCGCTGAAAGAAGGCCAAACTTTTCTACTTTACGTAAGGTACGTGCAATTACAAAACAGCTTAGCTTCTGATAAAACTATACTCAATTCCCTACAAATTGGACAACGTAATCAGTTATTTTGGCCAAACTGTGTAGCCACTAGAGCGCGTTGAAATTTTATGTCATATTATGCGAAACCGCATAATAGTAAAGGACGGACTCTTCACCAAAAATCAGTAGAGACTATTTATTTATTAAAAACTATATATTTGCTTTTTTTTAATTGATACTTAATGTATTATGTATTTTTTTGTAAAAAAAACAACAAACAAACATTCGTGCTCTTGACTTAGCAGCTTCGCTTAGCTTAATATGACATAAAATATCAACCAGTTCACAGATGTGCAATGTGTAGGGAAATTAATGTAGTTTTAGCACAATCCTAGCCTTTTTAACTAACTCGAAAAGTGGGTTTTACACAAAGTAGGAAAATTAGGCCTTTTTTCAGCACGCTCTAGCGGCCAAACAGTTCAACGAAAAATGCATTTCAGGGATACTCTTATAGGAAATTTAATGTACTTTATTTTTGTATTCGATGGTCTACCTCGAAAAGTGCACAGTTTTATCACTTTTTCGCAAAAGACTGATAAAAGGTCGAAAATTTTTAGTTTTTTTTTAAATTTTCGTTGTGAAGTTGAAATTCGGGTTCAACACCCCAATTTCAATTTCATTTTTGTTTCTTGGTTTATTTGTGTAGAACATCATTTATTATTATTATTTGTTATTAATTAACATTAGGTGTGTGGTACCCTCACACTAAATCACAATGTTTTTTTCTAAATTATAGAAAAATATCATGTACTTTCATAACAACCCAGTGTGCCTAACATCATTTGGCTAGGATTGCTTAGCACTCAACATTGAAGGGGTAAAATGCATGAAATATGATGAAATACAGCACGATAATTTTAAAATGACGTCTCAGATCACCACTTTTTTAACCAATTTGTACAATAATTCATGAAGATGTCGACACAATACTTAAAATGTGCTTAAAAAAGCTTAAAAAATACATTTTAAAAACTTTTGCCACTTAATATTGTATTTCTTTAATCAAACTTCTTACCTGCATATAAATGGGCTGTTACAACTCAACATGATCTGCTTCTCACTGAAGATATGCTCTTGTTGTTGCGTATCGACGATATGCTGTTTCTTCAGGCATTTCAGAGCAAAGGTCAAGGTTGGATCTCGACAATACTGAACGAGTTCAACCCTTCCAAATCCTCCAATGCCCAAAGTGGCCATCACATCCAAATCATCCAATTTGATATAATCGTACTCTAAAAATTGAAGAAAGGAGAACATGAGGAAATTTTCATGGTGTAAGCATTAAGAAGTCCTTACCAAATTCAGTGTTGAAGTTGCTGCTGCTTATAGGTCTGTTCAGAAGAGCCCTTTGGTCGTCACCGTAGTTTTTCTCCTTGATTTCGCTTAGATCGCCAATTAGTTGTATGAAGGAGTCTCTGTCGAGGGTTAAGCATTCAACTCCTGGATGTAGTGCGATGACTGAAGCTGTCCTGAAGTCTTCTTTCAGTAGAGCTTGTTCGCCAAAGTAGTCGCCTCTTTCTAATGTTCGGATTTCTTGCTCTTCTGGGATACCTAAATATTATAACGAAATAGACGGTTTAGACCAATGATCCTCGACATTTGAGAAAAAAAAATTGCGGAAGAAAAATGCTGAATAAATGAGTGGCGTTATTTCAAGTTTATGGATATTTCATGTTCTCGATGGGCTGTATATTATATCATATTATAAATTGTAAGGAAGCTAGTTGTCCTTCCAACTATATCAAGTTGTAGTTATGCAAAGTAAACAGTTTCTGATATATTCAATCTTTTGGCAAAAACTGTCAACAACAGGTCTTTCTTAAAAACTACATAAAAACTACGTGTTTGTAGATATTGTTTTACAAGTTCATCAGATAATCACCTAAAGCATTAGGTAGATGCTGCTGTTAAAGAAAATAATACGTTGTACAGGGTGATTTAAGATATCAAAAAATTTTAATGAAATTTAGACCATAATCAATCAAGCCTTTGGGGTCGCAATAACTTCATACCCGATAAAAACTATACTGCTAGGTTCAGAATATTTCGCTGAATAACAATTGCTATGTTTTATTTTTCTACGTTATAGGAAATAGTTTAAATTAATTAAAAACTTTCAATAATTGGAGGCTTTGCAGAAATTACGCGCGGTTTCAGTTTAACTCATCCAATTGAAACCTAACAAATACCGGTTTGTAGAGCAGTAAATTCTCTATAAATTTCAGGAAGGATCATATACCTACTCTATAGTTTATAGTTTTTCTGTAATTAATTATGAAAGTTTTTTGAACGCCAATAACCTTAATCAGCTGTCTACTCCACTGACAGCTTGTCCCTACACCAACGTTTCCCAAACTTTTTTTCCGCGGCCCAGGTTTTTTTACACTTTTTCTTCGAAACCCCCTAAAATTTAATTTAATTTTAATTTTAGTTTAAATTTCATGCTAGCATCGGTATTTTTGGCTTCAATTGGATGAATCAAACTGAAACTGCGAGTAATTTTGGCAATGACATTCCAATTATTGATAGTTATTTATTAATTTATCCACGACTCACATATCGTCGGATTAAAGGTAAAAGTCACTAACTAACATCTAAAATAATTACGAAATATATATATATATATATATAATGATATTTATTTTTCTATAATGATATTTTCTGGATAATTAATGCATTTTCGAGTACTTAGAACACTTATTGATCGTCTCCTTGTACAAGTTGCGCATTTAGAAGCATTTGACCACAATTAATTCGTGTTTCAAGAAAATGTAACAAAATGTTAGTTAGTATATATATTATATATATATATAGGTCGTTACCTGGAATACGCTGTGTTATCTTCACTTTTCCACTGCTGATAATGAAGAATGTGTCCCCTGTGGCACCCTGACGTATGATGTACGTCCCAGCTGAGTACATTTCCTACAAAAATAGACCAGTCAGAATGTTGAGCATTACAAAAATTGCGAGATAAGCGCATAGATGGCGGCACATACCACTTCCAGGACATCAGCTATTTTGGCCAGAACGTCATTGTTCAGGTTTTGCAATAGCGGCACGGATCTTAGGAAATTTACGTTATCTTGAAGCCTTTGCATACCAGTCCTAACCATTATTTGTTGGAATATCTTACGGTCCAACATCCACACTTTCGAGTCCAGCAGGGCTAAAAACGTTTAAAAATAGAGAATTACTTCCACACCCAATTGTAACCCTATTCTATTTTCACAGTATGGTCAAACCATTCCATAGTGGTCTAAACTCGCGAAAAGTTGGCCAAAATTCTGAAACTTTGATTTTGGCCAACAATCCGATACTTGTAGACCATAGTACCCTCTTTTAAAAAACTAAGAACTCTTTTTGTACAAACCTCGTATGGAAGCAGTTCTTGTACAATTGTATAAGATCGCCAGCTCGCCGAAGGCTTTTCCAGGACCCATCCTTCCGAGGACTTTTTCGTCCTTGATGACCTCGAAGTCGCCGGCTGCGGAGACGAACAAATGAGCGCCGGCTTCGCCTTCTCTGATGACGTAGGTGCCAGCTAGGAATTCTTTGGGATACATGGAGTCGACCAGTTCCCTAACTTGAGATGAGTTGAGATGTTTCAGGAAGTCGTTGTCTAGGATTGCGTCCTTGATCAGCTGTTTCGACCTGAAGTCTTTCTCATGCTTTGTGATGGATATGTTCCCCGGTTGACCTGAAAGATTTAAAAAGTTACAGGTTTCGAAAAATGTGTTCTAGATTATTTTAGAAAATCCGCGTAATTGTATAATCCAGAACACCTAAATTTGAATTTCCCATTTGGTATTTTTATTGAGGAAATTTGGGTAATTGTTTTCTTAAGTCCTTTAGTAGCCTACCATATAGAATAATCTGTGATCTCAAGTGATTTGTGATTTCTGCTAGGCTTTTGATTATTCACTATTGCTCTATAGAACAAACTTCGCATTTATATTTGTTGCGTGACTTGTTAAACCTCTCTTCCTTTTGTGGTAGTTGACTATGATCCCCAGAAGGTGCTTTTGTTGCACTTAAGTCTCCTCATAGAATAAGTTTTCCTGTGCACTTTATCAAGAGATTTAGATAATGTTATTTGGTTTTATATTTATTTATGTTTACATGGCTCTTGTTAAAATAATTCTATTCAAGGTTTTGCCTTTTGCAGCCGTCACTCGAAACTCTTCTGCCCCTATTTTGATATGTTCCTTCGACTTGTTCTCAAAGAAAGACAGCGTACGAAATAATTTTGAAGTGGTACTTCAATTACTAATTCTTTTGAGTTTTAGACCAACTCTTGTTTAAAAATATTTTAGAATGAACGTATTTGCCAATAATAGTCCATTGTTTACTGAGCTGATGATTACAAACACAAACAATCTTCAGTTTTGGTCAAAAATGCGCAATCCCTCCCATATCAATTCTAACATCTTCTCCACCCTTTCTACAAATTCTTACCTGTAGTGTCGCTCGATTCCGCCGAAACACCTTGCTTCTTGATTATGGCACAATTGGGCAGAGACTGATGGATCTGGGGTACCCTGTTGGCCATGGCATGCTGCTCCTGCAGGCTGGTGAGTAGGTCGCCATCTTTGTAGATGTCCTTGGTCGTTAATTGGAGGACGCTCTGCAAGAGGAACACGCGGTGAGTGCGACGGAAGGGGCTTCTTGTGTACCGCAACGTTTCCAGATAATACAAAGACATGTACAAAGTCATGTACCACGGCTGTAATTTTCACGTGTGGCGCGCGCAGAAACGGGAAAAAGACCAGACGCGACGGAAAGACGACGGCGTGGTAGAAAAACACCCCCCAACTGGCTACATCGAAGAATGGTGCCCGAGGAAAGACCCGAAAGGCCAACGCGACCGAGCGCCTGTCAATTTGCCTATGACATGAACGTGTCTGACGTCTGAAGTTTTCTCGATGAAAACAAAACCAAAAGCGACTGAGGTCAAAAATAATCAAAAAAAGTAGAAGCAAACAACAGTGGTGTTTAATAAAATAGCATCGTTGATTGTCGACGGATATAGATAGTTAGGCATGGGTTAGTTGCGGCCTGGGTTTGAACAAGATTATTCACAAATTTCAGCGTCTTTGACTTATACAGATGTGTCTCACGGGACGTTGGATTGTGTGGGATTTTTTTAATTATGGTCATAACTTCTTTATTTGGCATCCCATCAAAAACGCGTTTTGACATTATAAAGGCACTTGTTTATCTACAATTTGATAAAGTCAGTTTAAAATTTTTTCGCCAGTTTTTCGTCAGAAACAGACGAAACTTTTGCTTTTCTTATTGGTTATATAAAGCTTGGATTCAGAATTTTTTTCTGAGTAATTTGGCATGCCACATGCCATATTTAGAACACAATAAGCCGACAAAATTGAAGTTTTTTTTTTATATCTGAAAATTGCATGGTACCATGAACAGCACATTTGAGTGACACAGTATTTATGTGCCCATAGTCAAGTTACAGTAAAATTTTGTAATGTATTTATTTGTACTAACTACACAACATAAAAAAGTAACAACATTTTAACAAACTAAATAATGTTCTAATAATCTCGCCATTTTTGCCATGCGCGGCGATGACGGTGTCACGTAACTCCCCAACGTTTCCAAAATTATAAACATCATACCCCTTATTTTTTAAGTCACTCTATAGATAAAAATCACAATGGGTAAGATCCGGCAATCTTGGTGGTCATGATACTTCTGAATAGGTAGCAATTACTCTCCGTTTATGTCTTATATCTAAATAGTTCCTCACAATTCGGGCATTATGTGCTCCGTCTTGTAGGAACCACATACCTTAGCGTAAGGCCAACGGTATATCGTCCATTCTTTCTTCCACGTCCTCAGAGAGCAATATTGCCGATACCTCTCCGAAGTTAAATTTTTATTATAAAAAATTGGTCCGATTAATCGGTTGGCCACTATACCGCACCATCCATTAAAACCAAACCGCAACTGATTATGGCACGGTACAAAGAGGTGCTGATTTTCGCGGGCCCAACTCAGTAGTGCGTCTTCCTTCATTAAAAATACAACAATTAGAAAATATGTTTCATCGGATCATAATATTTTTTTTTTTAGAAAATTCTGGGTTTTTACCAATCTTGTTCAACAGATGGGTACAGATGGGTAAATATCACATTGTTTCACAAAATGTCTTCCATGGCACCATGCGATTAGCCAGCAATTCTCGAAACGTACACTTTTCTGTCAATTCTATTATCTTATTGTATTAAAAACATGGCATGTGGCATACCAATGTACTCAGAAAGAAATAATGAATCCAAACATGTATAAAACCAATATGGCGTCCATGAGTAAAACAAAAGTTGGGTTTCTGACGAATTCATTGGCGAAAAAAAATTTAATATATAATCAGTATAGATATAATCAAATTGTAGACAAAAAAGTGCCTTTATAATGTCAAAACGCTTTTTCGATTGGATCACAAATAAAGAAGTTATGAGCATAATTAAAATATTATATTTTTTGTTTTTTTCAAAATAGGTCGGGAACCGTTTGGAATTCAACTGTTTTCTAAACAGATTATGAAAGAGCACATGAATATGCACTACTTTATCTATTTAACCGACTTTCTATCTCTAATAATAACAAAAGTACCCGTACAATCCAACGTCCCGTGAGACAGACTGTATGTTTATTCTATATTTATGCTCGGACTCAACTGCACCGAGAGGTAGAGAAATTTTGTACATTCTCTACCTTTAATTTGGTGTATTGCATGTAAGATTCTGTGAATAATTACCTGGTAAAATAACCCCAGAACTTTTACTTCTCTTTCTTCACGAGATTAAATTTGCTGATTTTTGTACTTTTCATGCCACAGAAACTACTAAAAGAACATTTTTTACAAAGTTCTGTTGATGATGAATTAAAAACGAATTTTTTTAGGACAGTCGTGTACTTTCCATCTAATTACTGGTTTCAAAACAAAAAAAAATATCACCTTCTCCATTGCATATACCGGGTTTTTTATTTACAATTAACATTTTTTACCAGGCGTTACCAAAACTATGAAAAACACTGAACAATAAGGTACGTTTATGTTAAAAGATATGCAAAAATGTTATTTGAAAAAAGGATTTAGAAACATTAGAGGTCTTTAAATACGAAATTATAATAACCTTCCCCGTTGCACATAACGCGTGTTGCAAAAAAGATGAACATGTCTTAAGAGTAAAGTGCCTTCATCTTCAAAGCTATGCAAAATTATTATTTGAAAAAGTATTTCAAAATATTACAAGGCATTAAATATGGAATTATAGTCCTCTTCGACGTTCCATATACTGGATGTTCATGCAACAACGAAGGAGATTATAATTTCGTGTTGAATGCCCCCCCCCCCTTTATAATTATAAACACCTATTTCAAATAACATTTTTGCATAGCTCTTAAAGTAGAGGTACTTCACCCGTAAGAGTTTTTCAAACATTAGTCTTCAAGTCTCTCCCCAACATGGTATAATAATATAATATATGTTTTCTACTTTGCATTCACAATGCACACATTGTAACACTGTTTTCGGGTTTACAATTAACAAATTTTAACACCGTTTTTAGTAACTTTTTTCTAAGATTGGTCACATTGCTATCAAATGCCATATGTCAAGCGCAAATACACATAACCACAAACTGCCTTTTTGGAATCGCTTGCAACCGCATAAACTGCAAAATATCTATATTTTATACATATTTAAACATGCGTGTAGCATGCTATAGTAATGCCAAACGGTTGGGGCTTTCTTAGTTTTGCTCCGTTCATAAAAATACGCCAGCATAAATAACATTTTCAGTGATGTTTTGCGACTCTGGTAAGTGATCGTGCATCATTCGCATCAACTAAACATCAAATCCCCCTTTCAGATACAATACAAAGACCACATTTGCCTGAATAAGGAGTTATGCGAAGATCAAACCTACATCGTAGATATGATCGGGTTCAAATACTGCCGCGGGATTGTATATCTGCAATAAGTAGTTTATTGAATATCAGCATGCACGTAGCAAGCTATAGTATATCTAAAGTGTTGAGGATTTCCTAGTGTATGTAACGTATATGTTTTCGGTAACATTTTGGGCAGAATTCTGGTCGTGCCAATACCGTATTCTTTTTTTGTACGTCGCTTCCAACTTCGTCTTAGTTCTAGTTGTGTGCAACTATTTAATAAGGTACACACCGCTATTAAACGTTAAGCGTTATATCAATTCTTTAGTAAGTACTTGTTCTTCGAAGTAACTAATCAGTCACCGCCAAACACTTGTATTCTGACTATTATAATTATTAGACACTATTTTTAAGTTAACTTTTTAGGTTATGTTTCTATATTTATATCCTTTATTCACTCATGTCATGTAAGTTTTGATCACAGTAGCCGTTACGGGTTAATATTAATAATTAAAATATAAATATTTAATATTGCCCCAAGCTCTATTGTGATAATAGTTAATTATTTGTTAAAACTTGTAGGCTAAAGTAGAGTCAAATTATCCACAATAAGATTTTGGCATGATTTTATCCCAACTTTACGAAGTTGACAGTTTATTACAGTCCTACCAGTACTACAACATGGTACCTGCAAAATACCTATCCTAGATTCTACAATTTATAAATTTATGTAAATTTAATGTTTTATAAGACATCTTGGCCTATTCGTTCAACTCATGCGAAAATTTGACATCTTATAAAATTTGTATAATATATTATTTCAGTATTATTAAACTCATAATACGCCAACAGTCGCCATTTTTAGGTTCCATCATACAGGGGAATTCCAATATCCTTTTGATAATTTATTCTATATTTACATTTAATTCCGTTAATAGTTACGGTTTTGTGTTAAATATTCAACAAAAACATCTATCTGTTCAACGATATGAGAACTCATGAACTTATTACCGTGATAGTGGGCTAAAATTAGCAAAAAAGTACCTTTATATTGGGGCACTCGTAGAACCGCTGTATACAAGAAAAAGTAGAATGTAGAATATTATAAACATTATTATTGTACGTGAGCCAAAATTACGAAATCGTGACTGCTTTGCTATAAAATGCAAAAAACCGCGAACGTGATTGTTAGGTTATGTTTTAGGGGTACCAGGCTCTAATAAAATTTTCGGACGCCATAAAATATCGAAACCCAACAGTTTCCGCATCGGATTCCAAAAGTGCTACTGTATTGAATTTAGTTCCCCTTATTTTTCGTCTAATTTCACTGAACGATATTGAAAATTTGAAAATAGATATAAAATTTGAATATTTTATATCAATTTTAGTATAAATTATTTTTATTTTTAGGTTACTACGAAATTTTCGGCTATTTCGGCTCACCCTGTATATCTACTCCGCAGAAATGTCACCACTCCAGACATCAATGAGGACAATTCGCAACCAGAAGACAGCTGGACAATGTTTGAAGGTAAAAGAAATTTTGTTCCTACATTTGTACAACTCTTTTCAAGTCAAAATACATGAATTCAAAAAGCTAATTGACCCTAATTCAATTAATCACTCCCTTAACAGCTTAATCTACCATACAAAATCAGACTCGAGCTTTAGTGTAAAATTAGAGAGAGAGAGCTGAAAAGTCAATGTGAGGCAAAGAAAATGGTATGTGCACACGCAATCTTGCGATAACAACCATAAAGTCGCCAAAATTCCCACATAGCGAACGGTAAACGTTGCATGTTTCAAAGTCAACGACTTCTGGGTAAAGCTATTCACTCACCCCTAAAAAAAAGAGATGCTATCTAATGGCGTACTGTTATATTTAGGCAATCTTTGGTATCTTAGAATAAATTACTATAAAGTGTAACTTGCTGGATTTTCGTGATAAGAAAGAAGTGATTCTTAATGTTGACAAGACAATATTTTAGAAAGCATAATTACGTTAATAAGTATGTAATACGGTTTCTGTTTTATTTTGTCTTATTTTTTTATTTCATGTTTTGTTTTATGTCTAACCATAAGAAATAATTACAATAATGCTTATTACCTGATGTACAAGATATATGACAACCATTTATTTTCTGTTAATTAATTTGGGACATTTAAGATTGAAATGATGTCATACCTACTGCATGAAACAATGATTAATATAGCTTCATAGTCCTGTCATTGGAGATTTTTGATATACGTTGTATACGGAAGATTAATAGAATCGGTCGGTTCAAAAACAAAATTTTGTCGGTGCACTATCTTGAAAAGTATAGCAGTTAGCTGTTTTGTGCCAACAGACAAAATATAAAGTAGTTCACAGAGAATTAAATGTATTACAAATTTTATTTATATTTACATTAAAAGCAGCGCTATGATTAAAACAATCATCATGGACATGTACTGTTTTTGAACTCAACGGTAAAACAGCGTTCAGTTTTAACAATATTTGTTTATCTAAAGCATTTAAATAATCTTTTTATTACGATGTATAGGGTTTTTGGGGTTTTGATTCCAAACCCGTTGTCATATTTTATTAAATTCAAAATGGCGGATTCTTTATGGCGACTAATAAATTTAGAAAGATATAGAGAAAAGATATAAAGATATTTGAAGATCCAAATCCAAATCGAATGTCCAATTTTCAAAATTCAAAATGGCGAATCAATATGCCGACTGGAAATGTAAAAAATCTTGGATTGGCATGAAATATTGGATTTGATGTTGTCAGATTTTCAAAATTAATTCAAAATGACGAATGACGTGTACATTAGGGTGGTTCAAAAATGCATTGCAAAAATTCTTGTGATGATAGAAAGCGACGATCCCCCAAATCGTTTCCAAATCAAAAAAAAGTGGACACGTATTTTTTTTTCGAAATTTTGATTCTTAATGGTGCCTGTCAAGGCCTCAAATTTATATAAGAAAATGCATGGGAAAAAGACATTTTTTGCTATTTTTCGAATAATTGTTCGGGGTTTCGGAAAACGTTAGATTAAAGTTATAGGACTTGTAGAGGACTTTCCAATGAAGAATTTGTGGTATTATACATATGGCTTTGACGCCCCCAACCCACCCCCACAGTGCCCTGAAAACTACCATTAAATGAAAAGTGTACATTCTTCAGAAAATTTATCCTTCTAATCACTTCATTCTCTTTTTTCTCATAGAAATCATTACTATAAGTCTAGTTGAATGTTTATAAACATTTGTCAGGTAATTTCCATTAGTTTAAACAAATTCCATTTGTTTAAATTATTTGCTTTTCTCGAAACTCCGTCGGACATCTGTTTTCTGAGTTCGAAATGGCAGTTTATTATCTTAGAGTGACATTATTCATTAAACAAATTCTGCCTATTGTTTAAACAATCAATTATTATTAAGTTTCAACTGTTGTTCTAATTATGGTAGAATTCAGCTTTTTTGTGAAATTAACTTATAAATTTCATTTTCGAGGTATCTTGCCTATGTTATTAGCTAATAAAGCCATATTTGTTTAAACAATTTTTTTGCAATTCTCTTAACATTCATTTTTTTAGATCGGTCTGGTCGACTGTTATTGTCAAGTGACATCATTTATATTTTGGGATAATTTCCACTGTTTAAATAATAAAATATTATTCAAATGCATAATGGTGATATTAATATCAAATAGGTACATTAATGGTGAAATTTATAAGTTCATTTCTCAAAAAAGCTGAATTTTCTAAAATAATTAGAAAAAATCTGATGTGGCCAGGCACATGACTTTATCATATATCATATATAAATACCCAGTATTTTTTATTTTTTTTTTTAAATTCTAAGATTAATTTTAAGAGTTTTTTTGTAGGAATCATTTTAGTATAAAATCCATCATCTATGAGCAATAAATCGATCATTAACGGATAAAAAATAAAAAAAGTCATGAAAACATAACTAAACTATGAAATAGAGTTAAATTAAACACTCAAGCTGCCAAATTAAAAGAAATGTGGGCAAATATTGCTAATATGAAGGCCAGGAGTTTGATTAATTGCTTATAACTAAAAAAGATAGTATTGTATTAAAAAATATGATATCTACTCTATAGTAGATATCATATTTTTTAATACAAATTATCGTCGAATTAAAAAATGTATAAATATAGAGGGCGTATCAGAAAAAGGAAAGGTTGCCAAATTTTAAGATAAACGTTTGTTGAAACAAAAAAAAATTGTTTGATAAATTTTTTTATTCCTTTTTTAGTTGGAGAATAATTTAGGTATTTCGATAATTTTGTTTATTTTTGATTAATTGTTCATAATTCAAAAATGATGAAAATAATCATACAAAAGTTTATTAGAATTAATCTTAGAATAAAATGTAAAATAATACAGGATGTTCTATTTGAAAAAGGAAACGTTCGCAAATATCCAGATTAAAATAAACATCCTGTATATTAAAAATATATTTCAACGATAGAATGTCTAAAGCAAAACAACTTTTACGTGAAACATTTTTTGAAATTGTTAATGGTTGGAGAATTATTTAATAAAAAATTTTCGGTTATTTTTAGAGTTATGATTTTTTTACGATTTATAGTGAAAATATGGCTATTTCAATAAATTCAAAAAATCAGCATTTCTCTTTGAGGCAGTTTCATGTATTGTTATGGCCTGTATACTGTTTATTGATGCATAATAAACAATCGTAGAAAGTTTCATTAAATTCTTCGGTTATTTTTAGAGTTATGATTTTTTTACGATTTATAGTGAAAATATGGCTATTTCAATAAATTCAAAAAATCAGCATTTCTCTTTGAGGCAGTTTCATGTATTGTTATGGCCTGTATACTGTTTATTTATGCATAATAAACAATCGCAGAAAGTTTCATAAAAATTCTTCGGTTATTTTTAGAGTTATGATTTTTTTACGATTTATAGTGAAAATATGGCTGTTTCAATAAATTCAAAAAATCAGCATTTCTGTTTGAGGCAGTTTCATGTATTGTTATGGCCTGTATACTGTTTATTGATGCATAATAAACAATCGCAGAAAGTTTCATAAAAATTCTTCGGGTATTTTTAGAGTTATGATTTTTTTACGATTTATAGTGAAAATATGGCTGTTTCAATAAATTCAAAAAATCAGCATTTCTCTTTGAGGCAGTTTCATGTATTGTTATGGCCTGTATACTGTTTATTGATGCATAATAAACAATCGCAGAAAGTTTCATAAAAATTCTTCAGTTATTTTTAGAGTTATGATTTTTTTACGATTTACAGTGAAAATATGGCTGTTTCAATAAATTCAAAAAATCAGCATTTCTCTTTGAGGCAGTTTCATGAATTGTTATGGCCTGTATACTGTTTATTGATGCATAATAAACAATCGCAGAAAGTTTCATAAAAATTCTTCGGTTATTTTTAGAGTTATGATTTTTTTACGATTTATAGTGAAAATATGGCTGTTTCAATAAATTCAAAAAATCAGCATTTCTCTTTGAGGCAGTTTCATGTATTGTTATGGCCTGTATACTGTTTATTGATGCATAATGAACAATCGCAGAAAGTTTCATAAAAATTCTTCGGTTATTTTTAGAGTTATGATTTTTTTACGATTTATAGTGAAAATATGGCTGTTTCAATAAATTCAAAAAATCAGCATTTCTCTTTGAGGCAGTTTCATGTATTGTTATGGCCTGTATACTGTTTATTGATGCATAATAAACAATCGCAGAAAGTTTCATAAAAATTCTTCGGTTATTTTTAGAGTTATGATTTTTTTACGATTTATAGTGAAAATATGGCTGTTTCAATAAATTCAAAAAATCAGCATTTCTCTTTGAGGCAGTTTCATGTATTGTTATGGCCTGTATACTGTTTATTGATGCATAATAAACAATCGCAGAAAGTTTCATAAAAATTCTTCGGTTATTTTTAGAGTTATGATTTTTTTACGATTTATAGTGAAAATATGGCTGTTTCAATAAATTCAAAAAATCAGCATTTCTCTTTGAGGCAGTTTCATGTACTGTTATGGCCTGTATACTGTTTATTGATGCATAATAAACAATCGCAGAAAGTTTCATAAAAATTCTTCGGTTATTTTTAGAGTTATGATTTTTTTACGATTTATAGTGAAAATATGGCTGTTTCAATAAATTCAAAAAATCAGCATTTCTCTTTGAGGCAGTTATGATGGATTGTTATGGCCTGTATACTGTTTATTGATGCATAATAAACAATCGCAGAAAGTTTCATAAAAATTCTTCGGTTATTTTTAGACTTATGATTTTTTTACGATTTATAGTGAAAATATGGCTGTTTCAATAAATTCAAAAAATCAGCATTTCTCTTTGAGGCAGTTTCATGTATTGTTATGGCCTGTATACTGTTTATTGATGCATAATAAACAATCGCAGAAAGTTTCATAAAAATTCTTCGGTTATTTTTAGAGTTATGATTTTTTTACGATTTATAGTGAAAATATGGCTGTTTCAATAAATTCAAAAAATCAGCATTTCTCTTTGAGGCAGTTTCATGTATTGTTATGGCCTGTATACTGTTTATTGATGCATAATAAACAATCGCAGAAAGTTTCATAAAAATTCTTCGGTTATTTTTAGAGTTATGATTTTTTTACGATTTATAGTGAAAATATGGCTGTTTCAATAAATTCAAAAAATCAGCATTTCTCTTTGAGGCAGTTTCATGTATTGTTATGGCCTGTATACTGTTTATTGATGCATAATAAACAATCGCAGAAAGTTTCATAAAAATTCTTCGGTTATTTTTAGAGTTATGATTTTTTTACGATTTATAGTGAAAATATGGCTGTTTCAATAAATTCAAAAAATCAGCATTTCTCTTTGAGGCAGTTATGATGGATTGTTATGGCCTGTATACTGTTTATTGATGCATAATAAACAATCGCAGAAAGTTTCATAAAAATTCTTCGGTTATTTTTAGAGTTATGATTTTTTTACGATTTATAGTGAAAATATGGCTGTTTCAATAAATTCAAAAAATCAGCATTTCTCTTTGAGGCAGTTTCATGTATTGTTATGGCCTGTATACTGTTTATTGATGCATAATAAACAATCGTAGAAAGTTTCATAAAAATTCTTCGGTTATTTTTAGAGTTATGATTTTTTTACGATTTATAGAGAAAATATGGCTGTTTCAATAAATTCAAAAACTCAGCATTTCTCTTTGAGGCAGTTTCATGTATTGTTATGGCCTGTATACTGTTTATTGATGCATAATAAACAATCGTAGCAAGCTTCATAAAAATTCTTCGGTTATTTTTAGAGTTATGATTTTGTTACGATTTATAGTGAAAATATGGCTGTTTCAATAAATTCAAAAAATCAGCATTTCTCTTTGAGGCAGTTTCATGTATTGTTATTGCCTGTATACTGTTTATTGATGCATAATAAACAATCGTAGAAAGTTTCATAAAAATTCTTCGGTTATTTTTAGAGTTATGATTTTTTTACGATTTATGGTGAAAATATGGCTTTCAATAAATTAAAAAAATCAGCATTTCTCTTTGAGGCAGTTTCATGTATTGTTATGGCCTGTATACTGTTTATTGATGCATAATAAACAATCGTAGAAAGTTTCATGAAAATTCTTCCGTTATTTTTAGAGTTATGATTTTTTTACGATTTAGAGGGAAAATATGGCTGTTTCAATAAATTCAAAAAATCATCATTTCTCTTTGAGGCAGTTTCATGTATTGTTATGGCCTGTATACTGTTTATTGATGCATAATAAATAATCATAGCAAGCTTCATAAAAATTCTTCGGTTATTTTTAGAGTTATGATTTTTTTACGATTTATAGTGAAAATATGGCTGTTTCAATAAATTCAAAAAATCAGCATTTCTCTTTGAGGCAGTTTCATGTATTGTTATTGCCTGTATACTGTTTATTGATGCATAATAAACAATCGTAGCAAGCTTCATAAAAATTCTTCGGTTATTTTTAGAGTTATGATTTTTTTACGATTTATAGTGAAAAATGGCTGTTTCAATAAATTCAAAAGATCAGCATTTCTCTTTGAGGCAGTGTCATGTATTGTTATGGCCTGTATACTGTTTATTGATGCATAATAAACAATCATAGCAAGCTTCATAAAAATTCTTCGGTTATTTTTAGAGTTATGATTTTTTTACGATTTATAGTGAAAATATGGCTGTTTCAATAAATTCAAAAGATCAGCATTTCTCTTTGAGGCAGTTTCAGGTATTGTTATGGCCTGTATACTGTTTATTGATGCATAATAAACAATCGTAGAAAGTTTCATAAAAATTCTTCGGTTATTTTTAGTTATGATTTTTTACGATTTATAGTGAAAATATGGCTGTTTCAGGTTTAGGTAATTTCGTCTAATAACCCTGTATATGGCGATATGATAGAGTATAATGTTATTGAGGTTGATGATTATATACATGAGAGTATTAATGTTCCTCTTCTATACGGTGGTAGTCGGTCCGGAAGTCACGTGGTAGTAAAATTCAACATTTTCGCCAGTTGCATACATGAGCACTTTTTTAATATTATCTATCTTTTTCGTTAATTAAAAATTTTCCTGTTAACTATGATTCTAAATATTTTAATATGTTACTACGTGAATCATAAGCTATCGATTGGTTTCATCGACTGTTAAATCAGACATCGATAAAGAAAAACTGTTAAATATTAAAGGCGACAGCAACCAAAAATAGTCTGATGACCTTTTTCGTCGAAATTCACTAACTGATAATTCTAAATTAGGTCGATATTTTTGGAAACGCTAATCCGCGACGATAATATTGAATTACTTTATATCCGTATATCTACGGCTGTCCTATAATTAAAGCTAATCGATCCCCAATAAATGTGTATTAGCGAAGCTGGTTACGGATTAATTATAACAAAAGGTCTAACAAGATACCCAAATAAAAATTGTCATCAGACATCAGTACAATTAGCAACAATAATTATTCGTAAGACGTAAAGAAGCTGACCATAAAATAATATGTGGAGTGTCCGACATGAACGTTGAAGTAGCCTCTTCAAAACTGTGTACCTAGTTATCTTGTCAGTGACGTTAGTTTATAAATAGATATGATTAAAGTACATACGCAGCGTATCGTATGAAGAAAAAAGATAATCATTGTTGATATAGTGAAATTGTACCTATTTGAATAAGATATAGAAGAATGTGGCTATCTACGCTACTGACCGAAATGATTAAACCTGCTATCTTCGTTTGTACTAGAGTTATAATAAACAATAAATAGATTTTGAAAATTTTGATAGCACTTGATCTCTTGATACTTTGTTAAGGGCCAAAATTCCCGATTTTCATAATAAACCAGGTGTAGTTTAATTAAAAAAAAAGATAAATAATAATGACTATGTAGACATGATTGTCAGAATATGTCATATTTGTTTGATATATTTTTTTTAGTATAAGTCAAAATAATTTACGTAACATAAGCCTCCCAGACGTAGTTAACCATTTTGATTTCCAAAATATACCGAAAGTAGTGATAACTGCATGGGGGTGGAATTTATAACCAGAACCTAGGTCGTGTGTGGTATCATTGGATAGATAATTTAATAAGAAGTAACATTTGGTTAAAAAAATTGTTTGTAAATCATACGAAGGAATCCATAATCAGTTATGGCATTCGCATTAGCTGTAATCATGACTATTACAGGTGATACTTTTGTATATAATTAGTAGAGAAAGCAAGTGATGTTATATCGGTAGTCAATGATTTAGGGCATCTGATGGCGGCGATAGTCAGCCCTTTAAGTCAGTTTTGGATAGTGAACTCTCCAAAAAATAAGTTTTCTGATAATCCGATATCGTATGGTTTATTTCGTAAACTTCTATTTCTCCTATAGGTACTCACAGATTCGGTATTAATATACCCACTACTATAGGTTTCAGAATTTTAAGACTAAAATTTGTATCTAAACCACACTCAAAATCCACCCCATAAGTACTAGATTTTGTTTACTATTTGCTGATATTATTATCATACAATATTTCAGAAACTTCACGTCAAACATATGTTTCAACCCAGTTAACACGTCTCCTATCTGGTGTTTTCACAATTTTTCCACCTATCTAACGACCATTTTAAGTTCATATACAAAACAAATAATTTTAATCAATTGTTTCAGATATTAGCTTCTTGTTTTTAGCGTAAAATCATTATTTGTAAGAGAAGTTGGGAAATCCCATTTAACAAAAATCTGATGTGGCCAGGCACATGACTTTATCATAGATACTATATATAAAATTAATGGTTTAGCTGCATGAGATTCCATTAACCATTAACACAAATATATTAATTAAAGAAATTGTAGTTATAAATTTCAATTTGGGTAAATCTTTACGATTTACCCGTCAGTGAGTGAATAGCTTGGCGGGTAAATTTTTAAAAACAAACGACGATAAAACGATAAAAATGCTTTACAAAAATATTTAAAGGAACGTACAACGTTTTGATCTAAAAATTATTGAGTAAAACTCGAACACACACACAGCACGCACACGCAGCTACCGCCACCACCTTCGCCGTCTCCTTCGTTGATCGGGCTCAACGTCATCTTCATCGCTGACGTCCCTCTTAGCATCTAGTTGCAGAGGTCCTGCATCCGCATCGCCTTCGTGCTCGTCCCCAGGTTGGTCAGGTGGTTCCGGCACTGCAACCTCTTGCGGGACATTTTGATATTATTGACAGTAGGTATTGTCAAAACATCACCGTTTGACACTACCTACTGTCATTAGAATTAAAATCCTGGCTACCTAGTCTTAACGCCGCCACGACCGATCTCAATTTGAATCTGCTCCTGCAGCCAAACTATTAATTTTACCAAAAAATTTCATGGACTTAAATTATACAAAATTTCCTCTACTTTAATTTATTATTTAACTGTTTTGACGAAATTGCAGAAATGGCGGCTCATTTGCAAAATCCTTGGAACATGCTTGGAGGAAACATCCAGTTCCTATGGACCCTTTTGAGCCAAAAGCTTTTCAGCTCTAAGTTTGGTCATGAAACTTCTAAACTTCTTACCTTCAGTAGTTTCTTCGGAATCGTCGCCACAAAAATCGGATACACACACACACACACACACACACACACACACACACACACACACACACACACACACACACACACACACACACACACACACACACACACACACACACACACACACACACACACAGAATTTTTTTTGTACCTTGGTCAGAAATGTTCAGGGGACTCAAAAGGACATATTTCCGCTAAAATCTCAAAATTTTTTTTTCGGCGCGATTATAATACTTTATCATACTATTAGTGCAGGCAAATTAACTGATTATAAGCCAAAACCGGTATTAATTGTAGACAGGAGTTTTATCATTGGAAATGGTAAAGGGGCTCATAGTGAACGTAAAAAAAATAAATGCAGGTCATGGGGTGGTATAGTGTTTATTTGGGAGGGTTGAAAGCGGGTGCAAAGCATATTATTGCGTTTTACGGCGAAACTTGACGTTTTATTCAAAAACGGCCTATACTAAGTTGTAGATCATAAAAAAATCTACCTCATTCATATTGGTCACTTTTTACTATGACCTCAGAATTTCCGAGAAAAATGCGAATGCCAATGTCAAAGCGAATTTTCTGTTTTTTATTTTTCGCTGACGGAACAATGATTCAATTTTAATCAAACTTTGTGAAAGCGTGCCCTTTTATACCTTCAATAAGCACACATTTTTTTATTATACAAAAAACAAGAAGTTTTTGAGATATTTAGTTTTTTCCGTCAAAATCAGACTTTTTTTAAAAATAAATTCTGTGGTGAAAAATCATCGTACAGTTCTTCTGGGTCTCATTTTTGTTGTTTTTACATGTACTTATTGACACAATAATAAAAATAATAGTCCCTATTTAACAACATGCTCAAAAATTTAAAAAACTCAAAAACGACTTTTGCAATAGTGAATTTTTCAGTTATTGTTCATTATTTGTTTAAATTTTTAAGAAAATTGCGATACTGGTTACGACATTCGATTGTACGGAAAAATATACAATGGAAACTGTCTCCCATTTCTACAGTAATGCTATAACCATTAAATTAGAATAAGAAATCTTCAGATAAGTAACCAAAATAGTCAGTTTTTGTCTTAGTATCCAATAGAAAAGTTGTAGGTCAAGAAAAAATATACAACTTTTGTAGAGGTTACTATATAACATAACCTCAGAACTTCCGAGAAAAATGCGAAAAATTCAATTTTTTTAGAATTTATAATTTTAATTTAGTTTTGACGAAACTTCTGAAAGTAAATTATTTATGTCTTAAAAGATCACAAACTGTTTATGAAAAAATCTTTAGTTAAAAATGTGATAACATTTAATGTGAAACAGTACTTTAATAATTGATAATAATAAATTACAAAAGTTAATATTGTAACAAGCCCCTAATACCAGTGCGCTCCATGACCAGCGAGGGCGTAGGAGCCCCCTTCCACTACGTGTCGACACACGACCTGGACCGAGCAGGATAAAAGACGGTACGCAACCCTGGCACATGAGTTCGCTCACCGGGCTGGAGGAAACTATTAACTTGGCGCACCTCGTAGGGCCTTGGTGACAACGTGGAATCCAGACGGAGAGACAGGCATCGTCAGTATACGACACGCTGCACCTACCGCGACTTGTATTTTCAAATATCTTTCTCCGAACTACCCCACCCCGTCAATATATATTTACAGATTTACAAATAAAAAATGAAAAGTATTTATTTATCATTTTCTATTTGATTTTTATAGATTGGCATAGTTATTTAACTATGCCAATCATTGCCTTATTCGCAATTTTTCTCGGGAGTTTTGAGGTTATGTTATATAGTAACCTCTACAAAATTTGTGGATTTTTTCTTGACGTACAACTTTTGTATTGGATACTTTTTGATTCTAAGCCAAAAACTGTTATTTTTCTTACTTATCTGAAGATTTCTTATTCTAATTTAATGGTTATAGCATTAGTGTAGAAATTAGAGCCAGTTTCCTTTGTATTTTTTCCGTACAATTTAATGTGCCGTAACAAGTATTGCAATTTTCTTATAAATTTAAGCAAATAATGAACAATTACTGAAAAATTCAGTGTTGCAAAGGTCGTTGTTGAGTTTTTTCAATGTTTGAGCATCTTGTTAAATAGTAACTATTGTTTTTATTATTGCATCAATAAGTACATGTAAAAGCAACAAAATTGAGTCCCAGAAGAACTCTGTACGACGATTTTTCACCACAGAATTTTGTTTTAAAAAAGGTCTGATTTTGACGGAAAAAACTAAATATCTCATGAACTTCTTGTTTTTTGTGTAATAAAAAAATGTATACTTATTTAAGGTATAGAAAGGCACGCTTTCACAAAATTTGATTAAAATTGAATTATTGTTGCGACAACAAAAAATTAAAAACAGAAAATTCGTTTTGGCATTGGCATTTTCATTTTTCTCGGAAATTTTGAGGTCATAGTAAAAAGTGACCCATATGAATGTTGTAGATTTTTTTATGATCTACAACTTAGTATAGGACGCTTTTGGATAAAACATCAAGTTTCGCCGGAAAACGCAATAATATACTTTGCACCCGCTTTCAACCCCCCCAAATAAACATTATACCACCCCATGACCTGCATTTATTTTTTCTACGTTCACTATGAGCCCCTTTACCATTTCCAATGATAAAACTCCTGTCTACAATTAATACCCACTCTCAACATAATTTGCCTGCACTATATGTACGATAAAGTAAGAAATAAGTAATAATTTAATATTCAACTTCCTTTTTGTGTTAACTCGTTCGCACGAGAGGATGGCATAAATAACCTTCGTTTGAGAGGCAATAGTTGGTATCTACCACAATATTAAGAAATATACAGGGTGTTCCATTTTAAAAATTTTAAACAAGTTGGTATCGTTTGCGGTTAACCCGGAACTATAATGGAATTGAAAATATATGCTTTATATGTGTGTTATATTCTTATCTACACATACAAAATTTCAGTTCTTCTTGATCCCTTTTTGTCTATTATGTATTATCTTTCTAAGGAATTGACAAAGTGATTTAGTTCATAGGAAACTTTTTACTTCCTGCATCCAGTGAGGATTTTCCGTGTTTTTTGGCGCGTGTAGAACATAAAAAGTTGCTTCATCACAATAGTATATTAGAGTACAAATGAAGAAACCACGTGTTTCATTTAAGCGATGATTGGAAGAGTTGAATGCGGATTATGTTGAATTTCCACTAAGAGCTCAATCTGCTCAAAAAATGCCTAACAAACCAAAATTTAAAAACCCAAATCATAATCCAAATCAAAACTAAAAGCAAAACTGTATTAAATCTCGGAGATAATGGCGATAAAGATTCTCAGAGAGGAAATGATCTCAAATGAAATTATTATAAACAAACTTAGAAGTGGAACGAGTAAAATAAATCACCAACGACCATGTGTTGAACTTCTATATCTCAAACTCACTCTCACTAGTCAAAACGTGCATATCCATATTAATCTTGGGGAAAAATACCGAAAAAACCCCAAGGTGGAAACTCGGGACCATTCTTATGTAACTTATTCAACATTTCATACTGTTTTAGACATTTAAAATTAATAATTTAAGATTAAAAAATAATCCAATTGATTATTTTGGGCCATGCTCTTTTTCTCATCACACATTAATAATATAACTCGGTCAGATCAAATCAACACAAACCAGGACAATACAAGGAATTAAACAAATACCTGCATAATACGGCAAAGACACAAAATCAATACCATTACTTCCTCTACAACTTCAATCGGATCTAAATTTTGCATCCCCCATTATCTCAAAGCACAAAAGACCACAGTAGACACCTATTCTATATACAAACACACCCACACAGGCACACAGAAATCGAACATTCAAAACAATACAAACTAACCTTCAGCTTATGATTCTCCCTTTGCAATTTCAAAATCTCCGAATCTTTCCCATGCAGGCACTTCTGCACCTGTTGCAATTCAGCTTTAACATCTCCCAGTTCCTTCTCCAGTTTACCAATAAAACTCCTCAGATTCTCACAGCAGTGGTCATTCGATTGCTGAGCCGAAGACTTCCTCCTTTGTGTTTCCAAACACATGATTTTCGAGGAACGTTTTATATGTGGGTAGACATCAGATTCACTTGAAGATATCTTCGAATTTCTTCTGGCTGAAGACACACCGTTACCCATTGGACCAAATATCCCGAAATCTTGTAGGAACTTATGCGCTGGATTGGAACTATCTAAGCTTCCGTAAGCTAAGGCTGTATATTTGTGGTAGTTTAAGTTCGCTTGCACTGATTTCTTAGTAAAGTCAGTGTTGTCTTGGTTAGAAAAACTAACACTTCGACTTCTGTCTTCACACTTTTCAATGGGATACGGAATATCCGGGTGTTTCAAGCACTCCTTTTGCTTATTCTTGTCCTCTCTAACGTCAGGATTTGATAGTCTCTTCTTTTCTTCTGGTGGTCGTCTGGTTGGTTGTGAGAATGTCTGTAGGATGTTACATTGGTCATTGTTGCAGCCGCATTTGGCGAATAGGCTGCCGCAGGTGTGGGATTTTTGAAAGGAGACGCGCGATTTTGTGGGGTTGTTGTCGACGGCGGCGACGCGCTGCGGCTCTGCGTCGTACTTCGGTGCGCATTCGTCGAGGGAGTCTCGTTGTGCGTGCCTGAGGATTGCTGATAACTCCGTTACCGACGCTGGGTAGGTCTTCATGTGGGGTTGGTGGTCCATGAATGTGGTGGTGGACATCGGGTGAGCGTACGGGAGATTGCTGACTTCTGAGTGGGACATTTTTGGTTGGTTGGGTTACCTGGAATGACAAAAAAAATGATAAGGTTTAAAGGAAGACTTTTCTGTTAGCAGGCAATTGATTTTCTTTTTGTGTACAGTTGAAGGTAAACAATATAAGATCAATATGGTTATTTTAGGGTTGTTCGAATATTAATAATGTACAGTGATCTTGTCCATGTATTATTTTAAGTTGTAACTCTATTCTTGAATTGTGAACATTAATTCAGAAAAGAAAACGAGTTACTTGTGTCACTTTTCTGGATACTTAAAAAATTGGATGTCAACACAATGGCGCAGTATTTAGAATTGTGTCATTTTTGCTGACGAAGTTGTATGTGTGTTTTAGTTGTTGATATCATTTCGAATAAAAATCATTGTCACTTAATATCAAGCGAATGTATTGCAATAAATCATGAAGACAAGGTGATAAACCATTGGAATGCAAATTTTTCAGAAAACTTTGTTCTTCATAAAAACTTCTGGATTGGCTTAAACCTAAAATGCAATAATTTGAATGTAATTATTTGCTTCCATGTACTGGGTTTTACCAAAATTTTAAACAACTCTTAAGAGTGTACCTTTTTGTTCAAAGCTATACAAAAATGTTATTTAAAAAAAGTGGTTAGAAATATTAGAGGTCTTTAAATACGAAATTATAATCCTCATCTCCATTGCATATACCGACTGTTGCCAAAAAGATGAATATGCCATGAGAGTAAAGTACTTACAGCTACAAAGCTGTGCACAAAAAATATTTGAAAAAAGTATTTCAAAATATATTAGAAAGTATTAAATACGAAATTATAATCACCTTCGACGTTCCATGTACCGGGTGTTCATGCAACGACGAAGGGGAATTATAATTTCGTATTTAATGCGGTCTGATATTATATATATATATTATACAGGGTTAGCCAAAATTACCGGAACACCCAAATAATTCTACAACGGTAAAAAAATTAAAAAAAAAATCAAACAAAAGTTTTTAGACTTTAAACAATCCATCGTTCAAATATATTTTGAATATACAGGGTGTTCATTTTATTATAGAAATCGCGTAAATTTTCTTTTTTCGAATGGAACACCCTGTATCTTTTTACATTTTATAATTTTAGGACAAATTCTGGACATTGTTTATTAAAATAATTTTTTTATAAAATGCATCATTTTTGAGTTTTAAGCAATTAATTTAAATTTGTCAAAATTACCGGAACACCCAAATAATTCGCCATCGGTAAAAGAATTTCAAAAAACATTCAAACAAAAGTTTTTGACATTAAACAAGCTATCATTAAAATATATTTTTAATATACAGGCTGTTCATTTTTTATGCAAATTTGGTTAACTTTTTTTTTCAAAAGGAATACCCTGTATATTTTTACATTTTATAATTCTAAGACTAATTCTAATAATTTTTTATTGGAATAATTTGTTTATAAATTTCATAATTTTTTAGTTATAAGCAATTAGTCAAAAGTCCTGAACTTCAAATTAAGAATTGATTTGAAGGATGCAATGTGGGATAGCTTACCACATTAAAACTATTGTCCTTTCAGTGATTTCTTCCGGTTTTATTGGAATATTGAGCATAAAATGAAGTAATACCTCATCTCCTAGTTATATTCAACGAAGATCTGAATAATATTTGGTTTCAACAAGATGGTGCACCGCCGCATTACGGTGTCCAAGTTCGGAATTATTTAAATTCAATTTTCCCGCAGAGGTGGATTGGAAGGAGAGGATCCATTGAATGGCCACCTAGGTCGCCGGATTTACAAATACTGGATTTTTCTATTTGGGGCCACCTAAAGTCCAAGGTTTACACCAATAGGCTGCAAAATATTGATGCGTTGAAGCAGAGGATAGTGGACGAAGTTCAGAGTATTACTGTCGATCATTTAGACAACTGTTTACGGGAATTTGTTGATAGGTTGGGCATTGTCAAGCCGCTCAGGGATGGCAGTTATTATTATTATTATTTTTTCTTCACATTGTTATTATTTATCCGTTCGGCTAAAACAAATGTTTTGGAGTTTTGATTAATTGCTGATAATTAAAAAATGAATCAATTTATAAAAACCTACTTGAAAAGAAATTCTTAGAATTAAAAAATAAAAATGTACAGGACGTTTAATGAGAAAAAGGAAAAGTTTTCCATACTTCGATAATAAAATAAACACCCTGTATATTAAGAATATATTTAAACGATAGCTTGTTTAAAGTAAAAAACTTTTGTTTGAATGTTTTTTGAAATTTTTTTACCGATGAAGAATTATTTGGGTGTTGCGGTAATTTTGACTAATTTTAATTAATTGCTTAAAACGCAAAAATGATGCATTTTATAAAAAAATTATTTTAGTAAACAATGTCCAGAATTAGTCCTAAAATTATAAAATGTAAAAAGATACAGGGCGTTCCATCAAGATTTACGCGATTTCTATAATAAAATGAACACCCTGTATATTCAAATTATATTTGAACGATGGATTGTTTAAAGTCTAAAAGCTTTTGTTAGAATTTTTTTTTTGAAATTTTTTACCGTTGTGTGTTCCGGTAATTTTGGCTAACCCTGTATAATACACTTTTTTCAAGTAACATTTTTGTACAGTTTTGTTTTAAAACAAAGGTACTTACTTTTAGTGTTCTTCATATTGGTAACACCCGGTATATGCAAGTAGATAATTACATTCTAATTATTGCCTTTTAGGTTTAAGACAATCCAGAAGCTTTTATGAAGAGTAAAATTTTCTGAAAAATTAATAAAAATGTTTCCCATTTGTGTCCAAGTTAGTACCGGATACAGTATATACAAGGTGTCCCACTTTTTTATCCGCAAAACTTGTTTCCAGATAGTAAATGTCATACTGGGTAAGAAGTTTCATATAGAATTATTTGTTTTCTTTATTCTTTAAAAAAACTGCAGCACTTTTGAAACATTAACATAACTATACTGGAAAAGGCTGTAACTTCTTTAGGAATATAAAAAACACAATAAGCCGACATGAAGCTTTTCATTCAGAATAAAATGTACTGGTAGAAAGAAGTCTTAAAAAGTTTCATATGATTTTTTTGTTTTATTGTTATTTTATTCAATTTATTTTTATTATTTTGATTGTTTTACCTAATTGTATTCACATTTATTGGTATAAGTACTGATTGTATTATTTCTTCGTTTTCGCTGTGTTTGATATGTATTTATATTTTAGTTTTCTTTATTTCTCGTTTTTGTTAATATTTCAAACGGCTGTAACTTTTTACGGATTTGAAAAACAATAAGGTCCATATGACAAGTTTTACTCAGAATGATATTAACTAAATAATTTATTAGATGAATTCATTGATAAGTTCGAACCTAGACACATGACACAAAATATTCGATTTGTACATGCTATCTATAAGCTATAAATGCACCAATCAAAAATAAATATTATTTTCATTGATCTGGGGACAGCGTATAGCTTTTTCAAAATATAATTGAATATAATATAATTATTATCCTATTATTATAGTATTATTATTATACTACTATGAATATTAAATTACTAAATTTATAAATCAGTAAGAAAAAATGGGGTTGCCATTTAAAGAAAGTGAACTTTTTACAGAAGCGAGTATTTTAATAATTAATAATCGACGTATTCGAGGATTTTTTAAAATAACAAACCGTCTACATATTATTTTGAGAACAGATTTCAGTACAAAAAGCACCAGAATTTTAATTACAAAATTTTTAAGTTTTTATTATTATTATAATAAAAGACTGTAAATCACACCTTTAAATAAAAATTCGTTTCGTATGTTCGCATTTGAATCATATTACGGGTGAAATTTTGCTGCCGTTATTTTCCAGTGCTTTTATAGAGGGATAATTTTATTATTGTTATTTCTGAGAAATGATTATCAGAAAATGCATATTAACAAAGATATTTATTAGGCACATGCAAACTCTTTGTGTACATTTATATCGAATTATATCAACATTTATATCAATAAACCAAAAAATAATTGATAAATACGTTTGTTTTAAGTAAACATGAGAACGATTGATATGTAACAAGATTCTTTTTTTAATATTTGAGACTGCCTGAGATTTATCTTTAAAAATATTATAAATACATCGTCTGTAGTATGCGAGATTAGGTACACCTTGCATTTTTAACAGATGTCGATCTTAATCATGACAAATCATATGTTTTGACGTCATTCAGACCTCTTAAATAATAGATGTTATATGCTATTGGAAAGTATTTTAAACATTTCGAAAAATATTTCATCCAAAATACTGTAAATGAAGTAAAAGTATCCAATTTTTAAAGGGCCTATTCACAATGAGATTTTCTCATTTTCTCATAATAATATATATATTCATTGTTTGCAATAATATAGTATAAATAATACAATATAATTTCAAAATGTACTTACTACTTTTTAGAAAAAGAAACAATGAACATAAAAATTAGTTATAATCTCATCTTGCAATAAGTTTGGTATACCAACTAAAAACACTACTAAATCGATCAAAATTCTGGAATTATCTTGGAAATCACAGCACAATTGATGAGCACAAACTGTCAGTACGATGAGCACAGGCAAACAAGTACCATCAAATTAGGTTTGACTCCCCCTCCGATTTTGTTATCACACTCAATTCGATAAGATAAAAATAACTCGCAAAACATTCACACGTGATTTTGTTCAGATCTATTTTTAGTATTATAGTGATACTTACATTTGAGCACCTAGATATAGTTTATAAGAATAGGTTTATAAATATAAAATGCGAACACTGTAAGTAAGTAGCTTCCTCATCACTTGAGATATGCGAACATAAGTGGGGTATTTTTCCTTACACCTCTTCCAGGCTCTCGCGAGACATAGCGAGAGACCGCGAATCGGGAGAGTGTGGATGCCACACTCGCCCAAATTTGCTAACATTCGAATGCCAGAAGTCTCTACGGATGCAGATAATCGGATAAAAATCACGCGTTCGCCGAGCGACTCGCCTCAGTTGTGCACTCTCGTATCGATTCAAACTGGATTGTTGACGAGGCGCATAGCAGTTTTTGTGTGTACCCCAAGGTATTATTTACGATAGCGGTTTGATTTATGACATCAAGCACGTGCGGTGAAGGGGCTCTTCGAGCATCAATGCAACCCGAAACGTAGGCAACGAATGGAATAAATTATTTAGTATTGAAATAAAAAGACTTCAAAATATTGAACACGATAAATTTATATGTAAAATACAAATAGTTTACATTGATATTAAATTAAATATCCGATAGTATTTTTTTCTCTATTTGTGACGTCCCCATCACTATAATTTGTCATTCAAAATGCAAAATATACCAGATAATGATATTTATTTCTGTATTATTGAAGAAATGCAAATGCATATCAATAAATTAACCATCCGTATTATAAGACTACTAGTGAAAATTAATATTAATAGCAATATTAAATCAATAATTAATTAAAACTAAAGAATATATTATTTATCTCTTTCAAATAAATCTTATCAATTCCAAGTTATTCCAGTCTTATTTTTCTATGATGTCTGAATCTGTTGTATCGTTTTGTTACAGTTGTTTGATGTTACGACTGCGATCTACATAGGGCAATTACTAAGTTATTGATTGATGATATCGTTGTTATATACCAGTATACAGGGTTGGTCAAAATATCCGGAGCACCTAAATAATTGACCAACCGTAAACATCTTCAAAAAATCAAGCATAAGTAGTTTGATTTTAAACAAGCTATCATCTAAATATATTTTTAATATACACAGTGTTTATTTTATTATGGAAACTGGCAGGCAACCTTTCCGTTTTCTAATAGAATACATACATTTACATTTTATAATTAAGATTAATTCCATGAATTTTTTGTAAGAATTATTTTTTATACAATGCACCATTTTTTAGTTATAAGCAATTAATCCAAACTCAAACTTTTATTTTAACTAAACGGATAAAAAATAGGAGAACAACAAAATAGAAAAATAAAGTTAAATGTTAATTAAATGTTTAAACAGCAAATTAATATAAGTGTGTGTATGTATGTGGGAAATAAATCAGTTTCAAAGTTCAGCAGTTTTAATTAATTGTTGATAACTAAAAATGATGCATTTTATGAAAAATGGTTCCTACAAAAAATTCTTAGAAATAATCTTACAATTAAAAAATTTAAAAACATACAGTATTGTCCTATTTGAAAAACGAAATGTTACCAAATTTCGATAGCTAGTTTAAAACAAAAAAAAAATGTTTTTTTCTTTATTTTTTTTACGGTTGGAGAATTATTTAGTTGTAATTTTAACTAACTCTGTATATGCACTATAATATTTCATTTATAACGGAATACATTATACAAAATATTAATTATGCAATTATTTAATTTTGTTTTATCGACAATCGTATTACTATGTCTTGTATTAGCATATGGTATCTAATATAAATGATCAGAATAAGAAATCAATTGCATTTAAGAAACTTTTCAAATATTTATTATATTTTGTATTAAATTTTTATTTACGTTATTCAATTAATTATTAATTAATAATAACCGCAATTTCAATGACAGTATGCACACACACTATACGCTGAGGCAGCGGCTACTTCAGCGACGTCCATTCTAAGTCACCAGCAGATGAACAGAGAATGCACGAGCCGAGCACCGAGAATGTGGATGGCCTTCTTTGACCGCTATGTCTCAGCCAGCCTCGCCGATTTATTCGGGCTGAGTCAGGAGGTAGCATAAAACTACCGAACAGAAAAAATTGAAATAAAGTGTATCATACTCTTGAATCAACACAAAATCGACAATTTCAGAGTTATGCGTCAGTAGTTCTTACAATTAAATTATAACTTTTGAATTGGAAACCATTTTTACGTTGTATTGTGATACCTATTGTCAACAAAAAAGCAATCAATATCTAACCTACAATTCAGTTTTTCTTGGAGTGAATAAAAAGCGACCCTTGTACAAAAGAAACGTCACTTGTAAGTCATCTATTTGTGGACTTTAATTTAATATTTGCGAAGTTGATTTATAGGAATACAGAAAAAATGCGCACCTATTTTAAATATTTCTATTGTGTTCCAGGATTGTATAAAGCATGACAAACACAGTTGTTGAGTTTAGAGTGACGACGGAACCAAACAAAATCTACTTATTTAGTCAGTAAAATGGTCAATTAGTAAGTGCTATTTTTAGATGATTATTTGAAGAAATTCCACACCACGTTAGCCTACAACTCAAATCAAGTTCTATTTTTACACACTGGCCTGTAAAACCACATCCTTATTAGTATCAATTTTGCGCACATAAATTGTGTCTGATTGCGTTTATTTATAATAAACGGTCGTTTTTCAGAAGTGTTATGGAGCTTACTATGCATATCTTTTTCTGTTTGTGAAGGTTGGATTATTGGGAATATTTTATCAAAGAAAATAATTTAATTAAGGAGAAAACACTATTAAAAAAAAACCTTATTTATTTTGTCTAAAAAACATCATTTTACCAAACCACTTTTATATTTCAACTACAAGAAATTTGTTCGAAGTGGTTTATATGTATAATATGTGTTTGCTGCAATAATCTTTTACTTCTTTCAATTTATATCTAGTATGTCATACACCGAATGTTACTAGTTTTTGTGATATTTGCAATAGGGTATTTGACTATTATTGGAAAACCATCTTAGTGTGTTTATTCCTTCACTCTACATTGTAAATGCATTATTTTTCGTAATTATTTCCTCAATATTTCCGCCAAAACAATACTTTCTGTTGAGTGACGTCACCGGTTAGTAGATGTCAAATCGGCCCATATGGTCGGTCAGCGTCGGCATCGTCGCCGTTTGGTAATTGTGTTGTATGATGTGTTGTTTTCACAATTTCTCCATAAAAATGGGTTATAAATGGTGTATAAATCCACAATGCAGAGATACGTCAAGAAAAACTCCAGATAAACTATTTGTAGCTGTTCCGCAAGATTTGAAACTGCGAAGAAAGTGGTTGGCTCGTAGAAATCCAAATGAAATAAATAACGGCCAATACAAGTGTTTTTTGTTGTGAAGATTACTTCGACATAAGTTAAACTGACTAGAATAAGTTATCTATCGTATTTTCGAACCAGGTATTATCTGATCTGACAGCTTAAGGTTAGGGCTATCCTAACCTACAAAGTTATGCTTACATGACACTTTAGTGCTATTAAATTCAAACGGGAGAAGCATAAGAGCGCGTTTGGATAACCCGGTATTGTACGGTGAGAGTGACGCGCTGCATAATAGGCGGACTATCGTCATACGGCGTTTATCTGCATATAAGAGAGACAGCCGACCCAGGTTATCTGACCCCATACCCTACCCTGACAAACCGAACGCGCTCTAAGCGTACTGACGAATGACGTCACTGGAGACTGAGCCAATTACAGAGCGTTTTTAATCACGTGATAGGACGTGTATAAAATTCAATTTTAGTTTTTAATAGAAATAAAGCGTATTTTTTTTTGAAAAGTAATAACAAATAGTTTTCTTAAACTGTAATCTATTAGGATGACTATAATGCAAGCCATATTTTTAATACAGTCAAATACCCTATTGAACAAAAATTTAATTAAAGTGCTAACCTTAATATTGCTCTATATACAGGGTATTTTGTAGTTTGATATACAGTGTTTAAAGGGTGATAGAAGAGGTAATTTAGAATCTAATTAACCAGATTTATCCTTCTACAAAGGATTACAGTTATCAAC
The DNA here is from genome assembly GCA_963966075.1 of Aphodius sticticus. Classification (NCBI taxonomy): domain Eukaryota; kingdom Metazoa; phylum Arthropoda; class Insecta; order Coleoptera; family Scarabaeidae; genus Aphodius; species Aphodius sticticus. The sequence goes on from OZ014506.1 coordinate 108,429,615, forward strand.
ATATTAATATTTTTATGGTAAATTGTTTTTTTTTTGGTAATTTTTGCAATCGTATGGCAAACGAACACGAGGCCTACAAACTTCAAATTACTACTAAAGTGAACCCTAAATCCTCTTTCTTTTAAGTTAATTTAGTATTTTTTTGGTTACTTTGGATTGAAAACTGTTTAGTGAAAGTGTTGGACAGACGGATTTTCTTTGGTGTGAATTATGAGCTCACACAAAAACCAAATATGCAGTCGGATTATATTATACCAAATTTGAATTGTCTCTCCAGAAAACTAACCCATATTAAATCAATTACAAAGACAGTAAGTAGATAATCAGGCCAATTCTGTAAGGCAGTTGTTACGTAGCAAGTGGTTAAATTTCTTAGCAACGTTATTAGAATATAAAATGGTATTTATTCTGTAACATATCCAGTGGTTTAATAGTTTGCCATTAGTTGAGTGACGAACTGAGTGACTACGAACTACGTAGCAACCGATAGGGAGAGGGACGTGCTGCTCAACACTCTTCAAGTCTTTAACCTTAAAATAAAAACGAATTGTTTGGTTTATGGTATATGTATCGTAAATAAACAAATGGTAAACGAAATAGAAGATTTACATGAAAGGTGAATAATGTTGTTTTACTGTTAAATAATTACGATAAGTATTTTGATTTAATTTATATTTTTATTTTAGAGGTTACCTAACAATAAACTGCCAGAAGGAAGTTAGGGGATACTTCCTTTGGCTTTTATCTAGGATGCATATCTATACAAGTGAAAAAATAATGTTATAGTCAAATACAATTGTGTATTCGTCGACTATTAAAACAAGTTTGTTAAATTTATTAAATGTACAGTGGAAAGATTACCACAGTGAAATTAAATGATCATTGTTTTAGAATTAAATTAGCATCCAATAAACGAGAAAACCTTTAAAACTTTTAACCACAACTACTAGAATTTAACCAATTGTCGTATTAATTAATGAACCACTTCAATTGAAACTTGTGGTTATACATAGCCGAATAACCTAACCTCACATTTCAGAAATGCACTCTGACGGGAATTCTCAGTAATAATAAAATAATAAAATATAACAAGAGAGTGAGAATAAATTGAAAATAATTTGACAGATTGTTTGAAAACTTGTTGCCAAAACTCGAGCCCTGCGGGCTCTCGTGACTATTGCCAAATGGCAACAAGTTTGAACAAAATCTGTCAAATTATTTTCTAATTTATGGAACTCACGAGTTATATTTGACTAGATTATTTTTTGATTCACAAATTTTTACAATAAAACAGATCAATAAAACTATCATAAAATTATTGAAAAATTTAATTTAATTAATTATTACTTACAATATATGAAAATATCGTTGACACATTGTGAATATATTAAAAGAATTAACAATTTAAATTAGTACAATGAAAAACGCAATTATTAAAAATATTTCGAGACTCATTATTTATTGAGGATTTGGAATTGCTTGTTATATTAAGTGTTTCCTCCTGCGTATTTTCTCTAAGATTATTTATTATATTTGAATGATGTTCTTGGTTCAATTGTAAGTATGGTTTAATCGAACTTGCAGAATTATGACCAGTGACCTTGATTAGTTCTTGTTCTCCTACACCAGCTTTTGAAAGGTTACTTACTGCACTTGATCTGGCAGAATGGTTAGTTGTTTTTTTAGTAACTGTGTCTAGACCTACTTTTTCTGCGGATTCTTTCATCCATTTTGAAATGGAATTTATTCCCACAGGAACGTTTTTATACCAAAAACCATGAGTTTGCCAAGCCGGATTTGGAGTAAGAAACAAGCGTTCGGTTTTAATATTTTCTTCACGTTTACACATTAGTTTTTCAAAAAGACGAACAGGGCAAATATCTGGGTTATTTATGTTTGGAGTCAACCATTTACTATTAGCGCACCTTTGTGCTCCACCCTGTGCAGTTTTTGTAAAGATGGGATTGTATTCAATGCGGCCAGTATTTAATCTTTTTATGTCGGTTTCTTTTTTAAAATAATGAACTAAACATTGCGTAGCTTCTCCTCCCCTCCAAGCTAGTTCCTACGATGCAACGTGAAAAAACTTTCTTTGCAATCCACAAGGTGTATCTTCGTCCCAATAGTTAAAAATTTGCAACAATTCTGTATTAGAAAGAGCCACAGAACTTTGTTTGTGCTTTTCAGGATGTTTTTGTAAAATTTTTCTTTTTGCATCTCTTGCATTCCGAGCATTTCTGAATTCTATCATGGAAAGGATCAAAGGACCTGTTATACTTATTAAAGTAAAGTTCTTGAACTAATTTTGCCGTTTTATTCCACATTGTCTTTATTACTGCTTCTTTATAATCATTTCCGTCTTTTCTTTTCATGTTATAAGCCCAATCTTTTAAAATCAATGCCAGAGTAGCTGTTGTAGTAGATTGATCCAGAATATAATTTCTTTCTTTGGTGAAGGTCCATGGTCATTAGAAATGATTAATGATGATAGTCGAAGTAGGCCATGCCCATTTTAAAAAATTTTGCCGCTATACACAAACTTGAACTGGTATTCCATTAAAATAGAGCGGCAACCACAAATCTTCACATTTGACGTTGCTCGTCAAGTGATGTTTTAGCGTTTTCTGTGCATAAATGAACAAAAAGAAAAAACCATTTAAATATGTCAGCATCCAGCTATGGTTTTAGTTATTATTTGACCAAATTTTTAGGAGAAATGTATTATTGGAGAAATATTTTTTATCAGTTTCACTACACTAGCGTCTTTTATAGCCTAACCGATAATTCGGCCATTTTTTGTATTTCAACTTCAACTTTTGTGATCCATTTTGTTCAATCCTATTCTATTTTCGACTTATATAGCCTTATTGCCTGGATTATATCATTAAAAAAAATTTATTTTTAGAAATAAGTTCTTGTCACTCGATTTATTGACATACAAATATATACGCTTATTATTTTGTAAACATACCTTATGGCATTAATTCGCAATATCTCTGTAACACCTATCACATCTATCTCGAATTCTGATGCAATCAATTTGGCGTATTGTCGTACAAAAACGTGCGTCACAAACGTTGCAAAATGTCCGAAATCCGTATATTGCTCTCTATATTTTCAGAACATGTGTAAGTAAACCTTAATGTAATGTCCGCAAACATTCGCAATATTTACCGACGCGTATGCCTCGCTAAATCCGTTATTCGACGCATTTGACAATGGAGATTCGGCAATATTAACATTTCTGGACGATAGATCGGTATAGAAATTGACGCTGTGAACTTTGCATTAGAAATTAGCCCAGGTGTTATAACTACAACGCGCATAGACCACTCGTGATTTTGTTTGTAAATATTATTGTTACATAGAGCAGTGCTGGACTTTGAGATTATAGTATGTACCGCATACGTCATAGAAAGATGCGTATATTGTTGTAGTTTTCATGTGTTTCAGTTTTGTATGTTTTATGATCAATGGAGATGATTCTGGGTTAGAGTATACAGGGTGTTCCGTGGATCGACACGATCGACACGGCAGTTGCGTCTGATCATTTTCTGCTGTAATACATTATAAAATATAATTAAATGTTAACTGTGAGAGCACAAGTTATTTTCTTCTGACTTGCACTCTGGAGTATTGTAGTCGTGTTTGTAATAAGTTGGCAAACATGTTTACAATAGCGAAGATTGTGAGAGTACTATATCATCGACTAGAAAACTCATACAGTCCAGTTTGAATTTTTGTACAAATAGAAACAATACATTAATTTCTTTAGGTTGTACCATATGTCAAATGTAATAAATACGATATAAAAACGGACATGTTTGTAGTAGCGCCATCTATATCTGGTGATTTTTTTATGTCGAAGCTTTGGAGAGAAGTTTGCTTCAGTTCGCTGTTTGAATTGAGACGGGAGCCTTTCAATATTTGTATCAATACTGCCATAATAGCAGTGTCGTCAGCAAACGTGTCAACGGTAACTCCATCTGGTTGCGGAAAATCATGTGTATAAAGAAGGTACAGAGAAATGGGCCAAGAACACTACCTTGTGGTACTCCTGCTGTATTGTTTTTGAGAGTTTGATGTTGAAGTAGATGTGATTTTAGAGGTAGGTTTTAATTTCACTTTCTATCCAAACTCTGTATCTAGACTTCCTTTATAATATGTCATGTCAAGCTATAGGAGACGCAGAGTTATTTTTAAATTGCGATTATGCAGCCATTTATAGAGTTTGCTTATCTTGTGATATTTTTAACTTGCGCGCTGTGATAAATTGTCTCTGTAGCATAAATTCTAAAGTCTGGTGTAAATGTATGTGGCCTATGTGCTTATAAACGGTCGTGCGGGGCCTCGGAAAATTTAGTTTAATAATTTATATTAAGAATTTTATGGCCGGCCTTGATAAACACAATTTTAGAATTTTCGATTTAGCTTTTTTCTTTGTATTTTCGGTTTAAATCATTATCTATCGATAATACTGGTTGAGAAGCTTTGGTAACTTTAATGACACTGTATTTTTTTCTGATATCCACGTAAAAGCAAATTATAAAAGTAGGAGGTTTCCGGAAAATAAAAAATTACATTTTCAGGTACTTAATCGATTTTATTGCCACTGCCTATTGAATATGATCTGCACTTATTTTTCTGATATCTGCTATGAGTTTTGTTGATATAAGAAATATGAAGAAAAATCGGAGTGTACATTCGCTAAACAACATTTCTTAAGTATATAGGTTCTTTACCATGAAAGCCAAGAAAAAGCACAGTTACGGAAATACTGAAACAAGTTTTCAACTTTAATTTGTTCTTCGTATTAATGAACAAACTCTAGAATACAAAGAATAACTTGGAGAACACCTGATCAAAAATCGTTGAACATTTTTTTGTTCTACATGATCATAAAGTGACATTTTACATTTTAGATACCGGGGCTAAAACCGCTTCTTATTGCCCATGCGGACATTAAGCGTTGCCACGATTTATATGTCAGATACATCAAATGTTTGACATTCAAATTGTAAATTTTAAATCGTCCATGTCAATTATTGGCGATTAAGGTTATAAGTTTGCCAATTAATTGTCTGTATTGTCACTCAACTCCGAATTGTTTGTATTGTTATTCAACTCCGTAGATACGCATGTCACTTGAGAACGTCAAAATATTGATTAATATTATTCAAACGGAGGAACAAAACCATTGTAGGACATAAGATTTTGTAGGTACCACGGGCATTACTTGATGTTTATACCTTCGGGAGACTTAAAAAGCTCGAGGGCCGATAGGCCCGAGACGGTCACCCTCGGGGCATAAACATCCGTTTAATGCCCTTGGTACATAAATAACTATTATATGAAATTGAATTTATGAGATAGATAAACCATCGTATTTGACTTTATTTTTGCATTTCAAGGACCAATAATAATATATTATTATTTACCCAAATAGGCTATATGTGGAGATACTTATAAAATGTAAAAACAAGAATACAAGAACAAAAACAAGTTGTTTTTATATTTTGTAAATTTATACACAACAATTAGGTCATTATTAGTATTACTAACTTTAAAATTACAATAATTAAACAAGAAATAAAATAAGATTTTGAAAACAATATTGAAGTCGTATATACCGGGTGACCAACGCTATGGTACTCCGATTTGTCTATTTTGTTTATGACCTGAACGAATGAAATTTTGAGAAGTGCTAAGAGACAAAAATTGCCAAGTTTTGGGATACTCTTGAACTTAGTATGACTTCCAGTATTTCCCGACGTTTACATTGTAAATATTATCCTATATAATTTGTGTGATATTTTCAATCATGGTGACATTCTGATCACAAAAACATATCGATCGTCAATTTTTATCACCAAGCAAACTTTTTTGTTATCTGCTTATTCGATAGAAAAATTTTTCCGTTTGCAATCACACCAAATACTTTATATTTTATTGATTATTTTTTTGACGTTTCTTAAAACCAATGAAATGCTTCTTTATTTGTCACAAGGGTAAGTTTCAACCAATTATGTCATTATTATAGTGGGAATAAATCTCTTGTGATTATTCTCGGGAATAATCACTGTAGCTTTTATTTGCCTAGCAACTGTCAGATACTTGTCAAAATAATTACTTAATTGTGTCAACGCGAAATGGGTGAAAGTCATCGGTTTAGTACCTTTTCTAATGCAGAAATTACAAAAAATATTTTAGAAACTACTTTGAAAAATACTCTAATAAGTAATCAGTCTATATGGAGACAATTTAAGACCTTCACCAAAGAAAGAAATTATATTCTGGATCAATCTACTACAACAGCTACTCTGGCATTGATTTTAAAAGATTGGGGTTATAACATGAAAAGAAAAGACGGAAATGATTATAAAGAAGCAGTAATAAAGACAATGTGGAATAAAACGGCAAAATTAGTTCAAGAACTTTACTTTAATAAGTATAACAGGTCCTTTGATCCTTTCCATGATATAGAATTCAGAAACGCTCGGAATGCAAGAGATGCAAAAAGAAAAATTTTACAAAAACATCCTGAAAAGCACAAACAAAGTTCTGTGGCACTTTCTAATACAGAATTGTTGCAAATTTTTAACTATTGGGACGAAGATACACCTTGTGGATTGCAAAGAAAGTTTTTTCACGTTGCATCGTATGAACTAGCTTGGAGGGGAGGAGAAGCTACGAAATGTTTAGTTCATTATTTTAAAAAAGAAACCGACATAAAAAGATTAAATACTGGCCGCATTGAATACAATCCCATCTTTACAAAAACTGCACAGGGTGGAGCACAAAGGTGCGCAAATAGTAAATGGTTGACTCCAAACATAAATAACCCAGATATTTGCCCTGTTCGTCTTTTTGAAAAACTAATGAGTAAACGTGAAGAAAATATTAAAGCCGAACGCTTGTTTCTTACTCCAAATCCGGCTTGGCAAACTCATGGTTTTTGGTATAAAAACGTTCCTGTGGGAATAAATTCCATTTCAAAATAGATGAAAGAATCCGCAGAAAAAGTAGGTCTAGACACAGTTACTAAAAAAATAACTAACCATTCTGCCAGATCAAGTGCAGTAAGTAACCTTTCAAAACCTGGTGTAGGAGAACAAGAACTAATCAAAGTCACTGGTCATAATTCTGCAAGTTCGATTAAACCATACTTACAATTGAACCAAGAACATCATTCAAATATAATAAATAATCTTAGAGAAAATACGCAGGAGGAAACACTTAATATAACAAGCAATTCCAAATCTTCAATAAATAATGAGTCTCGAAATATTTTTAATAATTGCGTTTTTCATTGTACTAATTTAAATTGTTAATTCTTTTAATATATTCACAATGTGTCAACGATATTTTCATATATTGTAAGTAATAATTAATTAAATTAAATTTTTCAATAATTTTATGATAGTTTTATTGATCTTTTTTATTGTAAAAATTTGTGAATCAAAAAATAAGCTAGTCAAATATAACTCGAGAGTTCCATAAATTAGAAAATAATTTGACAGATTTTGTTCAAACTTGTTGCCAATTGGCAATAAGTTTTCAAACAATCTGTCAAATTATTTTCAATTTATTCTCACTCTCTTGTTAGATTATTACTGATAATGAATGCATTCATCAATAGGAGTAGAAAAAATTCTTTTTCTTCTGTATATCTCAATCCGTGGAGATATAGTGTATATTTACTTGTCAGGAACACATCCAACTTTAATTTTTAAAATTTCTCTGGTAGTTTGTCATCTTTATTTCACTGTGCAATCGCCTTTTCAACTGAAATAATTGCCCTAACTATTCTATTTTTTCTGGTCCATTTACGTCATTTTTAAATTAGGAAAAGTTTCTATTGCTTTTAGCCCAGGCACCATTTGTCTTTTTCCCTACAGCGAATTTTTATCCGCCGTTATAAAACACACGGTTTGTAAAGAACTGCGCCTATATACGTTGTGCAAATTTTTATCCGCGGCGATAAAGGAATCCTTACTGAGCGTCTAGGTGTAGCAACTAAAACGGACAAAGTCTGAATTTGGGAAAATCATTATTGTTTAATCATCTTCATTGCTTTTTAATATAAATACATTTCTCACTTCTTTTTAAGATCTGTTGGACTACGGTTTTGAGTGCCGATTTTGTATATTTGAACTCAGTTTATGGTTTAAACTGGTATTGAAAAATCTAGCCTTTAGCGCCCTTTTATTATGGCGTATTATTTATGCATCGTGTTCGTCGTATCTATATCGACAGAACTCAATAAAATTTGAGTCAAATCGCTGGAATTTCATCAAAACAAACAATTTCATCTCTCTAGTAATTAAAGTACGTATTAATAGAAATATAATTGATTGCTTAGTCGTCTTTATATAAACATAATATCCACATGCACAAACTGTTTTGTTTGCCTCTTTTTAGTGTCTTTCCCAATAGTTCAACACATCAATGAAACAAAAGATTGTTTTTCGATTTTCTCTTTTCAGAAAATAACGAAATTATATAACTAAATTACGTAACCTATTCTCCTTAATATTTTTGTTTATTTTGTTTAATTTTATATTTTGTAATCGTCCCTATTATATATTTTAGTTTATTTGCCTTTTGAGGTTATACTTAATCTGACATTGGCCCACCTAAGCCGACTATGTGGGTCTGATGATAACATAGCGGCTATAATTAGTTGTAAATTTGCGTACATTTCAATTATAAATTCTCAGGTAAAATAAACGAATTACCCAATACGATAGGAATCCACTATGAGATTAATTTTAAACTGCCCGAATTTTCGGCTATACGTTTTCTAATATTACCTACAAAATTGTATATTTAAGATTTTTGAACTTAGCGAAGAGCTACGCAAAAAAAATATTATGATTTCAGCTTAGATTATTATAAATTCGCACTTAAAATAATCAAGTCACTGTAGGTGATAGAGAACATCGTTTTAAGTTAAATTTATAATTATTTATAATAATTTCTGATACCTACATTTATTTATTATATTAAGATCAAGAAGATTCATTAAGAATATAGCCATAAAAAATGTTGCCGATGATCTTATTTTTCCGTATCTTTGAATTAAAAAAGAAACTAAATAAAACTGGATATTCATGAACACAAAATTTCGCATACCTAGTACTTAATTGATACTTTGATGTTTAATAACTTTTGAACTAATCCACCGACTTTTATGATTTTTTCGGCAGATTGCAAGGAAGATCATGCGAATCATGCGAAGATAGATTTTTGATCTTCGCATAACTCCCTATTCAGGTAAATGTGGTCCTTGTATTGTATCTGAAACTGGATTTGATGTTTAGTTGACGAGAATAATTCACGATGACTTACCAGAGACGCAAAACATCACCGAAAACGTCATGATGGCGTATTTTGATGAACAGAGCAAAACTAAGAAAGACTCAATCCTTTCGGGAATACTATAGCATGCAACACGCATGTTTAAATATATTTTTCTACTTTGCATTCACAATGCATACATTGTAACACTGTTTTCGGTGTTACAATTAACACATTGCAATACCGAAAAGAGTAACATTTTTGTCTAAGATTGGTACACATTGATATCAAATGCCATATGTCAAACGTACAATACATAACCCAACATAACCACACACTGCATCTTCTTAATCGGTTGCAATCGCATAAACTGCGAAATATCAATATTCTATACATATTTAAACATGGGTCTAGCCTGCTATCGTATGGCCAAAGGATTGGGGCTTTCTTAGTTTTGCTGTGATTATCAAAATACGCCAGCATGACGTTTTCGGTGATGTTTTACGACTCTGGTAAGTGATCGTTATCAATCTTTTCAACTAAACATCAAATCCCCTTTCCAGATATAATTCAAGGACCACATTTACTTTAATAAGGTATTATGCGAAGATCAAACCTACATCGTAGATATGAACGATTTTAATTACTGCTGCGAAATTGTATATGCGCAATAAATGGTTTATCAGCATACAGGTACGAAGCTATAGTACATTTAAAGTGTGGAGGATTTCATAGTTTATGTAACGTATAAGTTTTCGGTAATATTTTAGACGCTTGGATGCTCGGTTCAATTCATATTCGTTTTTGTCCGTCGCTTTCGACTTCGTATTAGTTCTGGTTGTGTGCAACGTATTTGTATTACCTCCATCACATGTAATTTTACTAAGTATAATTTATTCTAATAAACTACTTTGCCGAAATTAGAATTGGGTTTCAATTATAAGTGCTTGTAAATATATAAGCCGCAACGGCTACGTACAGTCACCGCGAAACACTTCTATTCTGATTATTATACTTATGAAACCACTATTTTAAAGTTAACATTTTAGGTTAAGTTTCATGTATTTATCACAGTAGGGTTAAAAGTGTTGCCCCAAGCTCCATTATGATCATCGTTGCGACCTCGTTGAATATGTATTCAAACTTGTAGGCTAAGGTAGAGTAACATTATTCACAATTAGATTTTGTCATGATTTTATCTCATCGAACTCATCCTTAACGAAGTTGACAGTTACTACAGTGCTGCCACGTGGTACCCGCGAAATACCCTAGATTCTAATTTAGCGCAATATAGTAACCACAATTTCTAAATTTATATAAAATTAATGACGCAAAATAGAAAACATAGTATATTACACTCGTTTTATAAGACGTATTGGCGCACTCATTCTATTTGGGCACTCCTCACTACGCTCGTCGTGCCCAAAACAACTAGTACGCCAATTTGACGTCTTATAAAATTGTATAATAATATACTATTTTTTCAGAAACTAAATATGCGTTTTATTAAACAAAATTACCGTTCGAACATTCGTAATTATACTAACCTTACAATTGCCATAAACATTTTGTTAAAAATAAAATTTTACTGTTATCTAAGTTTCACCAAAAATCATATTAATACCGGTGATTAATTATTAATATTATTATTATTATAGATTATTTCACCTTATCTCTAGTAGAAAACCGGTTCACCGATCCACCGAAATTATGGAATAACACTCATACAAATATTTATCAAAAATTGGCAATAGGCACGCTCGAGCACGCTTCAATATTATCACGTTGGCCATGAACAAAAACAAAATCTCAAGTCTCAAGGCCCACTAGCACTAGACTAATCTCATTAGGACTGACGTGTAAAGTTTTCTTTTGTTTTTATGGAGCGTGTTTATATTATGGTGTAATTATTTATTGAGTTTTTATTAGATAGAAGGAATTGATGATGCCCAAAATTCTAGAATCGTGGTGGTCGAGCAAGCAAACTCACTTAGATGGATATTATATATTTTATTTATGCATATAATTATGTATACAACAAAAATAATATAAATATAAAATGAGAATAGTAAAATAAAAATAATGTGTTCTGTTAGGTTGGAGGTGACATAAATTTGGAGTGCCTTTATTTCATATTTGTTGAGGTTGGTATGACCTGCTGTTTTAGGAAATGATACATTTATGACAATCTAAACACAGAACATATGTATCGTCAATTTGTTGTATCAGCCAAAATTGATTTAATTGTGGTTGTCCAACAAATTTATGATTTTTAATCAAATAGCTGCCTAGATTGATAATTAAAGAGTTTTTTGTTTGTTTCCTTGGTGTTTTAATTACACTAATAGACATTTTTTAACGACCTTTTAGCTGCTCATTATAATTTATAGAGGTTTTGACTGCATTGCACATTTATTTACTTAAGTGTTTAAAATATATTATAAAAGGAACATTCACAATTATTATATGTCCCACATTTTTTCCCGCATAAATTATTTTTAGAAACTAAATGTTTCAGAGTAAAACTTTTCACATGGACCTAATTGTTTTTCCAAATCCTTAAAAAGTTACAGCAAACTTGAAACATTAGCAAAATACATTTTTATATAAAATATAATTCCGGGCCTTTAATTTTGTAATTTAACCGAGTTTGTATTACCAATTTATTGTTATGCAGCAACGGATAGCTTTGAATACAACCATTTTATGTTTTTTATGTCAATTTTCTGATGTTCAGATAAACGGTTCAATGTTTCAAGGTTTCTAAGGGACCCTTTTGAGGTGTCTAGAATATTGGAGTCAGCCAGTATAAATTTTTTTATCATTACAAAAATTAAATTAGCGATGAATTGACTGCTCGTCTTTTCCACAAAAATCAAAATTGAATACTTGGAAAATCAAATATAAAACATACAAATAATCCTTACCATATTCACAGGCCACTCACAAAATATGTTATCAATTTCTTATAATTTGGAGTAAATTTTATTACACAAGATTATAAATGTATTATATCGAGCCAATTAAGCGATACATATATCGAAATCAGTAAGAAAAAAGGGAATGGCCATTAAAAAACTATCGATGATGTCATAAGTAAAAACGATTGAAGGTTGGATATTGAATTTAATATAGCTATGTAGATTTATGTATATTTTGATAACTACAAATTGACAAGTTGGAGGATTTTTAAAATAGTAATCCGTTCCAGAGATTTTGTCGTTTCCATACCTTACAGAATAAATAATAAAATTCAATTGATTAATTAATATTAAGGTAAATAACAATGTAATGATAATAAATTGAGTAACATAATAGATTGAAGTGTAAATAAATTTTAATTTTACAATTTTTTGAGAGTTATCGACATATTATTCTGATGTGATATCATTCATATTGGATTGTAAATCCTCCCCTTACATATCACACATAAGAAAATGCGTATGGATGCTATTATAGAACGTCAAAATATAATTTTAATAAACAAAAAATAACAACATTTTTATAATTAAACTAAAATGCTGAACAACAGTTCTAAAGGGCATATCTTCAGCAAAGTAGAAACCGGGACAAATAAGATTTTCAGTTACATGCAAAATTGTAGAAATCTTTTAAAAATTATTTACGCCGAATATAATGATCGGTTTTGTGTTTCAGACATACGCCGGCCGGCGGCGCCCTGATGATCAAGGACTTAAATATGTGCTTAACAGAATATTCAACAAATTTGCATATACGACCTTTAGAACTATAACAGCAGTATACCGACTGAAGCTGTCGGTATACCTACTTACATAAAGAATTAATTTACTGTGTATTTTAAAATACATTCAATATTAAAATGCACTATTGTCAGTTTCGGATATCGGAAACATATATAAATAGACGAAATTCGATTTCATTCCATACCTACAGAAAAATAAAACGAAACGAAACAAAAGGGACCCTTTGGCTTTATGACTTTAGCAGGTAGGTATCCGACGACCGGCGACCGACAATCTCCGACCTACGTTTGGTGTAGGCTAGCTGCGGTCATGTAAAGATCTTATTTTCTTCGGCTGTACAACGTAGGAAGGTATGTGCATAACGGGGACACGTTTTTGTATCTCGCGCGGTACCCCGTCATGCGCATAGGGTTTGTTTACGTACAAAAAAAATGCATCGTACCAAAAAGAAATTCAGACAAAAGATTCTTCCTATTTACCGTAAAATCATAATTGGATAAAAAATTTGGGTATTCCCATTTTAAAAAAATTAAGTTAGCCTTATTTTCGCCGATTGCAGCGCCATCTGTAATGAAACTGATACCGTCGTCTCATTTCCCCCTTTGAGTCCTACAAGTTTATTTTAGACCATTTTAGACCATATATTTTGTCGTACCATGCATATTTCTCGAGATATTTAGGGGTATCTAGTTAAAAAGACCACACGGTATATCAAAATTTGTCAAAATTACCGGAACGCGTAAATAATCCCCCAACCGTAAATAGTTTCAAGTTTTGGCACTTAGTTCATTATTTACTTCAACTCTTCATACAAAAATTCGGCAATTTGTTTTTGGAGAAATTTCTATTATTTTTTCGTAAAATATGCTCCTATAGATATAGAAAATATTTGGTTTCATTATAGTTACCAGAACAACCTGTTATTCAAATAAAATCATAACTATTGGTTGTACTTAGACCCAGTATTTTTTTCACCATAAATTTACTTTTTTATAATGCTGTCCAGACATTTTTATGATATTATTGTCCCCGAATGGAAATGTTTGATATCAATAGAAGATAAGATGTTACATATTGCGTATGATACTAAGAATTATTTAAAATATTTATCATTATAACTTACCTTACTCATATATTATAGGCACCACAGAAACTCTCATTTTGGTGCAAATTATGAAGCACTATTTGCGTCTGTTGTCTTTTTTAATAATAACTAACAAGTACACTGATTAGAGCGGTTTGCACTAAAAGAACAACACTTTTTATTAACACAGTTAACAACTTGTTTTACTAAAGTCGTTTGGAGTTAAATAATGTTGTATGCGCTGTGGTCTGCGTATTTTATATGGCTACGGTCAGGTCTTAGTATGTGACTTAATGAGCGAACTGGTGGCTACTGATGAACAGAGCCAATGTATCTAAATTACTGTTGTATCCCCAGTTTACCATGGCTGCTAGATCGTAGCCTTCACATCGCACCTATATCTTCATATCTTATCAGGCGGCGAGCTAAATTTAGAAGCCAATATGTAAATGGTTTACACCGTACGCGGAACAGTATTGTTTGCTTTTTTAATTTTCCACCGAACTTTGTTCGATCTGGATCTGGTTTGTTTTCGAAAGTTGTGTACCAAAGATTTTGTACTAATATGTGCGAAAAGTATTACGTTCAAAATGGCGGATTCTATATGACTGACGCACACGTAGATTATTTTATTTTCTTTTGTTTTAGTTTTAGAAATCCCATCCGTGTTGTATATTTTGAGCATTTTTCTTTTGAGTTGATGTGAGCTTCTTTGCTAGGATTTAATGTTTAGCCCTGAAAATCTGAAGTTGTAAAATTTCAACTCCTCTAGAACTTTTTGTTTGAAAATTCTCTAATAATATCATGAGTATCTATGCATTCTAAGATATTCTCTTCGATTGATATTATAGCCAAATTCGACAATCTTTCCTGATGAATAAATTATGAAATATATATAAATTAAATATTCAAGCTGCCAAATTAAAAGAAATGTGTATGTATGTGGAAAAATATTGTTAATTTATAGTCCAGGAGTTTTGATTAATTGCTTATAACTAAGAAATGATAGTATTGTATTAAAAAAATTATTCCTACAAAAGAATTAATCCTATAATTAAAAATCTATAAATATACAAGGTGTGCTTTCAGTTACCAAATTTCCAGAATAAACAATTGTTTGTTTAAACCCAGAAAATTTTTTGATTTTTTCTCAGTTGGAGAATTATTTAGGTATTTTGGTAATATATGATTAATTGCATTTAAAAAAAAATCATAGAAAAGATTCTTAGAATTAATCATAGAATTAAACATGTAAAATTATACAGGATGTACTATTTGAAAAAGGAAAGGTTACCAGATATCCAGAATAAAATGAATGTATATTAAAAATATATTTAAACGATAGATTGTTTAAAGCAAAACAACTTTTACTTGATTTTTTTTAAAAATTGTTTACTGTTGGAAAATTATTTAGGTATTCCGGTAATTTTGGATCACCCTGTATATAGCGATATGATAGAGTATGATATAGAGTTTGATGATTATATACATGATAGTATTAAATTTCCTCTTCTATGGTGGTAGTCGGTCCGGAAGTCACGTGGTTGTAAAATTCTAAATTTTCACCAGTTACATACTTGAGGATTTTCTTAATATTATCATTTTGATATGAATATTCATATTGATTACTTCCGCGTACCTCAACAACGATTTTTTGCAAATGACGAAGTTGGCGAATATTTACGACTGATATATCAGTAGAAACTGAGTAGAAACGCGTTGCATGAGGGAGCAAAAATGCACTGTTCTGGACTTGTTTATTTCGCCCAAGCATCCTCTTTAGGTCTATTTGATAGAATAAATCATAGTGAACGTGAACATTTTGGCTATTTCAGTTCAAAATGGCCTAATTTTGAATTGTACTGTTTTCGAACTCGATTCAATTGTTTTTGACTTATAACGTAATCGACCCTTTGTTTAAATGGCAACCCGATATTGTTTGTGTTGATATTGATAGATCTGTTAATTGTCTTAAAGGTAATTCAGTAAATTTGTCGCCGTACATTTTACAATTTTACCTTTAGCCTTACAATTTTCAAGGGAAAGGACAGTTGAAGATTAGGGTAATATTGATATTTTTTTACTTTATCATACGCAGTATGTAAAGTATTGTAATCGTGCCAAAAAAATTTTTTGAGATTTTAGCGGAAATATGTCTTTTTGGGTACCCTGAACATTTTTGACCAAGGTACAAAAAAATGTCTGTGTGTGTGTGTGTGTGTATGTGCGTGTGTACCCGTTTTTTTGTGGCGACGATTCCGGAGAAACTACTAAAGGTATCGGGACGAAACTTCATATTTAGAAGTTTCATAACCAAACTTAGAGCTGAAAAGCTTTCTGTTGAAGAGGGTCCAAAGGAACTGGAGGTTTAGTCTTAGCATTTTTGAAATATTTTGCAAATAAGACGCCATTTCTGGAATATCGTCGAAATAGTTAAATAATAAATTAAAGACGAGGAAATTCTGAATAATTTATCACTATGACATTTTTTGGTACAATCAATAGTTTAGCTGCATGAGCAAATTCTATTTCTACGAGATCGGTCGTACTGCATGAAAACTAGTAGCCAGGATTTGTCAGATTTTTTGATTATAATGACAGTAGGTAGTCTTGGTGTCAAACACTAATGGTTTGACAATAACTTCTGTCAATATAAGCTGCGTTCGCATATTGCATTACACTTTTTACACCCAATAACACGTAAGTGTCATTTGGACGGTATACCCGGTGTCAACGGAGTACAATATCCGAACGCAGCTTTAATCGACATATCTGTCTAGTTCTAGTAGTTTTATTTTAATGCAGACATGGCCGATCTCGATCAAATAGAGTCTCATGCAGCTAAACTATTAATTTTATATAGAGTATGATAAAGTCATGTGCCTGGCCACATCAGATTTTTTTGTACTGGTGTTGATAGATCTGTTAATTGTCTTAAAAGTTTTTATCAAGATTTATCGCATTACATACAAAAATGTTCGAAAAATAAATTAATACTTTTGTTTATGGAAAGCTAAGGCTCAATAAATTTAGCTGGCATAAATTTGTAAAAATTAAGAAATTAGTGTTTTTTACACTTTCACCGTAGGTACGTTTTTTCGAAAACCCAGATTCGCTTTCAGGGCAATTAATTCTACCCAAAATGCAATTTTGGGTGAACAAAAGCTATTTTCACAAAGGCTATTTTCCCTAAAATTATCAATATTTTAAATCAAATTTTCCGATGCCATTTAACAATTAAATGAACCAAAATCAGTAAGACAAAAATGGGGTTGTCATTTAAAAAAAGTGTCGATGAGATTTTTTCATGTTTCCATACTTTATGCACTCACTGTATAATAAGAAAAGAACTAGCATTTAAAGCATAACCATTTCCAAGATGTATCCCGAAGTAGGTTAAGGTAGAAACAATGTTTTCAGCTTTTTTTAACTGTTGACCAAAATCATTTTTTTCGGAAATCAGGGGTCTAGGGAAGTTTTTCTTTCATGTTTAATATTTTATGGCTTTTAGATTCTGCTGCAAAAAGGAGATAATTCAATTATTTGGACAAAAATATCTATGCCGACGTTTTGTCTTTGGTATATGACGTCATAGGGTTCACAATAAATGCATTCAGATTCGGAATTTAAAATGAAAAACTAAGTCATGTGTGATATCATTGAATAGGTTTAAAAAGAAATAATTTTTACTTAAAAATATTTTTCTTTTCTAAAGCATATTATTTGCGAAATAAACCTTAAAAAGTATTTGAAACTGACCCCAAGTGCGCTTACAAAACGGAAGTTCTTGCTTAAAATCATCCGAACTATCAGAACCACATTCTGAATCACTCTGTATAGAAACCGATATTCTCTTAACTTAATTCATTGGTATTAAATGAAAAAGAAACGTTTCATGTAAAAGTTTGTTGGTTTTAAAAGACCTCTATATCCTATGATACCCAACACGACCAACTTGCTGTTTATGCGGTTTCTAAAGTTGGTACAACCATTCCGAAGTTTATTAAAGTTTATTAAAAAGAAAGTTGCAAATTGTATTGTAAAACAAACTTAGTAACGTAACTCGATTGTTTATCGCGATAATTACAGTAAAATGTTTAGAATGTTTGTAAAAAGTAGCAATATTACGTTCTATTTATGTTTTGCACACGTACTTGTCACTTTAGAATGCATTCTACGTTTCTTTACCACATTTCAAATCAGTATTTTTCACCTACGATATAATATTTCTATTGTTTAAAGTTTTTCGTTGCATGTAGAGAATACGAAGTAAAATTACAAAATATAAAATGTTATTTACATAAAATATTTAGCCCTTTCGAAAATCTAAATATTGATCATCTCCTATATTTCATTTGTTTACATAATCCGAAAGAAATTCACATTAAATCGTTCAAATTCGATGAAAAACGTATAAAGGTATACACATATACACTATATACATATCTTGTTTTGCCAATCAACGACAGACAGATGTGCATCTGTAATACACATCCTGTATATTACAGCATATCAAACATGACGCAGATAAAAACAGTAGAACGTCAATATTTTGAAACTAGGTCGACTATAGGTGTTGATTGATTTCAAAAATAAGAATTTGGGAATCCCTAATCTTGTTTTTTTGGTGAATAATACTCGGGGAACTTTTTGCTTGTTATGATTATTTTGTTGCAGTGTTTATCTGATCCGCATGTCTATTTTGTTTTTGAGGTGAGAATAGATATATCGGGTTTTACCTAGAAAATCATCTGCTTATGTTATTCAGTTTATTTCTCCATCTGTCAGCATTGTACGAAAATATTTTTCTAGTTTTATAGCGCTAAGGCATTGATTCGTTTCACAATTTTGCTCTACGTATGACGCACATCATATTTTTCTTGTATGGAAACCACCTATCCATTTTCAATTTTTAGGACTTCTTGTAAAAAGTAACAAAAGTTAAATTTTGCTTCCCTTCTGGATATTTTTGGGCATTCAATTCATTCCGTATGACAACAAGAATTACCAAAATCACGTTTCTCTTATATTTGAAGAGTTGAAGTAAATAACGAGCCAAAACCATTGTTCCGAGATCCAAAAGTAGATGTTGAATAGAAAAACTTCACTATTTTTTTGTGCATACTTACACAAATATTAAATTATATTCTGGTGTTATTTTGTCTTTAGTTCTTGTAATGAACAAGCAACCGAAAACAAATTCGATTATTTGTAGATGGTACCATAAAATATACAATATCGGTTAGGTACTTTTATTTTCTAAAATAAAAAATTAAGATTGAAGATTGTTATTAATGATAATCGTAATTTTGTAGGTTACATAATAATATGGTGACATACAGGCGGGATGTAAATTTTAAATAAATCAAAAATTACAGCCACAACCTGAATTTGAACCAGGGACCTTTGCATTTCTAGCACAATATCCATCTGAGCTACTGAGGCCTATGACATTTGTTAGATATAATTTGTCATAAATCAAGGAAAAGAAGTAGTGATTACTACCAAACACTAACCTATCTTGACGTATAACTATCAAATGTCATCTACTTGGAAGTAGGAAGAAAATGTTTAACGACATACTGTCAAAGTAAAATTATAGGTTAATGTCATAGGCCTCAGTAGCTCAGATGCAAGCTCAGATGGGAGAACATTGTGCTAGAAACGCAAAAGTCCCTGGTTCAAATCCAGGTTGTGGTTGTAATTTTTGATTTATTTAAAACTTACATCCCGCCTGTGTGTCACCATATTATTAATCTATAATATTACTTTGACAATATGTCGTTAAACATTTTCAATTTTTTTTTCTATTTTAGAAATACAGGCAATTGAAGGATATCGGACACAGTAAGAAAAATAGGGTGTCTGTCATTATAAAAAAAAGTGTCGTTGGTGTCATAAGCGACGAAAAAAAACGGGTTTTAGTAGATTGGTTGGATCTGCGCTGTTTTTAATTTTTTTGGTTTTAATTTTCAGAAAATATACTGCATTAGTTGGGCATTGACACAAGAATTCTATTTTAAAATAATCTTCTGCCTAAAAAATGAATAAGAGATGTGTTGTGGGATTTATTTCTTTTCCTTTTCGCTTGCTAGATTATTTTGGGTGAGCTGATAAATCAGCCAAGTCGACACAGGTACCGTTAAAATAGAAGACGGTCCCTTTAATTATAGCGGACTCGGATCAATAGCAGGAATGAGAACTTAAGCTTTCCACCGAGAGATGGCACTACACTATTTGAATTTTGCGAAACATCTTTCATAATTATAAACCGAAAGTTTCTCCAAAACAGTAGATGCTAGTACTTTTTTTTTATATATAAAAAAATTCGTAGATTACAAAAATTAAATAATGTTCAGGTTTTCCAAAAAAAAAAAACGATATTGGAATGAAAATTGTGTGATAGATGTGGAATACTTCTTTTCCCATTAGTGTGTAGCTTTTTTAATAATAGAGACAATAATGTGAATCACTAAAATCAAAATGTTCAGATAAGATCGGGTTGCTGTTTGATTGCTGCAAAATTCCATAAAAAACGTACCTTTTGCACCCTGTATATGCTCAAAATTAAAAATTCAATAAACTATAGGTACTATAGTCGAGCCAATATTAGTAGAGCGCTGAGAGAGATGGTGACATTCCGCGTTTGCAGCTATTTACGTCTATAGTGTGCGTTCTCCTAGTTACTTTATCATATATACGCAGTATAATAATGCGGCATGATAACACAACTAGGAGTTGGGCATTTTTGAAAAATCACAATAAAAATTTGTTTCTTCTGTGTACCTCAATCCGTGGAGATATACTATATATTTATTTGTAAGGAACACATCCAGCTTTAATTTTGAAAAATTCTCTGGTAGTTTGTTATTTTTATTTGAGTGTGTAATCGCCCTTTCAACTGTAATAATTGCCCCAACTATTCTATTTTTTCTGGTCCATTTGCGTCATTTCTAAATTTCGAAAAGTTTCAATTGCTCTTAGCCCAGGCGCCACTTGTCTTTTTCCATACAGCGAATGTTTATCCGCCGTTATGAAACACGTGGTTTGTAAAGAACTGCGTGGTACAAATTTGTATCCGCGGCGATAAAAAAATCCTTACTGGGCACATAGTAGCAACTAAAACAGGCAGAGTCAGTACAAATATGAATTTGGGGAAATCATTATTGTTTAATCATCATCATTGATTTTCAATATAAATACATTTTTCTTTTATTTTTAAGATCTCTTGGACTGGGGTTCTAAATGCCGATTTTGTATACAGGGTGTCTCAACAGTGCCGCTGTTAATGAAGATTTTTTAAAACTGATTTCACTCATCTATACAGAACGCAGAGGCGCACATTTTAAAATTATTACCGTGTATACAGGGTGTTCCATAAGGTAGTACCAACCCAAACTTACGTTTTTTTAAATGGAACAACCTATATTTCGGCACAATTTTGAATTCCTCGCAAAATTTTACGACAATGGAAAATAACATTACCCACCCTAAACGCCTAAACTTTATACTCTTTGATTTATTGGTATTTTTATGAAAAAACAGCAGTCTAAGAAAAATTATCTAATATCTCAATACCTGTTATTAATTTTATTGCGCACGCTTAGATTTGATTAAGTAAGAAGCGTTCTATTAGTGTGATGACCTACCATATCCAAATTGTGTACAGGGTGGTCATAATCTACAACAAAATTAGCAAACCGTTTTTCCTAAGAAAGTTAATTTTTTTAAAGGGAACACCGTGTATCTAATTACTTTTTTGAATTCTTCGCATCGTTCTGCACAAAAAAATACTAGCACAGACCAGTGCTAAAATAAACAATTACAGAGTCTTCTTCATAAAAAGATCGATTTTTCTATCAATTAGAGCTTCTACACCGACATTAACCATTAAACCAGCTAAGTATTTACTTACTTACTGTTTGCTCGCATGATTTCATCTTTTTTTTAAATAAATCAACACATTTGACCACATCTGCAATTTAATATTATAATTAGAAATAAAATTTTACTTATACCCTGTAGGCTATGAAAAACTGTGCTCGACAAGTTATTATGGTATCTGTCAGTGGTGGTGATATTGTTAGGTTAAATTTGCATAATTTTTGGAAATATGGCGAACTTTTTTCAGGAGGAAGTAATTGACATGGTGTGGGTTCTTGGCGAATGCAACAAAAATGCGTACTGCACAAAAAAGTAGTAGCACACCACTAGTGTATATGAACAAGACAATTGTACATTGCTAAATTAACTTACCTTAGTGTAAAAACAACTGAACAGAAAATATGTTAAATTTTTCTTGAAAGAAACGTACTTCTTCCACTTGAAATTTGCCTAAAACCATTTATGTTCATTAATATTTTACTTACCGGAAGCATAACATACACGACAGAATAACAATAATAATAGTATTATAAGTAGTTAGTATAATACCGCAGATATACTACAAAGTAACTCAATATTCCATATTAATTACCCACATTGCATCCTACACTTGACAAGTACAAAAAAATCGGAGTATTTTTAAAAACCTCAGCTTCGCGTATTACCGCGCGCGCTTCGGCTTACTTCGTATTGGACGCCGGTCATCGTAGCCGCCTAGACGGAATTAGTCATCTGCCGGCCTCTTTAAACATAGCTCAGAAATCTAGATTCCACAAATATATTTTAATGTAAGTTAAACTCGCCCATATAGCAAACTCTCTAACATTTAATGTGTGATTTTTCAATCTAACCAACTTAATCAAGGTTTTCCAGCATAATTTTCGCTTTTGAAAAGTTTACCAGGGAAACAATTGAATATCTAGATTGTAGTGGGAGAGTGTGCAGTCAAAATCTAAAATACTTTAAATATAGATCGAGCATTGCAACAACTGGCAAGCGGATTTGTTTTTCTAAAGTGGCTAGCTATAGTAATGTGCAGATGTTTAACGATTTCAGTTATTTTCAGTGGTACTGAGATATACAGGAACAGTTGAAATACAATGTATTGGATTTGCTAACCTAAATTGTCCGGGAAAACGGGTGATATATGATTGTAAACCGTCTATTTCTGTTTTGTGTGTGTGTGTGTGTGTTGTCAGCTTATTTTAAAGCTTACACAATGATTTTCAAAACGGTGCTTTATTGCAGTTTCAAAATAAGAAAATTCCTGTAAATTTTGATAGAGGTGATGACAAGTTGTAACAAACAAATAAAAATGCAACTGCCAATCTGCAAATTACAAAGTTATGTGTAAGTTTTTTTTTTTGTTAATGAGTCCTTAGGTTGGTCTTTCTTCTTCTATTTATTTATTTTGAGAGATGTTACTACAAAGTACAAAATCAGGGAGTGTTTTTTTTGGTAGATATGTCGTGTTTTGTGTAAAAATCCTGGTACTTTAATGCAGTGACAGTAACACTGTCATAAGAATAAATAATTAAATAAATAGTCAATTCTAAACTGAATAAACAATAATTATTTCAGTACGATTTTCACGAGCACACCAGTTTTGCTCGGCGAATCCGACATTTTTGACATTGGTGACATTTGCGTTAAGCCGGGGTACATGAATATTTGTCAAGAAAAAAAACCTGTTCTATTCAATTCGTAGCGAGTCCACCTCTAAAATAAATTTAGATATTCGACGTTCGGCTGTGCAGACGAGTTTTTTTACGCCATCTACTTGGTATTTGCAATACCCAGTTGAAGTGGGTACAGCAAATGCAAAGGCGACAAATATTGGTGCATTTATTTATACTCGATGAACATTTTAGTACGCTGTTTAATTTTTCCATTTTTTAATGTCGTTTTGTGTGCAGTAGGTCGTATACGAAGATTGACAATAGATTTGTAATTATTAGTAAGATTTTTGATTTTTCTAAGAATCTTGTTGTTTTTACCTGTCCACATAAACGCAATGTTATTTCTTTCCAAACAAACCTACACCATATACAGAGTGTATCCTAAGTTGATGCTTTTCTATGAACAATATAGATAATACTCATTTATGAGCTTTCAAAATATAACCTTTTTGTTAAATAAAATAGCTACACAAAATTGTCTCTACTATTAAAATATTTGTAATCGTTTTCGTTTCTCTTCAAGTAATAAACATCATAAAAATTTTATAGACAGCATGTCTATAAAGTAATTTATTTGGAAAATTATACTTTATTTGCTTGTATTTATATATTTGTCGATTTTTATGATGTTTATTATTTGAAGAGAAACGAAAGCGGTTAAAAATATTTTAATAGTAGAGACAATTTTGTGTAGCTTTTTTATTCAACAACAGGATATATTTTGAAAGCTCATTTGTTTAAATTTTTGTTTCAGAAGCTTATTGATCTGTATTTCAGACAATATTAGGACATATTTATACAATGAATCTAGTAGTACAATTGGATTTAGTAGAACTGTAAAGATGACGAAGAAATCATATCTAACATTTCTTTTATGGGCAAAAAAAATTAATAAAAAAATATATGTTTTTTCTCATTAAAATAATAATTTATTTAAACTAGTTCACATCAAATGACCAATTGTATTGTTTTACAGTCTGTTAAAATTAGATGCTGCGAATTAATAATACAGAAAGCTGATGAATTAAACAAATAATCATTAAAACGAAACAAACAGTTTTGTAAAGATTTGGTTTGTAAATTTCCACAAGACTGCCCTTGTTAGTACGCAGTGAATTCTGCACTAAAAATATGTCGGCCTTATAAAATAAAACGTTAGAAGGTCTACTAAGATGTTACATTACATCAACTTAAAAAACATATAAAGATCACTTCGTTTTATAAGTATTACCTTTGTCCTTAGCATAAAAAGTGGTTGTTTTGTATTTACTGAGAATTTTGAATTAAACTTGTTTTAATGTCATGTGATCTTTCTCCCATTTTTAAGGGGCTGTTATTCCAAACACAGTGCAAAACACAAGAAAGTTTTTATTTCCTATTAAAGTTTATAAAAAGATGAATTAATTATGAAAGTTTCAGATTTTTTATAATGGTCCCATCAGAGGTATTTGACATTAAATATCGTGAAAATAAGAAATTTTCAAATTTCAATAGCTTGTTATTTAAATAGGGGCAGGAGTAAGAAAGCTATTTTTTTAATTACAAGCCCTTGGCATACAAGGTTATAACAAAAAAATATTAAATCGACAAATTAAGTATCCCTTCAAGTAAAAGAAAAATCATGAAAACGGTTAATAATGGACTATCATGGGCTCTCTTACTACTCACGATGATATGCATGCGTATTCCACGAGAAATCGCGAAAATCTTCGACCCGATTGTTTGCGCTTAACACGTTCCAGAAATGCTACAAATTATTATGGACTTAAGCTTTATAATGCAATTGACATGTCTTTACGACAATTGCCGAGTTCTGTTTTACTGAAACACATAAAAGAAAACTTAATAGAGCGAGCAATCTTTGACGTGCAGGAGTTTATTGATAGCCCTCCGGCGGCGGGTGTCATTGCTGACTAAGCTTGGTTATGTTTACGTATGTCTAATTGTTTAATGTTTTTTACCCGTGTTTTATATATTTATATATGTCAAACGTTTTTTTTTTTTTTTATTTTTACTTAGCTTGTTCCACGTAGATGTATTTGTTTCCTACTGTATTTTGCTATATTTTGTATTTTGACTTGTGTAAGCCGCTAGGCAGTAGCACCAAATAAATTATCTTATCTAAATTATCTTATCGTAGTAAACTTTAAAATATTTTTTGAAATAGGTAATAACCGTAAACTCTATGTATTATATACCTAACAGATAGGTTAGTATGTGCTAAATAGAGTGATTTTTATTTCAACTCTCTATAACAAACCCAAACAATGTTATTTCGTTTAACACAAACACATATCAATATCAAAAATGTCGGATTCGTTGAGTTGGAATGTCCTTGTGGAACACTCTGTATGCACGAAAATATTTTCTGTCTGTAGAGCGAACGATTATCTACAATTTTTCTAAATTTTCTATATTCGGAAAAATCAAAATGATCAGAGGAAAATGACCTTAGTTTAAGAATAAACTGATTTGAAAAATTAATAATTAAATATGTTTTATGTTTTATGAATTTTCGCTATAAATATATACTTATTCTGGATATGGCAGATGCCTAAAGAAAACAGTAACACAAGGAAGAAAAGTTCTTTATTTTCGATTATTTTCGAGCTCGTTCTATTTTTGGCTAAGTCATTTCTCTTCGTATGTATGTATACTATGTATGTATTCGAGCAGAGTTGAATATTGGGCATTCGGGCAAACGAACAGTTGGTTGGGAAGTAAAAATACACGGTTTTTATTTGCGTTTGAAGCCCCCGGCGTTTTCAACCAACCTAGCGTTAAATTTATGTAAATATAAAACGATTTTGACAGGCTGAATAATGATTAGCTGCTCGGATGCCTCTGTAATTTGACAGGAGCGTTTAATTGGCCACATATATGTGACGTCTAAGTTTGTTGAGGAAGTTTTAAAATTATTTCCTCTTCTTTTTAACGTGTGACACACACTCTATTATAGATTCTTCTGGTATGCTTTCCCATTCCTCAATCAGGGCTTGTGTCAGTTCCTGTATGGTTAGTAGTGGATTAGGGCGCTTGCGAAGCCATTCCATTGCCTGAATTCCACGTTCTTGTAAAAAGTTTCTGGTGATGCCGGCGGTATGTGGCTTTGCATAGTCCTGCATTAGAATGAAATTTCGACCGAGTCCATATACAGCAGGCACCACATGGTCCTCTAAGATGGTTTCGATGTAATTCATGGCATTTACTCTACCAGGAACCACAACAAGATCAGTTCTGTTGTCTATACTAATTCCAGCTCAAACTATCACAGATCCACGACCAAATCTATCTACTTCCTGTATAGTAGCGGCTGCGTAGCGTTCACCAGGACGTCTATATACACGTGCTCGACCGTCGCAACGAGTTAAACGAAATCTGGACTCGTCTGTAAACAGTACAGGCGTCCAGTGACGAAGTTGCCAATCTCTGTGATCCAGAGCAAACCTCATTCGCGCTGCTTTGTGATTCTACGTAAGGCGTGGTGCGCGGACAGGTCTTCTTGGTGTCAAATTCGCTTCTTTTAATCTGTTTCTAACGGTTTGATCAGACATTTCTATTCCATGTGCTCGTCTTAGGTCGTTTAGGAGGTCTCGTGCTGTGGCAGTACGCTGACATAGAGAGGAACGGACAAGAAATCGGGCTTGATTTTGAGTAGGTTTTTCGATTTCGACCTTGTCCAGCTCTTCTAACATATTGGCCAGTCTCCCGAAGCCGATTCCATAAACGCTGAATAAAAGAAGGGGAAACTCGAAGGTCCCTGCTAACATGTCGAATAGAGTGGCCATGCTGAATTATGGCGACAGCACAGGCAACTTGCACTTCACTAAGATGCCTCCTTTTACTTCTAACGACGTTTCTAATCAACGAAAATTGACAACAGAATTCATTTGTCATTTTTAGTTCTTTCTACCAAAGAAATATTTCAAACAAATGCATTTTTATCCGCTAAAACATATTTCTTTGCCTCTATTGCAACGCCAGATTTGTTTGACTCAATGCATATTTAATAATATTATAATTAAACAAAATCTTCTATCTGTGTAAAACTACACTAAATCTTACTAAATCTTAGTACACAATCTTTTACAATAATTTGCTAGGTACTCCTAGTATTTTTCGTTTAAATATGACGACTAAAGTTACCTAAAAAGCAAACAATAAATCATGAATCTAAGGTGGTATCCCAGATATGATACTTTTTAAATATTTACAAAAGCCCTTTAATAAAGGATTCTTTCCGTTAAACTATACAGAAGTTAGAATTTTTAAATATTCATTATTATAAGAACACTTTGGGTGGTTGGCTAGTTATTTGGGGACAACTGATTGCATCGTTGTCAAAATTTATAGTGTAAGGCGTTACTAAAATGAACTAAAACATAAATAATAAAGCAGAAAGACCTCCCTGGTATCGCTGGTATGATTAATCTGGCAGGATGTATAATATTTCCTATAGCTAAGACGTAATGGTCGTGGTGTTAAGCCTCTTGCCAAGTATTTTGCGCAATTTATTATCTAGGTGTATAACACCGGCTCACCTTCTTGCGACGACAAATAAATAATATAAGAAGACGACATTAATACGAAATCGTAACTGAATGTTCAACTGGAATTATTTTAAATTAAAATTTCTATAATCATATGGGACTAACCCGAAAACAATTTCTTGTATGTAGAAAAAGTTATTTTACTGCAATAAAATAACAATTTTTTTGTCCAGCAGCGTTTCAAGAATCCGCATGTGCGATATATCGAATCGATATCAAATGTTTACTGAATTTACTTGAACTATAATATGGACTGGAACAAAAATCAAGAATATCTGTATGTGATGTTTTCTCTTTAAATTTAAAGTGTGTTTATATTTTTGTAAGGGACTGAAGTCGCAACAATGATCAAGTTGCGGTAAAATTTGGCGAAAACAAGGTCATATTTTTGATCAAAATGGGAACGCGGTATTTAAAAGAATGTGTATTTCGGTAAAAATTGGCTTAAAAGTTGAATTGTGTTGAATTCAACCTGTTTTACTAAACCAGATATCCTGATTACTTTTGCTTGGCAGATATTTTGTTTTCCGTGTCGAGCTGCCTTTGTTTCATGTAAACCTGGACATCTGCCAGGGGTATTCACTGAAAAAGAAAAAAAAAGAAATAAAAATTCGAAGATTAAAAAAAAAAGTATCTAGTTCGATTTTTCACTATAATGCCTGTGTTTATTTTAAGATTTATTACAGTGTTATTTCTTTATAATAAAACGGTTAGTAAAATAAGTAAAACTTTTTTTCTAATAACATTTTTTTTCAAGTAAATGAAATTACTGGAAAGATCTAAAAATAAAAGGAAAGTGTGTTCTCAAGGACAGCAAAGCAGATGCTTGTAAATCAAAATGTGCGTCCTTAGTACATTTTTTTTCTGAACTGTTCCTACCGCCAACACTTGCCAAGGTTTCTATTTAAATAGCTTAAATCATTTTTATCTTTCCGCTAAAATGTTTATACTAACACTTTTCAAGCCTATAATTTATTAGTTATTACACATGCAATATTTTACGTGTCAATGTTTAAGCAACCATTTTAACTTCTTTTTGCTATTTTAGCAATTTATAAAGCCGTACAGTGGTCAATTTTGCACTTTTCGCTGATAAAAACTATTCTGCTGTTGTAAATGAACCTTAAATAGTGTATAGTTTAGTGGAAAAATGGTAAAAAAAAATCTCACCCACATGTTTTAATGTTTTCAAGGGGTTGAAACATATATTTGGCGATTCGAAAATCTTCTATCACAACAGTATATTCGCCAAATACGGGAAAAATAGTAACAAGAAATCTATGTTTGTAGACATATACCGTTTTTAAGCCATTTCCGTCCCATTTACAAACGTTGGGAATTAACTAAAAACAGTGGAAGCTATTGCCTGATTTTTTCCTCTCTTTTTTCTGATGTACACTGATGAATTTTTATTAATTCAAAACATTAATTTTTTAAAATTTTGAAAAATAATCAGGTAACAGCTTACACTGTTTTTAGTTAATTCCCAAAGTTTGAAAGTGGGACGGAAATGGGTTCATGTCTCATCAAAAACTAAATGTCTACAAACATAATATTTCCTGAAAATGTTATAGCAACCTAGTGAATACAATACACTATTATTTATTTTAATACTGTTGAAAATTTTAAATCATAGAAGTGGTACTATTATACTATAAATAACTCTATAATTAACATATAATTTGATGTTATATATAGTTGACTTGTCCCTTCTAAATATTGTTTGTAGACATTTTTTTTAAATACATGAACCCATTTCCGTCTCACTATCAAACTTTTGGAATTAACTGAAAGCAGTGTAAGCTATTATCTGATATCCTTTCAAAATTAAAAAAAAAAATGAGGATTTTGAAAAATCAAAATTAAACTTTTAATTTTTAATTAAGAAAACAAAATTCGCCCACAAGCCCTATTGTGTTGTATATCAAGCCGGGGCTACACATTTGTGTCTTGCCAAATATCAAATATTTGCCAAGTACCTATATGAATAATTGTCAGGAAAAAAACCCTGCTCTATTCAATTCGTAGCGAGTCCACCTCTAAACTAAATTTATATAGTCGACGTTCGGCTGTGCGGACGAGTTTTTTTACGCCATATACTTGGTATTTGCAATACCCAGTTGAAGTGGGTATAGCAAATGCAAAGGCGACAAATATTGGTGCATTTATTTGTACTCGATGAACATTTTAGTATGCTGTTTAATTTTTCCATTATTTAATTTCGTTTTGTGTGTAGTAGGTCGTATACGAAGATTGACAATAGATTTGCAATTATTAGTAAGATTTTTGATTTTTCTAAAGGGCGAAAACCGCATAAAATTGTAATTTTGTGAAACCGTCAGACAGACAGTTTTCCGGAAACCGACAGACAGAAATTAAAAAAAAAAATTGTTGTTTTTACCTGTCCATATAAACGTAATGTTATTTCTTTCCAAGAAAAACGTACACCATATGCAGAGTGTATCCTAAGTTGATGCTTTTCTATAAACAATATAGATGATACTCATTTATGAGCTTTCAAAATATAACTTTTTTGCTAAATAAAAAAGCTACACACAATTGTCTCTACTATTTCTGCTGTTTTCTACTGTTTTCTACTGTTTTCGTTTCTCTTCAAGTAATAAACATCATAAAAATTTTATAGACAGCATGTCTATAAAATAATTTATTTGGAAAATTATACTTTATTTGCTTGTATTTATATATTAGTCGATTTTTGTGATGTTTATTATTTGAAGAGAAACGAAAGCGGTTAAAAGTATTTTAATAGTAGAGACAATTTTGTGTAGCTTTTTTATTCAACAAAACGGTTATATTTTGAAAGCTCATTTGCTTAAATTTTTGTTTCAGAAGCTAATTGATCTGTATTTCAGACAATATTAGGACATATTTATCCAACGAACCTAGTAGTACAATTGGATTTAGTAGAACTTT
Source organism: Aphodius sticticus (assembly GCA_963966075.1). Taxonomy (NCBI): domain Eukaryota; kingdom Metazoa; phylum Arthropoda; class Insecta; order Coleoptera; family Scarabaeidae; genus Aphodius; species Aphodius sticticus. Next base: position 108,460,771 of record OZ014506.1, read on the forward strand.
AAAGATGACGAAGAAACCATATCTAACATTTCTTTTATGGGCAATATCTTCCTAATTTAAATAAAATAATATATATTTATTCCCATTAAAATAATAATTTATTTAAACTAGTTCACATCAAATGACCAATTGTATTGTTTTACAGTCTGTTAAAATTAGATGCTGCGACTTAATAATACAGAAAGCTGATGCTATGTGGCGATGCATCAATGTCCGATGCATTTACTGTTGCAGTGCAACTCTGACGGTCCGAAATCACAAACGAATATTGTACAAATTTGTTGGTATGTCATAGATTTTTTTGAGTTTTATAAAAATCAAGAATGCTGAGGAATAAAACTGTGTTGATTTGATATGGAATTATCCTGCAGTATTTCGACGATATTTATCTCACAATTTAAACGAATTTAAACTAAAATTTGTTGCCGAAGAAATTCTCCAGCTATGCCAACGAATGTCTTTTCTGTGTTTTGCAAACTTGAAACGCTTTTTTTCGAGTATAATATTTTCAAATCTAATCAATAAAGTGACCAAAATGTGCACTTTTGTCGTTGTGCTTTCAGACATGCGTTCTAAATGTTACGCATAATATACTGCAGAAAAACATCATGAAATATATTTTTTTTCGATTTGGTTTCATGCCAAATACTTCATTTGTTTTGATGACATGCGCTAGCCGATCCAAATTTGGATCATGCAGCTGAATAGCTATTGGTCGGCAAGACACCTCAAGTACTGTTAGGTGACATAATGCTGTGTTGAGTAACGAATAATCCACTTCGTGTCTCCTCTGTGCCATCTGTCTCCTTGCAGAGTTATGTGAAAAAAACTAAAAAAAAATCCGGTATAATTGCCTCAAACTCAACATGATCAGGGAGTGGTTTAACTATATCTGGGTGTTTGCCCTTAGCCTATTTTCTAATAATAGCCCTAAGAAACTCATGGGGTAAGTTTATTTTCAAAGTAGAATTGTTGTTTTGTAGATTTGTGATTGTTAATTTAGTATAGGATTAGTATGATAGTATAGATTAATTTTATTTCCGGTGTTGATGGTTATTTGAACTACAGACCAAGCCACAGATTCACCAGTTTGCTGGTAGCACAGATATTGCAAAGGTATACTTCAAACTGTGCTTCTTCGATGACAAATTAAATATTTTGATGCATGAAAAAACAATATAATGGGAATAATAACAATACTTTTTACGAGACATAGCGGAAGTTGTTGAGCTGCTAGAGCTGAACATAATGGCATAGCTGAAGTTTTGCAAACACCTCCAAAATCTCGATTTTTTTCAAAAAAACCGTTTTTAGGTACTTGCAGGTGTATAAAAACTCATAACTCCGCCATTTTTGATTCGATTTTAAAAATAAGAAATTTAAATGAAAGAGGAAGCACAGACCATTACAAAGATATACTGTTCGGTCAGATCCAATAACAAATCGAAAAGTTATGGACGTTCAAGTTCAGAAGTTTCCAATTATTTTCAAATTTTTTCAACTTTAACAACAATTTGATGACCTGTTTGAATCCGTAATATTTTTTTGCTATTTTTTTAGTGAAAGCCCATTGAAATTTGCGTCTAATACGCGTTTGTTTATTAGAATCGGTTGAAATTTAACAGAATTATCAAATTTTATTGACCGGCTAGACACATCACACTACGGAGAAGAAATATACAGGCAGACAGTAATAAATCCGTAGTCTTTATACACATTCATTAGACATTACTAGCAGTTAGATTTACAATGTTATTCAAAAATTATAACACTGTTTTTGTTTCTTTTCCTTTTTGTTGTTACCTGCCAGACTATCACAATATGTTACTAAGTACATTAGAGTTTACGTTCATTACATTTCCAGGTATATTTGGGTTCAAAATAAATTGCACCAACAGTAAAATTTCACTCGTTTATTGAAACAGTACTGAGTTACTGTCGTGATTTATGAAAAATAGAAAAAAGGACTAGAAATACAACAAAATTAAAAATGTTTACTCGATCTCCGTCGTTCATACAAAGCATGTTTCGCGTTTAAGTGACCAGTAGTAGTCTGCGATCATGTTGATGGTGTTTTTTCCTTGAAAACGTTTTTCAATAGCTTCCATTTCCTGATGACATCGTTCACCTTGTTCGTCACTGAGTTGGCCAAGACTGTCCGGAAAGAAATTCAAATGAGAATGCAAAAAGTGAATTGTGATAGACATGTTGCAGCCCATTTCACCGTAGGCACTCAAAAACTCTTGTACAACATTTGCGTAGTCGGCACTTTTATTATTTCCAAGAAAGTTATCGCACAATGAAATAAAACTATTCCAGGCTCGTCTTTCCACGTCATTCAGTTTAGTTGCAAAATCGTTGTTCTGCATAATTTTCCGAATTTGTGGCCCAACTAATATTCCTGAAAATAGATCAGTTGAAATACCTAAATTCTTACTATCAACGATTTGAAATGTAAGGTAACCTACCTTCTTTAATTTTAGCTTCACTCAATCTAGTAAATGTTTGATGATGCCATATATCATCGGAGTAGAAAAGGCTATTCCAGTTCTTGAGTTATCAAAATTTTTTGATTTCCATAACTTCAATTTTGACGAACAAGCTACACACACGTATTCTGGTTCATACCAGCGACTTGCGGTGTAAACACGGTCAAAAAATTTGTTGTATCCCTCAACCACTGGTTTATTTTTTACTAATTGTAGCCCATGCTGTTTGTCCACAAACAATCCGCAGACGTAACAAAACTTATGGCGATTGTCACACATTTTACATTTTTTATATTTGCACTGAAGCTTGCACTAGAGCTGATTTCTTACAGCTTATGGATAAGTTTGATTGTTATTTTATATGAAATTTGGTGATACTAAAGACCTACATCGTCAGTATACGCAATTGTAATAGGTAAAGATTGTCGATTAATGATTTTACGATATTTGGGTACAAGTCGAATAGTACTTAATAACATATTAGATAAACTAAAATACAATAAAACAGGGTATTAAACAAACAAAATAATGTCTAGTTAATGTGAATCACGAGTACGGTTATTACGGTCGGGCCGTAGGTATATCCCTGCCTAGTGTGAATGTCAAGACGGTGATTAAATATCGATAACTCAGTCAAATTTCAACCGATTCTAATAAACAAACTCGTGTTAAACGCACATTTAAATGGGTTTTCAATAAAAAATATAAATAAAATATTATGGATTGAAACCGGTCATTAATGTTGTTAAAGCTCAGAAAATCTGAAAATAATGGGAAACTTCTGAATTTGAATGTCCATAACTTTTCGACTTTTTATTGGAACTGACCGAACAGTACATCCTTCTAATGGTCTGTGTTCTCTCTTTCAATTGCGTTATGTGCAGTTCTCCCAGCTCAACAACTTAGACTATGTCTCGTGAAAGTATATTTTCAGTAATAATATAACAAGAGAGTGAGAATAAATTGAAAATAATTTGACAGATTGTTTGAAAACTTGTTGCCAGGCAATAGTCACGATGCGGGCTCGAGTGGCTATTGCCAAATGGCAACAAGTTTGAACAAAATCTGTCAAATTATTTTCTAATTTATGGAACTCTCGAGTTATATTTGACTAGATTATTTTTTGATTCACAAATTTTTACAATAAAAAAGATCAATAAAACTATCATAAAATTATTGAAAAATTTAATTTAATTAATTATTACTTACAATATATGAAAATATCGTTGACACATTGTGAATATATTAAAAGAATTAATAATTTAAATTAGTACAATGAAAAACGCAATTATTAAAAATATTTCGAGACTCATTATTTATTGAGGATTTGGAATTGCTTGTTATATTAAGTGTTTCCTCCTGCGTATTTTCTCTAAGATTATTTATTATATTTGAATGATGTTCTTGGTTCAATTGTAAGTATGGTTTAATCGAACTTGCAGAATTATGACCAGTGACCTTGATTAGTTCTTGTTCTCCTACACCAGCTTTTGAAAGGTTACTTACTGCACTTGATCTGGCAGAATGGTTAGTTATTTTTTTAGTAACTGTGTCTAGACCTACTTTTTCTGCGGATTCTTTCATCCATTTTGAAATGGAATTTATTCCCACAGGAACGTTTTTATACCAAAAACCATGAGTTTGCCAAGCCGGATTTGGAGTAAGAAACAAGCGTTCGGTTTTAATATTTTCTTCACGTTTACCCATTAGTTTTTCAAAAAGATGGACAGGGCAAATATCTGGGTTATTTATGTTTGGAGTCAACCATTTACTATTAGCGCACCTTTGTGCTCCACCCTGTGCAGTTTTTGTATTGGGATTGTATTCAATGCGGCCAGTATTTAATCTTTTTATGTCGGTTTCTTTTTTAAAATAATGAACTAAATATTTCGTAGCTTCTCCTCCCCTCCAAGCTAGTTCATACGATGCAACGTGAAAAAACTTTCTTTGCAATCCATAAGGTGTATCTTCGTCCCAATAGTTAAAAATTTGCAACAATTCTGTATTAGAAAGTGCCACAGAACTTTGTTTGTGCTTTTCAGGATGTTTTTGTAAAATTTTTCTTTTTGCATCTCTTGCATTCCGAGCATTTCTGAATTCTATATCATGGAAAGGATCAAAGGACCTGTTATACTTATTAAAGTAAAGTTCTTGAACTAATTTTGCCGTTTTATTCCACATTGTCTTTATTACTGCTTCTTTATAATCATTTCCGTCTTTTCTTTTCATGTTATAAGCCCAATCTTTTAAAATCAATGCCAGAGTAGCTGTTGTAGTAGATTGATCTAGAATATAATTTCTTTCTTTGGTGAAGGTCTTAAATTGTTTCCATATAGACTGATTACTTATTAGAGTATTTTTCGAAGTAGTTTCTAAAATCCTTTTTGTAATTTCTGCATTAGAAAAGGTACTAAACCGATGACTTTCACCCATTTCGCGTTGACACAATTAAGTAATTATTTTGACAAGTATCTGACAGTTGCTAGGCAAATAAAAGCTACAGTGATTATTCCCGAGAATAATCACAAGAGATTCATTCCCACTATAATAATGACATAATTGGTTGAAACTTACCCTTGTGACAAATAAAGAAGCATTTCATTGGTTTTAAGAAACGTCAAAAAATAATCACTATAATGTGGATAAAAAGAAGCATAATAGTGGTCCCAAAACAGACCCTTGAGGTTTTCCATCTTCAAATTCTCATTTCCGACTAAAATCTATAAAGAAATATGTAAATATGTATGTCTACGCTGTACACATTGACAATGTTTGGCAACACTGACCTTTCCGACAAAAATTCAGCCAAATGCACTTGTCCCCATGAACCTTGTACTAAATTCCAACTGACTCATTTCACACATCATTTCCTTCAAATTTTATTGCACTTCAAAACAAAAAAAAATGCTTGAGTATTTCAAAACTGTGGTCCAATTTCATAGAATCGTCGCCAAGATGGATATCAAAAACAAATATACGACCTTTGGCGTTGTGGCCAATGAGCTCTGAATTTACAAGCCTACCTTGATAAGACGACTAGAATTATGTCAAGATATATACTACAGTGGTCGTTGCAACTAATTTTAAAACATCGTAGCTCGTTGTTGTAGATATAGACGCCGTCTAGTCTGGAATATTTAATTCGAACACCTGTCCTTCACGTTTCTTGTTTTTTTTCTTCTGCGCTTTTGCATATTGCTATTTCTGTGTGTCGTGTCGTTTTGTTTCGGTTCTGGCCAGAGTGTTGTACGCTTGGATTTCTATACTAATTAGTGGTATACATCATGTTTAGTGAGGACTACTGTTTAGTGGTGGGGGAATGCTAGATTATAGAATATAGACGATTTTGAGGTGATTTTTTGTGGTGACAAACTTACAATTGACAACTCAAACTTTCAAGCGTTAATAAAATCTTTAACAAATTTTAGAGATAAATATCTACATTGTAAATATCCGCGGTCTGAGTGAATCACATTTCCGAATTGCTTCGAATAATACTTTAGCATTTTTTGCTGAAGACTTGCAAAACACGTACGCACGCAACGTAGTAACTTAAGAAACTTTATTAAAATAATTAGTTATCACTGGAATATTTATGTATTTATATAATCTTGATTTTACCCAAACTCAACCTGTTATGCATATTATTGGGGTTTGAGAAAATTCGATTTCGACCTTGTCCAGTTCTTCTAACATATTGGCTAGTCTCCCGAATAGAGTGGCCATGCCAAATAAGGGCGACAGCACGAGCAACTTGCACTTCACTAAGAAGCCTCATTTTACTTCTAATGACATTTCTAATCAACGAAAACCACGAAAACAACGAAAACTGAATTCATTTGTCACGTGAATTCAAAGCATATGTACTTGACATATTTTCCATTTTGTTTTGCGTTATTAATTTACATTTTTAGTGTAATTTAGAAGTAACTAAGAGTAGTAACATTGTTTTTGTAATTTTCTTTCGTTCAATATATGCCCTTAATGCATATCAAAATTTATTTGATTCTATTATTTAAAAAGTTACAGGTTTTGAAAAAAGTGTTCCCCTATTTTTTTTAGAGCAGTGTAACTGGAACATCTTCCTTGACATATGCCGAAATAAATAAATATCCCATTTAGTTTAGGAACAATAGTTTAATTTGCAATGTTTTTAATTAGTGTAATATTTTTATGGCTCTGTTACTTATTATACTTATGAATATTTACGAATAATTTGTCTTGTTCTTGACTAGAAGAATTTATAGATATTCATAAATTCTTTCTTCTTTGCTTTCAGCGATAGCAAAAAGCTATCATTGCTTGTGGTGGTTACATGCATTTTATGGGGCTTCTACAAAAGGTAGTAGACGTATCTGTATGTTGTACGTCCTATCAAAACATTTGTCATCTTTGTTATCACATTTCGTTATCACTCTTTGTTATCACATTTCGTCATCTTCATTCTTCTTCATTTTTGATAACTTCATCATTATATACCATTCTACTTTCACAGCAGTTTTGCACATTATTTTCTTAACCCAGAAGAACCAATTGCATTTTATCTTCAACATAATATACATCAACATAATATCTTCAACATAATATATCTCCTATAACCGCGTTATAGGAGATACATAATATATGTCCTATAACGTGGTTCCTACAACGCGAAATACTACAAACGCGCTAAAAATTTTGCGACTACATCTTCATATAACACGATTCTCGTACAACGCGCATGCGTCAAAATTTGCGATCCTCAATTTCATAAAACGCGTAATATTAAATCGCGTTGTAGGAGACTCTACTGTATGTTCTTTCGCTAAAGTACTGACAATTTTCAGGCAATTTTCACGTCATTTCTGGAGGCACTCACACATCGGTTTATTTATGATCGCCGGTTGACTTCGGCTATCTGGCTGACAGCCAGGTGGACAGTTGTATAATTTTTATGCGTAGTATATTTTTAAAACAGTGCTAATGTCGGAAAAATGCTATTTTCGTGCTATTAGTTCGACAGATATAATTAAGGAGGCGCGGTTATTACCGAAAATTGCATCCTTCCGAAAAATTACGGCATCTATTTTTGTCACGAGGAAGTTTTGTTGTTTTTCCTTGAAATATGCAGCGCGCGTATAAGCAATGCGTCAAAACCTTTAAAATTAAAACTTATTGTTATATTAAAGACCATTATTCTCTGTATTTGATGAAAATACATATTTTTATATAGAATTCATTTTCCAATTAATTGTTGTTTTTTTTTTCAGTTTTTAACCCTAATTTTAAGTTTTCAACTTTGATTTTAAATAACTTTTGGAATGTTTGTTCGATTTTGATAATTTTTTTTCTTTATCCAATAATGAGGAGAATGTGATTCTTTGTTTCACAGTTTGAATAAAAACAAATTCCAAATCATATCCGTTACTTTGAATAATCTGTATATTGTTTAAAATATCAAATAGAACTTTGCTATTTGATTTGATTATTTGATAAAACAATGAAAATAGAAATTGTTTTGTTTGATTCCAAACGTAGTCGCGATATTTTTATTGCATTAGTTGTAAAAGTGGTAAAAATTTAAATTAATTTTTTACTTTATCATACGCAGTATGTAAAGTATTGTAATCGTGCCAAAAAAAATTTTTGAGATTTTAGCGGAAATATGTCTTTTTGGGTCCCCTGAACATTTTTGACCAAGGTACCAAAAAATGTCTGTGTGTGTGTGTGTGTGTGTGTATGTGTGTGTGTACCCGTTTTTTGTGGCGACGATTCCGGAGAAACTACTAAAGGTATCGGGACGCAACTTCATATTTAGAAGTTTGATAACCAAACTTAGAGCTGAAAAGCTTTCTGTTGAAGAGGGTCCAAAGGAACTGGAGGTTTAATCTTAGCATTTTTGAAAGATTTTGCAAATAAGCCGCCATTTCTGGAATTTAGTCGAAATAGTTAAATAATAAATTAAAGGTGAGGAAATTCTGAATAATTTATCACTATGACATTTTTTGGTACAATCAATAGTTTAGCTGCATGAGCAAATTCTATTTCTACGAGATCGGTCGTACTGCATGAAAACTAGTAGCCACGATTTGTGAGATTTTTTGATTCTAATGACAGTAGGTAGTCTTGGTGTCAAACGATAATGTTTTGACAATAACCTCTGTCAATATAAGCTGCGTTCGCATATTGCATTACACTTTTTACACCCAATAACACGTAAGTGTCATTTGGACGGTGTACCTGGTGTCAACGGAGTACAATATCCGAACGCAGCTTTAATCGACATATCTGTCTAGTTCTAGTAGTTTTATTTTAATGCAGACATGGCCAATCTCGATGATCAAATAGAGTCTCATGCAGCTAAACTATTAATTTTATATACAGTATGATAAAGTCATGTGCCTGGCCACATCAGATTTTTTTTGTATTTTTCAGTGCATAATTTAGTACTTTTTTTAAGTCCATTGTTTTCATCTTAAAATGAAAACTCATTCAATGAAGGGTTAATACTAATCCACAATAAGTTTTACTGACATATTAACCCAACAAGTCCTTGTGTATAAACAAACAAACATATTTACTTAATTTGTTCAGCCAATTTCTTCCATTTGCCAATAGGCAGCTACTGTAGTTCATCGGCTTTTTATACGCCCGTGTTTTGCATGTAGCTAACTGGTATATGGAAAAACGCCCCTCTCAGTAACTACTCTGGCCAACAATGAATAAAATGCTTTTTTTGCGTAGAATTTGAATCTGAAAGCTGAAATGCAGTTTGGTTCTTATGCCGTTTTTTTTTCAGTTGCCGTTTTTTAATCAGTAATTTTCTCAAACACTAGACTTAATTCAGAATTTCTACCAGAATTACTTAAAAGAAAAAAGTTTTCTAGAAAATATGAAATTAATGCAAACATACTTTCTGATAAGTTCATAAACGTATTATACATAGTTGTGAGAACATTTTCAACAAAAATGAATTCAGAGGCTCTTATGTTCGAATCCCAAATTTTGACCTTTCATTTATAGTAATTCTAGAAGAAGAAATCGACAGCTTTTCCTTCTTCCGTAATATCTAGTGATCCATGCGAAATGTTCAAAAAGCTATTCTGAAGATGGTCCATGATATTCCATGAGACACCCTGTATATACAAGGCACATTTTCATTCCAATCCATCAAACCATGCATAGTTTGTTTAATTCTTAAGACTATATGTAAGGCCATAGATATCAATTATTCACAATTGCAATACGATCAAATATTGATTAGTTATAAATTTATTTGAACGTTGTTTTAGATTATCAGAAAAACCAGACGACGAAAGCAGCAGTCCCGAACAGAAGAGCTTCGCAGCATCGATTGGCAACGTTCCAAAGGCTCCAGTGGTTCCAGCAGTTAAAGATCTAAAGATTCCCGACAAAAAGATCCCAGAAAACACAGAAAAGATGGCTCTAGTACCTGCAGACCAATCTCTTGTCAGAGAGGAAGAAATCGAACAAGTCACAGAAACATCCGTCTCACAAGTGAGTTGAATTTCCCATTTTTAAACATTGACCTCGGTAGCTCAATTGATTAGATGGATATTGCGGAACTGGTTCAAATCCAGGCCGAGGTATTTTTTTTAATTCCTAATTTACGTCTAATAATCTTAAAGAATTAACAACATACATACTGAAGACTATCCTAGTTATGAAGCTTGAAATAAACCAGAAAGAAGCTGAAAATAAACCTGAAAGTCTTTTAAATACCTAATGGACTACTGTCAGTTTTAGAACGTTCTTCCTTATTCTCGTGTCACTGGATTGTCAAGTCTGACCACGTCGATTATTTACAACGCTAAAACCCAGGCTAGAATCCTGCCAAAACAATAGGGACTGGCTCACAGGATTTTGTACAAAGCGTTGCTCTAAATATAGCTGAAGCGGTTGACCGATTTTCAACAACTCGTAAGATTTATAGTTTTAAAAGTATTCCGAACTTTTGGGTCCGTCGCCTTTTTAATTTAAGGAATTATTTATGATTATAGATGATTTATTAGCGACAAAAAGTAGGAGATATTCAGAAACGCGTTGAGGAAAATGTGGAGCTATCTGTTCGAAAATCGATTTTTTCGAGAAAAAGTCATTCTTTACAAATAGTTTTGCCTGTCCTAAAATGTCGAAATCCATTCTAATATTTTGACTTAACAGGACTTAACAGGATGGTTAGAAAACCCGAAAATGTTAAATTGGCCGAAGCGTAAACTATCGGTTTTTCGGAATTAGAACAAATATGTTATAGGTAAAAGTTGTTTTATATTTAAATTTATGCCCATATTTCAATGTTGTATTCTAAGCTTTATATTTTATTTATTTTTAACAAAGTAATTTAACAAAACATTACTCCACATGTTCCCCTCCTACAGCTACACATTTTTCCAATCTTCTTCTAAACTCCCGATATACCAAATCAATTGTTCCTTCATTTATTTCGTCTACTGCTTCCCTAATTTTTAATTTTAGAATCTCTACATTATCATGAAAATTATTCGCATACACCTTCTGTTTTAAATAACCCCACAGAAAAAAAGTCAAACGGCGTTGAATCAGGTGAACGTGGTGGCCATCGTATAGGACCGAATCGTCCAATCCCCTTATTTGGAAAATGTATGTGCAACCAATCCCTGTCTTTATATGCGCTATGAGCAGGACAACCGTCGTGTTGATAGTGTAGTGAACACCTGAGCTGTAAGTTCATTTCGTCCAAAGCAGGTAGCAAAAAAAAATCCAACATATCAAAATAATTGTTTTGATTTACAGTACCGTCAAAAAAGTATTTTTGAGAATTGGTTGTAATACGGAAATTTGGATTTCCTTGAGACCAATATCTGCAATTCTGTGAACTAACAACTTCATTTGTGGTAAACGTCGCTTCGTCAGAAAATAATTGTGCTGTAGAAAAATCTATCGACCATAATGTTCTCAGTAATAATATAACAAGAGAGTGAGAATAAATTGAAAATAATTTGACAGATTGTTTGAAAACTTGTTGCCAGGCAATAGTCACGAGAGTCCGCAGGGCTCGAGTGGCTATTGCGAAATGGCAACAAGTTTGAACAAAATCTGTCAAATTATTTTCTAATTTATGGAACTCTCGAGTTATATTTGACTAGATTATTTTTTGATTCACAAATTATTACAATAAAAAAGATCAATACTCTCATAAAATTATTGAAAAATTTAATTTAATTAATTATTACTTACAATATATGAAAACATCGTTGACACATTGTGAATATATTAAAAGGATTAACAATTTAAATTAGTACAATGAAAAACGCAATTATTAAAAATATTTCGAGACTCATTATTTATTGAGGATTTGGAATTGCTTGTTATATTAAGTGTTTCCTCCTGCGTATTTTCTCTAAGATTATTTATTATATTTGAATGATGTTCTTGGTTCAATTGTAAGTATGGTTTAATCGAACTTGCAGAATTATGACCAGTGACCTTGATTAGTTCTTGTTTGAAAGGTTTTTGTTTTTGTTTTTTGAAAGGTTACTTACTGCACTTGATCTGGCAGAATGGTTAGTTATTTTTTTAGTAACTGTGTCTAGACCTACTTTTTCTGCGGATTCTTTCATCCATTTTGAAATGGAATTTATTCCCACAGGAACGTTTTTATACCAAAAACCATGAGTTTGCCAAGCCGGATTTGGAGTAAGAAACAAGCGTTCGGTTTTAATATTTTCTTCACGTTTACTCATTAGTTTTTCAAAAAGACGAACAGGGCAAATATCTAGGTTATTTATGTTTGGAGTCAACCATTTACTATTAGCGCACCTTTGTGCTCCACCCTGTGCAGTTTTTGTAAAGATGGGATTGTATTCAATGCGGCCAGTATTTAATCTTTTTATGTCGGTTTCTTTTTTAAAATAATGAACTAAACATTTCGTAGCTTCTCCTCCCCTCCAAGCTAGTTCATACGATGTAACGTGAAAAAACTTTCTTTGCAATCCACAAGGTGTATCTTCGTCCCAATAGTTAAAAATTTGCAACAATTCTGTATTAGAAAGTGCCACAGAACTTTGTTTGTGCTTTTCAGGATGTTTTTGTAAAATTTTTCTTTTTGCATCTCTTGCATTCCGAGCATTTCTGAATTCTATATCATGGAAAGGATCAAAGGACCTGTTATACTTATTAAAGTAAAGTTCTTGAACTAATTTTGCCGTTTTATTCCACATTGTCTTTATTACTGCTTCTTTATAATCATTTCCGTCTTTTCTTTTCATGTTATAAGCCCAATCTTTTAAAATCAATGCCAGAGTAGCTGTTGTAGTAGATTGATCCAGAATATAATTTCTTTCTTTGGTGAAGGTCTTAAATTGTCTCCATATAGACTGATTACTTATTAGAGTATTTTTCGAAGTAGTTTCTAAAATCTTTTTTGTAATTTCTGCATTAGAAAAGGTACTAAACCGATGACTTTCACCCATTTCGCGTTGACACAATTAAGTAATTATTTTGACAAGTATCTGACAGTTGCTAGGCAAATAAAAGCTGCAGTGATTATTCCCGAGAATAATCACAAGAGATTTATTCCCACTATAATAATGACATTATTGGTTGACAAATAAAGAAGCATTTCATTGGTTTTAAGAAACTTCAAAAAATAATCTGTTAAAAACTTCAATAGCACGGCGGTACGATACCTCACCTATGCCGTAACAAAGAACTAAATAAACCCTTTGCTCTAAAGTCAACATACGTTCAATCAGCTTCTATCAACAAATTGTTTGGATACGCTGTTACTACTGCCAACTGATCAATCATATTTGTGGTCTATAATTTTTTTATTCACGTTTATGTAATGTCTTTTCACTGGTCCGAGATGTAAAATTTGAAATAGAACATTCAAGCTTGATATTTGAGCATAAAATTAATTCAAACTAACTTTTACGTATAACATTTTTGATTTAATTCCGAAATACCGATAGTTTCCTCTTCGGCCAATTTAACATTTTTGTCTTTTCTAACCATCCTGTATGTTAAATCAAAATATTAACAATGGCTTTCGACTTTTTAGGACATCCAAAACTTTTTATAAAGAATGACTTTTTCTCGAGAAATAAAAAATTACGTAGTTAGGTCTATCGGGGGAGACACGTTTGTATAATGTTTGTTTCCTTATATAAAGGAAGTATATTTAATAAACGTTTGTCATTTTGCTCGTATTATTTTTTTATAACTAGCAATCTTAGCATTTTAATTGAATAGGAAACACTGCAGTGATTATGTTTTGCCTTATCAAACAAACAATGAACAATAAAACAATGATTGTGTACTTTTATGGTTTCTGCCATTTGCATGTGAAACAGCCTCGCAAAAATATGTATAAACCAGTCGTTCTCGTTACATTGCTATTAGGTTGCTTTTTTTTCTGTAGAGCAAACTCGGATAGCGCACAATTGGGTAAAGCGTTATGTGCGTAAGTAATATTTATATAATATTTGGTTTATAAAAATTGCTTTTTTAGATTTTCAACAACTGAACGTCACATGTAAATTTGGTTATTCGTGCAAAAATGAATGCAGTGATCCCATGTACACCGACGGTATGTGCGTTGATGGGAAGTGCGTTTGTGCCACGGTAAATATGGCCGTGCCAGATCGTTTCGTATTAAGAACATAGTAATTTATACTAACCAAAATGTAAACCCTAGTTTAAGTTAATAAACTGTTTAGTTGCACTATAAAAGAGGTAGACTAATTTGAAAATGATTGGGGCTTCCCATATATTACACGACGAAGTGCTATGTGCTTTTGTATTTTACTAATTTTCTTTGCAATAAAGGCTATAAACTAGATTTGCATGGAAGCGGATATCTCGGCAACGAGTATCAGCACGATAACGAGACAGGTACGAAAACAATCGCAAAAGTTTGTTTAATGAGACTATTGAAATAGAAACACATTTTAGATGTTCATTAATTTTATAAAGCGACATAAATATTCGATATAATTTTGGTAGAGCGCGCAAGTACGTCACGTCGTTCAACGCAGTCGTCATCGGCTCGGGATTTGAGGTCGACTACAGCATGTATCACAGACCCGTACTTAGAATTAAAACAAACATCGTACATATTTATTGATGTAACCAGCATTGAAGTTGAAAGTTAGAAATGGTGGACTCTGTTTAATGAAAGAAGAGGTTGCAAGTGTACATAGGAACCAAGGTCTATAAAGTAGTAAGGTTATCCAAGTACGAGATTTCTCAGTTTGAGAGGTAAAGGGAGATCGTGACGTCACTAGAGTCGTGCGCTGCCACCAATTTGAATGCTTATTTCGTTGTATGATTTAGGTTAAGTAGGTGCATAATTATATTGAAAAAATAAATGCATCTTTATTGTGATCATTTTTAAATGATTAGGATGAAAAAAATGATGAATGTGATTATCACAACATGCTATTTCAATAATTTGTTAATAATGCTGAATAAGTACATTAGTATGTAATGTATGTCCGATTAAAGAAATGTGTTGTGCTAAACCAGGTCTCTGCAGTTGGAATCAAAATTTAGCAGAAATTCAGTGAGTGGAGTCAACCTACAAACAAAATCAAGAGCCGGAGTCGAAGGTGGTATAACGGCAACCACATATTTTTGCAACCATGCAAATTGGGGGTTGAAACACTAAAATTATCAGGAATTGAAGTCGAATGTTTGGTTTACCGACTATACAGACAAATAAATAGAAAAACTATAACTCAATCAGTATTGGTAGTATTGGTACAACTTACTTGTTAAACCACTCATTGGCTTGTCCTGACAATATTTGGTTAGAACATACGTACAAAGAAAAAATAAAAAATCAGTAAGAAGCTTTATTGTACAAATTTTCTAATCTTTGTTGTAATTTTATTTTTAATATCAGCTACTCTTTGTTAAATATTTAGATTTTTTTGCTGTTGAAAAGTAAAATTTAAGAAAATTTATCCGTACATATATTCTTTGCTCGACAAAAGCTTTCAAAACTATGGTATCAATAATTGGATCTTGTTTTAAAAGTTCTCTTCTTAATTTACTGCTAATTCTTTTCGAATTATTAATCCCATCCCCCGTAAGTCTTTCGAACTTGCTAATTCATTTTATTAAACAAGCGTTTAAATTCTTCCGACGGATTTCTTAGGCCGTCAAAAGATAAATGACGTATCCAGGATGGAAGGGAGTATGGGTGCTCTTGCTGGTCTTCGTATGAGTAATGTCCCAATTGTGGATGAGTTCTGCTTTAAACTTTGATCACGTGGAAAAGTAAAATATGATATTGTTAATCCAATCACTGTTGAAATGTTATACCTCATACCGCAACCCGGTACGGAGCAAACCATAGGCATCTAAAATTGATACATGATTTAGAATAATGTAATTTCCAATATAAATTAATATCTTACCTTTACTAACTTAATTACTTCATAAAATACTACACTAATAAAACAACCAATAACGTAAAACTATCAACTATTGAATATAACAATATAAACGCAGAATAACGATTAAACACGAACAAAAGCAACCTTTCTAATTCACTAAAAAACCTATAACGAGCTGAGCTGGCAATAATTAAACGTATCTTAGAACAAACTAAACGAGCGATGTATGCGACGTGATGCGAAGTGTGCCGGGACTCTAGTGACGTCACGAAAGTAGAGCATATAGGGATCTGAGGGGGGTATATAAAGTGTACTATAGGAAAGATAGCAAACTGGATAACCTCTCTCTTTATAGACCTTGCATAGGAACAGCAATATGCAACGAACAGCTGTTTGCATATTTTTTTTTGTTTTTAACGCCTTTTGAATCAACAGCAGCAATCAAATATTATCGGGTAGCATAAACAAATAAAATAACAAAACCAAATATTTTTTCTCAGGCCCTATAATATGATTTTGGGTAAAGATAACATAAATACATAAATATGCATTGAATAAAGTTTCTTGAGTAACTGCGTTGCGTGCGTACGTGTTTTGCAAGTATTGAGCAAGAATGCTGAAGTATTATTCCAAGGAAGTAAAACAATTAATTATCAATGTCAGAATTCCTTTCTCAAGTAACCAAAGCACAGCTCTTGTATATGTCAAAAAATCACCATCAAGAGAAGGTACTTCTATTAGCTTTTATCGGAATTATATAAATCGGAAGCAATAAAGTAAAATTATTGTGGTTACCTGTAGCCCATTGCAATTGAATTATCTGGGCATATGTACAAAATAAAGTTGCAAAAAGCTACAATACATTTGAAATTAAAGTTATGGCAAATTTATGTAACAAAGCACTGTCTCAAAAGAAATATGACAAAATTCTGTTGCAATTTTGCAACACAATTTTAGGTTTTGAAAATCAAAACAAATACATTGATCATATTGATCATATTTTTGACTCAATTGCAGAAACAATTATAATCAACTTGCATGAAGATGATGATGATGATGATGATGATGACGATTTATTAGACTACAACGGCAACAGTACAGATAATGATAAAGAAGTTGCCGCAATATTGTTCCAATGTTGGTGGTTCTTTTGAAACTGCACAATTCGTACAAAATTTAGGACAAAAAATACTTGTCGCAATTGAAATATCAACTACTGATTTTTGGCAGAAATAATGTTGTGAAATAGCAATAAATCACAAAACAGAATATGTATACAATTCCAGAAATAAAAAAAATCAATTATGGTATGTTCAAAAATAAAACCGAACGAGAAAATGTCAAAATTATTGAATACGGTCCTGAGAGTTTATCGTTCGAAATCGTCGCGCGAAGCGTCGCATCGTTTCGCGCGCTTTGTCCCCTTTCCCCGAGGGGAACCATCCTGCGCACCGGATCAATCACATTATTTTCCCTATTTAAAATTCCCAAATAACTTTTATGTTATTATACATCAATGGATGAGTATCACAATAAATAAGGATTGTTTACGTGCTAACTGCGTTGTCCTGCTATCGTTCGTTTCTGAAATATCCTCGTCCATAAAAAGCTCGCTTACAGACTTCAATACATAAGAAATCAAGAAAATAAGAACACCAATCTTCAGAAGAGATTCAACTGTAACAAAAATTTAAATTTTTTTGGTAAATGGTTTAGAAGAAAAAAACCGGAAAGTCGAGAATTATTTTAAAACCGCAAAAATCGGGTACCTTTTTTTACTTCTTGCGCAGGCTGCAACTATAAAAATGGCGGAGTAATGAATTATTGAAAAAATTGAAAAATTTTTGAAAAACCGCTCGAATCCGTGTAGGGTTCATTTTTTTCGTCTGTTATATATATGTATATACATTCTAATTTCATGCAAAAGAATAAATACTTGATAATTGAGATGGTCTAAAAGGAGCTATTTTTCCGGGGGTCAACTTCTGATTCTAACCTTCATGTCCAGCTGAAAACTATTCTTGCCAGAGAATGCAGTAGTTTGCCAAGATCATCTCTCACGGTAACAATGGGTAAACAATTGAACAATAGAACCGCCCAATGAAAACTATTCCCGTTTTATAGGTATTAGAACTATTTTCAAGGTACATTTAATTTTCAGTGAGATATTGACATTAGGGTGACCAACAGTCCAGATTCCTCAATTAGGGCTTGTGTCAGCTCCTGTATGGTTAGTAGTGGATTTGGGCGCTTCCGAACACGTCAGTCAAACTGATCCCACTCGTGTTCAATAGGATTCAGGTCAGGACTGGATTCAGACACGTAACTAAGAGTTGTAACATTGTTTTTGTAATTTTCTTTAGTTACTAATATGCCCTTAAAGTATACCTAATTTGATTTGCCTAGAACTATTATTTAAAAAAATACAGGTTTCGAGTTTTTTCTCTAATTTTTTTGAGCAGTGTATAATGAGTCACTTAACATAGAAAAGTATGACTTCATACTTTGACATTGAATTAATATGATAGGTTAGAGAAAATAGTTTATTAATTACAAACGCTAATACTTTCAACTTTCGAAAAAACTGCGTTTCTATTTATGGGATTTTTCCAAAACTCGTGAATATCCTTTATACTGAGGTAGATTTTAAAACATAGTTACATTGTTTTGGTACGTTTTCGCAAAAAAACAAGGGGTACTACATAATTTAAAGTTTTGCGTGCATAGATTTATTTGTGTAATTTTAATATGGTCAATTATATTCATCTACACACAGAAAAGTGCTTATTTGGAACGAGAAAACATAATTTCTTGAATTTACTTACTACATTCAAATGCATATTTACTTGGATGTAGAAAGTTAGGTATATACAAGAAATGCCACATACTCAATGTAAGTAAAATAATTTCTCAGATAAATGCTGTCAACAAATAAATTATTTCTTTATAAGAACCAATATTGTATTGAAAGAAGTAATTGAATTTTTCGTCCCAAAAATGTTAATTTCTCCAACTAAGTATTAGTAAATTTATCCAATTGCGTAGTTACTTGATCAAAGAGAATATAAGACATTTAATATAAGTAAGTATTGTTTACTGAATAATAACCCACCAATTATTTAACTGAAGTGATTCTCACTTCTTTCAAGTAATCCCTTTCTCTGGAATAAATGTGCGCACCGTGATTTTGTCAAGGCTCGCGCGCCCGCGCGTGGTGCTGGCGCCGTAAAGGAGCCTAACCTAGTACGAAAACAACAACGAAGTACCCGTAGGGGATGTGCCTTGTGATTAGTGTACAATAAACGTTTCAACACGGAATAGTTTGATGTAACGCACGCAACAGTTTAGAACGAGTAAGTAAATATAACATACCTATCTTGTTAATTAGCATAGAAAACGTATTTGAACCAAATCTTTAAAATTCTTACATTAAGTAGCTAAAAATATTTACTGGGAATAAAAATATACACTTCATTGAAGACTGTTTACTTACTTCACCAGAGTAACTACTTTCTTAAATCTAGTAATTATTCCTACCAACTACTTCAGCCAAGTAATTCTCTCTTCGTTCGAGAGATCACTTTTCTGTGTGTAGTAACGAAAATTGTTGAAAATGTTGAGCATAAATGTCTATCTATCCATACGATGATACACAGCCACAGCTGCTTCAGTACTTATCTTCTGAAATACCAATAAATGCCAGAGCACACGTTACTACATATAAATAAACCAACCCACCGTTTAAAGTTGCATTTAACACTCATAGTCTTCGCATGAAATACTCCGGTATCGCTCTACTAAAAACGGCTGTTTCGCCTTACCGTTCAAAGACAAATTAATGTTGGTAACACTTGCGTTGGCACAGGTAGTAACGACCAATTAAAAGGTGCGTTAAACTGTCATTTCGAGATTTAACTGCCTCCGGTAAACACGCTCAAGGGAATTAGGTTGATTGGGCGCGGTTTGCGAAGTGAAAATGGACGCACAAGCGACCGCTTGTCTCGCTGATATGAGCCGTAATGACGCTTCCTACTAGCTAATTAACCCATTTGATCTCGACTATTCACTAGGCTTCGTTGCACTGGTTGTATTGGACGATTTGTGGACGTTTGATCAAAATACTTCTGCCTGCTCTGTTTAAATATCCAAAAACGATCCATATATTTAGGAAACCCTAATGAGTTGATTGATTGAAATTTGAGTCTTTTGAATTTCCAAGATGTTTAAGGCAAGAGGTGAGGGAAGACTTAAAAATCTGAAACTTAAAGTTTAAGAATGAGTAAAAACGTTGTGTAGGATTATTTTCTTTACCATTTCCTATGGATTGACCCTATATTATTTTTGTGGTGTTATAAATTAGGATGACATTCAACACAACACAAAAACGTATCGATTGTCAAGTTTTTGTGTTGTATGATGTTGAGATATTTTGTTTTTTTAATTACCGAACTAATTATTATTAAACAATAAATTAATTCATCATTAATTCATTACACACGCATTATTATATTTTGAAAGACATACTACATACACAGATATTATTTTCTTATCGAAACTAAAACGTATCAAGATATATCGGACTAACCCGAAAACAATTTTTTGCAAGTGCCTAGGAAAAAAGTATTTTTCTCCGGAGCATTCACGGCATATGTTTTCCTCAAATATTTCGGCGTAGAAGATATTTTACGGCCTTAAAATAACAACTTTTTGTTCAGTAGCGTTTCGAGAACATGAAACGTGTTTGGAAATCCACATTGCCATTTCTCGACTATCAAATGTTTAAATTTTACGTATTTTCAGGTACATAGGTATATATCTCACATTCCAATTTGCTAATTTTAATTGAATAATATACATAATAAAACAATTTTTTACTAGATTTATTAAATTCAAATGCTCCATTTTTTTAAAATAAACATTGGATTTATTTATTTATTTCATGTTGAATATACCGGGTGACCCACGCCATAGGTAATCCCGTTTATTTTTGTTGTTTATAAAGCTGGACGAATGAAATTTGGGAAAGGATTAATAGACAAAAAATGCAATTCTTTTGGATACTCTTGAGGTTAATATGACTTCCGGTTTTTCCAGAAATGACGTCATCATTGAAATTTTAAAGGGCACCTTATATTCTTTGTATGATTTTTTCAATCAAGATGGCATTCTGAACACAAAAACATATCGATCGTCAATTTTTATCACCAAGGTACCGCAAAAATAACTTCTATGTGTATTAATCTAGGTGGCTATGAATTGGTGAAAATAGTCGAAAATTGTCAAATAAACACTAACTAAATCGATTTTCGCCGACATCGCATTAGTAGCGCCCTCTAGCGTCATTTAATTGTTTTTTGGCCAGAGAGTAATTTTTTTCATGGGTACCTAATGGCCACACCCTGATTATTCGATAGAAAACATCTTTCCGATTACAATGATACCAAATACTTGATATTTTATTGAAATTCTTAGTGTACAAATGTTGTTAGAAGCAAGAAAATCGAAAAAAATATTGACCTAATGATCAAAGTCAGCGTACAAGTCAAAGTCACTCAATGGACTACTCGAAGGAATAACCCTTAAATATGTATCGTTGTGTGGGAAAAACATTTGATCCTCTCCTAATCAGGGTACTTCCTTCGAGTAGTCCATTCAGTGACTTTGACTTGTACGCTGACTTAGATCATTAGGTCAATATTTTTTCGATTTCTTTGTTTCTAACAACAATTGTACGCTACGAATTTCAACAAAATATCAAGTATTTAGTATCATTGTAATCAGAAAGATGTTTTCTATTGAATAATCAGGGTGTGGCGATCGGGTACCCGTGAAAAAATGACTCACTGGCCAAAAACCAATTAAATCACGCTAGAGGTCGCCAGTAATGCAATGTCGGGCAAAATCGATTTAGTTAGTATTTATTTGACAATTTTCGACTATTTTCATCAATTCCTAGCCACCTAGATTAATAATAAAAAATTATTTTTGCGTTGCCTTGGTGATAAAAATTGACGATTTATATGTTTTTGTGTTCAGAATGTCATGACTGAAAATATCACACAAACAATATAGGGTGCCATTTAAAATGTCAATGATGACGCCATTTCCGGAAAACCCGGAAGTCATATTAACCTCATGAGTACCCCAAAGAATGGCATTTTTTGTCTATTAACACATTCCCAAATTTCATTCGTCCAGCTTTATAAATAAACAAATAAACGGGCGTACCTACGCCGTGGGTCACCCGGTGTTATTACAAAATTCAAATATGTAAATTAAAAAGATACCTATCATCAGCAGCTATTGCATAAAATTTCTACCTTATTTTCACAAAATTTTAATCACAAAGCAATGTATATAAATTATATGATCGTATATCATGTATGATCATTTTAATATTGGAATATTTATTGTATTACTACTTTAGTTAATACGTTAATAATTGTTGGGTATAGTTTCAAGAAAAGAATATTATTTGCTCTGCAAATTAATCATCGATTAGAAGACGCAAAATTATAATAATAATGTATGGTATAAATGTTTGCAACCCCAATAAATAAAGCAGCTGTCTCTAAACCTGTTCAACATTTTATTGTCAGTTGTTAACTTTTATACTTATTAATTTCAGTATTTATTGTTTTAAGAAATAAACAAGCAACCCAATAAGCAAGAAACATACGTCTATACATTTTGATGTATGGAATGAAGTTATGCAGCAATTTTGAATAAGTTATAAACAATTATCATTTATTACTATGTAACATCAGTTATAAACATTTATCTCTTATCACTAGTATTTAACACCAACTTAGAGGTTGCTAACATCCCCTAAATAATGATAATTTGTACTCTTAATTTATCTCTTATTATAACTTATCTCTTAATTTGCATCGCCATAAAAAAAGACAGTAAAAGGACAATTTTCATGACAAAGAAAAAATGACTTTGATGCCTTTGTACATGTTTAAAATTCTACCAATTGTTGGCATCAAAGATAGAAATCTGAGTTAAAAAGAATGAATTAAACAACAAATTTCTATCAGTAGAACTATTAAATATGAGGAGCAGACTTTCTTATGCATGTTGTCGATAATATAAAATTTTCTGAAATAAAGCAAAACTATTAAAAGTTTCTTGTTAATTTTACCGAGAATGGTAATTATGACAAAGATTTTAAGTAAAACCATACAATCACTGAGTTCAGACGCCAAAAATCTATTTTTGATATTTTCTGAAATAAACGCAAAAATTTGTTTGTCAAACTGCATTTAGTTTGTTAGGCAAATTAAATTTGGTATACTTCAGCGGCATATATTTAACTACAGAAAATTACAAAAACAATGTTACAACTCTCAGTTACTTCTAAGTTACACTTAAAAATGTAAATTCATAACGGAAAACAAAATGGAAATGACTATCATAGTATCGATGACAGTCGGGTTTTCTGTGGATTGGTGAGGTTTAATACATTGTATGCCCTCCACGAGCACGAATCACTTCCTCACACCTGCGTGGCATGCTTCGCACTAGTCTGCGAAGAGATTCTTCGGGTATGTGTTCCCATTCATCAATCAGGGCTTGTGTCAGTTCCTGTATGGTTAGTGGTAGATCAGGGCGCTTGCGAACACGTTGGTCAAGCTGATCCCACACGTGTTCAATAGGATTCAGGTCAGGACATAACGTCGGCCATTCCATGACCTGAACTCCAGGTTCTTGTAAAAAGTTTCTGGTGATGCCTGCAGTATGTGGCTTTGCATTGTCTTGCATTAGGATGAAATTTCGACCGACGCCATATGCAGCAGGCACCACATGGTCCTTCAAGATGTTATCGATGTAATTCATGGCATTTAGTCTACCAGGAAGCACAACAAAATCAGTTCTGCTGTCTATACTGATTCCAGCCCAAACCGTCACAGATCCACGACCAAATCTATCCACTTCCTGTATAGTAGCGGCTGCGTAGCGTTCAACAGGACGTCTATATACACGTACTCGACCGTCGCAACGAGTTAAACGAAATCTGGACTCGTCTGTAAACAGTACAGGCGTCCAGTGACGAAGTTGATGATCCAGAGCGAACCTCATTCGCACTGCTTTGTGATGCTGCGTAAGGCGTGGTGCGCGGACAGGTCGTCTTGGTTTCAAATTCGCTTCTTTTAATATGTTTCTAACAGTTTGATCAGAAATTTCTATTCCATGTGCTCGTCTTAGGTCGTTTAGGAGGTCTCGTGCTATGGTATCTGTCTTGATTTTGAGTAGTTTGTCGATTTCGACCTTGTCCAAATTTTATTAACTCAATTTATTAACTCAATTTTGCCTTTTCAGATGAGGAAAGATCTTGGCGACACGAAGATCGCCGAGAACACGGCCAGTTTTCACGGTACCCACACGTCTAAGATCCAAGAGGAGACAGGATCGAGCGAGCAGAACCTGGAATGTAGTGCAAAGGTAGTACAGCAATCCTCGCAAACCGTCACCGAAAATCGAAAGGTGACCACGTCGAAAACTACCAAATCGTCCAGTTACTCCTTCGAGGAGTCCGGAGAGTACGAAGTGGAGTGCGACGATTAGTATATTTACGTCATTCATTCAATCATTCAGAATACGCCACGCACCGCACAGCAAAAATCTCAAAAATGAAAGAATAAATCGAAAGAAAGTAACATATAAAATTAGATGGTTCTATATTTTAGCCTGTCATAAGCTGTTAGGTATATTGGTGGAGTCAGTGATGCACAAAACATAACCTCAAAACCCACTGCAATACAGGAAAACTGACTACCCCGATTAATTGTATACAATTTAGCATATGAGACAATTTTTGCAATTGTTAATGACACACAGTGATAACAGTAGATAATGCTTGGTCTTAACATGGTTTTAGAGAACAGAGAACACCAGTTTTATCCTAGTTTTTACTTTCCTCATCAATGCTCGCTTTTGGTGGTGAACAAATGTTACCAAGTATACCTCAACTGCCAGTATATTCTGGCATTCAAAACATGTAAAAACATTTATGTAAATTTTTGTCAAATCTCTGTGACGTCATATAACCAAGATATAAACCTGGAATACGACTAGCTTTACTTACAGATAACTATACTTAAGCCCAGTTTTTCCATCTCAGTTTAAACTGTACTTTCAGCTTAAACTACGGTTTATGATTTTCTTTAAGAATTAGAAGTGATTTTTTTTTTTCAAATAGAAAAAGTTTAATAATAAGGCAATTAAGTAAGAACGTATACAAAAATATATTACTCTAATGCAACATTTAGATCGCTTGCTGTTAATTTAGATTTGGTAAAAGTTTTAGAAAAATGACCATTTGGTATAATTTAAAAAATGTGCTTAAATGTTGATAAAAGTTTATTTGTCATTAAATATTTTATTATGTGAGTTGAAAGAGTTTTGTGCTTTGAAAAAGAAATACTTAATCTTTCACTTAATCTTTCACTAAAAAAATACGAAAATAATCGATTTTTTAAGAAAATTATAAACTGTAGGCTTCCTGCGGGAGATCTAATTATTTGTCATTTGGGTCTTTAGGGACAACTTTTTTTTGTACACCAATTTTGTTTGGTTTTGATGTGCTTATTTTTAATGTATTATTGTCAATGCAGTCCAACTATATATATACGAATTTATACTCCAAGACCAAACCACTTTGATTTTTAAAGAAACGTTGGGTTTTTTATGTTCAGATTATCAAAGACTACCATAAGCTTAGTTGAAATTGCTACTGAAACATCAGGGAAACATTTCAGCCAAACTTATTAATACATTACACGTTGTTCGTATTGTTCTTGCAGTATTTGAAATAAATATCGATTGGTGTCAAAGGGTAAAAAGTCATTAATTAATTAAACCTCTTGATTCTTGCTGTACTATTCTTTATTTTATATAGGAGGCATGTTTCGACTTTGCAAAGTCTTTATCGGTCCTAAATATGTCAAAACTTGGAGAAACAAATAATCTAGGTCGATCACTGCTGATGTTAGGGTTAAACATGTCCATACGTGAATTATCACTTTGATTATCTAATTCAAGGATTACGAGGATAACAGTTGGGAACTAAATCATCTGGTGTGGAATAATTTTAGCTTACATAGTGACATCTGTAAATTAAATAAAAGTAAAAGTAAACTAAAAATAATTGAAATAAATGTTTCGTTTTTAAAGGACAACAAATAAGTAGTTCATCTCCAATATTAATTATATTATTTTACAATAAAACTAAGAGTATGAACACAATTATCATAAATATACAATTTTATTGCAAATTTGCTCTTCTTTTTAGCCACCAGGCTCTGGAATCCGGGATTTTATCAATGAATATTCAACACACTCTTCATACATACTACTTACAGTAGATTTTCTTGCATAATTATTTAAAATTTCAATAAAAATAACGCCAAAATGTTATGCTACTTCATTGGAAGGTTTCTAGGTTATGTAAGGCTAAACAATGTTGCCATGTCTACAACTAGTTTGCAAAGCAGTAAAATGTTCGTTCAGATACTAATAGTTAATTATGTACCAAGGGCATTAAACGGATGTTTATGCCCCGATGGTGAGCGTTTAAGTCGCCCGAGGGTATAAACATCAAGTAATGCCCGTGGTATATACAAAATTAAATGTCCTACAATGATTTTGTTCCTCCGTTTGGATAATATTAATAAATATTTTGACGTTATCAAGTGACATGCGTATCGTCGGAGTTGAATAACGATACAAACAATTCGGAGTTGAGTGACAATACAGACCATAATTGTCAAATAGAATAACCTTAATCGCCAATAATTGACGATTTAAAATTTACAATTCGAATGTCAAATATTTGATGTATCTGACATATGGCAACGCTTAATGCCCGCCGCGGGCGTTAGGAATCCTTAATGCCCTCGCAGGCGTAAAGTAACTGTTTTCGCCCCGGTATCTAAGATGTAAAATGTCACTTTATGATCGTGTAGGTCATGTGACATAAAATGTGTTTTCACTATCAAAATATGAAATATCTATTTTTTTTTTATGAAAATATGTCGATAGAGATTATTGCAATAGTTCAGTTGGAAAGATTTTTCATTTTATTGTTTAAAGAGGAATAGAGTAAACAGAAAGGGTCTTGAAGTAAACAACATCATTGTCTCCACCAATAATTTTTAATGCATTTTTTTAAGGTAACACATATATTATGGCTTATTTTTCTGGTATTGCTTTAGATTTAAGCTTGTCAACCTTTTTTTGTGTATATACACCGTTAAAAGTTCGACCAAGCGCTGATATAAACAAAATGAGTAAAATATTCAAAAAATTTGTGTTACGTTAAAAAAAAGTTGTTGTATAGAAAAAAATGGCTTGAATAATGTGTGCATTACAAATTTGAGTAGATGTATTGTGCGTATAGTCGTCCAAATTCGTTGTTGTTAATAATTTACATTAACCTGCTTATTGCTGAAGTACCATCGCTAAATAAATAAAAAAAAAAAAAGTAACAGATGTAAACTGCGTATGTATAGATATTTATTAATATGACGGGTATAACATATAACAAACATAATATACAATAAATAAAACGAGGCAGGTTATACATTTTTTAAATGCTGATATATTTTTTACTATTTTTGTAGAAAAAATAATTTTTTATTATTTTTTCTTCCAAAGCATTGCAATGCTTTGCATTTTTTTACGATAAGCATTTACTAAATATTACAGTATGGTTTTAATTAAATATTACTTACGTATTCTAAAAAAAAATGTGATAAAACTGTAAAAGACAATTTTTTTTTGTAGAAACAAAGCGCATTGTATTGTCCAATTGTTGTGTGTTTTTGCTTTTCATCCCAAAAAAATACGTAATATAAGCAAAAGGCAGCTTTAGATTTTGTGAAAGTTATATAGAACTGGCTTCATGTTTTCACCCTTATCCCACTTTTCGACATCTGTTTAACAACAAACAAAAAACAACCAACAAAAAAAAGACGGATTGTTCTATTTTGTGTAGTAGTAACCCTTGTTTTAACAACTCATCCAAAACAAAAACCCCTGTTATATTATTATAATATTTCTTTGAATAAACTCGTCAATACACTAACACATTTCTTTTGATTTCTTCACACCTACCCCCTCAAAACAGAAATAAATAAATAAAACACTGAGCTTCAAAATGTTACTCGATCTCAAATTCTCGTTTCTCACTTCAATTGTTTCATCATTTAACAGATTGTGGCCGCGATGCACACAGTTCTATATAGCTTCTCAGAAAATCTACGAGTTACCTGAAACGTTTTGAAGCTTCAGTTTATTATCATCGTATCATCAGAACAGAAAAATATTTCTTTGATGTTTAATAACTTTTGAACTACTTCACCGATTTTTATGATTTGTTCGACAGCTTGTAAAGAACACCATGACAATTGTGAAAAGCTAGTAAAATTTGGAGAAAAAAATGCAGATTCGACATCTGCAAATTTGGAACTTTTGGTATATATAACACCCGTGTTTGAAGGCGGATAACTCGAAAACTACTGAACAGAAAAAATCGAAATGAAGTGTATCATACTCCTGAATCATTTCTACATTTTACATCTCAATTGTATTTTTACATTGTCATTGTATATTTACACTGTGATTTTATAAGAATTTGGCTGAAATATTACACCGAATTTAATGTAATTTTAAGTGATATATGGTGCAATGCGTAATATTTGAACATCAATTTAAATGTAATTTTAAATTAAATATGAGATAATGCGTAATAATTTACGCATTTTATTTCAGTGTAATATTCAATGAAATATGCAGTATTTTTGATTTGTATAATTTTATTCTGATCTTGAGTAGACACTAACATTATCTATGATATAATACAAAAAAAAAACAGGAACATCATGCACACAGTCAAACGTTGCAATAGTACGGTCAACCAAATGGTATAGATAAAATTACATGTAAAAAAAATAAATATGTAGACGTACATACAAGTATAAAATAGTTTGAGGGACATAAAAATACATTAAAACCACAGAGAAGCAATTAATAAATACGTAGCGTACGCAAATACTTAAACATAGAAAACACACGGATAAATATATAAATGCACTTCGGTCAACCATGAACACTCATACTCGTTCACTCTTTTTCTGACAAACACACTTGGTGCAAGATGTTCCGCATCTGTGTCTGTAAGAACAAGGAAACATATTAGACAGACACTACAAAGTTAACCTAAAAAGAAGATTGCACATTATCTTTCTGTTGGTATAAAACCCTTCAATCTTAAAGCAAATTTTCACAAAGAAACGTAGAAGACTTACAGCTTTCATCTAGGTATGGCGTTAACGTTAAGACATCAATTTCTAATGGCTTATTGTCGTCGTTGGTGATCTACAAAGGCAATACAATTGTTCTGCAGTGTGACATGGTATTTTAGCCTACACCTACATGGTATCTAGATAAGTTTTAGTTCACTGTATGTATCATTGTTACTTACCGGAGACAGAAATACAACGCGCCCAACTACATATTGCACTCGATGGTATGCGTGCCGGCGTTCGTTTGCAAAACAGCTGATCAAACGTAACGCATGCGTCTGGGCGTTACAATACCGACAAACCCGCTGTTATAATAGTAAAATCACAACATACGTTGTAATTTTACGAATTTAAGGTATATTTCCATTGTATTTTTACTAAAAGATCATTGTAATTGAAATAAAGCAGCAATATCGCTGTAATAGTACACAGACTTGTAAAAATAATTGGAATTACGTGCAATTTTTATACTTACCACATTTCTATTGTAATTTTTACAATGATTTATGTGTCATTTTACAGCCATTTTTCTTAGTGTACAAGATTTGTCATCAACATTTTTTGTGATTTTATTTCTATTACTGTGTGAACTTTACAAAAATATATATGGCATGTCCTGATTAAATACGCATAATAGTCGGATTTAAAATTGAACAATACATGTCGTTTCTTAGTTGTATGAGATAATATTTTTGAGTCTGTGATATTGTAAGAAAATCATGAAAAAAGTTTAATTTTTAAGACCAGTGGTAGAGGAAGAAAATGAAAGTTTACACCAGTCGATATTGTGTATTGAAACGGTACATACGCTGTTCATGCTATTTTCCGTTCGATGCATTCCTTTTAAGACGTGATAGTAGAGGCAGTTAAGAACCTATTTAACCATATTTATCACTATAAAAACTATTATTTTTATTATTATTTCAAAATTGTCTAATACTTATACTTATTGTTTCCATGAAAACTTTCGAAATGTGATCATCCTTCAAGCTGAAACGGTGGTTCTTTTAGTGGTATGACCCTAAACGCATGTTTTGAACCCAGATTCGTATTCCGTATAAACACATTTATCGAAAACGCCTAACCAGTTTCTATTCACAAGCTTACTATTGTCTCTCCTCAACAATAATCCATTTTAATGCAGAGGACTGTGTATGCGAGTAGGTGCTTTCGATGTATTTTCTTGCCCTGAATATAAATCCGATGCGCTTCAAGCAACAAATTTCCAAGAAATTCACATACAAGCGCAAAGTTTAAGGTTTTTTTCGGATAATTTTTAAGAGTCTAGGTCATCGGAGCTGTTTGCTATACATGATCCAAAACGGAAAAATATACGTACATAACGGCGTTTACAACATACAAGATACCTTGAACATAAAATTGTCACTATCTTGATCACCGTAATCATTTGTATATAGCTTTATATGGTTAAATATGTTCTAAATTATCTCTACTATCACGGTTTCAAGGAATTGCATAAATTACATATACCGTAAACTTGGGTGACTTTGGCCGCCCTGGGTGACTTTGGCCACTATTCGAAAATTTATTTATATTGTTTAGATCTTTGTTAATATTTCAAACATTGCGAGTATTTTTGGTTATTTATATTTTAGATACTATATTGAATACAAAGGTGCTTAATATAAGTTAGATGATAATTTATTTTTTTTGTGGCAGTGTTCAGAAGATAGCTTTGAAAATTGACCAATTTTGTTACTATGAACAACTTGTTGGTGTTGAGTAATCTATCAGCATCTATGATTTGCCGCCGATAACGTTAGTCCTGTGGTTTGTTAGGAATAGCTTTCTGCAATACCCACGTAGTTAAAGTGCTCGGTGTAGTCAATCGAGGAAAGTAAAGTCGGGCATTCTCAGTGGAAATGGCCATCAAATGATGACATTTCTGTGGTATGACAAAGATGACATTTTACAAGCAATAAAAACACCTGTCCCGTCCAAACGAGGTTTCTTCATTATACCAGAAGTACAAAATTATGTCTAGCTATACCGGGTGATTCAATTTCGAGGCTCACCATGGGGATCTCGCTTATTAGTGGAGATAGCGGCTATGATTAAATTTGGCAAAGTTTCGTATTTTTGTGCTGAACAATTATCTGAAAAGAAATTTTAGCTATCATTTTTCATTTTAAAGATATCCGCAAAAAACTGAAATGTTAAGATATCGTTTTTAATTTTTTTTTTCAAAACCAAACGTAGCTAGACATTTGAAACAAAAACATTCAGCGACTTTTTAACAAGGAATGCAGTGTTATTTTTTAATTTGAAATAACATCAAAGATGGCGGCGTAATCATGGCCAGCTTTTGTTTTTCTTATGGGCGCCATATTGAATTTTGACATTTTCCGATAGTCGTGTTTTTTCTCAGTTCCGCAATGTATAACATGTATAGCATTATTTTTTAAAATAGTCATAAAATAGTTTTGTCATGATCTAATTGCTGATTTTAACATATTTTGTTCTTGAACATTTTTAAAACATATTTGGTGGCCAAACTCGAGCATACACTAGCTTATCGTTTCATTGGCATGATAAACAGTAGTATGGCCAAAGTGACCCAATAATGAATTCTGACTTTGGCCACCCATATATATATATATATATATATATATATATATATATATATATATATATATATATATATATATATATATATATACATAAAAGAATTATATCCTGACGTTAGGAAATATTAGTGTTTTGAGATTTTTTAAGTACTATCAAAGACCCAAAAAATAGCACAAGTATGAGTAATTATATCTAATCTGTTAAAAGTTACCAGACTTCAAATTTCAAAAGTGGGCTAGTCACCCAAGTTTACGGTAAGTCCGTACATCAATTTTTGGACTTTCCTTTACAAACTGACACAAAAACCGCATCCGCACCTATCCGCAGCAGATTTTGCAGTAGTTGTAATGTCGAATATGTGTACTATAATTTGAACCACTTTCAAGAGCTTAATTAAGCTAAACACTAAACTAAGAATAGCGAAGTTCTCGGACCTGCAATAAACGAAATTGTGGGTAAATTTTAATAAATACAATGTCGAATGAAAGTTTATACTTGGTTCTAAAGAAGGTATAACAAAAAAAATCACATTTTTCTTTAACACACAAAATTACAACCGTTTTCAAGAGCGTCAACTTATGTGCATCTATGCTGATAAGGACTCGGGACGCAGGGCTCAGGTGAAAAAATATTGCCGCCTTTTAATACATCGGTCCTTTACCTATCCCAGAAACTGGTTTACTTTTTGGAATTTAACAATTTAGAAATTTTATTTATGACCAGCTTTTTGGGTCAAATACTCCAATGTGGCGTAGCTGGGACAGTGGAAGATTATTTACCATTAGGACGACACGATCAGGACAATTTAATTTCGAAATTTTGAATAGTAGTGCGAGTTAAATATAAACAATGAATTTAGATGTACAATTAATGATACCCAACAATATTTTACAAACACGGATTCAAACGGATTCACTGATCGCGCCAAAACTTCGCATCTCGTTCGACTGCCTCGCAGCAAAACCCACCAGCGAGGGAAGCCGAACTGCGCAAAATATTGTTCATGTTTATTTTGGTCTTAAAAATTAACAGATAGTAAGGATTATTTGCTTGATAACTGCGTTGTCCTGCTAACATTCGTTCCTGAGATATCGGCTTCCATCAAAATCTTGTTCGCAACGTTTATTACATAAAAACTGAAGAAAACAAAAACGCCAATCTATAGAAGACACTCTAAATGTAACCTGAACAAAAACTGATATTTTTGTAGTAAGTGGTTTAAGAGAAAATAAATCGGAAAGACGACCGTTAATTTAAAACTGCAAAAATCGGGTACATTTTTTCACTTCTCCCGCGCTCATGTTTACACCGAGAGGAAAACAATTTTGACAGTCATACAGGTTATGTAGAAATGATTCAGTAGTATGATACACTGTATTTAAATTTTTTTTGTTCAGTAGTTTTAGAGTTATAGGGCTTCAAACACGGAAGTCAATACTATCAAAACCAGAGATGGCGGTCACATATAGTGCATTGGTCCTAGGACAACACCCTGGGACACACTAGCTTTCACTTCGTTTAGGTCCGAGTATTTTATCTGTTTATTTGTTTTATGGAACAATTTACCAGTCTTTTTTGGTATTTCTCAATAAATTTTACGAAATATCAAATCACACTATAGATAATGATTTTTTAAAGTTTAGAATACACTTTAGAATCCCAAAACTGAAGAGTCAAAACGTTAGCTGCTACTAGCTAGCACCATCAAAAAAAGCAAAGGGAACTTTCTCTTTCAGATTGATCAACACAGGAGCGACCAAATACCACAAGAAGATGGCCAGAAAAAGCCTCCTTTACGCTTACCAGACATCTACAAACCACTGGAGCCTATAAAGAAATTCGAACCGTTGAAACCGTTCGAACCTTTGCAACAGATGGAAGCCCCAAAGTCATTCGAGCTGACCAAACAAATACTCGCCAATACGCAGTTGGAAAAACCAGCACAGACCAACGGGCATACAGAGAAAACTGACTACAACCAGAATACAATCTCCATAGAAGAAGGTAACAAGAATTTCAATAACCAAGGGGCAAAACCTTTCGAATTGATCAAACCATTGGAGATACAGAGTAGTAATGTAACTTCGAAGGTTTATGAACCACTGAAGCCTTTTGAAGGGAGTAGTGAAGGTGATAAAGTTGATGAGCAGCTTGTCCAGGAAGAAGTACCTCCTGCACCTAAAGAAGAAGTTCCAAAGCAAGAAGATCACGCAGAACAAGGTAACCCTTCAATTTCAGTTGATAGAATCGAATACCAAACTAGCCAGGAGGTACCAACCCAAGAAAACTTCTTGGAACCACCTGTTTCAAGCTTAGAAACCTCTAGTTGTAACACAACTGACACAACACCTAGGAATAGCTTGTTGATTGAAGATGGGCAAGTACCATTTGAGTTGAGGACTTCTTCGGGAGAATTATATGTTCCCGTAGTGGCTTTAGACCCGATAAATCTTGATGATTACCTGAAACCGATACAAGTTAACCAATCTAGTGCTGAAATCAAAGATGATAGGATAAAGAATTCTTTGAATGAGATCATCTCAGATTTGGATACTTATGCTGAAAAGGATAAGGAGTTGAAGGAGTCTTTGCAGGATGTACCGAAGGATGTTTTGATGGAACAGGCTGGATTGAGAAGACAGGTCTGTTGGTTTTTTTGGTGATTCTTGTGTTGCCTTGTAGTTATGGTCAACGTCCATGCAATGGTCTTGTATATGGCATCTTCTCATGCAGTAAAATTATTGCTATTCATATTCAGATGATGTGATGTTGCATAGGCGGTAGATTGGTTGTTTGTTGTTATATTTGTTACACGTGTTGTCTTGTAGTGTCGCACACCAAACCACCAAGAAGTGCTGGCAAATCGCTTGCGTGGCAGTCCTAGGTCTAGGCCGTTATCGCTGCCATCTGATAGCATGCTAAACATCATGAAATGCGCACAGGTATACATACACTACATACATATTATTTTATTCGTTCTTATATAATTTGGTTATTGTGGACACTTGTAAATGATGTATTATATTGTTGATCTGTAAGTTGATTTCGATTTTTAATTCGAGTTTAATTCAAAGTCAGTAAAAGTAAGAAAGATACACAAGCTTTTCTTGGATGAAGGTGTTATGGATGGCGCTAGTGTCGTGAAAACTTTAGTTCAACTTTAATTTTTTTGTGGCGTTTTTCGGCCCGAAAAATTAAGGGTTCACACTAAGCAAACGACATAATATATGTTTTAACGACAAAAAATGTAAATAAACGACAAAATTTGTATTTAAACGATAAAATCTGCAAACTATGTGATTTAACCTCAAATACCACAAATGACAGCAGTATGACAAGCAGCGCCGCTAAGCCAGTCGTACAAAACTTCTTCCGTACTCATACAGTGTGCTACTGGTAAAAGTGTGGTTATGTGTAGTTCGTTTTGAAGTTCGCAGAAGGACGTTGGGAATATGTAATTGAAAATTATTCTGTGTATAATTGTTGATCAGTCAGTCCTTTGGTAAGTTATAATTTATATATGGTTTGACCTAGATATTAAAAGCGACACATTTTTGTTTTGTTCACTACAATAAATTTACATACCATAGTTTGTAACTTACACAAGAACAATCATTTAACTTATGAATCAGAGCACTTCACATATTTCCAAGTCGATAGATACTCAATTTGTAAAAAATACAATAATCTAAGCTGTGCCATCAATAAACACAATCGAACAGTCTATGGAGAAAACCCTACCAAAAATAGTTTTCACTTGCTCAATTTTGTTCATTGTTGGCTATGATAGTCACTTACCTTCGACTATTGTATTTTCAAAAATAAAATCAAAATAACCAATACTTTTCGCAAACAGCTTAAAAAGTAAAATTACATAATCTGTCGTGCTAATCAATTAAACTGTCGTTAAGAATCCCTAATTTGTCGTGCTGACTACATATTCTGTCGTGTTAACGATTGTAGTGGGGAATACAAAATTTGTCGTGCTGAGTACATATTTTGTCGTGCACAATTTGTCGTTGGGAATACCTAACTTGTCGGGCCTAATGGAATGGCCAATGTTATCCCAAACAATGTCAATTCCTAGAACAGCGATTTACTTAATACCTTGTGAAAGAAAGGTGCAATTTTTGGAATCGATTTTTTTTCACATAAAAGATCTACCATACTGTACAAATGTAAAAATCTATTATTTTGGATATAATTGCATTTTTACAGCGATTGTATGAAATTTGGTTGCTTTATATTGTTACATGGAAAGATAACTTTTCCAAAAAAACTTAAATGGAGTTCCAATAAGAAAATCGTTGTTATTTGGAACTGAAATTGCTTGATGTATGTATGTAGTCTAAAAGTATGACCACGTATAAACCAGTTCGTCATAAACCAGTTCGAACAAATTTCTAGTAGTTCAGAAAGAATTTGTTTAAAAGTGATGCTTTTTAGGCAAATAAATGTATCTTATTTGTCTAAAAAATAAAGATAAATAATTCAAATACTGTAAGAATTAAGGTAGCACTATTTCACTACCTTTTTGCACTAGAATGTTGTGTCAAAAATATACAGCGAAATATGCCATTCCAAAGGAAATTATCGTAGACAAAAACTGAAATTATGTACTAAAATCGTGTTTGAAAAGTCTTAAATGATTTTTATTTTATTTAGTAAATTGTGTTCTTTTTTGATTTTTTCACTTGTCTGAACCCTGAATCTCTGAACTCATTTGGAATTGAAATATTTACTCGGATTATCAAAGAGCTCACAAATTCGCACTACTTCGTATAATAGGTTCTGACGTCCTGTGATACACCTTGTACATAGTTTTTCGTTTTCGACAACAATTTATGCTGCGTAGGTATTTGGCATCCAGAATATTTTAAGGGGTTGTACAGCATCAACTATTACGAACATAGGCCCAATAATTATGTAGACAAAGGGCTACTTAATTTTAAGAATGTCAACGGGTTTTATGAAATACCTACTTTGATATAAAATTTGTCGAATTCCTCTGAAATTAGTGTGACTGGTTACTAGTTTCACCTTTTTATTCATAAAATAAATCTCTATCGCCCGAAAAATTACAAGCTTCTGCAAAATATTAAATTCGGAGATCAAAACATGTGAATTTCTTGAAATTTGTTTCGTTTCTGAGTTGTCTCAACTAGAAATCAGATAAAAAAGAACAAAGATTAAATATAAACCAATAAATACCTTGGAATGAAAATAGTAAACAAAAGCAAAAAACATGCTACAAATGTAAAGACTTTAGAATAGCATTACAAATTCTTTCTATTGACTGTTCTATTGTATGGTTTTATGTTAATAAATACTAATATAATTGTATAATATAATATGGACAAATAAATATACAAGCTGTCCCACTTGTTTTTTCGTAAAACTTTTTTCATCTAGTAAATGTCATACTGTGTAAAATGGTTATTAATTCCTTAAAAAGATACAGCCGTTCGAAATATTAAGCGTTTTGAACGGCTGTAATATTTTTATTTTAATTTTCTTTATATTTGTTTATACCATAAAACCATACTTCCATAAAACCATACTGCGGCTGCTTCATTTTTAACAATAGTTATAAATTGGTTATTTTGAAATCTGTGGCACTTTGTACGATGGTATATTATAACTTTTAGAAAACTGAATACAAATACATAAATTGACACTTTCATGCATCTTCGAACAAAAACAAAAATCATAACTCCTTGTTAATAATGTTGTGTATCATCATTTCAGATAGCCCAAGAACTAAACCGTTTGGTCAAGACTGATGAAGAACAGGTGAGTTTATTTAAAGTTTTTTTCTTATCACAACATTTTCCTTAATGAAAAAAAAACATAAACACAAGTGATCAAGTTTAAATTTGGCTTGGAGTGACTTTGATCAACACCTTAAGATTTATTTCAATATCCACAGTACTTGCTAAAACGCATATTTTGCCCACTGTTACAAATGTGCGCGCCTGCCTTCTACAAATAAATGGTCCGATAAATTTAGAATATTCAGAAACGTGTCTAGTTTCTAATCCGGTTGAATAATGATTTAGATCTATCGTCGAATTTATAGATTGCCGCCGTTAGCTTTCTCCGGGATCAACTCTGTACTATCCAGGAATACGAAATATAAATAAAGTTGCTAGCGCCTGCAAACGACTGACGTGAACAAATCGTGTATGCATGCCAAAACATGAAGATTCGATTTGTATCCGCCACGTCTTGTCAAGATGACATCTAGATAAGATAATCTTCATTAATTGTCACAGAAACCATAATGAACTTCTTGATTAAATCGGTAGATTTAAATATCTTACACAAAAATAATTACAATTTACAAACGGTGATTCATTAATGTTGCATATCTTTTTATACAGAGTAAAGTATACTTTATGTTTATTTAATGAAAGGCCCTGTATTCTTTCTAACTGTATCCGGTTGAAATTTTGCAAAGTGAATAGTTTTTGAAATATATGCATTTGTTTTTTAAGAGATTGTGGTTGGGGGCGTTGTTTTTAAATACATATGAACAACATTTTATTTAGAATTTTTATTCTTAAATAACCGAAACTAGATAAATGTTTGTTCATGGACATCCTATTATTACTTCTTGCCATTAATTCCTCTTAAGTTGCTTTTAATTTGTATTAAGAATATGATGTAGCTATTTTGAGTAGTTTTTGTGATATTTGGAATTAAAAGAAATAGTAAAGTGAAGTATTCTAACCTGTACTTAGAATCATATGGTTCTGAGCCAGCATTTGACAAGTGGCACTTGGAACTCTATGGAATTGGAATTACTGGGTTATCTAATAAACTTTAAATAAAACTATAGCGGATAACCGATGTAGTGGTAGCGTATCATAAAAAATATTACTTTTCTTCAAAATTTCACTTAGAACCTTATGATTCTGAGGTCGCAAAATACATGCTGGACAAATCTGGATTATTTCCTTTAACCTTAAATATAGCAAATCAAAATATGTGTATGACTAATCAAAATCCTGCGATATAGATCATTCAGATCATTGATCATAGATCATTGAAACTTACTATTAGATATATTATACTTGCAAACACTTGAGATTCATGATCTATCTCATTATATTATTATGTTCCATAGATTTGTTATCAATGATCTTTAGAATAAACAATAATATTATCAGAAACCATATAAGGAACTATGTGAAATATTGGAAATCATCAATGACAGGGATTGAACTGTAGAAATTTATTGTTATATTCATGTATATCTATTGTTGTCAGCATGTTGTCAGTGATTGGTATTGAGAGATAATGGCAGTGCATTGATAATAATTTTAATAGCCATATTAGGTCAATCAATATTACAACAAATGATACGAGACATGCTCTTACAAAGATAACATTGAGATAACTAACAAAAAATGTAATAAGGTACGTTCAATATGGTGTGTCATTTTTTCTCCGATCGGAAACTGCTTCTGTTCGTTCCTTGAGGGTAAAATTTTGAAATTAAAAAAAAAATTCAAATGTAACAACACTAAACGTAAAGCCGGGGCTTCATATTCGGGTACTTGCCAAATATCAAATATTTGCCAAATATACGAATATTTGTCAAGAAAAGAAATAGCTCTATTCAATTCATTCAGTCCTCTTTCAGAAGATCATTTACTTACCTTGCCTCATATATTGCAAACTTTGTCCTGAATACAATGGGATTCACTAGTCATTCAGTAATCATGAGGTCACTCAAACGTGATCTCCTCAATCAATCTTTGCATCAAGAAGATATGTTTTAATTTAATTTCAATTTCATTAAGGGTGTTTAATCACTGTTTTTAAATCACTGTTTAAATCACTGTTAAATCACTGTTTTAGTGTTATACTCACCATTTGTACCTTTAGTATACAATAAACTCTTATTTATTTATTTATTTATTTATTTATTCTTAGGGAGTCCACCTGAAAAATAAATGTGTATACATATATTCGACGTTCGGCTGTGCGGACGAGTTTTTTTATGTCAAATAGTAATTTTTATGGCAAAAGAGGTTTCTTTTATCTAATCACCAATTTAGAAATGAAAACGGTTAAAAATATTTTTATAGTACACAAAATTAGATATAGGTTTTTGTGTAGTTATATTTTATAAGCTAATTTTTACTTCATCATACGCAGTATGTAAAGTATATATTGTGTGTCTTTTTGGGTCCCCTGAACATTTTTGACCAAGGTACAAAAAAATGTCTGTGTGTGTGTGTATGTGTGTGAGTACCCGTTTTTTGTGGGGACGATTCCGGAGAAACTACTAAAGGTATCGGGACGAAACTTCATATTTAGAAGTTTCATGACCAAACTTAGAGCTGAAAAGCTTTCTGTTGAAAAGGGTCCAAAGGACCTGGAGGTTTAGTGTTACCATTTTTGAAAGATTTTGCAAATAAGCCGCTATTTCTGGAATTTCGTCGAAATAGTTACATAATAAATTAAAGCAGAGGAAACTCTGAATAATGACAATGACATTTTTTGGTACAATCAATAGTTTAGCTGCATGAGCAAATTCTATTTCATCGAGATCGGTAGTACTGCATTCAAACTAGTAGCCAGGATCTGTCAGATATTTTGATTCTAATGACGGTAGGTAGTGTCAAACGCTAATGTTTTGCCAATACTTACTATCAATATAAGATGCGTTCGGATATTGTACACCGTTACACTTTTTACACCCAATAACACGTAAGTGTCATTTGGACGGTGTACCCGGTGTCAACGGAGTACAATATCCGAACGCAGCTTTAATCGACGTATCTGTCTAGTTCTACTAGTTTTATTTTAATGCAGACATGGCCGATCTCGATCAAATAGAATCTCATGCAGCTAAACTATTAATTTTATATATAGTATGATAAAGTCATGTGCCTGGCCACATCAGATTTTTTTTTAATTTTGGTTTCAAAAGTTAATTGATCTGTATTTCAGACAATATTAAGACACATTTATACAACAAACCTGGCAGTACAATTGGATTTAGTAGACCTTTAAAGATGGCGAAGAAACCATTCCCAACATTTTGTTTATGGGCAATATCTTCCTAATATAAATAAAAAAATATTTATTCTTCTTAATCTAATAGTTTATTTAAATTAATTATCACCAAATGCCTTCTTGTTGATTTAAACACGAGACACCTTTTTATAGCTTTTTATAAACCCACATATATCCAAATTATAGGGTGAAACATTGAAATTTTGCTGTATAGTTTGTCCAACATGTTGCTAACCATTCCAATGAGTTTGGTCCTTATTTATTATTATTGAACTTCTTGTTTTTGTTCTCTGAAGTAATTTGAATATCTCCATAAGTTTTTCCTTAATATTTATATAAATAAATAAGTACAACAAGCGACCTCATTAATAAATTTGATGATCTTAAATTATTCATTTGTGTAATTTATAGTAGCAGTTTGCAATTATTAAAAGCTGCTTGAAGAGAAGAATCATTGTATTCAGAATTATTGTTCAAAAATGCACGTTTTTGACGTTAATCTGACAATATATAACAGAAAGAGTTGATAAAAGTCCTGTTGTTCTTGTTGCACTTTTCATTAATTTACCCAATATTTCCTATGATTATCATCAACAATAGAGGTCAACAATAGAGTTTTTAATATATCTGGAAGTGTTTATTTTTGGCAAAAAGAGTTGGAGAAGTTCACAATGTAGTTTTCAAGATTTCATAAGAATAGCGTTCGAAATATAGAGGTTTTTGAAACTCTTCCAAAGAGGAATACAAGAAACAAGCCTCACTCATAAATTTACACGATAAAATTAAAATTCCCCAAGCAAAAGTGAAACCAAATTCACTCATAGAGCCGACGACCACAACAACATGACCACTCAAACTTAGAGCTTCAAAATATCTCCGAATCTCCGAAAATTTGGCACCTAATCACTCTAACGTCCGTACACTTGCCAAAAAAAATCCGACGCGAAACAATCACAGACAAACCGCGGTTCATCTGTTTTCTGTCCATCTCATCTTCGAACAATCGCCGTGACGTCAATGGAAGATAAAAACGGACCGCGAGTTTTGGACCGTTTCCAATCGCTTACATTAGGGACCTTTGAGATATTTCTGGCCCTCCACACAACTTTGCATGTCGACTTTGTTGTAGAATTCATGCCAAAACTCCACCTCTCCTCAATTTGAGAGGGCCTTATCAATTTTTTGAAGATCGTTATCTGATACGGTCGCTCGTATAGGTTAGGTAGCGCGACCGCTGCAATTGTTTGTCGTGTATTGACAGTTCGTCGTCAGTATTGTGCTTCCGTGTGAGTCGTGTGTCTATAACTGTTGTTGTGACTGTGACAGTGTGTGGGATTTTTACGACTGCTGTGACCTTATTCAGTTTGTGGATTCAGTGAGGTTATTTCCGGTTTTATTTTTTTGGCTGTTCTTGTATTGGTTGGTGGAATATTATATGTAGGAAATTGAAAATGTTTTCGACTTGGACAACAACACATTTTCGTTGTAGTTTACGTTTTTCTTAATATTATAAAAGCCAGTATACAGTAAATTTGTACTCAGGTTAATGACGTTCTATAGAGACATATGATACTGACAATCATATTTTTTTATTGGTGTGGTTTATAATATAATATTCAATGTTTTTAAAATATTTTAGACTAATGCAGCTACATGAAAGCATTATGACTGGATTAAAACAAAAGTGACGTACAACAGAATACCATTAAGCAATTTGTAGTAAAGTTATAAACATTTGTCTGTACCTACACAATACTGTCATTTAGGAGTTATTGACCAAGTAGCTAAAACGTTTAAGGCTTATACCGTAGGTTCACATAGGTTTGAGTATTTGCTTGTAAAGAAGGAGTTTATTATACAGGGTTAGTCAAAACACCTAAATAGTTCTCCAAACGTAAGAAATTTCAAAAAAAAATTCAAACGAAAGTTCTTTGGCTTTAAACAACCTGTCGTTCATTTTATTATGTAAATTTGGATTTTGGATAGAACACCCTATATATTTTTACATTTTTTAATTCGAAGATTAATTATAAGAATTTTTTATAGGAATGATTTTTTTATAAAATTTATCATTTTTTGAACTATTAACCAAATAGTCAAATTACACCGAAATAATTCTCTAACCTTAAACAATTTAAAAAAAGAATTTTGTGTTTAAACAAGCTCTCGTTCAAATATATTTTTAATATACATCGAGTTTATTTTATTATAAAAATTTGCAAACCTTTCCCTTTTCTAACAGAACACCCTGTATTTCTCAACTTTTTTAATTCTAACATTAATTCTAAGAATTTTATGTAGGAATTATTTGTTTATAAAATGCATTATTTTTGAGTTATAAGCAATTAATTGAAACTCATGAACTTTTACTGTAACCAAACCAATAAAAAAATAAAAATTCTACAGAAAGTAAAAAAATACAATTAAATAGAATTAAATTGAATGTTTGAATTGACACATTAAAATAAATGTGTATGTATGTGGGAAGATATTCTTAATTTGAAGTTCTGGAGTTTTTGATTAACTGAAATTCTTAGAATTAATCTTAGAATTAAAAAATGTAAAGAAATACATGCTGTTCTATTTAA
The DNA here is from genome assembly GCA_963966075.1 of Aphodius sticticus. Classification (NCBI taxonomy): domain Eukaryota; kingdom Metazoa; phylum Arthropoda; class Insecta; order Coleoptera; family Scarabaeidae; genus Aphodius; species Aphodius sticticus. Next base: position 108,504,159 of record OZ014506.1, read on the forward strand.
AAAAAGGGAATTTTACCAAATTTCCATAATAAAATGATATATTAATAATATATTTAGACCATAGCTTGTTTAAAGCCTACAAACTTTTGTTTGAATTTTTTTTTGAAATTTCTAACTGTTGGAGATTTATTTATGTGTTCCGATAATTTTGGCTAACCCTGTATACTCATACACAATGATCTAAAATGACTGAGGACAGGTTGAATTTCCCGCAAATTTGAATAATTGTGATGTTGGCAATGGTTGCAAATGACAGCTGTTATTTTGGTCCAGTGGCGTAGGTGTTCCTTCTTGTAAAGAGAAAAGCTTAATTTAATAGGGTATTTGACTGTATTAAAAATATGGATTGTATTATAGTCATCCTAATAGATTACAGTTAAAGAAGACTATTTTGTATTACTTTAAAAAAAAAAATACTTTATTTCTATTAAAAACCAAAATTAAAATTGAATTTTATTCACGTCCTATCACGTGATTGAAAACGCTCTGTAATTGGCTCAGTCTCCAGTAACGTCATTCGTTATACGCTTAGAGCGCGTTCGGTTTGTCAGGGTAGGGTATGGGGAAAGCAATGCTCAGATTTCCTGGGTCGGCTGTCTCTCTCTTATATGCAGATAAACGCCGTATGACGTTAGTCCGCCTATTATGCAGCGCGTCACTCTCACCGTACAATACCGGGTTATCCGAACGCGCTCTTATGCTTCTCCCGTTTGAATTTAATAGCACTAAAGTGGCATGTAAGCATAACTTTGTAGGTTAGGATTGCCCTAACCTTAAGGTGTCAGATCAGATAATACCTGGTTCGAAAATACGATAGATAACTTATTCTAGTCAGTTTTACTTATGTCGAAGTAATCTTCACAACAGAAAACACTTGTATTGGCGGCTATTTATTTCATTTGGATTTCTACGAGCCAACCACTTTCTTCGCAGTTTCAAATCTTGCGGAACAGCTACAAATAGTTTATCCGGAGTTTTTCTTGACGTATCTCTGCATTGTGGATTTATACACCATTTATAACCCATTTTTATGAAGAAATTGTGAAAGCAACACATCGTACAACACAATTACCAAACGGCGACGATGTCGATGCTGACAGACCATATGGGCCGATTTGACATCTAGTAACGGTGACGTCACACAACAGAAAGTATCGTTTTGGCGGGACTTTTTGTGATTCAATTTTTAACGCCGATTTTTATGAAATATTGAGGAAATAATTACGAAAAATAATGCATTTACAATGTAGAGTGAAGGAATAAACACACTAAGATGGTTTTCCAATAATAGTCAAATACCCTATTTATATCAATACATAAATATCCTTATTTGGTCTCAATGCGATAACCCAGATATACAATCACAATATTATTTAATGACAGGTAGAATCCACTTCAAAATACATAACATATACGTCATAAAAATTATCTCGCATAAAATTAATAATACAGATTAAATAATATATCCCTTTATCAGCTTACTAAAACAATCACATGTTTATTTTCCTACACCCTGTATAACACTATACAAATAAATCAAAAGAGACGTGTTCATTTATTAGTTCAGTTTATTAATAAACGTAACAAATCGTGCTGTTAGAGCAACACCCAAAAAGTTAGACGCACATCCATGTGCTATTTTTGATCAGTTTACAGTATTTCCCGAGAAAAGTTTATTTAACAAGCTTGCAAGTGCGCAATAATGTATATAATTAATCTCAGTTATAAACAATATCGAACGCAGTGAACGTATATTTCACATAAAAAAACCTGATCTCAGTAGATGGCTATTTTTGTTATAGCTAGAGTAGATATTGAGCAAGTCTTTTATTTTTATGTAACACACAGCTTTATTTTCTTTAAACAGACTCAGGAATATAAATGCAAGTATGTAGGTCAGTCTTGGTACTATTCATAACTTTTTGGAATCGGTACAAAAGTGAAATAAATCGTTTGTTATATTTATATATAATAAGTGTAATATCAATAACTCTACAACAGACTTAATTTTATTTCTTAATCACTGGTTGACAAAATTTTTTTAACTTTACTGATACTATATTTTTTGATAAATAGATAAGCGAAAACAGATATACAAAATTTGCTGATTGGTGTTATTTCTAAAAAATTACAGTAAAACAAATGAATCGGCGAGTTCGAAAACAGTACAAGTCCAAAATTGGCCATTTTGAACTGAAATAGCCAAAATGTTCACTATGATTTATTCTATCGAATAGACCTAAAGAGAATGCTTGGGCGAAATAAACAAGTCCAGAACAGTGCTTTTTTGCTCGCTCATGCGACGCGTTTCTACTCAGATTCTACTGATATCAGTCGTAAACGTTTGCCAACTTCGTAATTTGCATTCAAATCGTTGTTAAGGTACGCCGAAGTAATCAATATAAATATCAATATCAAAAAGATAAATAATATTAAAAAAGTCCACAAGTATGTAACTAGTGAAAATTTAGAATTTTACTACCACGTGACTTCCGGACCGACTACCACCGTAGAAGAGGAAATTTAATACTATATAAGTATATAATCATCACACTCTATATCATACTCTATCATATCGCCATATATGTATAGGGTTAGTCAAAACACCTAAATAATTTTCCAACTGTAAAAAAATTCTAAAAATTTTTCATGTAAAAGTTGTTCTGTTTTAAACTATCGTTTAAATATATTTTTATTATACAGGTTGTTCATTTTATTCTGGTTATCTCGCAACCTTCCCGTTTTCAAATAGAACATCCTGTATAACTTGACATTTTTTAATTCTTAGATTAATTCAAGAATCTTTTGTATGATTTTTTTTATAAAATGCCTTATTTTTGAGTTATGATAAATTAATCAAAAATAGACGAAATTACCGAAACCTAAATAATTCTCCAACTGAGAAAAGAATTTGTGTTTAAACAAACTATTGTTTATTCTGGAAATTTGGTAACATACATTTTTTAATTCTAGGATTAATTCTTTTATAGAAATCATTTTTTTTAAATACAATACTGTCATTTTTTAGTTATAAGCAATTAATCAAAATTCCTGGACTTCAAATTAAGAATATTTTCTCACATACATACACATTTATTTAATTTGCCAGCTTGAATATTTAATTTATTATGCTATCTCATAGTTTAGTTATCTTTTCTTGATATTTTTAATTTTTTATCCGTTAATGATCGGTTAATTGCTCATAACTCAAAGATGATGCATTTTATAAAAAAATTATTCTTACAAACACTTAGAATTATTTTTTTTTAAATATACAGGCTGTTCTATTAGAAAAAGAAAAGTTTACCAAATTTTCAGAATAAAATGAACATCCGTATATTGAAAATATATAGCTTGTTTAAAACCAAAAAAACCTTTCAAAAAAACTTTTGTTTGAATTTTTCTTTGAAATTCTTTACGGTTAAAGAATTACTAAGGTGTTCCGGTAATTTTGACTAATCATGTATAATTCGCCATTTTGAATTTATTTTAAAAATCTGACATGACATTTTTAATTAGCAATCTTCAAATATTACGGGAAATAAGTTTAATGCAAATCCTACATCATATATACCTACATCACAATAAAAATATTATTTAAATGCTTTAAATAAACAAGTATTGTTAAAAATATAAGCTGTTTTTCCGTCGAGTTCAAAGACAGTACATGTCCATGATGATTGTTTTAATCATAGCTCTGCTTTTAATACAATATAAATAAAATATGTAGCACATTTAATTCTCTGTGAACTACTTTATATTTTGCACAAAATAGCTAACTGCTATACTTTTCAAGATATTGCACCAACAAAATTGTTTTGTTAATTTTCTCAGAACTCACATTTTGAACTTGTAGTGTTTTCGAACCGACCGATTCATTTGATACCTCAATAAATAAGCTTTTCTTTGCAAATCTTCATTTAAAAATTCTTTGGGTATCCTGTTTTGTTAAGTTAATAGCATCGTTAGATCTGGTGTCGATTTAGATAATATAATACTATTAAAACTAATATACTACTATTAAAAAAAAAACATAGAATTTTAGTCCAACAGCAGTACTAGAAGTATTAGAATTTTCAATTTAATTCGTTGTAGAAATAAAAAAAACTGTTAAGTTGTTTTAATACCCAGTATATTATTCGTCTAAGCAAATTGAACCGAGATTTATATTTTATAAATAAGTCAACGCTTAAAAATTCCTAGAGTATAAAAATGTTATTTTGATTCCAAACATCGCATATGTGCACATGTGCAAAACACGTTTCAAATTCTCGAAGAGGACCGGCCGGCTGGACAAAAACGTGTTCTATTATGGCTGTAAAATAACTACGCCGAATGTTGCTCGAATGTTTGATGAAAACATACTCATACCGTCAATGCTTCACAGAAAAATACATTTTTGTTGTCGAAAGAAATTATTTTCGAGGCATAGTACGAGATGTCTTTTTATATTTCAATTTGGACAAGGAATTAATATCCTTGTACGAAGTATGCACATGTTTGTTTTTGCTGCATTACTAACGCGCTTCGGAAAATATAATAATATGAAATGAATAAGGAATTCATTGTTGACGCCAAAAACGCTATACACACCTACATCACAATAAAAATATTATTTAAATGCTTTAAATAAACAAATATTGTTAAAAATGTACGCTGTTTTTCCGTCGAGTTCAAAAGCAGTACATGTCCATGATGATTGTTTTAATCATAGCCCTGCTTTTAATGCAAAGATAAATAAAATATGTAATACATTTAATTCTCTGTGAACTACTTTATATTTTGTCTGTTGGCACAAATCACCTAACTGCTATACTTTTCAAGATATTGCACTGACAAAATAATTTTGTTAATTTTCCCAGAACTCACTTTTTGGACTTGTAGTGTTTTCGAACCGACCGATTCAAATATGCCACAGGAACCTCTTGAATATGATCTACACGTATGTTTCTGATATTTCCTATCAGTTTTGATGATGGGGGACATTTTTAAGTACGTTTGATCCCACCAGTTTATCAATCAGGATGTATTTATATTTAGGTTAGAGATACCAAAAACAAAGTCAAATTTATCAACCAGTGTTATGATTCAAACTCAACACCTAATATTCTCCACAACCAATACAGAACAATTTCTATTTATTATACATATACAGTGTGCTTATTTCAAAATTGCCCATATCTTAGCATAAGCCAATGTTATGTCATTGTATTTACTGTTGGGGAGATGTTCATATAGTATACACACACAGTATATAATGTTGTACTTAATTTTCGTGGAATATAGTTGAAGGAATATAGTGAAAAATGAGGCCAATACCTCAGAGTTATACGAGGTCCAAGTCGACCACAGCGAACACTCAACCTAGGCCCTTTGTGCCCTTGAATAGAAGTAATAGTGGTTATCATATATCTGCACCGTCCACACCAATTTGGGCATCACCAACACCAAATTTTGGCCTAAGGAGATGCAGTAGTGGGGATAATATCGAGAAGGAAAGATGCTTCAAGCCTTCAGATAGGAAAGATCCCAACAAAAGGGAGTTCCTGGCCAATCTGACGAAAAGAGTTTTCAAAGTTGGAATGGTAAGATTTTTAGTTTGGTTATTTTAGTAGTTTTTTGTTGAAATGGTCTGCTTCTTATTTGGAGGCAGAATATAGGTGAAATCAATATTGTAAAATGTTTTTGTAGTTCATATGAAAGTCTCAATAATAAAAACTGAAGTAAAGTTTTTAATATTTTACTGAAAAAAACACAAAACGTTTGTAATCCTAATATTGTTAACAAATGTCTTGACCATTAGTATCTCTTGTTAATATACTTGTTCGGTTACTGACAATTTTTCTTAAAATGAAATTGTCGACTTTAGTCATAACAAGTCATTATATCGTAATAGACAAAAAAAATGCATTTTTTTTGAAATTTTATTGAGGTTAGTGTGACACACTTTATCAATAGTTTTTCGTTAATTAAAAATTTTCCTATTAACTATGATTCTAATAGTATATTACATTACAAGAGCTGTCACTAGCATATTACGTACGAGTAGAAAGTTAACATACGAACCGCGAAGCGCCGAGTTTAGTTTTTTTTTCACGAGCACGTAATATGCGTTACTGCTCGAGTATTGTAGGTACATAATTTTACCTATGACCGACAATTTCAGATCCAATCACTTACTTTAAATAAAGGAGAAATATTGCGACAGATGTAGATGTATTAGGTTAGGTTAGTATATTTGACAGTTCAACAAAAGTGTATTTTATCTATTGCTAGTTATTCGCGCGACATCTGTTTCAACTGTGGGGAACTGCATTTGAACTGTTGCGGGAAATTACAACACTTGCAACACTTTTAACCCTACTGTGATAAATACATGAAACATAACCTAAAAAGGTAACTTTAAAATAGTGGTTTCATAAGTATAATAATCAGAATAGACGCGTTTGGCGGTAACTGATTAGTTACTTCAAAGAATAAGAACTTACTAAAGAATTGTTATAACGGTTAAAGTTTAATAGCAGTTTCTACCTAGTACCACTGGCTTATACAAGTTTACACGCACATATAATTGAAACCAAATTCAAATTTCGGTGTAACAATTTATAAATTAAACTTAGTAAAATTACGTGTGATGGAGGTAATACAAATACGTTGCACACAACCAGAACTAAGACGAAGTCGAAAGCGACGGACAAAAACGAATACGGTATTGAACCGACCAGAATTCGGTCCAAAATCTTACCGAAAACGTATACATTACATAAACTAAGAAATCCTCAACACTTTAAATGTATTATAGCTTCCTACGTGTATGCTGATATTCAATAAACCATTTATTGCGCATATACAATCTCGTAGCAGTAATTAAAATCGTTCATTATGCAAATCTGCAAATGTAGTCCTTGAATTATATCTGAAAAGGGGATTTGATGTTTAGTTGAAAAGAATGATGACGATCACTTACCAGAGTCGCAAAACATCACCGAAAACGTCAAGCTGGCGTATTTTGATGAACACAGCAAAACTAAGAAAGCCCCAATCCTTTGGTCATACTATAGCAGGCTACACGCATGTTTAAATATGTATAGAATATTGATATTTCGCAGTTTATGCGATTGCAACCGATTAAAATGAGGCAGTGTCTGGTTATGTGTTGTACGTTTGACATATGGCATTTGATATCAATCGATATCATGTGTACCAATCTTAGAAACAAAGTTACTAGTAACGATGTTCCAATTTGTTAATTGTATCACCGAAAACAGTGTTACAATGGGTGCATCGTGAATGCAAAGTAGAAAAAAATATTTATAACATATTTAGGTGTCGTTAAGTTAAGAATAATTTATTAACGTCATATTAAAACTCAAAATCACTTTTATTGTTTAACTATCATAAATTTTCTTACTATAATTATTAAATCGAACAAATGATTTAACTGCTTCTTAGTATCATTGGAACAAAAGTCTTCATGGTTATTGGGTAGTTGACGATATAATAAAACAACAATAATATCCAATGTCTGAAAAAGTATGTATGTGTGGTTACATGTTTCAAAATCTAAGTCTTACTTTCAGGCCAAACTGGAAAATACAATAAAAAGACATCACAAAATGTTACCAAATGCTGTTACAATGACTCTTGCTGTCTTATTTAGTTACGATCTTATTTATTTGTTAAAAAAATAACTTTGTCACTGTCACTAAAATGTCTCTATCAAATTCTTCTGTTAGAATTTTCTTTACCAGGCCGCGCTTTTCCAGTTTTCTCCTTCTTCATGGTTTGCAAGTTATCCTCGTCATCAAAGCTGGTGTACGAAATATGATACTTGATACATTTGTTGCACCTACAAGCTGTAACATCTATCTTTGAATCAAACCAATGGCTGAAAACTGTTGGTAGTTTTATCACAATCCATTCCTTGTTTGAATCAAAAGTGGGATCTAAACCATAATGTATATTATCTACAATATCCTCCACTGTACCACCTTCCAATGTAGCATTCTTAACAACATCTATGACAAAGTGTTGCTCGTCAATTGACATGTTTGTGTAATCATCATCGATTATAGTTTCCACCTAAATAAAAGATGATTTTAATATTTTATTTCATTCAATAATATTCATACTTACGTCTTCTGACATGCAGATTTCATCTGCTCCAAACGCTGCAGCAATAAGTACAACAAGATAGAAATTTCTCAACAACATTTTGTGCCAAAGAAATCTTGCCTTTCAACTAGGTACTGCAAATTTTATATGCGGTTCTCTTGAAAACGATTTCGCGTACTAAGGTTATATGCAGTTGTTTTTATTATATTCTGTCGACACAATTTTAGTACTTTATTTGCTGTCGAGACCAGGTCCAGTCGCAAAAAGATATAAACAAGAATCCAGCTGGCAATTTGCTGGAATATTTTTGGTTCTTTTGCATGGTATGAAGGTAATATAAGTATTAAGTTTATTATATTATTATACAGGTCTTCGGTGACAAAGTTATTTGTATGAAGAATTTTATATGAATATATTTGGTTGCTAAATTTGAATATGGATCGCATATTTAGTATGTAATTGCGGATCTAATAAACAACAATGCCAAAATATAAATATTCGAAAAAGTGTTATGCTACGTCTTCGTTGTGATAAAAAAAATGTCATGTTATGACGTTCGTTGTTACTACGTTAAATTTTCATTAAACGATAAACGAAATGGCACAATGAGCAAAATAAGAAAAAAAATTGCAATAACATCTTCATTGTTTTATTTTAAACCACTGCATTTACATAATGAAACAGCATTTTAAAAATTATTATGCACAATATAAAGTAATCACCGAAACGCAATAAAAGTCTTGTTTACGTAATTAGCTATATAATTAACAATATGCTTAGACACGTCTATCTATATCTTGCGCACAATACGTGTGAGAATAATAGTAAAGTCGCATGAATACAAAGATAGAAGAAAGAGAGATAGAATACAAATGGTCTGTTTGATGACAAGCCAATAAGGCAACGTTATTACGCTACGTTTTGTTAAGAAGATTTATAATTTGTTGTCGGTCATTTTAACTTAATTATATTTTTTAATTAGTTTATTTTTTATCATACGTATCATAAAGTAGTGTAATCGTGTCAAAAAAAAATTGAGATTTTAGCGGAAATATGTCCTATTGGGTTCCCTGAACATTCTTGACCAATGTACAAAAAACTGTCTGTGTGTGTTGAACTTAAAGCTGAAAAGCTTTTTGTTCAAAAGGAACGATCGAACGGTCGAAAGGAACTGGACGTTTACTCTTAGCAGTTTTCAAAGATTAGTTAAATAATAAATATAATAATATAAAATTAATAATAATAAAAAAATAGTTAAATAATAAATTAAAGTAGAGGAAATTTTGTGTAATTTATGTCTATGACAGTTTTTGGTAAAATTAATAGTTTAGCTGCAAGAGCAAACTTTAACTTTGAAAGAATGCTTAGCAGTTCACTCTATTGGTCGCTCAGCGCTCTGTGCATTATACCGGGTGATTCAATTTCGAGGCTCACCATAGGGATCTCGCTTATTAGTGGAGATAGAGGCTTTGTTTAAATTTGGCAAAGTTTCGTATTTTTGTGCTGATCAATTATCTGAAAAGAAATTTTAACTACCATTTTTCATTTTAAAGATATCTGCAAAAAACTGAATTGTTAAGATATCGTTTTTAATTTTTTATTCAAAACCAAACGTGGGTAGACATTTGAAACAAAAACATTCTACAGCGTCTTTTTAACAAAGAATGCAGTGTTATTTTTTAATTTGAAATAACATCAAAGATGGCGGCGTAACCATGGCCAACTTTTGTTTTTCTCAAGGAGCTCCTACACGCAGTGCCAACGTCTCGCCAACGTTGGTGATGTGACGCGCTGCGCGTAGTGTGCGCATTCACTTCGCCAACATTGGCCAACGTTGGTATTGGGCGCAAGGTATTTCTGTGTATCGTAGAAGGCTGGTAGCGTCCCGTAGAGAATTAAAAATGAACAGTGAAGAAGATATCATTGCTGTTGCCGCAGCTCCCATTATTTTAAGCAGTGCATTGTTGCTTAGAATTAAAAAAAGGAACCCTCGAAAGAGGACACTGTTTAATAAGGTTGTTAAATATTAAACATGTTTTTCTGTCATTATTTATACAGTACGTTCGAAAATATTAAATACATTAAGGAATACAAATATACAGCAATACAGGAAACAAAATTATTTAGTTTTTTATATTTGCCACGTGACATTAAAAAATCTCCCTTTTTATTTTCTTTATGTTCCAAGCAACAAATGCGGAATAAGATGGGACAAGATCTGATACACTGAGTGGTCTATATTTTTATGCAGGAGCTTGTTATTTTGTGTCGTTTCTTTATATAAATATTTCATTTCAGTCAAATCGATGAATTCATAATTTTGATTTAAAATATAATTTATATAATAAAACAGAAATTATTTATAAAAAGATACAAAGAAAAATTGAGAACCCTTACATACACGGAGTTTTAATTATAGATATTAAAACTCCGTGTATGTATATTATGTAGGTATATTTATTATCAACCCAATATTTTTAGTAACAGATATACTTTTTGATATTTTTCTGATAATCAAAATAAGGAAAAGCATCCAGTATAGTTTTTAAAGTTTGTTGAATACATTAAATACATCAGATTATTTAAATTTGCCGCTTAAAACTAATCTATAGATTGTTAATTAATAAATAGTTAATTGTGGTTAATTATATAAATGGTACTTTGTTTGATTGTAGTCAAGATTGTAGGGAAGAGGGTTGACCGCAGTCCTTATACCCCTATACCGTATGACTCCCCATCGTGTGTAGATTCATATCCCGCTTCCCTCCAACCCCCTCCCTCACCTTTCCCACCCCACCCTAGCGAATAAGGTTGACCGCAATCCCAGAACCTAAATACCGTATGTCTCCCCATTGTGTGCGAATTCATTTTTAAAATTTTAATGATGACGTCATTTCTGGAAAACCCTGAAGTCATACTAACCTCAAGACCATCCCATAAATTGGCATTTTCTGTCTATTAACACAACGTTCATTCCTTCGGCGTCAAAAGCACAAAAAATAAACAAACGTACCTATGCCGTGGGTCTTCAATATTGTCTTCAGAATATTAATTTATTGCTTGTTAATTTATTGTAACTGTAAGGTTAATATAATGCTTATAAGAGCCATAATTATTGTGAATATATTTACAAAATATTAAAAAAAGTTTTCATGTTTTTACATTTGGGCAATCAGGCATTTGGGCAAATAATAAATCATCATTGTCCTTAAAGTACGTAGAAACATAAATAATGCAGTATATACCATAAAACATAGATAGATAACTAAACTTTTCATCGGTAGTACGTACAATGCTAAAACAGAATGAAATAAAGGGGACAAGGTCGACATATTGGCGATGTACATTGGCACAGTTGGGTCCCGCTACGCGAAGCACTCCGATGGCCAATGATGGCCCCTATTGGCACTGCGTGTGGGAGCACCTTTATGGGCGCTATGTTGAATTTTGGCATTTGCCGATAGTCGTGTTTTTTCTCATTTCCGCAATGTATAACATGTTGGCATTATTTTTTAAAACATTTGATCGAGATCGCTCATATGCATTACAACTAGTTTGCCAGGATTTGACAGATATTTTGGGTATATTCACTGTATTGTCAGAATTGACACTGCTGTATAGTATAATAAAGTCATGTGCCTGGCCACATCAGATGTTCTTCTCAATTTGAACGTGGTGATTTCGAATATGGCCATAAAAAGTTTCCAGTGGTCTCATTTTTTCGTAATTTTGAATAACAAAAACAAACCCTCATTTATGTTGAAATGTTGGTAAAAAATAAATCAAACAGCTTTGTTCAATACATATAATTTATTTATAATTAATGTTAATTTATCTATCAAAACACACAAACAAATATTTTTTTACGCCGGTTTATATTAAAATTTTTAATAAGTATGCTCACGAACAAAAAATTCTAAGACTACTAGATAATTAGTATTTTGATGTCTAATAAGTTTGGAACTCATTATTTTGTTTTTGATTTATCCCACAAGCTAACTGGTTGTAAAAAATATATTGTCATTACCTGTCATTATTACATTATCAAAATCTTGTCGATAAATGAGCATTATTATTAGGCACATGTATAATTTAGACTCCTTTCATTATAATGACCACTAATTTACCTTAATTATTTTAATAATTTTAAACAGAAAAAGAATCTCTAAAGAAATAATCAGAAAATATGATACAGAATATTGGTAGGTACCAAGTATTTTACTTTTCAACTTCGTCATGGGTAATATAGGATACTAGATATTCAGTGCAATTTTTGCACCAGCAAGCTGTAATGTATATCTTTGCATCGTACCAAATGCTGGAAACAGTTGGTAATTGTATCACAGTCCATTCCTTCTTCTGATCGTAACTGGGATCTAGAATGCCGTGAATATTTTCTACAATGTCTTCTTCATCACCACCTTCCAACGTAGCATTCTTAACAACATCTATCACATACTGTTGATCTTCAATTGGCATATCAGTGTTACCATTATCGATTTCTGTAAGGACCTAAGAATAATACAGAAATTTCTTTTTTTCAGTCATATTTCTTTCAGGTCCTTCTTATTTACTTACGCTTTCTGATGTACAATTTTCATCTACCCCAGACGCTATACTAATAAGAACCGCTAGAAAGAAATACATCAACGACATCTTCGTTGCCATTGTTTAAACAAATGCAATTGCATCCGGTATCCGTGCTAGATATAAGGAGAAATACGCTCAAACCTGTTTTGTTACATGGTAGATTGATTACTGAAGAATTAGTGTAAACAAATTATGAATAATATGTACAGTATGTCATTAGATAGACCAAACTATACAGGGTTAGCCAAAATTACCGGAACACCGAAATAATTCTCCAACCGTAAGATATTTCCAAAAATTGTTAAAACCAAAGTTTTTTGGGTTTAAACAAGCTATCTTTCAAATATATTTTCAATATACAGGGTGTTCATTTAAGTATAGAAATTTAACATTTCCTTTTTTAAATAGAACACCATATATATTATTACATTTTTTTATTCTAAGATTAATTCTAAGAATTTTTTATACGAATCATTTTTTATAAAATGCATTTTTACCACCTTAAATCGATTTTTAAACATCACAAAAGAAATTAAAAATATTGCCAAATCTAGATTGCGTTGGAAAACAATTGAACATCTAAAAATAAACAGAAATTCATTAACTGTGTTCCGACATCTCTTGTTGTTTTGTGTTGCAATTACGTACTTATTATTACTTATTATTGTAATTTATTCCTGTCCGTGTTTGAAATTTTATAATTTAGTAACTCTATTCCAAAACAAAATCGATAATTTTAATTTATTCCGCAAATATCAAATGTAAATGTTATGCATTTGATATTTGAGGATTAAATGAAGTATAAAACAAACTTCTCCTATGACATTTTAACTTTAACTGTAAGAAACTCCCGGAAAATCCGGAAAATAAAACAATCATTTAGCTTTTTATTCAAACAGCTTTTATTAACAAAAATTACATTCATAAAATATATAAATTACCTTAATTACTTCAGAATTAACACAAATTTACTTTACGCTAAGTTATATACATATTTCTAAACAACAAACTAAAAAATAAATAAAAAAAGAATAAACCTGATAGAGAGAGTACAGAATTTCGGAACCAAGTATTATCGTTCTTCAACTACGTTGTGGCTAATATAGTACACAAGATATTCGGTGCAATTTTTGCACAAGCAAGCTGTAATGTAAATCCTTGAATCGTACCAGTTGCTGGAAACAGTTGGTAGTTGTATCACAGTCCATTCCTTTTTCTGATCGTACTTTGGATTTAGAAAGTCAAGAATATTTTCTACAATGTCCTCCTCGTCACCGCCTACTAAAGTTGCATTCTTAACAGCATCTATCACAAACTCTTGATCATCAATTGGCATGTCAGTCTTACTATTGTCGATTTCCGTAAGAACCTAAGATCAATAGAAAAGTTTTTATTTCCAGTCTTTTAGGGTTTTTCCTATTTACTTACGTTTTCTGACGTACAATTTTCATCTGCACCAGACGCTATACTAACAAATACAGCTAAAAGGCAACAATAGCACAGCATCTTCGTTGCCATTGTTTAAACAAATGAAATTGCATCCGACATCAGTGCTAGATATAAGCAGAAAACGCTCAAACCTGTTTTGTTTTTGGTTACTAATTAGTGTTAACGAATTATGTAAAAAGATCATAGAAAAGGAAAAGAATCATAGATAATTTATTTTCCTGCGTCATGGATTATCGCAGTTCTACAAATTCAAATAAATGACTTGTTCTTGACGCTCGAAATTTAAATGCAAATACAAACACAAAAAGATAATATAAAAATATATCTATTTAGCGATAGTTTAGTGAGAAATGACAAAGTTCAAACTTCTATTATCTTATTCGATATTTAACGTATTATCAAACTTGACAAATGCGCCCGGCAAATGTTTTACGGAAAGACCTTGAAATAGCATGGTTATTTAAAAATGTGACTTCTACTCTACTGAGTAGAAAGTTCTGGACGTCTTTTGAGATGATTATTTTGGCCAAAAGCCAGTAGGAAGGCGTTGATTGTATTAGCTTTCTTAGATCTTACAAGCTTTAATAATTATGTATTTTTGCATTTAAGCGAAAATTTGACCCGCCTTTGACATGTTATTCTAATTCTTGGAACAACAATTTGGAAGGTAATATACCTATTGTCATCGCTATCGACTGAAATAATTTAAAATTTCGGATTGTCAGAAATAAATTCAAATTACGACAAAATTACCAACAATATTTTAAAAGACGTTGCCGAATATATAACTCCAACAGTAGTAACATTGACCAACGCAATGCTCAGGCATGGAAAATACCCAGAATACCTTAAAACCACTACCATTAAACCAATATACAAAAACGGAGATAACGCAAAACCAGAAAACTATCGGCCAATTGCCCAGCTATCAGCCCTAAACAGAATAACAGAAACCATAATTAAAAGACGATTAGACAAGCACATTCAAAAGAACAAATTAATAGGAGAACACCAGTACGCATTTCAGAAAGGATCGGGAACAACATCGGCCGTGCTAGACCTCATAGCACACATCACAACAAAAAGAGAAAAAAAGAACGAAGTGGTTTTGCTGTTTATCGACATGAGAAAGGCGTTTGACACAGTACACAAAGAAATATTGCTAGCAAAAATTAAAAACTGTGGCATAACAGAAACAAACCTCGAACTCATCAGAACATACATAGAAAACAGACCACAGAAAGTGACAGTAGAAAGAACGGAAAGTGAGGTAGAATACCCAAAATACGGACTTCCACAAGGATCTAACATCTCACCAATACTATACAGACGATATTAGCGACGTGCCACTGAATGGGAGACTATTTGTTTTTGCGGACGACATATGCATAGCATATGCGACTAAAGACATGAAGACACTACAAGAGGAAATCGATTCCGACATGAGGAAACTGGAGGCATGGAGCATCCACAATTACTTAACGATAAATGAGGATAAAACCAACTTCATGATAATAAATAACCGCACCCCCAGTACTCTAAACATCAATCTAAACGGAAACCAGATCAAACAAATATCACAAACAAAATACCTCGGACTATCAATTACGGACAATATGAAATGGGACGCCCACATAAAGAACATACGAACCAAAAACGCGATTGCCCTGGCACAGATGTGGAAGATCAGAAAATTTATTACAAACACAACAAAAAAAGCAATCTACCACGCAATGTTTCTGGCAAACATAAATTATCTAGGAACGATATGGGGTACAACCACACAAAAGAATATAAACACGATACAAATACAACAAAACAAAGCGCTAAAGATATTGTATAACATAGACTATTCCACGCCAACAAGTCAACTATACCACCTAACAGGAGAACTAACGATACGAGACACCTTGAAGATGAACGACATGATGTTACTACATAAAATAAAAAACAACCTAATTAAGACACAACTGACGCTAACAACCAACCACGACATTCACAGCCTTAACACAAGACAACGATACAAAATACGCACCCAGCGAGTGAAGACATCCAGAAACAAGATGAATATTACAACGGAATCCATCAACACATATAACGGGATACCAGACAAAGACAAAAATCTAAAACATAAACAGTTCAAACAAAAAGTCCGGACCATGATTTTGAGGAAAATAATTTGATATCGTCGTAAACATAAAAGACAACAAGAACCCTCAATACCACTAGCCCGAGGACGAACTTCTCACTACTCGAGGCGAAGACAGAGGGAAGAATCACTGTGGAGAATAGTATGACATACACGTAACATGTATATAGTTATTAATCCACAATGCTATGTAATAGTAGAACGAATAAAGTTTCATTTCATTTCAAATAAATCATTTATTTTAACCAAATTAAAAAAGAAAACATCACTTGCAAAAGGAGATATGTATTCTCTACTAACAGTGTCACAAAGCAAATGTTTTATATTTCTTTCATTATAAGATACAAGTATAAAAAATTGAGAAGCAATGAAACTTTACTTGATTCTTATCATGATTCTTATTAACTTCTTCACAAAATATTTTTTTTTTGCGAGTTGGACGGCTGTATGTCATTATGACGGCTTACAGGATTTTGACAGATTAAAATTGTTTGTTGCGCTTGTCACTTAGCGACGTTGTCAATACAGTGACAATGTCGCTAAGCTAAGCTAAGTGTATCAAAACACGATGGAAATAAAAATCCATTGCTGTGGTTCATTGGTTCTAAAGTCGTGAGAAATAAAATATTTCTCACGACTCGCAGGGTATGAGGAACCAGGAATGAAATATTTGCCATGTGTGTGTGAATGGTTAGTGTACTTATCATAAATTGCCATGATAATGAATGCACTCATCAATAGGAGTAGAAAAAATTATGTACAATATTCGAGCTGTAACGCATATTACGTGCTCGTGAAAGATAACAAAACTTTCCACTCGTACGTAATATGCTAGTTACAGCTCTTGTAATGTAATATACTATTATTTCATACTGTCGGGTCCGGTTGCACAGCAATTACGTTGCAAAATATTTATTAATGTTCAGGACATTTTTCAGAATCTATGGGTATTATTTCTATAAGCGGGCGAATTATATGTCTATCCACATTTAAAATATTTTAATAATTTTCACGTCTGTAATATTCAATCTTCTTCTGTGCCAATGATCACAGTAGATTAGATACAATAAATTTGCATAATGTAGATATAATTTGTTGTGTTATTAATTATTAATTATTAATTTATTCAAAATTTAGCTTATAAATGAGAACATCATTAATATCTTTATTATAAACTAAAGAACTTATAAACCAACTGGAAAGGATCGAACACGGTTATTCAAATAATAAATTTTGGATATACGACTATGCTGTGTAATCGGACAACTTTTTGCTGCAACTAGTTTTTATTCTCAAAATTGGCTCTTCGAATATATCGACTTGTATGACTAATCCAATTCCATTTTTACTGCGTTTAGACTCTGGTGAGTCGAGTTCGATTTTTGCCCTAAAACGATTGTGTTATTTAAGTTATTTTACAATACCAACATTCTCTTTCAACCACAATATTCTTATTTTAGATATCTAATACCTATTTCATAAGTGGCGTAGTTTTGTAGATTAATGTATACAGTGTTTTGGAACATATTTGTTTAATTCAATTTATTTCATGGGTAAATAAATGATAATAGGGTATTTGACTATTATTGGAAAACCATCTTAGTGTGTTTATTCCTTCACTCTACATTGTAAATGCATTATTTTTCCTAATTATTTCCTCAATATTTCATAAAAATCAGCGTTAAAAATTGAATCACAAAAAGACCCGCCAAAACGATACTTTCTGTTGGGTGACGTCACACGATAGTAGATGTCAAATCGGCCCATATGGTCTGGCAGCATCGGCATCGTCGCCGCTTGGTAATTGTGTTGTATGATGTGTTGTTTTCACAATTTCTACATAAAAATGGGCTATAAATGGTGTATAAATCCACAATACAGAAATACGTCAATAAAAACTACGGATAAACTATTTGTACCTGTTCCGCAAGATTTGAAACTGCGAAGAAAGTGGTTGGCTCGTAGAAATCCAAATGAAATAAACAACGGCCAATACAAGTGTTTCTTGTTGTGAAGATTACTTCGACATAAGTAAAACTGACTAGAATAAGTTATCTATCGTATTTTCAAACCAGGTATTATCTGATCTGACTGCTTAAGGTTAGGGCTAACCTAACCTACAAAGTTATGCTTACATGGCACTTTAGTGCTATTAAATTCAAACGGGAGAAGCATAAGAGCGCGTTCGGATAATCGGGTATTGTACGGTGAGAGTGACGCGCTGCATAATGGGCGGACTAACGTCATACGGCGTTTATCTGCATATAAGAGAGAGACAGCCGACCCAGGTTATCTGAGCATAGCTCTCCCGATACCCTACCCTGACAAACCGAACGCGCTCTTAAGCGTACTAACGAATGACGTCACTGGAGACTGAGCCAATTACAGAGCGTTTCAATCACGTGATAGGACGTGAATAAAATTCAATTTTAATTTTGGTTTTTAATAGAAATAAAGCATATTTCTTTTCAAAAGTAATAACAAAAAGTTTTCTAAAACTGTAATCTATTAGGATGACTATAATACAAGCCATATTTTTAATACAGTCAAATACCCTATTCTACAAATAATCATCGTATCATCAGTAAGCAACCTCAGCAAACTAAAATTGCCCCCAAAAACGATAAATTACTCGATTCATACATACATATGTATGCATATTCGAAAACAAGCTAGCTCCGATGTCTACCTACGCAATAAGTAGCACTATCAACATATCCGTGCAACAAAACGTCTAAAAATAAGCACCGAAACGACGTGCACGTACAGCAAAAGGCGTAGCCACCATCAGAAATTCGGTCGAAAATTTGTTACAGCCGCTCTAATTTCGTAGTTTTCCAGTCGGCCTTCATCAAGATCCACATCGACGAAGACGTTTTCTTTTTCCGCTCGCAAAAAGTTAAATTGTATCTTCACTCGTGTTAGTGTCAGAAAAATAAACAAAATAATAATTAAATAAAAATGTTTTTGGGTGCTGAAATTTGTACGGTGTCGCGAAGTGTAAATAACGGTGATCGGTGTATTCCTGTGATTCATGAAAATGGTCAAAGTGACAAGTGTGTGAGAAGGAATGGGAAACACGTACATTTCGAAGTAGGTTGTGGATGTTTAATTTTAGGTTACTTTACGGTGGATTTTGATCGAACAGGTGGCTAATTTCAGACGCATTTCAGGTGTCTGTCGTATAAATATAAACGATTGCTAACGGCGATATTCGCGACTCGTGTTTTTGTGTTCGGTGTATCGGGTTTTATTTTTGAACGTTTCTATTAAAGAAAAAATGTTTTACACGATTTTCAACTTTAGTTTTTATTAGTTCTTTATTATATTTATAGTCATCACTTACCTAATTTCTATTTCCATATTTATTTTTATCTTTTATAAATAAAATATGTTATTAACACATTAATATTTATTTCTTTATTTTTGTCAACATACCTATTTTCAAAGGCCACCCCTTCAAAATGTTATATAACCAGAAAAACAAAAAATTTATTAAATTGGTAGTTTTAAAAAATTAAAAAGTATCGATACATTTTTTAATTTAGATATATCAATGCAATTCATAGATTTAAATTACCAAATTTATTAGCACTTTTAGCATTTTTTTGCGCTTATTGGCACTGATTTACTCAAAACTGGACACAATTCACAATTTCTATATTCAGATCAAGAGTCTGCGAAAAAAATGCACATGAAAATCAGTTGTTAGCACTTGATGTCAATGATGTCTGAAATTCTGTTAAATGTTTATTGATTATTTGCTTTATTAGGCTAAGAATTGTGGTAAGCAAATTTGTGGTAGTAAAAATAAATAATTTTTGTTTTGTTTTTAGCACAAAGTTAAGTCCAAATGGTTATTTTTTCCTAAACTTTGACTTTGCCGGTAGCGACTCCTAAATATACAGGATTAGTCAACATTACCGGAACACCTAAATAATTCTTCAACCGTTAAAAATACAAAAAAAAATTCTAACAAAAGTTTTTTTTTAATTTTAAACAAGCTATCGTCTAAATGTATTTTCAATATACATTTATTGTTCATTTTATTATGGATATTTGGTAACCCTTTGTTTATCATTATTAGAAGAGATTAATTGAATTTTTTGTAGTAATATTTTTTTTCTAAACTGCATCATTTTTTAGTTACAAGCTATTGATCAAAATTACCGTAAAACCGAAATAATTCTCCCACTGTAAAAAAATTCAGTAAAATTTTCAAGCAAAAGTGTTTTTAATTTTAAACAAGCTATCGTCTTCCTAAATATATTTTTAATATACAGGCTGTTCATTTTAGTATGTAAACTTCTTTTCTGATAGAACACCCTGTCTAATTTTACATTTTTTACTTTATCATACGCAGTATGTAAAATATTGTAATCGTGCCAAAAATTTTTTTTGAGATTTTAGCGGAAATCTGTCTTTTTGGGTCCCCTGAACATTTTTGACCAAGGTACAAAAAATGTCTGTGTGTGTGTGTGTGTGTATGTGTGTGTGTATGTGTGTGTACCCGTTTTTTGTGGCGACGAAACCGGAGAAACTACTATAGGTACCGGGACGAAAATTCATATTTAGAAGTTTCATAACCAAACTTAGAGCTGAAAAGCTTTCTGTTGAAGAGGGTCCAAAGGAACTGGAGGTTTAGTTTTGAAAGATTTTGCAAACAAGCCGCCATTTCTAGAATTTCGTCGAAATAGTTAAATAATAAATTAAAGATGAGGAAATTCCGAATAATTTATCACTATGACATTTTTTGGTACAATCAATAGCTTAGCTGCATGAGCAAATTCTATTTCTACGAGATCGGTCGTACTGCATGAAAACTAGTACCCAGGATTTGTCAGATTTTTTGATTCTAATGACGGTAGGTGTCTTGGTGTCAAACGCTAATGTTTTGACAATAACTTCTGTCAATATAAGCTGCGTTCGCATATTGCATTACACTTTTTACACCCAATAACACGTAAGTGTCATTTGGACGGTGTACCCGGTGTCAACGGAGTACGGAGTAGTAGTAGTTTTATTTTAATGCAGACATGGCCGATCTCGATCAAATAGAGTCTCATGCAGCTAAACTATTAATTTTATATATAGTATGATAAAGTCATGTGCCTGGCCACATCAGATTTTTTAAACTATAAACAATTAATAAAAAATCCTGAACTTTAAATTAAAAATGTTCAGGGGACCCAAAAAGACATATTTCCGCTAAAATCTAAAAAAATTTTTTTTGCATGATTACAATATTTTACATACTGCGTATGATAAAGTAAAAATGATGCATTTTATAAAGAAATTTATACAAAAAATGTAAATATTAATCCTAGAATTAAAAAATGACAAAATATACCGGATGTATTATCAGAAAATAGAAAGGTTACCAAATTTCCAGTACAAAATGAACTTCCTGTATATTAAAAATATATATTTAAACGATAGCATGTTTTAAGCAAAAAAAAAAAACTTTTATTTGAAAAATTTATTGAAAGTCTTTACGGTTGGACAATTATTTAGGGTAATTTTATCTTTTTAATTGTAAAAAAAATACTTTAATTGTTTTCAGATCATATAACATTTTGAAGGGATTGTGCTTGAAAAAAAGAAAAATTTTGACAATATAAGAAGCACTCTTAATTGTATATTATTCAATTTATGAATATAACAAAAACAAATGCCTTCCCTACCCAAGTTAATAGTTTCTGTGAAGCATTTTTTATACTATTTTTGCAAATATAATCTTACAACTTATAAAATTCTGTTTGTTTAATTGGCATTTTGTTGAGTTTTCACTTAATAATATAGAAGTATAAAACACACTTGTGTATATCTTTTGTAGTTTTTTACCAATATTTTTTTTCTTTTCTCGAAAATATTAGTTCATACCGGTCTACTAGTTTCCAAAAGCATTAATGCAAACTCACCTGAGATATCCAAATAAATGAAAAATCGGAAAATCGTATTTTTTTGAGAATTTTTACTAGTAATAATAGTTCAGAATTGCTTTTTAAATAAACCATTTTAATGATATTAACGAATTTTTCGGATTTCTTTGCAGGAAATTTTGATTTGAGCTGCTACTACTACTTTGATAAAAAAAAAATCCTATCACATGAAGAGGGAAAATTGTTTTTTTTTTGTAAATTATTAGAAAATTTGTTGCTCTCGCATTAACTCGCACTCAACGTTAATATATTCAACCTAAGTATTTAAATACTTGTAGGTTAACATTCGCAACCATTATTACATTTGGCATATGTCAATACAATGTCGTTCTCGCCACCATATGAACATTATTCAACGTTCAAATTGCAAATATGGCTAAAACTATTAATTTTGTCCCTGGATAAGACCATAAAACATTAGAAATTATTTTATTGCCACTTGATGTGTTTATGTTTTTGAACCCTTCCTGACTTTCTGTCATCTTTAAAGACTCTACTTCTCTATTGTTTTTTTTTTCAGGATGAAAACCAAGCTCCGAAACCAGCGATCAGCTTGGAGAAACTCTTCACACCAGCTGACGATGCACCACAAATTCAACCACAGGATCCAAGTAAAATTTCATAATATCATACGAAAGAATAACACCACTTAAATATTTCTTTGTTTTTCTTTTTGTCCCTTCAGGAAAGGTGTTTGCCTCTTCGTCCTTTTACTCTAAAGGACTGCATCCAACGATGGAGGAACAGGTTGAATTGGCCAAAAGGATATCAAGCTCTCTAAGTGACATCAGCAATAAGACCAGCAAAGGACAGTCTATGTATGTCAACAGGAAGAAGCGATCTGTCAAGTGGGTTCACGAAGGAGAAGGTAAATTACATAATTTATATTGATTTGTGGTTTAATGTAAAAAAAAATACTCTTCTCTATTCGCCAAAATTCGGATTCTTCTGGGGCCCTTAAAACAAAATGAAAGTGTGATATTTGAAGACACCTAATTCCAATTAATCCAATTATTCAACATTGTTCAATAGTCTTGGCAAATTTTACTACCAAAATTTTGGTACGTTAATGAAATAAACTAGAAAACATAAATTTAAAATTCTTTAGAAAATGATTTTTAATTATTCTGTGTGTTACTTTTTGACAGTTCGTGTCTGACAAAACTACCAAAGTATCTTTAAACAGAACTGTGTATTTTTCTAGCAAATTCTGTTTGAGTTTATGTTAGTGAGATCGACGTCGGCCTTGAGTCTGTAGTACGTCCAGGATGTGGTTCCATCTAACGGTGAACCGTTGTACTCAAGTCTTTGTGTATAACCAAACATACTTACTTAATTTGTTCAGCCGATTTCTGCCCTTTGGCAATAGGCAGCTACTGTAGTTGTTGTCAACTGTTAGTTATTATTGATCTGAGCTGTTGGTACTTTTCTCCCTTGTCTCGGTCTGTGGACTTTATTACAGAAACCTTCTTTACAGAGCTCCGCGGTGACAGTTCGTAGTAATTCGACACAATTGCATAAAAAGCAGATCAACTTGACAACGGCTGGGTCAATTTTAAAGAGCTATGTCTTAAAATGTCACCCACAAATTAGCTCCCGTTCCGGGATTAATTCTATTGACTTAATCACCATGAAAGCACAGTAAATCAACCAGTGTGTCACAAATTAGCTGCACCTCCTATCTGTGCACGGTTTAATGTTGTACTGATTCCAAACACCAAAATCAGCACACTCAATTTGTACCTCAACCTATTATTTGACGTCTTTTGTAACTCCATCGTAAAGTTGATTGAAAATTGAGAATTTTGTGGAATATGTGACCATCTTAAAGCAAAGCAATCTGCAGACACCATTCTAGCTTTTTACCAATCCAACAGATCTATATTTGTCTCCCAAAAGTCACTAATACATTAGTATAACCTAAACAAACAGTACACATGTTTTTTTCTTGTTTTTGTGTGTCTCCTTTCAACGACCGTTGCCAAAACGTCATTCGTAAACGCTAGCAGAGACACTGTATGGATTTGATAGCCTATTTTAACAGAGTCCGGAAGTCTAAATGAATAAAACGTTTCGTAGAGTTCTATACTGGCCGAATGCCAAAACTATCGACATGTTGCGCAATTGTAGTGACCGAAAATACACACGCCAGATAGATGTGCAACACTTGAGCATCGATTAGCAGCAAGCATAAACGTCAGAGCATCAGTTCGAACTAAAAGTGAAGTGATGAGAAATTTTTAAAACGAACCATTTAGTTTTATAGACCGTGGTCTCATTTGGAACTTGTATTGGAGCTTTTATTTCTTTTGATTTCTATTTATAGGCAGAGTAAAAGGTTGGTCTGATGATACCTTTTGAGTTTTGATCTGTGATGTCTTCCTTTTGTTGTAATTGTTCGTTTGTCGATTGGTTTTTGTTCATTGCCCATGTTGGTATTTGTTGTGGATGGTGTTGGTGGTGTATGTCAACAAGCATGAATATTTTGATGTGTCTTTCGTGGACGAATTCTTAACGTAAAGGGCACGGTTATTTTTCGGGCTCTGCATATTTTGCAGGTTGGATATTTTGGCAACGGGACTAACTGAGGATGTGATCGTGTTACATACAGGATGTCTTCCAAAGTGTGAACTATTTAATTCGGTCTATCTGCATAGCAACACCTTTTGTATGCGATGATATGACTTTTCTAAAATGTGCATAGGAATTATGTTAAATTTATAATACGTTTGCATTATACATTTAACCGTTGACCTTGTTGGTATCACTTGGGCAACCTATACAAATATATTGAGTTGTTTTCTTTAATAATACAATATAATGTAAAACAGTGAAAATTGGTAACTAAACGTCTCATAACCGCACATTTTTTACGTAATAGACACAGAATATCAAAAAATTGCAGAATGCAACGTGATAGAATGCTTTAGGTATGCTGAAATAAACGCTTAAACCTTGAACTGTTTGAGTAAGAATGACTTGATGGGAAAACTCATGTGTAATAAACTCTTGTCAATTTTCTCCCGTTTGTGACAGTACGAAAATAGCACTAAGCAGCGTTGCCAACTGATTTTTCTCTTCATGGCTTAAAGTTCGAGGATTTAGTTTTTATTTTAGCCTACCTAGTGAATTCTATTACGTATTTTTGTTTTTAAGTTGGCCAAAGATAAAAAAAACGCAGCACTATAAAAAGTAAATATACTGTACACTATAAAAAGTAAATATACTGCTCACTTCCTTATAAATTCAACTTAAAATTGTAAATTAATAGCGCAAAACAAAATGGAAATGACGGGTTTTCTGTGGATTGATGAGGTTTAATACAGTGTATGCCCTCCACGAGCACGAATCACTTCCTCACACCTGCGTGCCATGCTTCGCACTAGTCTGCGAAGAGATTCTTGTGGTATGCTTCCCATTCCTCAATCAGGGCTTGTTTCCGTTCCTGTATGGTTAGTGGTGGATTAGGGCGCTTGCGAACACGTCGGTCAAGCTGATCCCACACGTGTTCAATATGATTCAGGTCAGGACTTAACGCCGGCCATTCCATGACCTGAATTCCACATTCTTGTTAAAAGTTTCTGGTGATGCCAACAAGATCAGTTCTGTTGTCTATACTGATTCCAGCCTAACCCATCACTGATCCACGAACCAATCTATCCACTTCCTATACAGTGTGCGCCAAAAAGTTGGAACTATATGGGAAACTTTTCTATTATTCATTTCTCAGAAAATTTTATTCTTCATAAAAATTTCTGCTTGGCCTAAAACCAAAAATGCAGTTATCAAACTTTAAGTTTTCTTAGCCATATACAGTCTGGTTCAGAAAATTTGAATTAGAGTATTACAGTAAAGTGCCTTTATTTCCATTATTACTGCCAAATGTTATTTGGAAAAGTTAGTTAGTTAAAACAACTGACAACAAATTCGACTCTAACAATTAATTTATGAACAGTTCACATGTTCAACAGAATCACGTAGGCAGCATGGGAGATGTCTATGGATTGTTCTACTGTGTAATCTAACCTCATTATTTTGACAGTTGTTTTTAGTTGTTATACTTAGCGCTTCTTTAATAATACTAATCAAAATGAATTTATTAACCAAAGAGGAGAAAATAGAAATTGTTTTGATTGTTGGTGACAATTATAAGACACGTAGAGAGTGTCAACGGAATTGTTTAAACGAACTATTTTTTGCATTAAAAGAGTAGCACGTGGAAATTTTTTATTTTGGTATTATTGTTTGATGTTATTATTGTCATTTTTTTATACTGTTATTGTTATGTTGATATTATTCCTTAAAATTATGAAAAAAAGTATTAGTTTTAGAATAAAGGATATCTTTAGTGTCTAATTTTTCGTCAGTTATTTTAATAGCACCTTGCAGATAATTATTAATAACTTTTAATAACTAATCAGTTGTGGTTTATATATTATGTATCTACATATTGGAGATTAGGATTTTATCTAAATCACAATGTTACGGTACAATCCTAAAGTCCTAACGTCCGACAATAATTCTCAAAACTTACTAGGAATCGTATCAGAATCACCAGTTAAAAAATAACTTTATGCTCAAAAGACACATCAATATAAGAGATCAACAGAATCAATATCAGCCATAATAAATTTTATCACAGGAGTAAAAATTAAAAAAAATATAGATAGGTAGCTGTGATTTCTAATTTGAATATGATTTTTACTTCTAACCAACTTTTCCAAATAACATTTGACGGTAATAATGAAAATAAAGGCACTTTACTCTTATCATTAGTTCATATTTTCTGAACCAGCCTGTATATGGCTAATAAAAGTTTGATAACTGCATTTTTGGTTTTAGGCCAAACAGAAACTTTTATGAAGAATAAAATTTTCTCAGAAATGAATAATAAAAACGTTTCCCATATGGTTCCAACTTTTGGGCACACACTGTATAGTAGCGGCTGCGTAGTGTTTACCAGGACGTCTATATTAGTATACGCCTGCGATGCGCAGAGCTTTGTTCACATATCTGTGCACATTGGAACCTTACTCCATTAAAGATTTTTTTTTTAATTATAATTTTGTTTTTTCATCGACTATTTTTGACGCTATCTTGTTTGTATGAATAATTGCTTATTTTTGTATTTCTGCAAACTTTGAATAAAGATTGATTTATTATTATTATTATTATTATTATATTACACGTACTCGACCGTCGCAACGAGTTAAACGAATTCTAGACTCGTCTGTTAACAGTACAGGCGTCTAGTGACGAAGTTGCCAATCTGTTTTATCCAGAGCAAACCTCAAACCTTGTGATGCTGCGTAAGGCGTTGTGCGCGGACAGGTCTTCTTGGTTTCAAATTCGCTTCTTTTAAAAAGTTTCTAACAGTTTTATCAGAAATTTCTATTCCCTGTGCTCGTCTTAGGTCGTTTAGGAGGTCTCGTGCTGTGACAGTACGCTGACATAGTGAGGAAAGGACAAGAAATCGGTCTTGATTTTGAGTAGTTTTCCGATTTCGACCTTGTCCAGCTCTTCTAACATATTGGCCAGCGTCCCAAAACCGATTCCATAAACGCTGAATAACAAAAAGGGAAACTCGAAGGTCGCTGCTAACATGTTGAATAGAGTGGCCATGCTGAATAAGGGCGACAGCAGGAGCAACTTGCACTTCACTAAGTTGCCTCATTTTACTTCTAATGTCGTCTCTAATCAACGAAAATTGACAACTGAATTCATTTGTCATCTTTAGTAGGCTTTCATACGTGAATTCCCGTTTCGCTGATTATATTTTTTAGTATATATACACATATACATAGATAGATGGATAGATAGATAGATTGTCAAAAAAGGAGACGTAGCGTATACAAAGATAGTGATGTCAATTAATTACTTACTTAAAAAAAGTAAGGTAAAACCTTACCATAAACATTTCAATTTATTGGTAGTAGAAACATTTCAACATAAGTTTTTCAATTTCCAATACTTTTAACTTAAAATATCTAACATAAATGAAATGTTTCTTTATCTATCTTGGGCTACATTCACATAACATGCTACGCTGTTGACGTAACGTAGTTCCAGAATAGAATAATAATTCATAATTCACTTCTTAGTTTAAAACCAGATTCTTGTATTTTAATCCTTTTGACAAAAATGACAAACTTTCTCTTAACCCAGAAACCTTACGATAGCACGAAATCTTTACAGGTAAAGCGATCAGTCAAAATGGCGACGGTGGTCGTACGAGCAGTGGTAGCAAATCGCCACTGAAGCTGGTTATGAACCCACTTGGTCAAGTCCATGACATAAACTCACTCAGAAGACAAGGATACGACATAGAATCCGCCCTATCACCAGACATCTGCGCAGAAATCGTCAAGGACCTCAATTCACCAAAAGGAAAAGGTATTACAAAATAATAAATCGTCCCTCATCAGTTCTTTCTGGTACAATATTCATGCAAGTCACAATTAGATACATGCTTAAACATAGGTTCGGCACTATGGATGTTATGATTCGAATCTAGGTATGGGCTTTTTTTTATTTATTTTTTTTATTTTTTTAAAGGTGCTGAACTCTTCGCGAAAAGACGCAAACGCTCAGAGAAGTGGGTTGTCGGTGGTGGCGATACCAACGGTGAGAAACAACCGAATATACCGGAAGTCATACCAACCTCAGCACCAGTTTTGACACAACTACCACCTGTCACACCGACTCCTAGTTTCCTTCCCGAGACCACTCAAAGGATGCAGCATCATCAGAAGTTGGACGAAATCCAAGTAAAATGTTCAAAACTGTCTCCAATTTTCAGCAAATTGATCTTTTTATTTCCCCAGGAGCGTTTCACAAGACCCAAGGTCAAACTGATCAAATCCCCATGGGATGCTGCTTTGGAGACGGGATCTGTCGACGCTGCCTTCGAAGTTGCACCAACCTGGCCCACAAAAGGTAACTTCGTCGCTCCAGTGGTCGACTCCTACGAGCAAGCTCTAAGAAGAGACTCCCTCTCAACATGGAGGGCGTCACCATCCAATGGTTACAACTCCGACAAAGTTTTCGCTCACAACCCAGCGTACAACAGCAACAGCATCAATAGGATCGTTGATAATCTTCAGAAGGGTGTTGGCGGCGTTGACGTGTACAAACCCAACCAACCACAGGCCTGGAACTCAAAGATTCCATCGCAACCAATATACAGTAAGCCCTTTTTGTATATTACCCACTTTGTATGACATGCAGCAGCTTATACGCAATTTCTAAACGCTTTTAGGTAGTATAGCGCTTAGCCCTTCTTGCTCCACAGCTGATTTCAGACCAGAACGTAGCCCATCACCGTTTCCCAAGATACCAGATGTTTCAGAAGACCCAGAAGCTTTAGATTGCCGGAATATGTCGAATGTTATAAGATCTGTGACTCCTGTCTTCACAAAAGAAGAACCGAAACTGGAGGAACCGCCTCGAAGGTCACCATCACCATTTCCTGCTATTCCTGATGTCACAATGGAAGAAGAAGTCCTTAAAATGGACGTGGAGAAGTTTAAATCTGCTAGAACCATCGATGGAAATAGGCCAGCTTCACCCTTCCCTGGTATACCGGATGTGACGTTGAACCCAGATCTGTTGGTGGAGGATGTTAAGGCTGTAAGGTATAGCCCAAGCTTTGATCAGAAGAAAGAAGGGGAAATTCAAGGAGATCAAAAGAATGAAGAGGAAATTCAAGACCAGAAAGAAGTAGTTGTTGACACAAAATCAGAGAAATCGAAGGCAGAAGTTGTGGCAGAAGTAGTGGCAGAAGTAGTTCTACCATTTCCTAACATACCTAACTACTCGAAGAAAGACGATGGATTTGTACCAGACCCAAATTACAAACCTTTCTTCACACCTAAGAAGGCTTACGCACCAGTCTCCTTGACGAAGAAGTACGCCCTAGTGTCAAACCCAACAACCCCTCCAGCAAATCTAAATCTGGAAAGACCAGAGTTCAATTTCGCTGTTGCTGATACCGACCAGAAAGTCGTTGAGCATACCTTCACAGAATCTACAGCCACGAACATAAGGTCACTCCAGTCGGAAATCTTCGAGAGTCAAGGACACTTCAACGCCAGCAGGTCTGCGTCTCCATTTCCGGTCTATATCCCGAAATCGCCAATCGTACCAGACGAGAAACCTGAGGATAAGCCTCAAGAGCTCCCGATGGAAAAACTGGAAGAAGTCGAGAAACACGTGGACGTGAAGCATATGCAATTAGCTGATAAGGAGACCAGGAAGTTAATCGATGGCCAACAGCAGTGCTTTTCCGAATTGAAAGAGATTAAGGATGCTTATAAGGAAGCTGATGTGATGTTTTCGAAGTTTCCGGTGAAGACATCACAGCTGGATGATGACTGCGAGGTGAAGAAGATCCTGGATAAGATGAAGATGGTGAGGAGTGGACTAGATGAGGGAAGCGATGTCAAAGAGGAGGTGCACGTCGAGGAATTTGATGATGGCCGTCAGAAGAAGAAGGAAGAAACCATATCCAGGAGGGAAGTGATAAGCGAGGAGACTCAGGATGGGAAAATCGAAGGCTTGAATAGGACGGAGGTCAAGGAAGTTTCGGAGATTACGAAAGAAGAACATGGGTATTCCGCGAAGAAGGAATTTAAGAAGGAGGAAGTCCAAGTGGAGTCCATAGAGACTCCAGACGCGAAGATCCAATCGAAGACAGAAGTGTACCAGTCTTCAGTTGTTTCGAATAGCACCAGAGAAGAAGAGAAGCCGAAGAGGAAGATACCACCACCGGTTGAGAAGCCTAAGTATAAAAAACCTCCAGAAACCATAATAGGTGCTCGACCACTGTTTGGGCAGTTGAATATCAACGAGGAGTTTAAAAAGGCTGTTGATAAACGACAGTCGTCAAGGATGAGGAGAGGACGAGAGTACCAAACCATGGAGAATAGCAACAAAGTTGAGAATACTTCTTCTATTGAGAATACTTCTGCTATTCAGAATACTAGGTCTTCAGAAACGTTGGCTTCGCAGTTTACGACCAACGAAGTTGCCCAAGTCCAAACGATCAACATAAGCGAGAATGAAGAAATCGAGAAGATCTATTACCAAAGGGAGAGGGAATATGAGGTTGATTACACCACTATTCAAGAAGAGGTAGTACCTTCCTTTACCTCAAACGTCCAGTGTTACACCAAGTTGAACAACGGCCAATTCTACGAGGTTCCTCCAAAGGTCTCCATCGAAATTCTTCCTCCCCATAATTACGCTTATGGCGTCCAAGAGGTTAACACAGAGACAGTATCCAGTGAGAGATTCCAACAGCAGAACCAGTTCAACATCCAGCAGTTCTCAACTGGTAGAGAAGAGTCTGTCCATAAGCCACAGGCAAAGTTTGTGCCCAATGGTCAGTTGGCCAATGATCAGAAGCCTCATGATCAGAAGCCCAGTTGTCAGATGTCTTATGGTAACTACTCAAACCAGCGACCAATGGAGAACCCAGAGTATTCCTTTGATAAGGAATCCGAATCCGAGTACAAGAAAGTCCCGGTGAGGTCGCTGATCAAAAATTTCGAGCAATCCATTGTTCCACAACAAAAGATTAAGCAGATGCGAGAGCCACTTCCTGATGTTGTGGAGAAGCTGAGTTCTTCGAGGAGGGCCTCAATAGACCATTCTGCGTCACAAACGGATATTTCTAAGTATTGCTCGCCGACGACCAGTCAAGAGCAGAAGTTTCTTCAGGAAGCTGAGAAGGAATTTGATAATTTGTTCTATATAGCTAATACTAATGTGGAAACGAAACATTTCTATGATGAGGATAGCAAGCAGACCTTCAACCATGCCGAGAATAGCTCTTTTAGGAGATATGAAGCGCAACAAGAAGAGGAGAGTGTAGCTTATTCCGCTTATGCTGAGCAAGGTTCTTCGTATGCCAGTAATGAGATGGTTGTTGAAGGCAAGCTTCTTTGTGTTTGCTGTTGCTGTTTGCTGTTTGCTGTGATTGTTGCTTTTCCGTTTGATGTGAAGATTTTGATCTGCTACCTATGGGCCGAGAGGACGAAAAATGTGGCCAACATTTGTCATGTTCTTGGGGTATTGCAAAATAGGCAATAAGCGCGTTGATTTTTTTGAGTCTTTACTTGCAAATCTATGCTAAAAGTGTCAGATTTGGTCAATCAAAAAAGGCCGTTTCAATATGGCGACCTAAATTGGAAACAAAGAAATGCAATTATATCCAAAAGTGATACATTAAAATGAAATGATGATTTTGACCCAGTGGCGTAGCCGCATATTCATCGTCCTTGGAGCAAATAAATCGGGCGTAATTTGTTTTGAAGATTTTGTTTAAAAAGTATGATAACCAGTGGCCGGAAACGTCAAAAAATAATCAATATTAAATGACATTTAAGAAACAAATTTCAAATTATTACACTAAACAAAGTAAACAAATGTAATATAAAGCGCTAAATACCAAAGCCCGCTTGCTTAAAAAATACTTCAATCTGCCTCTAATCAACTAGCTTAATAGCCGTTTTACAATTCTTGCGCAAGAAGTTACACAAGAAGTTGTTAAGCAACAGAAATCTGCAAACAGAAAATGGTTCAATTTCTATACAAACTAGTCAGCATAAGAAAAATCATCACCATTTCTGTTTGAGATGTTGTAAGGAGGTACTACTGCACAAATTGTGTACTAAATTGTGCACTAAATTGCGTAGTGTAAAACAGCTATAAGAAAGTAGCTCAACTATATACAGGATATTCCATTTAAAAACATTGTCTGTTGCCTAATATTTTATCAAAAACCAAGAACATTTCAGGACAACTACTTTGACCTGTTTGCTAAAAGGCAAAAATGACTTTTCACAACATCTTTTAATGACTTTTGGCTACATTTTCAGCCCATAGTTGTACTGGTGAATGTCCATCATCAAATATAGTTCTTGTTATCAGTGATTTTCTGTTATAAATATCACAAATTTTCAGGTTCGACTACCCTTCCAAGGTCTGTTACCAAAGCGCCACCTTCACCTGGTTTCAAGGCAACTACAGCAGCTCCTCCAGTCTTCATACCAAAGGAAGCACCTTTGCCCATACCAACTTATCCACCACAACCCGCGTATGGTGTCCAATATCCTCAAGAATCATACCAGTCACTTGCCCCACCAACCACACCAAAATTAGACGTCAACTCTTTACAGAATTACAACACAGCTGCGAGAGGATGGGGCCAAGTCAAAGATGTATACAAACCGATCACCTTTGACAAGCCCAGATCACCTTTCACCGACTTTTAAGATACGAATTTGTTTAAGTTTTATAGATTGTAGGAACTAACTAAAACAACTTAATTTTTTTTTCAGTTTATTTGTTGTCTAGGTTTCTTCTGAATTGTTCTTGTGATTTGTAAATGTGTTACGATCACTTTGTATAATTGTTTATTATTATTATTATTATTATTATAGTTAAATCTCTGCTCAATCCTTTCATTCTTGGATTTTAAGCTAGAGATGTCTGTTACCCTGTTATTCTGTTGTTGTATTATAACTATTGAGGAACACTGAGCAAAATTTGGTGGTTAATTTGCTATAAAGAGTGTTCGAGGAGGTTTCTAAACAATATGTCTACCCTTGTTCTGATGTCTTTGTATGTCTCTTTCTTAAATTTATTAACGCTGAAGTGTATATATGCTACTAATTTGTGTATTTCCTTTATTTTGAGTGTTTCTAGTTATACATATCTTATGGTTATACCAAATATAGTGTATCGTTAAAATAAAAAAATGAATAAAAACGTTGTTAAAAAAAATCTGAAGACTTTTGTTTCGTTTTGTTTTATTTGATCAAATTTGTTGCAGTTTTTGTTACTTATGTCCTATATTTACTTTGTCCAAAACAAGAATGACTAATCCTTTTTAGTTTTTTCAGTAGATTCTGGTTGTCCAGTAGCTGCAGATGATGTTTTTGTTTATAACAAATTAAGAAATAATATTTGCGAGTAGGAAACACATCACAATACATCGACGGACTGTTCCACGTGACCTGGGGTCGTCGGCTTCCTGCTAGTATTTTTGTCACGCAAAAATCTCTATTGCCTGGTCTACGTCAAGAAATATTGTTGATCAAATAAATCTGTAAGGTATTGACTCCATGAATCAAAGATAGCTTAGACTATACCATAGATACCACATCATATTAGTCAAATTTCGACAAATTTTAGTTAGGTTATCTTGTCATGTATGTAGCTTTTATGTGATCGTTTCTGTGATAAAATTGTACAGCACTGGGTTTCTTCAATCTATTATGAACTGATTTTGATAAAATTCACGAGTCAAGATGCCGGCAGAGGAGTCTACTCTGGGAAAACAGTACGGGAAACCCGACATAGAACGTCTGGGCATCTTCGTTGAAGATGGGTACATGAACGGAAAGAAATATGTATCCCCATTTCCAAGTATGTAGTCAGGCATAGAACGATCAAATATGAGGTCGAATATCATTGAACTTTTTAACTTTTGAAACTTTTTAGAGGGCATTGGTTTCAAGGGGAAGAACATGCTTGCTGGTGGTCGAAAGACCAAGAATGGCACTCAGCATGGATATTTCGATGATGAATTCAAGCGTTTGTACGAAGGGGAGGGGATAAATTGGAAAAAAGACAAGAAGCAGTATGTTCTATTACTTTATCATTGTTGTTATTTGAATATTTTTCTTATATTGTTCATTCATAGACTACTGGTATTCTTTTTGTTGTTGATCTTTTGATTTTATCAGCTTATGTTTCTATGAAGTTTGGCCACATTTTTTTGTTGTCGGAAACTCGATGTTATATTAGATATTTTATAGTAAGATTTAGTTTTGAGCATGTACTATCGTGGCCATATATTATGTCCCTTCTGTTGATGTCGATTTTCTCGCCAATCTAGGGGCGAAAAAATTTGAAAAAATTCTGGTCCTGTCCTTGATAAATATACTACAACGCATAAAAATTAGAAAGCTGTATATGTTGGCGTTTGCCCGATTTTTCCAAATTAAGAAGAATTGGCGCTGTTTTTGACCCATAAATTTCATTCGTTTAACTTTAGCAATTAATTACTCCGGAAATAATCCATA
This sequence comes from Aphodius sticticus, assembly GCA_963966075.1. Lineage (NCBI taxonomy): Eukaryota > Metazoa > Arthropoda > Insecta > Coleoptera > Scarabaeidae > Aphodius > Aphodius sticticus. The sequence goes on from OZ014506.1 coordinate 108,539,495, forward strand.
GATTTCAACGAACTAAAAAGTAAAATCACCTGCGGAATGGTAGCTTTCAATGTGCATTTTTGTAAAATAATCGGAGTAGTGGTTAACCCACAAAAACCTATATTATGCAATGCCAGCAATTTCGTTATTAGAAGAGCTAGGATGATGAAGTGTCGATCATAGGCTACATAAGAAATCATATATTTACAGTTTATTACGGAATCATTGTTTATCTTGCATTTTCCCTACAAAAGATCGTGTTGAAGCATCTCATGATCGCCGCAATTGATGCGGCGGTTTTCGGGGTGTTGCAGGGGAAGGGATCGACAGCGACGCTGGGAGATCGCACGGGCTCAAAAGTTACTCCGAGAACAGTGTTTACGGACACAATATAACGACCTATCAGTTTTATACGCTCAGAGCTGCCATTTGCAATATATCTAATATATCAAGAGTTGTATTTATGTTATATTGTTTTTGCCTGTATTTAAATATTACTAATAAATAAACACAAAAAGGGACTCAGGCGGAGTCACGCACAAAACATTGTTCATGTTTATTTCGGTCTTAAAAATTAACAAATGGTCGGAATGATATTAAATTTAAGCAATATGTGACGCAGTAAATAAGGATTATATGCATGCTAACTGCGTTGTGCTGTTAACATTCCTTACTGATCTATCCGCTTCCATCAAAATCTTGTTTACTGTACCCCCCTCTTTCTGAGGAAATAGAAGTAAGACGACTGATCTCAAATTTTGGAATTTTGGTTTTCTTTTTAATCAAAATTCTCCAATACTATAATATTCCAGTCACTGATTACAAGGACTGATTACACTGATTCAGGTTTGCGTCATTTTTAATTTCTGAAAAAATGGGGGGTTATACTCAAGTTAAGACAGTTAACGAAAAACACGACAAATAAAAAAAATAGATTTAAAACTTACTTACTTATATGAAACTAAAATCAACATACAAATTTTTTTTTATGGAACAAAGAATTTGCTTTCGCGACATTGTTTAGTTTAGAAACTAAGAAGAAATAAATAATCTGAAGATATTGACTCATTTTGTAAAAACCACTAATTTTACGCTATACCTACTTATTTAAACAACATCGTGCAGCCTACGAACAAGTCTTAACATACGAGCCTTGGAGACTCTTTTCTTGGTAGGTTTTTGATCCGGGATCAGGTGGATATTTCCATAATATTGCTGTATAAACTCCATCGTGTAGCATTTTTTTTTTGTTTTTGATCTTGCAAATATGCCATAAAATATATAGAAAAAGCAACCCCAAACGCAAAAGTGGAGCTATCCTATCGTACGTGCTGTCATTGATCGGTTTACTCTCCAACAGCACCTTAAAAACCTAAAAAAATAAAAATATATGTATGTATATACATTATACATATATAGCGTATTATTATTATTATAACCTGATTTTACAACGCGGAGTATTACCGGCAGATTCTGCGTATCTTCAGAAGTTCTATTCCTCAACCTGCAACAAAGTGGCATCAGGATCATCAATGCCATCAGATGTAATTTTACTTTACAACTGGCCAACGACATCGACCTTAAGGCAGCTTGTTAATCTATGTTAATGAATCGTAGTGCGATGATAATATACCTACTTACCTTATTAACCTTAACAATATCGGAACGCTACATACACCAACTACCGTAAATTTCGAAGGGTGGAGCGAACTAATGCTGAGCGACTAGTGCTTGGGCGAGAACGCGGCAGAATGGCGCCAATGGGCAAATATGCACTTTCCGAACGCAAAATACACACTTTGTGTAAAACAATACACACTTTATTTAAAATAATACATCAAAAATGTATTAGATTTACATTAAACATTTATTATTTTACTCTTTGAGGTTATTAATTCACGTTTTGTGTAATTTTGTGTTACTCTATGTGTTTTTTTACAATACTGTTGTGTATTACACTTAAAACATGTACTTGATATTCATTATATATGTGTTATTCCACTTATTAAGTATATTATTTAACGTATCGTGTAATTTTGCATCACAATATGTATTTTCTACAATAAAGTTGTGTGTGTATACATTTTATTGTCGAAAACTACTGAACGCAGAAATAAAATGTAATTTTAGCAACAAAATATGTATATTAATAGTTCTTATTCGTGTGAATTAACAAAACAAATGGAAAATATGTTATTTTACCTGCGGAGATGTATTTTTAGGAGTTTTTTGTGTATTTTTACATCATTTCATTGATATTTACAAACAAAATATGAAATATTGATATTTACAGCTATTTCATGAAAATTTACCATCATATAATAGGTAAAATCTATGTAAATTTCCATAGGTTTTTAACAGTGTGGGCTATTAAGTTATCAAATTCCATCTTATAGGAAACCAAAACGTACTGGCGTCTTCATGCCAACTGGTCCAGCAAAATGGCACGCTACCCCGGGCGACTACTTTGGTTGCTTCTCTGGCAATATAGAACACTTTAGCAACGAACGCAGAAAACTACCAAAATACGTGCACGTCAAAGGAAACTTCGTCACCAATCCTGGCAGACAAGGTGGTCCGGGATACGCAAACATCTGCCTGTCAAAATACCCAGAACACTTGTAAGTTTTACACCATCTTCATGGTCTTTATCTTGTGGACCAAGTTGAAGACCATGAAGATGGCAACGCTTGTTTTAGTCCTGATCCATATGGACCAAAGGATAACTCCATCTTCATGGTCTTTATCTTGTGGACCAAGTTGAAGACCATGAAGATGTAACTCCTGGTTTTAGTCCTGATCCATATCGACCAAAAGAGAAAGTAGCCAAAGGAAAGAGACCACCACCAAACATGGGTGGACCAATGGTGACCATGATCTGGCCAAAGCCTTATTTTGATCCGAATCCGTTTCCTGAGCCTGATGGAAAGATCGGGCCTACATATGTACCTCCGAAGGATGTCAAGAAGGCCAGTAGAGGAACATGGGTGCCTACAGGTCCAGGAAAATGGGTAATAATATCAGTTGTCTTTGATTCAATGAAGTGTTTCTTTTGTTTGGTGTTTTTTTAGCAAGGTGGGATGCACGGTGGTTGTTTTGATAAGTGGCCAGAATGGATGGAAGGGAAGAAGCAAAAGCCTCAGAAGAAGGTGCCTAAATCGGTGTTCTATGCCCAGTCTATGGCGTTAAAGGAAATGTTTACGACACCCATCATTAAGGCGAAGATAGACACGTCTATCAACGCACAAAATTACGCGACTTTCGAGCCTACTTACGTCAAGCATCTTTTAGATTAGTAGATTATGTTTTGTTTTGTATTGTCTAAATAAATAGTACGTCTATATTTTGTTTTGAACAGCCGTCTTTATGAGCAAAAGGAAAGACAGACAATTCTTTTATATTTCACAAATAACATTTTGTGGTCCCTATGTAGGAAGGGTTGTCAACTCAACCAATGCCGGACTGTGAATTCAAACCTCGGACACTATAGTGCAGGGGTGGCCAACTTTTGTCTACTTAAGATCTACCTTTTAACTTTAAAATATGCCGCGATCGACATGTTGTCATAGGCGTAGCACTCCCGCTGGCTATGGGTCGTAGATACGTAAAATATATGTTAAAAACTATTTTTTTTTTATTTTTTATATCACTTATTAAGGGAGCGATATCAAGGCATAAAGAAAATAAATTTCCTGACTCTTTTTCATATTTGCAGAGTTCATTATAAAAATGCACAGTATGGCTGAAAATTAGATTTTTAGATTTCGCGACACATTTTTGCTAGGAAAATTAACATGGAAGATTTTTAGATTTATTTTCTAAAAATTTTAGACTTGTTAATCTATCAATAGATCGTGGGAGTTCATCTCGTACTGAAACAACTTGTTTATCTACCTACATTGTTTATCTACGAGTAATATTAACATATTTGATCATTGGGTTTGAGCTGAAAGATAGCCCTCTGCTAATATATTTATCTTGTCGAGCTGAAGGTTAGCTCTTTACTCGAATGTTAAGTTATTTTGTTTGGCTGAAAGGTTAGCCCTTTTCTAAAATGTATTTATTTTGTTGAGCAGAAAGGTTAGCTTTTTGCGAATACATATTTGTGTCAGCCCTTTACTGGCGTGGTAGGTAATTTATTTTGTTGAGCTGAAAGGTTACCCCTTTGCTAATATCTAAAAGGTAGCTTTGCAATTACATATTTGACTATGTTTTGAGTTAAAATTTTTAACGTTTTGGCAAGAGGAAAAGAAATGTTGGAAACAAGATTATTGTTGAATGAGTAACACCTTTGAATTTCGGCAAATTATGAATTGTCGAATGGTTTGAAGTTTGAATGAGTTACTGAGACCAAGTTTATCATTGAGGACAATAGTTCTGGAGACTGCCTTTGAGAGCAAAGCTATAGTGAGGATTGGCCGTGTTAGGAATTATTTTATTTGTTGGATTAATTCAGATATTGGGCCAGTGATAGAAGATTATAAACACGCTTATTTAGAAATACATGAGTAACTAGACTCACTTTTTACTGTTAACGGTTTTTGTTACAATGCGATAAGCAAAAAGCTGCTATCTGTAAACGGACAGTTCTGTGAGATCGAAACTTGATTCTTGATTCGAAACTATCTTTCATCTTCAACATTCGCTAACAGTAGATACTTAGGGAGAAAATCAAAGGTTCTTCACTGTTCAAGTAGTATATTGAGCAATTAGTTAACAACCGTTTTTTTTTAAAATAGTGTTATAGTCAGCCTAATTTGTTACTATGGAAAGGTGACTAAACCCACCATCACACATTAAGTCAAGATATCGCGAGCGATCGACCAAAGTTGGCTTCGCGATCGACTTGTTGACCACTGCTGTTATAGTGTAAAACTCATCAAAACATGAAAAGCATGAAAATAAACAACATCTTCGTTCAATAACCATAGTAAGTACTTTTAAAACAAACCCAGCACATTAATTTCTCCACAGGGTGTTCCACTATACAACTATAATTTTGGTTCTCTCTGTATAATAAGATGTGCTGATGAATTTATACTTATGTGCTGAAAAGAATTATCAAAATCAATTAAAATAAACATCACAAAAGTTATTAAATATGAAAGCTAAAATTTACCCATAAAGCTGATACAAGAGAAGCTTATTAAGTATTGACTTGAGGTCATTCAGCCTTTTTTTCTTTGTCCATACCTGAAAATTACCAAGAGCTATTTGGAGTCTCCTTGTTGTTTCTACATTCTTTTTCCTACAGCTATGATAGCTTTGTAGTCTAAAATATCTCCCAGTCGGGTAAGATTTTAATATTTGTGCAAACTGTTTGAGGATGAAACTTCCTAATTTATAGTTTAGTCCTTCTATCTAGACAAACTCTGGTCAAAAGCCTGTGCCACAGCTAGCCATTGGAGAAGACAAATTTTTTCTTCTAAAGTTTTTTTTTATAATGTTGGTTATTCGGTGCATATTGATTATCTGGTCAATAGTAATTTATTTTCAGAAATAAAAACCACTACGCACTAAAAAAATAAATATATTTATAAATTAAAAGGCGGCTATAATATCTCTAATGCTGGCAAAAACGCCTGTTATAAATATTGCGAGTGCTAGAGCGAATAAAATAAAATTCTTGACTATCATGAACATTTTCTTTGGCTGAGATTTTTCCTGTGGGTAGAAAACGATCAGTTCCAAGAAGGGCGGCAGGAATAGTGTCATACAGGTACTACAGATGGCGCCAACTAGAGAAATTACGAGATCGACGAATGGTATAGCTTCTCCTATAATTACTGCAACAGAAACAAATAATTATTTTTCATAAGTATTTTCTTATTTTATTTTATTAGTGATAAATAAAAAATTTAATTAAAATAGCCCAGTGACAAGAAGTAACGGTAACTTTATTGCAACAAAATATGTTTTAACGACAGAAAATGTAAGCAAACGACATAATATATGTTTTAACGACAAAAAATGTAAATGATCGACAACGATAAAATCAGCAAACTATGTGATTTAACCTCAAAGACCATAAATGACAGCAGGATGACAAGCAGCGCCGCTAGGTCAGTCGTACAAAACTTCTTCCATACTCATTCAGTATGATACTGTTAAAACTGTTAAAAGTGAGGTTATGTGTAGTTTGTTTTTAAGTTCGCAGAAGGACGTTGGGAATAATTGAACATTATTCTGTGTGTAATTGTTGATCAGTCAGTCTTCAGGTAAGTTATAAATTATATATGGTTTTACCTAGAGATAATATGGATAAGAAATACAACTAGAAATCGAACAGTTGTAGGCAATTGCTTGTTTGATTGATATGATCTTTTTAACCAAAATGTTTGTCAGTCAAACAGTTCAAGTTCGACCGTATAATTAAAACACCCCGTAACATTTCTTATTGTGTCAATCTGGGTGGTGCTTATTTTTTTGTACTGTTATTTTTTTATGCAGGACCCTCTCAATTTATTCATTTATATCAATACTTCATTGCTGTGAAATTTGAGATCGATCAATACAGTACATTAACCCATACCCCAAGGGGCACAGAATCGAGTATACGTTTAATTTTATAATAAGTAGTAAAAAACGAAACATCTTAGTTTGGTTTACTACTATAAATTTACATAGGTACCATAGTTTGTAACTTACACAAGAAAAATTATTTAACCTATGAATCAGTGCACTTCACATATTTCCAAGTTGAAGTTAATTTGTCAAAAATACAATAATCTAAGCTGTGCCATCAATAAATACAATCGAACAGTCTATGAAGAAAACCCTACTAAAAATAGTTTTCACTTGCTCGATTTTGTTTATTGTTGGCCATGATAGTCACTTAGCTTGACTATTGTATTTTTGACAAATTAAATACTTGCAAATATGTGAAATGCTTTGATATCGAGATGTAACTATAAACAATTTTACTCATAACAAACAACTTCATTAAAGAACTGGACCGAAGCATATATCAATGGTTATAATTAAACAAAAAAGTTCTGGAAGTGGATACTAAATATTACACATGTTCTACTAAATCAAAAGATAAAAATATTCAATTACACAATAATTCAAGACAATAATTCATATTTGTCTATTTTTATAGAATGTATGGATACCTTCATATACAGTGCTTCCCAAAGGTAACGGATAAATTCTATAAAATCTTAAATAAAAATATTTGAGAAAAATGCTCCGACACGTCGATTTTTACTTTTAACTTACTATCCTAATATACACTTTTCAGCCCCCCACCTCTTCACCCCTAAGGGGTGGTAACCACAACTTTAAAAATTCAAATAGCAAAGTACCCCTTGCGATACCTCAATTGATAGACTTTTTAAATCTGAATACAAAGAAAAAAAAATTATCGAAATCGGTTGATAAATAACGGCGATATTTATCAAAATTTATTTATACACGAAATTGAGGAATAACAAAATTTAATTAACTAATCCTTAATTAATTGTCAAAGTGCTGCGCGTTAACGACGAGACAATGCCCTAATCTTAAAGTAGTCGGTAGTCGGTCCGGAAGTCACGTGGTAGTAAATTCGAAATTCTCACCAGTTATAGGTATACTTAAGGACTTTTTTTAATATTATCTATCTTTTTGATATTGATATTCATATTGATTACTTCGGCGTACCTCAACAACGATTTAAATGCAAATTACGGAGTTGGCGAATGTTTACGACTGATATATCAGTAGAAACTGAGCAGAATCGCGTTGCATGAGGGAGCAAAAAAGCACTGTTCTGGACTTGTTTATTTCGCCCAAGCATCCTCTTTAGGTTTATTCGGTAGAATAAATCATAGTGAACATTTTGGCTAGTTCAGTTAAAAATGGCTACTGGTTTCGAAGTCGCAGATTCATTTGTTTTTCAAATTCTGAAAATGTTAGGAATATTATTTTTTGAAGGAAGACACATAAAAAGAGAATAATTTTCAATCGAACAATGCGAAAATGAAGAAATGTCACAAACAACATCCTTCACAACAATAAGAACCCCAGGAATTAGTTAATAATCATCAAATATTGATCGTCTTACTAAACTGTTTAAAAATGTCTGTTGTCTACTAAATGTATGAACCCAGATATTCTGGGCAAAAAGAGCAGAAGCATTTTCTATATCGTTAACTAATTTTAGTTAGAGATTTTCTTTACCGACTTACAAGTTAATATCACCAATAAACTCCTAAAGCATAGCTGCGTTAAAAGTGGCCTTTTAAAAGGGCCAAAATGTTTTGTTGCCATCGGCCATGTTATCGTCACTGGAATGTACATTTGTACAGGATATGTGAACAGCACCTGGATACAAACCAGGATAACCAAAGCTTGCACCAACCTGAAAAAAAAAAATCATAACTGTTAAACCTCTCAATAATTAAAAATGTATTGTGGCTTATTTTGTACAGATTATTGTTGTAAATTATGCAGGGAGAATCATATTATGTTTATAAAGTTCACAACTTATTCATTTCTATTAAGAGGAATGTAAAAATAAAAAATCATACAATATAAGTATAGGTAATTTTATATATAATTTTTCGTCTAGTAGTAGATTTTTGATATTCTTGTTTGTTTTTGACAAATCTTCTACTGAATCTGACGTAAAATTGACGGATTTTGCGATTTTTAACATGTTACAAATACAGGTTAAAATTGAAAGAATCTGATGTGGCCAGGCACATGACTTTATCATACTATTTAGCAGTGTTTCCCAACGCAAACGCTGATGTTGTGACAATACATATTCATATTCATTACTTGTATTACAAGTAATACACAATAGTGTTCAATAATGTGCTATTTCAAGTATTTATTTTTGTATTTTTTTGAAACAATCGATTTCGTATAATAATATGACAAATAGTCAAAAATATATTTGATTGACATAATATATTTATTTATTGTTATTTTCTTTTTGTTATAAGATAAATTCGAAAAGGTATTCATCAGTAAATTCGTTTATTTCGTTAAATATGTTAAAATTTTCTTAAATGTAATGTAAAGTGTAATGTTATCAATTTAGTTTTATGTTTATTTTCGAGTAATTGTTTATTAAAAGTAGAAGTTTTTCAATTATTATGTTAATTCAATTTTGCGTTGGGCTAATTCCATGTCAAGTCAACACAGTTTTATTCTTCATCACCTTGGATTTGGATGAAATTTTGTACAGTTTGTATAGCTTTTTCCATGAGCTTTCTACTGAAATACAAAACAAATGGCTTGTGGGGAATTTTGTTTTCTTAATTCAAAATTAAGTTTAATTTTGAAGTTTAATTTTGATCATTTCGAAATGCTTTTTTTTTAATTATGAAAAAAATCAGATAATAACCCTTTATTTTTATTATTTTTTATTATTATTAACCATTTTCAGGTAATTCTCAAAGTTTAATAGTGGGACAGAAATGGGTCCATGTCTTAAAAAAAATAAATGTCTACATTATATTTAGAAGTCAACTATAACATCAAATTGTATTGAAAGTGAAGTCATTTATAGTCTAATAGTACCACTTCTATGATTTAAAATGTATAACAGTATTAAAATAAATAATAGTGTATTGTATTCACTTGGTTGGTATATCATTTTCAGTAAATATAATGATTGTAGACATAATCTCCTTCTAAATATTATGTTTGTAGACATTTATTTTTTCATATTCTTTTTTATATCAATCATTCTTTGCATTTTCTATTATTGTATTGTATTCATTGTTATAATTTTCTTTTGATAATGGTAAGGAAAGAAGTTTATAAAATAAATAATGAAATGCAGAATATTTAATATTGTCTGAGTGCTGCGAGGAGTTTGTTAAGTTTATTATTTGATTATTAATTTTGTCTTTTGTAAATTTTAATTTAGAGTCATTATTAATTTGTTCAAGAAAAAAGGCAATTAATTAGGATCTGTATCCAAACACAGAAAATATCATCGACATATCTACACCAGAATCTGATGTTTAGGTACTGTTCAGTGAAGTAAATATTTTATTTTTTATTTGGTCAACAAATACGTAATACACATTTATCTATAATTTGATGTTTAACATGTGAGAATTGATACAAAATTAAAGACACTATGGATGCTCGTTTTGTAGGACGCAATAGCTGTAATGATTCCTCTTAATAATAATGTAAATATTATTATTATTAACTATCGCGTAAAATTCACATTTCGTACGCGGCCTATATTTTTACAAAAGCGAAAGTAATAAAAGCAAGTTTAGACGAAATATTTCAATCATAAAACAGTACGAACAGACCTAGATAACTAATCTAAACGAAAAATTATTTTTATTGCATCGATCATGAATTGCAGAAACAAGCAACATTCCTGAACCATTCAGCGTTACAAAACACGTTTTTGCGAAGGTTGTCTCTCGCTTTCCGTAACAAATAATGTTCAGATACAATTAGGTATCTCACTTAAATAGTTCTTAACAGTGTATATCCTCTGTTCGAAATAATTAGATAAAAAGATAAGAGAAAAAAAAACACGCAACAATTACGCCCTCTATACTAAAAGCTGCACTAATTTTGTAAGTGGCATGTGTCAATTTTTTTGTCGTTCCTACATTAAACTCTCATCCATATATTTAGAGGATGCCTTAAACGTTTCAAATGCATTCAAATGCAAATAATTACAGCACTTATTAACACAATTATAGAGAGTTTAAGGTAAAACATGGTTTGTATCAATAAGCTCAAACCGCAATCTGTAGAAATGGGTCAAATATTATCAACAGCCAATGATTGGATATACATAAACAATACTTTGATACACATCAGAACAGTAAACACATTATTTTTGTAGTTGTATTTGCATTGATCTCCTCAATAGCAGAATAGCAATTAAAAGTATTGTGATACATTATCATAACCTCTCATTGTCGCGTTTTTTTTTCTAAAATAAGATATTAACTTCAACTTACTTTGTATCTTCCACGTTGATTTATAATAAATCACACCTACGTAGGTAACGAATAACATACATTTCTGGCATTCCACAAAAAACATAACTTTAAAAAATCCAGGTGTCACGTTGCAAATATGATGTTATTAGCTTATCAGCTGTTTGGTATGTTGGCAGAATCATACGTTCATAAATTGCTAAACTGTAATTTTGATTTTAATTTTTTTTTTATTACAATAGGATATTCCGGTCATGTCAAAATTTAAGCAGATATTCGGTTTAACCTATTGTACAATTTATGAGGATTCATAAAGTTAAGCTATGAGCTTTTTGATTTAGTTTTTCTATGAGATAATTGCAATTAAAAGTGCATTTCGTTTGAATTCACCGACCACCCTCGGAAATACACGATGATTACCGATCCCTAGTAGCGGTGGCAACAGCGGACAGCTCTCGAACAGCTGATCGGCCAAGTTGACGGTTGGCGACCCTGTTGTTTGACAACGAATAAAGGTAACTGTTTTGAGAGATGATTTGATCATTCCTAAAACTTGAATCCAAACATCTCTCATCTCGCTAGTCGGCAATGTAAAGAAAATCTTATCAGGAGTTATTGTTCTACTGCTATTACAGCCCGGCACAGAACAATGTTGGCGTTGGAGTTTATACATTTTGAACAAGTGTTTAATATAACCTCAATAACCAAAGCAGGTGTCAACAAACGAGCCATTCTAAACGTTGACACAACAGAAGACAAAAATTTACTACGTGCACCCTAGACATAGCAGCGTTGTCAAGTCGCTCACTTTGAGCGGTCTTTGTGACGTCACAAAGACCAATCCTAATTCAAACTTCAAACAACGATTTCTCTTAATTTAAAACAATGTTTGATATTTTACTTGTGAAGTAGCAAACAGTAGCACTCATAGTTTGTAAAAAATTACAATTTCAAAAACACCGGAATACCCTATAATTATCCTCATCTATTTTGATTAATCGATATAAAGATATAAAGATATAAATAAACTATATAACCTCACATTACACCCTGTATAATGAATTATGTGTCAATTTTATATCAGTAGTTATCAGATTAGTGTGCAAAATAATGAGCAACGTTGATAAAAATATTTAAAGATTGAGAACCGTGACATTCTTCACGTCTCCTTCGCATCAACATGCGTCCGTCATATATCTTCGCCGAATGGGAATTCGTCACGATCAACTACTACGGTCTGTCCACGCGCATCGGCCACGCCTACAAGTGACGTCAGTACAAGAAAGAAGCATAAGTAGCATTAATATGGCGTTACCTTCCATAGCTGCCTTAGCAGCCGGTTTTTGTTATCACAGTTGTAATGACATTTATGCGCTGACGTCATTGCGACAGTGGCGGATACAGGGGGGGGGGCGCAGGGGGCCCGCGCCCCCCCTTGGCGAGAATTTGTTGGAACGGCGGAGAAGAAAGCGATTGTGATTTGTGATGTTACCGCCTAGGTCTTGTATGCGTGTTTTTATTCGGTTGATTGTAGGAAACAGTTATACGAGAAAAGTTTTTTTAAGCACTACTGTACTTTTATGAATAATATTAATTGTTATGGGCATAAGGAATTTATGGATGTTTGTATTTTTTCACAAAATTGAATTGATTTAGATAACCAACCTTGCTGGAATCAATGACTTTTGTATTCTTTGACCAATTTCCACTATTTTTTCTGAACATGTAAAGTAAACTTACCTACTTTTGAAAGATAAAGAAGCTTATTAAAAAAATGGTTTTTTTCGACTAAGTTTGAGACATCCTGCAGGGTAACTAACGAAGTAGTTCTCTTGCATGTTCTCAAGTGTTCAGTTACAAAAACCATATCAATTCTCAACATCTTATTTTGTAATTCATCCCAATATCCGAATGTTTGTAGGAGATACACATTTGTAAGTAAAATATTGCCTTGTTTTTGGACCAGAAACACTGGCAAATCTGGCAGGCTGAATATGCTGCAAGGATCAAAACCGAACTTTGAAACGTATCATTTAGATTCCATGTCGACTTGCTGTTATTTCAACAAGTGCTGTTATTTCATCACACATCATTAAAGTATCACATACACGTTGAGTTTCGCTTAGTATAATTTAGTATTTTATCCATCTGTTTATCTGTAAGTTTCTGGTCATTATCTTTAAATTAATTCGATGTTGGTATTAGAAACAATAGTAAAAACACTTTTAATCACGTAACATTCGCTGCAAGGTTGAACAGCATTTTAAATTGCAACGGTTCACTTTAAATTATGTATCTTTAAATTAAATATTAAAAAATGCAGATATGGGAATGAACCAAAAACAAAATGTTGAGAATATCGATCAGATAAAAACTATCCTTATAGTTTACTCGGTGCAATCGGATGTAAAATATGTATAAAAAATTATGAAAGTCGTCAAAGATTACAAAAGCTACTTAACATCCAAGTTTAACAAAATGGGCATTCCTGTAATATAGGCTGGTAAGTTTCTCGCAAAAACGTACTCCTAAATTTGGAATATTTTGTTGTATTGTACAGGGTCGTTAGATTAGAAGATTTGTTTGGTATCTTCTTTGACCGTAAGACTTGTTTTATTAACCATAAGAATGTAATTAATCATTCTTAGTCTTGTTAATATTATTTATTGATTGATGAAAATCTATTTATTTCGTGCAAAAGGCATAGTTGCAACTTCAATTCCAATCAGAAACGATAACGAAGTACACTTTTTCTTGTTCCAAACTATAAAATATTTATTTATTTTAAATGCGTATAGCAAAACAATTAATCACTAATAATGCAAATAATATCGAGTACCTATGCAAAGAAGTACATATATTTTGTTTAAACAAGTATATTTTGATCAAAAGTACAAAAATTTAAAGGAATATGTGATAATGTGAAAAAAATGTGTATAAAAAAACAATAATTTTTGTGTTAAATTTGTCGTTTTGCGTCAAGATGTCTTTTGGGGCGTTTGAGATTTTTCTGTATCCGCCACTGAATTGCGAGAACTAGCGATCGTTGCCATGGTAGCCATTATGGCGTTGTGACGTTCAAGCCTTTTTGACAATTAAAACGTTGGTATGGTTGTCAACTTGTTAACCTAAATAACCTATAAAAGTCAAAAACTAAGGATGTATTTGGTTGCCTAGGTGTCCGTGTCAACATCCTCCCCGCAGTGACGTCATGCGCAGAAATAAATGAATTTGAGACACAAAGTGAGCAGACCGGTGCGGTGTAGTGAACCGTGATTCTAATACATGATATAATATATACCTACAGCGTTTTGTAGCCTACGCCATCTAATGACCAATTATAAATTCATTCTGTTAACCGACACAAAAACCTATTCAAATAAATCTATTCATTATAGCATGAGGTTTATTATTAATGCATACGAACTTGTTCATTCCAAAGTCATATTACCTTATGGAAATTGAAAGTTAAATACTACAGAAAAGATTTACATATAGACCGTATTTAAAGTGATTGGTGTACATTTGCTTATGGAATTATGTAAATGCAAAATTAATGATAACTCTCGATACTTAAGTTGGCAAACCTGCCGGTAAGTTATTGTAACTGTCAGTTTTAAGATCCTGCTAGTACCGTGGTAAGAAATAAGAACAGTTTTAAGTACAACAAAGAATACAAACTACCAAACTTACTTATCATTTTCTGGTAAATTTAAAAACACCGTCCCCAACATGTTTTCACCATATTTTAAGTATGATATGCACCCCATGGCAACCACAAAGGGAATAACAAGAAAAAATCCAACATTCAACACACCAAAGGTGCCTATAAGTCTTTCTGGTTTGTCCATCTCATTTCTTAAAGGTACAACCTGAAATTTTAAGTATGTATAAGGGTTTATTGTTTATCTAAAGAACGTAAAATTCCTTACCAAAGCTATACACTCATATGTATAGAGAGCAACACTGAAAAATAATGGTACTGTGTTTATATTTGCCACATAATTTGTGCTGTCGAAACGAGGCAAGTCCTGGCAAATAAAATAAAATGTGATCGAAATTGCTACGACTAGAATGATGTTGGCTAACATAGACAGGGGTGCCAACCATTTTAGGTTAGTTATCAGCGATGATAACCACATTGGAACTATAAACATCAACATCACCCAGTGTATTTCTAATTCATAACCAAAAAACGCAAACGCCTGCAAAAGAATAATCATTTATTAGTATACAAGATTCTCCAGATTGGTCTGTCAAATCTATAGGTTGCTAGACCTGCTGTTTTCATGGTTGCAGATCCGACAGACAAACATAACCTAACTTTTTTTTATATTTGACATACCTTCTGCATATTTGTTCCAACGAAAACCACGTATATGCAACAGAATCCTAGATTCATGGTACATATTGCAATATTAACGAATATTTTCATGGATTTTGCTATAGATTGAGCAAATGGTGGTCCATCTGTACAAACCTTCTCAACAATGTCAGCATAACTGCTGTGTTCGTTTAAGAATTTTGCACTGTCCACATCCGATTTTTTATAGGTGACAACACGAACCTAAAAATTATCAAAACGTTTTTTTATTAACATTAAAGTTTATTTAATATTATAGCGGCAAAACAACTTTAAATTAGTTTTTATTTTGTTATGTGTTTGTAAACAATCCTTGTAGGATAGTGTTACATAATAATAATTCGCAGTAAAGTATATTTAGATGCAGCAATTATGTTTGACCTTGCGGATTTGTGTTATTTTGCAAAAAGCGTATGTTGAAACACGTAAATATTTTGGTTTAGATTACAAACAATTGTCTGTATAGACAAAACAGTGCACTGGTGGTGTCATTTGCTCTAATTTAGGAATAATTTTAATGGCGACATATTCTCTATTAGGGTAAATAAATGGTTAATGAGAAAATTAAAAGTAAAAAGTACAACAAAAAATGATTTTTCGTGTTTTTCTCGGAGGGTTTGAGGTTATGTTGTGTAGTAACCTATACAAAAGCTACAGATTTTTTCGTGATCCACAACTTTGTATTGGATACTTTTTGATTCTAAGTCAAGAAATGATTATTTGTTTACTTATGTGAATTCTAATTTAATCTTTATAGCATTACTGTAAAAAAAATTTTCCGTGCAATTGAATAATTCAGTTGTTAAATTTTCAGTAATAATATAACAAGAGAGTGAGAATAAATTGAAAATAATTTGACAGATTGTTTGAAAACTTGTTGTCAAAATTTAATTTAATTAATTATTACTTACAATATATGAAAATATCGTTGACACATTGTGAATATATTAAAAGAATTAACAATTTAAATTAGTACAATGAAAAGCGCAATTATTAAAAATATTTCGAGACTCATTATTTATTGAGGATTTGGAATTGCTTGTTATATTAAGTGTTTCCTCCTGCCTATTTTCTCTAAGATTATTTATTATATTTGAATGATGTTCTTGGTTCAATTGTAAGTATGGTTTAATCGAACTTGCAGAATTATGACCAGTGACCTTGATTAATTCTTGTTCTCCTACACCAGCTTTTGAAAGGTTACTTACTGCACTTGATCTGGTAGAATGGTTAGTTATTTTTTTAGTAACTGTGTCTAGACCTACTTTTTCTGCGGATTCTTTCATCCATTTTGAAATGGAATTTATTCCCACAGGAACGTTTTTATACCAAAAACCATGAGTTTGCCAAGCCGGATTTGGAGTAAGAAACAAGCGTTCGGTTTTTATATTTTCTTCACGTTTACTCATTAGTTTTTCAAAAAGACGAACAGGGCAAATATCTGGGTTATTTATGTTTGGAGTCAACCATTTACTATTAGCGCACCTTTGTGCTCCACCCTGTGCAGTTTTTGTAAAGATGGGATTGTATTCAATGCGGCCAGTATTTAATCTTTTTATGTCGGTTTCTTTTTTAAAATAATGAACTAAACATTTCGTAGCTTCTCCTCCCCTCCAAGCTAGTTCATACGATGCAACGTGAAAAAACTTTCTTTGCAATCCACAAGGTGTACCTTCGTCCCAATAGTTTAAATTTGCAACAATTCTGTATTAGAAAGTGCCACAGAACTTTGTTTGTGCTTTTCAGGATGTTTTTGTAAAATTTTTCTTTTTGCATCTCTTGCATTCCGAGCATTTCTGAATTCTATGTCATGGAAAGGATCAAAGGACCTGTTATACTTATTAAAGGAAAGTTCTTGAACTAATTTTGCCGTTTTATTCCACATTGTCTTTATTACTGCTTCTCTATAATCATTTCCGTCTTTTCTTCTCATGTTATAAGCCCAATCTTTTAAAATCAATGCCAGAGTAGCTGTTGTAGTAGATTGATCCAGAATATAATTTCTTTCTTTGGTGAAGGTCTTAAATTGTCTCCATATAGCCTGATTACTTATTAGAGTATTTTTCGAAGTAGTTTCTAAAATCTTTTTTGTAATTTCTGCAATAGAAAAGGTACTAAACCGATGACTTTCACCCATTTCGCGTTGCCACAATTAAGTAATTATTTTGACAAGTATCTGACAGTTGCTAGGCAAATAAAAGCTACAGTGATTATTCCCGAGAATAATCACAAGAGATTTATTCCCACTATAATAATGACATAATTGGTTGAAACTTACCCTTGTGACAAATAAAGAAGCATTTCATTGGTTTTAAGAAACGTCAAAAAATAATCTTACAAATTAAAATTATGAACATTACTGAAAAATTCATTGTTGCAAAAGTCATTTTTTATTTTTTTTTTTAATTTATGATCATGTTAAATACTAAGTGTACTAATCATGTTAAATAATAATAAAAACAAACGAAAATTAGAACCAGAAGAACTCTGTACGATGATTTATCACCACAAAATTTATTTTTGAAGAAAAACACTTTTTGACTGGGAAACTAAATATTTCAAAAACTTCTTGATATTTGTATTTGAAAAGCAAGGTATGCTTATATAAGACAAGGCATGCTTTCACAAAAAATACATCAAAATTGAATTATTTTTGCGATAATGAAAAATAAAAAACAAAGAAATCGTTGTCCATTGTCATTCGTATTTTTCTCGGAAATTTTGAAGTCATAGTAAAAAGAGACCTTTATGAAAGTTGTAGATTTTTTTTATGGTCTACAACTTTTTTGTAGCTTTTTTGTGGCTTCTAAATCAGTTAATTTGCCTGCACTTAGTTTGGTCTAGATTTTGCAATGCTAATTGCCTTTTTGGATTTTTTTGCAGCTTTTAGCACTGGTTTTCTGAAAAGCTAGATCCAAATCGATATTTCTGCGTTAAAATTAAGAATCTACAGTAAAAAGTATATCAGAAACAATTATCACTAATTATTTTTGACAAATTAAGCACTTAAACGCAAATAAAAATGTCTTTTAATTATTTTTTATATTATTAAATTACACTTGTTCTGGATTTTGCGCCCCTTGCATGTGATCAAATATTTTGATTGATTAAAAAATCTGATGTGGCCAGGCACATGACTTTATCATACTATATATAAAATTAATAGTTTAGCTGCATAAGATTCTATTTGATCGAGATCGGCCATGTCTGCATTAAAATAAAACTAGTAGAACTAGACAGATATGTCGATTAAAGCTGCGTTCGGATATTGTATTCCGTTGACACCGGGTACACCGTCCAAATGACACTTACGTGTTATTGGGTGTAAAAAGTGCAATACAATATCCGAACGCAGCTTATATTGACAGAAGTTATTGTCAAAACATTAGCGTTTGACACTACCTACTGTCATTAGAATAAAAAATCTGACGAATCCTGGCTACTAGTTTTAATGCAGTACGACCGATCTCGATGAAATAGAATTTGCTCATGCAGCTAAACTATTGATTGTACCAAAAAATGTCGTAGTCATAAATTATTCAGAATTTCCTCATCTTTAATTTATTATTTAACTATTTCGACGAAATTGCAGAAATGGCGGCTTGTTTGCAAAATCTTTCAAAAATGCTAAGACTAAACCTCCAGTTCCTTTGGACCCTTTTCAACAGAAAGCTGTTCAGCTCTAAGTTTGGTTATGAAACTTCTAATTTTGAAGTTTCGTATAGTAACCAAATGAAAATGTTTTTTAATTTTTTTTTATATTATTAAATTATACTTATTCTGGATTTATCGATCTCAAATGTCACTTGAATTAAGTACGGATATAAAGGAATAAATTTGGAGGGGCCTGCAGAAAAGAAAATAAAAGTTGAAAAATAAGTATCACTCTAATGTTCATATTGTTTTTTTTTTTTATTTCTTGTAGATTATTATGTATGTACGTTTAGAAATGTGAAAGCACAAGATATTTTGCTAAACTGTTACTTACATGCCTGAAAAATAATTTTAAAATATCCCCTCTACTTATACCCATAAACTGTCAAGTACATATTAGGATACAAAACACGTTTTCAGCCCAAGTTATAAATTTTTAAATCTGAAACTTATATTCAAACAGATTTTAGACTTTTTGCACTGCAGTAATAAAGAAAACTAGAATAATCATTAAAATAAGCAACCAAAAGAATCAACATCGAGCATTATCCCTCAATATTAAGCAATTGTTTATCAATTTAACCATAAAAGTATAGCGACAATACTTACCAATAAAGTCGCACAGTGTAATACAACAAATCCCATGATCGGTGTAAAGACAAGTGCTAGTAACATGCCACCATTTTTAAATGCAACACCCATGGAAAAAATCCCAGCACCTATCATGCCCTTGATGAGGTGCATCAATGTTTGGAGGTACCTGAAACCACATAATCACAAATTCACAAACACAAAACATCACTAAAGTTGTGATCACCCACGTTGTCATGCTGGCGACTGTTCACTGCTTATTCTTTGCGACTAGCTCATATTACATCTAAACTGACAGTGACACTCACCACGTTGTCTACTCTATAGTTTGCCGGCACATTCAGTGACGATACCAGCTTATGGCATTGGCATTGCCTAGACGAGATTGTGGTTTTTGTATGTGTGGGTAAATGTCTGAAGCATGAGCTCTAGCTGATAGCAATCTCTGTGATTGTTGATGTGTAGATATTGTATCTTTCGTGTCTGTTTTTATCTTACTGTGGACAGAACAAGGTTCTCTCAAATGTATGTCGTGTCATTAGTGAAGATGATATATCTATATTGTAAAGGATATTAATTCATTCACTATCTTATTATCAGCATGTTATTTTGTGGCTACTACGATTGTTGTGACCTTACGTATCGTGATTGTACTAGGTCAGTTACCTTGAAGTGCTATTAAAATTATTAAACGACAATAGCTGCAAAAAATCAACCAATTACCATTATTAAATTGCCGATAATATGCTAACTATAGTAGATGCACTCCCAAGTTCTTCTGGAACGTAGATTTTTAATGCAACTGACGCACTATGGCGAAAATTCCCGAGAAACTACCCAAAAGTTAATATAATGAAAATTCTGCAAGGTACCAATGCATATGTGTAACACAAAAAACTTGATTTGTAGTTGAAACTAGTTCGTAGCCCCAACGGAGACTTGTTGCGCGGGAGAATCATTCTTTACTGTGAGTACAATAATTCAATACTACCTTCAAGTGCAATTTTCTTTGTATTCATGGTTATGTAGATAATTTTTTTACAATTTATATTATTCCTGAATTACTTAATGCACTCTAATAATGATGAAAAACTAATAATTTGCCACGCAAATCGAATATTTTGTTATTGATTGGTCTAAACGATGCCATGAGTGATTTCCTTTTCCATTTAAGTTCGTTCACCGAATATTTTTCATCCATCCTTGATTACCGGCTGATTTTTATAAAACTCAAAAAAATCTATGACATACCAACAAATTTGTACAATATTCGTTTGTGATTTCGGACCGTCAGAGTTGCACTGCAACAGTAAATGCATCGGACATTGATGCATCGCCACATAGCATTTTCTAATACGTGAAAATCTTCTTTGAGGACTTGCTACATGTGCGTACCGAATGGGCACTAGCCATTTTTTTGATTAGTTCGCCTCATGTGCACATTAGCTTTTTCAAATCTAACTGATAATTTGATTACGAACAAGCAAGGTTTTATTTTATAATGCCGACATATTTTTAATTACATAAGTGCAGAATTCACTGCGTACTAACAAGGGCATTCTTGTGGAAGTTTACAAAACAAATCTTGACGAAACTGTTTGTTTCATTTTAATGATTTTTTGTTTAATTCATCAGCTTCCTGTATTATGAATTCGCAGGATCTAATTTTAACAGACTGTAAAACAATACAATTGGTCATTTGATGTGAACTAGTTTAAATAAATTATTATTTTATTGAGAAAAAATATATTTTTTTATTTAAAATTTAAGATATTGCCCATAAAGGAAATGTTAGATATGGTTTCTTCGTCATCTTTAAAGTTCTACTAAATCCAATTGTACTACTAGGTTCGTTGTATAAATATGTCCTAATATTGTCTGAAATACGGATCAATTAGCTTCTGAAACAAAAATTTAAACAAATGAGCTTTCCAAATATAACCTTTTTGTTGAATAAAAAAGCTACACAAAATTGTCTCTACTATTAAAATATTTTTAACCGCTTTCGTTTCTCTTCAAATAATAAACATCATGAAAATCGACAAATATATAAATACAAGCAAATAAAGTATAATTTTCCAAATAAGTTATTTTATAGACATGCTGTTTATAAAATTTTTATGATGTTTATTACTTGAAGAGAAACGAAAACGATTAAAATATTTGATAAGAAGAGACAATTTTGTGTAGGTTTTTTGTTTAACAAAAAGCTTATATTTTGCAAGCTCATAAATGAGTATCATCTATATAGTTCATAGAAAAGCATCAACTTAGGAAACACTCTGTATATGGTGTACGTTTTTCTTGGAAAGAAATAACATTGAGTTTATGTGGACAGGTAAAAACAACAATATTTTTAGAAATTCAAAAACAGTTTTTTTTTTAATTTCTGTCTGGCGGTTTCCGGAAAACTGTCTGTCTGACGGATTCACAAAATTACAATTTTAAGCGGTTTTCGCCGTTTAGAAAAATCAAAAATCTTACTAATAATTACAAATCTATTGTCAATCTTCGTATACGACCTACTACACACAAAACGAAATTAACGAATTAAACAGCGTACTAAAATGTTCATCGAGTGAAAATAAATGAAACCAGTAATAGGGTATTACGGTCATGTGGAAGTTTAAGCAAAAGCGTGTATTAAGCGATTTTACAGTATATAACCCGAAATTCTGTTAAGTTAAAATTAAATTACATTCAGAATTTGTTGAGAAAATTACAATTAAAATTTGAATTTTCCGATCACTGTCGTGATTGGCCAAGTGTAGAATTGGCACCGTAGCCAAGAAATTGATCAAAACCTAGGGAATTTTCTTGTAACAGAGTTTGCACCGCTGTTTGTTTGTATGTGTGTTGACAAACTTCGACGGTACTATTTACAGCGTATCGTAAAGTTATTACTTATTGTAAGTTGTTATAAGTTGTTAAGTTACCAGTGCAAGCATGTGATCTGTGGAAGATGATTTTACCAAAGCGAATTCGCAAAATTTGCCCACGATCATACACTGTCATACATATTATTCAACCAGCTTGCAATTGTTCATAGTAAATTAACGACAAAGTAATGAAACATCCCCCAATCACATGGTTCACAAAGAAATTTGAATGTAGAGGGAAAGACTAGAGGTAAAAAATAACTGCTTAAATAGAAGTTTATTAATAATACATATTGACAGTACATTTCTTATAATATATTCCTGTATTTATGAAACTACAAGGTAGATACACCATTTCGTCTAAATGTTGTATTGAATTCTGGTGTTTCGACTGAGTTGCTGTTGCAACCCGGCACACAACAAACTCTATATTATTGTTTGCTCATGTTGATTATGTATGGTGTTTGCTGGTGTTGATATATTAAAAAATCACTGACCACCTAACCTCAATACACGAACGGTAAACAGAGTGAACTACGCGACTGTTGCACCACAGCAACATAAAATAACTATGCGCGACGTTGTCAAGTTTCGCATTATAATCCCTCCTTGTGACGTCACAAGTAGGATTTTTATTTGAATTTCAAAACGCGTTTTCTCCTAAATTAAAGCGTTGTTTGGCATTTTACGTGTGAAAGGGTGATGCTAAGCTAACCTACTTTGTAATAGAACAGAATTTGAAAAGTGCCGTGATACCCTATTGTCGCCTAGGCACTTGCTATATCCACTTCAACTGGATATTGCAAATACCAAGTATTCGTCGTAAAGAAAACCCGTCCGCACAGCCGACCGTCGAATATATAAATCTATTTTTGAGGTGGACTCGATACGAATTGAATAGAACTGGTTTTTCTTTCACAAATAATTGTATACTTGGCAAATTTTTGATATTTGGCATCAGTGATTGTGCTATTATATCGCCAATGTATCTAGAAATGTCCAATAGGTCTACTATTAGTGGAAAGAGACTAGTCTAGTTGGAAAAATAACAATACTCTCTTTGGATGCGTTAATTCCATTCCATGTAAAATATTATTGCGTTCATAATAACATGGTCATATTTAAAAGAAGTGGGTGAATGTTCAATCCAAGAATGTGAGCTGATTAATCTAATTACACAACCTTTTGATTTAAAATATCAAATACATAAATCAAACAATTATATTACTCATTGTAAATTGTGCAATCTGAAAATATCCAACCGGTCAAAACAACGGTTTTCATCAATGAAAGATATATATTCTTGGGTATAAGATTGAAAACTTGTGGCATTATGTTCTTAACAAATAAATTGAGCAATTTAAAAGGCATCACAATGTCTTTAGTAGGTTTTAATTTATGTATTTTTGCTTTGAACTGACGAAGAAAACTCAAATATAATGTAGACCTTGCAATACTAGTTTATTACTGCTAGTAGTATAACAATATTACAGAAAATAACTCAGTTGTTAAATTTCTTCTTCGTTTCCAATCGTTTTTTTTAATTTCGCCACAAAATGTCTCTTGATACTTACATGCAAATTCTTTAAAGCTAAATAAAAGGCACACATTGTAATAAAAATAGTTTATTCTTACAGACTAATTTGTAATCTTACGTCTTACAAAAGAAAATAATTAAATATACATAGCTATCACTGTCCGCGTATCATACAAAAGACAAAACGAACAAACAAAAAAATAAATTATTTCTCGCGCCAACAAAACGGAACAACAGATCATAACATCCTAAATTACCAATAGGAATCACATCACATATTGACTACTTATTAACAATCACTCAACCTTCTACAAACTTATCTATTATACTGTGCAAGCTTTCGTACGTTCCTGTCACACAGCCCAATAGTCCTATAGCTATGATCACAGAGTCCTTAATGACAATCCATTTCGTCAATTCGGATATGTTGTAGTGAAGTATTATCTCGATTATTGGCGGAAATAGCAGCGCTAGTGCTGTACTACTCACAGCACCCACCAAAGAAATAAACAGCCCCAAGTACGGTATAACTTCAGCCAAGGCAACTGAAACAAAGAGAAATATTATTCAGACAATATTCAGAATAAGAAGCAACAAAAAATCCCTTAGAAACCACCAGAAGAAGTAAGAAAGATCAGGTGTGCCCTAAGATGGTGCCTTGGGCCCAATACTCTATCTACCAGCTCTTGTTACGTGTTGTTATGACAAACATGATCATGATTTATCATTGAGGAGCAACATAAATAGATTTTTTGATGGTATATTTATGTTATAAAGTTTTTCTTGATATTTATGATCGTAAAACTGCAATTTTTAAATATTTTTAGTCAAAATTTTCAGCGAATATAGTCTATTAGTTGGGGATTATTGTAATAATTGTATATATTTGACGAGCACACAATTAAGGATATAAATCATCATTAAGGACATAGACATGCGAGCAATTTATATCCGTTATGTGCGAGTCAAATACGACGTTTTATCTTCGACTCGTAAATTCCATTTAATATAATAGTACATTACATTCCAAGAGCTGTAACTTGCATAGTACGTATGAGTGGAAAGTTAACCTTACGAGCCGCGAAGCGGCGAGTTTTGTCATTTTTCACGAGTACGTAATATGCGTTACAGCTAGTGTATTGTACATAATTTTACCTACGACCGATAATATCAATAAATTGTATAAAGGAGGAGTATAAATCGGAAATGCAGTTAATAATTTTCAATCGGCTATTACATATGTATATTTGTTTGTACATTAAAAATATACGTTAGAGTAAACTTTGTACCTTTGCTAATAATAAGAAAAGATACCTGGCTCAATTCTGTCAAGTGTAGGTGACGAATTCTGTGAATATCGGCGTTTTTTTTTTGTTGAACGCAAGAAGACTACGACACAGCCACCAACAATCTTAAAATCCGTCACCTAGACTCGACAGAATTGAGCCGGATATTTTTTTATTATCGGCAAAGGTGCCAAGTTCAGTTTAACGTATAATTTGAATGGAAATACCTAATCATTTCGGTGTAATACTGATCACAAAATTATGAAGTATATTTGGTTGTCTATTCATTTTGAAGCCCATCTTAACCAATGTATTCGCGCTACATCTATTGTAACTACGGACTTTGTTTGTCTAAAATGTCGACCGAAAATTCCAATACAAATTCAACATTCATTTTCACGAGCATGTAATATATGTTACAGCTCGAGTATTGCACTTACCTACGACTGAAAATTTCAATAAATATAAATTGTATCAAAAATGACAAATAAATAATCAAAATATTCGCTTAAATCATCAAAATATATCTATTGTAGCTACGGAGAACTGACATTATGTCGTGCGTTAAAAACACAAAAGCACAACCAAAAGTACAAAAGTTTGTTATAAGCGATATTAAATATGCTATTGTCTAAATATATTTTGAATATACGGAATGTGAATTTTATTATGGAAATTTGGTAATCTTTCTTTTTTTAATAGAATATCTTGTATAGTTTTATATCTCTTTTTAATTCTAAGATTAGATCTAAAAATTTTTCGTGAGGATCACTTTTTTTTTAAAAAAGTCGTCATTTTTTAGTTATACGCAATTAATTAAAAACTCATGAACCTTTATTTTAACAAAACGGATAAAAAAATAAAAAAAATGTAGAAAAAAATAAGATGTGGAAAATATTCTTAATTTACAGTTTAGGAGTTTTTATTAATTGCTTATAACAAATGATGCATTTTATAAAACAATAATTCCTACAAAAAATTCTTAGAATTAATCTTAGAATTAAAAATGTAGAAATAGTCAGCCTGTTCTATTTGAAAAGTTACCAAATTTCCAGAATAAAATAAACATCCTGTGTATATTAAAATATATTTTCCGTCAATCGTTTATTTATGAGTCATGTTTAGTGAATAGGTAATCGTTTATTAAACAACTCTATTAATGCATGATTTGTTATAGCCAATCACACGACGTAAAGACGTCGTTTGATTGGCCAATCGAACATATGTGAAATGAAACCTTCCAATCAAAACATACCGCCCTCTAGAACTGTCAGTGTCAAATTACATAAATTGTCATATAACCTAAAAAGACATTGGCGAAGAAAAATCCATGTAGACGACACAGAGTGCTTGAGAACTTCACCAAAATCCTTTATTTTACTACACACACAGAAAAGTGATTATTTGGAACGAGAAAACATAATTTCTTGAATTTATTTACTAGATTCAAATGCATATTTACATGGATGTAGAAAGTTAGGTATATACAAGAAATGCCACATACTCAATATAAGTAAAATAATTTCTCAGATAAATGCTGTCAACAAATAAATTCTTTCTTTATAAGAATCAATATTGTATTGAAAGAAGTAATTGAATTTTCGTCCCAAAAATGTTAATTTCTCAAATAAGGTAATAGTAAATCCATCCAAGTGCGTAGTTACTTGATCCAAGAAAATATAAAGCATTTAATATAAGTAAGTATTGTTTACTGAATAAAAATCCACCAATTATTTAACTGAAGTGATTCTCACTTCTTTCAAGTAATCCCTTTCTCTGGAATAAATATGCGCACCGTGATTTTGTGAAGGCTCGCGCGCCCGCGCGTGGTCCTGGCGCCAGCCTAACCTAGTACGCAAAACACCAACGAAGTACCCGTAGGGAATGTGCCTTGTGATTTATTGGGGATGTGTATTGTGATTTATAGTGTACTATAAACGTTTCAACACGGAATAGTTTGATGTAACGCACGCAACAGTTTAGAACGAGTAAGTAAATATAACATACCTATCTTGTTAATTAGCAATAGAAAACGTATTTGTGCCAAATCTTTAAAATTCTTACATTAAGTAGCTAAAAATATTTGCCGGGAATAAAAGTATACACTTCATTGAAGACTGTTTACTTACTTCACCAAACTCTAATAAAATCTCTTGGTTGAAGTCAATAATCTCTCGCGTATATACGAACCTACCAACTACTTCAGCCAAGTATTCCCTCTTCGTTCGAGAGATCACTTTTCTGTGTGCTGGGTGTGTTGCACACAAAAGTTACTGAAGAACGGCTAAAATTGCAAAGTTTTATTCTGAAGTGTATATTTATGCAAAATTCTTTTTTAAATAAGTTGCTGAAGTAGGTTGTCTAAAACTAATTAGACCAAAATGGTGGTCATGTTGATTTCCTAGCTATAATAAGTTCTACATTCATATAGCAATCCTGGATACATACATGTTACTAAAACCAGGAATATCCTGAAGGCATATTCCACCATCACTGGATGCCTGAAAGGACCAAACGTTTTGATGACATTGGGCCACATGACATCCACTGGTATGTACATCTGTAGAGCATACGTCAACAATATAGCCAACGAGATCATAACCTTCACAGACTGAGCTAACCTAAAAATAAAACAACAAATATAGAAACAAAAGCTAAGATAAGCTGCAAAAACTTACTTGTCATCACCTGGTAAATTTAACGTCACACTGCCTAGAATATCTTCACCATACTTCAGATAGGACATCAAACCCATCACTATATAGATGATGGTGACAACAGTCATGCCAACATTCAACACACCAAGCGGTCTCTTGAAGTCCTCAGGTTTCTTCATCTCATTTTGCAATGGCAACACCTGCAATTTTACATTAGAATTAAGTAATAATCGTTTTTAGGAAAAAAAACTATTAAGAAACTCACCAATCCAATGCCTTCGAAGGCAAACAGGGCCGTCCCGAAAAACAATGGCAACTGGTGGAGTTCTGCGACGTTTTTAATCTCAGAAGACTCTGTAAGATCATTGGATGTATAGTAGAGAGTTATGGCAATCCCAATGACCATAAACACGTTGGCAATCGACGATAAAGGTGCCAGGTATTTTAAGTTTCTGATCAGACAGCTCAGTAGAATTGGAAGAAGTAAGATAGCCATGTGGAAGTGGACGTCCATCACTACACCGTAATAATCTAATACCTGGAAAGTTAAAAAGATAAATAACACTTCTTACACCATTTCTTCCATAATAGGGTATTTGACTATTGTTGAAAAACCATCTTAGTGTGTTTATTCCTCGACTCCACATTGTAAATGCATTATTTTTCGTAATTATTTCCTCAATATTTCATAAAAAATCAGCGTTAAAAATTGAATCACAAAAAGTCCCGCCAAAACGATACTTTCTGTGACGTCACACGATAGTAGATGTCAAATCGGCCCATATGGTCTGCCAGTATCGGCATCGTCGCCGTTTGGTAATTGTGTTGTATGATGTGTTGTGTTCACAATTTCTACATAAAAATGGGTTATAAATGGTGTGTAAATCCACAATGCGGAAATACGCCAATAAAAACTCCGGATAAACTATTTGTAGCTGTTCCGCAAGATTTGAAACTGCCAAGAATGTGGTTGGTTCGTAGATATCCAAATGAAATAAATAGCGGCCAATACAAGTGTTTTTTGTTGTGAATATTACTTCGACATAAGTAAAACTGACTAGAATAAGTTATCTATCGTATTTTCGAACGGTATTATCTGATCTGACAGCTTAAGGTTAGGGCTAACCTAACCTACAAAGTTATGCTTACATGGCACTTTAGTGCTATTAAATTCAAACGGGAGAAGCATTAAGCGTACTAACGAATGACGTCACTGGAGACTATGCCAATTACGGAGCGTTTTCAATCACGTGATAGGACGTGAATAAAATTCAATTTTAATTTTGGTTTTTAATAGAAATTAAGCTTTTTTTTTTTTTGAAAAGTAATAACAAATAGTTTTCTTAAACTGTAATCTATTAGGATGACTACACACAGAAAAGTGATTATTTGGAACGAGAAAACATAATTTTTTGAATTTATTTACTAGATTCAAATGCATATTTACTTGGATGTAGAAAGTTAGGTATATACAAGAAATGCCACATACTCAATATATGTAAGTAAAATAATTTCTCAGATAAATGCTGTCAACAAATAAATTCTTTCTTTATGAGAACCAATATTGTATTGAGAGAAGTAATTGAATTTTTCGTCCCAAAAATGTTAATTTCTCCAACGAAGTAATATTAAATCCATCCAAGTGCGTAGTTACTTGATCCAAGGAAATATAAGACATTTAATATAAGTAAGTATTGTTTACTGAATAAAAACCCACCAATTATTTAACTGAAGTGATTCTCACTTCTTTCAAGTAATTCCTTTCTCTGGAATAAATATGCGCACCGTGATTTTGTCAAGGCTCGCGCGCCCGCGCGTGGTGGTGGCGCCACGGATCCTAACCTAGTACGCAAAACAACAAAGAAGTAACCGTAGGGGATGTGCCTTGTGATTTATTGGGGATGTGTATTGTGATTTATAGTGTACAATAAACGCTTCAACACGGAATAGTTTGATGTAACGCATGCAACAGTTTAGAACGAGTAAGTAAATATAACATACCTATCTTGTTAATTAGCAATAGAAAACGTATTTGTGCCAAATCTTTAAAATTCTTACATTAAGTAGCTAAAAATATTTACCGGGAATAAAAATATACACTTCATTGAAGACTGTTTACTTACTTCACCAGAGTAACCACTTTCTTAAATCTAGTAATTATTCCCAGAAATAAAATTTCTTGGTTGAAGTCAATAATCTCTCGCGTATATACGAACCTACCAACTACTTCAGCCAAGTAATGCTCTCTTCGTTCGAGAGATCACTTTTCTGTGTGTATAATACAAGCCATATTTTTAATACAGTCAAATACCCTATTCTTCCTCTTACTTACCTGTTTGAAATTATCAGCTATGAAGACGAAGTAGACACAGCAGAAACCTAGCTGCGTTATGCACAAGAATACATTGACCGTTTTTCTGGTATACGGCGCAATAGTCTTCATATTTTTGCTGCCCGTTTTGAAGCACATCTCCACGGTTTCGGCGAAGTCTGGCCTAATTTCAGCGCCTGTTACCGCTGAAGCTTTTTTCGCACAGTCTAACTGAAAATAGAGAAAAGATAATTAGGTTATTTTTATTAAACTTCTAGATTCTATTATCAAATGGCCTTTTCTTGGGTTGTTTTAATGGAACACCCCGTATATTAATTGCTAACTGAAATGTCTCTTGAGTTCTATGCAATTTATTATGCTGCTTACTTGACAGATAGAAAATTTTGTTTAATTCAAATATACCGGGTGGTCTTTTTAACTTGAGACTCCTAAATATCTCGAGAAATATGTATGGTACGACAAAAGTGTCTTAAATAAACTTGTAGGACTCAAAGGGGGAAATGAGATGACGATATCAGTTTCATTGCATATGGCGCTGCAATCGGTGAAAATGAGGCTTATCTTCTGAAGACAAAGCCCATCATCCTGGAAGCAGCCGAGCTAATATCCTCAATATGCTGATTAAAAGTGAGTTTCTCGTCAAATACCACTCCCAAATCCTTAAAGTATCGCTCTCTCCGCAGCACCGAAGATCCAACACAATATTGAGCAACTTCAGGATTTCTCCTTCTCGTGTAGGTGACGCATACACTTTTCTCTACATTCAATTTCAGACGAGGTTCACGTCGCAGGTTCACTCTGTATAGCGTATTGATTTTTTTTCAACATCTGCATCTACCTACTGGTTTTGGTGATTCTCAGACAAAGTTGTAAGATAATATCTGCAAATATGTAGTTTTTACGTAGTTTGTAATATAGGCCTGCAGTTGCCATTTTTTTTTGACAAGTAATTGAATATCTCCAAACCACTAACTGTAATCAGGTACAACTTGATACAACTTTCTTAGTAATCATATAAATGGCATGCCATTTTAACATGCAACATCCAGTATAAATAGAAATAATTTTGTGTTGTAAAAAATGATTGGTGTACGTTTGATATTTATCACTCAAAAAATAACATATACGCGTTGTTTTGATTTTACCTGTGCGAACACATAGGAAATATAATTGACTGGTGTTTTCAGTTCTAAATATTGTAGCCTTGGCAAAACTTGTAATGCATTTATAATTATTATTATTTTGCCTAAAGGTTAAAGAAATATTGGCAGGTAGGTATGTTAATGATTTTATTACCGCAAAAAAACATTTCTAGACAGAAATAGACGACAAAGTTTTAATTTCACCAGACTGGAACTTGTATAATTTCACCACTTGTATAAAACTTGTTTATAAACAATAGAATTAACTTAAATTACTAAATTAGCATATTATTTACGAGTAAATTCGTACACCACTCGATATATAAGTTTAGAACACTCTGTATTATGCCAATTCAAGTATGATTACATCTCTAATCTCGAGGCCTAAATTTCTTTTTCGACGAAACCATTTAAGCCACACGTTGTTGCTCTTAAACAATTGACTGATTGCATTAATTTTGTCATTACTTG
The DNA here is from genome assembly GCA_963966075.1 of Aphodius sticticus. Taxonomy (NCBI): domain Eukaryota; kingdom Metazoa; phylum Arthropoda; class Insecta; order Coleoptera; family Scarabaeidae; genus Aphodius; species Aphodius sticticus. The sequence continues at coordinate 108,571,299 of OZ014506.1, forward strand.
GGTACTGTGAGTGTGCAAAATTACGAATGCCTCACATGTGCCCAGTAGCACCCACGGCATGTTCTTGACATTATTATTTAGGTTTTTTTTTGTCTTGTTCTCCGCATATTTCATTAGCAATAATTGTGTGGAGTGCAAAACAGGAAGAAAGTCATTCGTTATTCGTTTCATGGCACATTTCACAATATTGCGCAATGTATTGGGTATTAACAAAGTATTTTCTTCTTTATTACAGAAAAATTGTACAAACAAAATGATAGAAATTGTTAAAAATAACTTAACATCAAATTCTTAATAAAATATATGTATTACTTCAGTGGTTATTAACATTTTGAAATCTATTTCCTAAAATTAACATAATAAATATGTTGTTTTGATAATATGTATATATTTTTGCCCTCATCTACATATCATCCACATGAGTTATTAAGTATTATAACAGTATAAAACTGTATTGAAAATGAGTTTATCAAAACTACTTGAGTAGGTGGTACAGTCATGGAAATAAGTAAGTTCGTATCGCTATCGCAGGATTTGAAAATAGTATGTCGGTTATATATTCGTGTACTGTTCTACCTCGACCTGGCCGCATCGCAAAAAGTTGTCCGTCACGAGGTGATTTTTCGATGGATGTAATGTAACGGAATTTAGTTTATTTTTAGCGTCCGACCTTTTCCTTAAAGTGATATCTTCATTGCAATGTAATCAATGAAATATGATCACTACAGTTAAGTTTACGAGTAGGTAATACATTTAATTAAATATAGAATTACTTTTATAATAATATTAATAAACATGTTCGATAATATGATACGAAAATCTCATTTTAAGATATTACGTAATATCATGACACATTATATAAATTTATGTTAACTAATACACATATTAATTACACAAGTAAATGCCTTTGCCCAGCAGTAGGATGACGGGCTTAAGTAAGTAAGTAAGTAAATGCGCAAATCAACTTGATGCCGAGGATTATCACTAAATATAGACTATTTCAGAATTGTAATATTAAAATATATTCACTAAATGTAAATAAATTCTCTAAACATAATTTAAATTTACATTTAGGACGAGCATTATTTTGTATGAAGGACAATGGAAATTTTATATCTGTATTTACTTTACAGCAGTTAATGTTCAATTATCTTTCATGACCTCTAATACATGACAACCAAAATAATTTAAATTATAGCAATATATACAGGTGTCCCACGTTTCTTCCGCAAAACAATTTTTTTCAGAAAGTCAATTACTTTTTCAATTCATTAAAAAGTTACAGCCGTTTGAATTATTAACAATATCTTATTTTAAACGGCTCCAACTTCAGAAGGAACAGAGAAAACCAATAAGACCATATGAAACATATTACTTTCTACTTTCTAGAAAAAAAAAACAAACATTTTGCTATTTTCTTTTGTTCATTTGTTAAGACAAATTATTAAAATTTTACTTATAATTAATAATTTTGTATTGTTGTAATATGTATTTATTGTGTTTCATTTTTGGTTTTGCATTGTTTGATAACTAATTAATTTTTTATTTTTCTTTTTTTGTTAATATTTCAAAGAGCTCTACAGAAGTTTTATTGTAATATAGTTCCAGTTCAATAAGCACACATTTTTCATTTACTATATATTAGCTGGAACATTATTGGAAATTTTATTTCTTAATTTGTTTTCTAAATAAATTAAGAGACGTGTATTAACAACGATAATAAGTTAAAAGTAGCATTTTGACTTATGCATTGTTTACTGTAAGGTTAGCTAAAATGCATATACATTAAAAATGAAGGTCTTTTTAATTTCCAAACAATATAAACTATAACTGAAAATGTTTAACGACATACTTTGTCAAAGTAATATTATAAGTTAATAATATGGTAACATACAGGCGGGATGTAAATTTTAAATATATCAAAAATTACAGCCACAACCTGGATTTGAACCAAGGCCCTTTGCGTCGCTAGCACAATGTCAATAGCTCAGATGGGAGAGCATTGTGCTAGCGACGCAAAGGTCCATGGTTCAAATCGTCAAGTTGTTGGTGTCTCTTACGTATACCTTTTATTGCCTATGATTGTGAGTAATTAATATGCAATAAAAGCTATACGTAAGAGAAACCAACAACTTTTCTTTCTGAAGCGTCTCCTTTTGGGAAATTATATACCCGTTACCTACACAATTTATACTCATCCCAGGTCAAATTTGATGAAATAATTTTAATGTTGTATAAATGTTCTTTTAGATGGTCGTATATTTTAGTTTATTTTTTTTTTATAATAATTATAACATATTTACATTCCATCAAAATTTGTCGAAAATTTAGAGCTTGCTTCCAAACATTTTTGTAAATTAGTGATATACATAATTGTCATTATTTTCAGTTGTCAGATATTTGAAACATATTGCTGTAAAGTAAATACAAAATGATAATATAAAAAAATAGTAATGAAACATTCATGCTATACAAAATACATACTCCTTTCTGTTTATTAAGTTAAACACTGCAAAATATCGTTGAAGCTAAATATCTCGAAAGCACCTGTAAATCACAATTAACAAATTACCATAAAGACAAACTTACAGCAATTTAATTTTAATTTATTTCTATTTTGTGAATAAATGTTAATACATATGTCAGTTCTGAAATAACCTGAAAAATAAAAATATTGACAACAACAAATTGACTTTTGTATTTATTAACACAAAAAAGCTATTAGATGCAATAAGGTTGTAAGTATAATTTGTTGTGTTGTATGCAATATCTTGAAATGAGATTTTCATTTCATGTAATCGAAAACTTTTCGCAAATACGTTTCGCAAATAATAAATTTCCGATATACGAGTTGAAGCGTAAACGGACAATTTTTTGCACTTAGCGGCCGAGCGGTCGACCAGAATAACAAAAACTTGTACTTGGATGTATCATCGACACACTGCTAAAATATTTATAGAACTTACTTAATTCCATGAGCGTACATAACTGCTAGTATAAGGAATCCAGCCAAACTAGCTAAATATTAGACAAATTAGAAAGGTATTATTATATTTAGAAATATAAATAGAAAGGATTATTATATTTAGATTTATATTACCGCGAACAACTATTATGCAGATGCTTGGAGGAGCTATCACAATATACCAGATAGGTGGTGGCATTTATAACCAGGAATAAAATTTTCACGAATAAAAATTCACGAATAAAATTTTGTGAGCCCAGAAAGTCAAAACATACACACACACAAAATCTGGAAAATATGTGGATGTGGGCAAAAAGAGAACTTTGGAAGCAATTCGGTACATCGAGAGTGCTGTTTTCCTCAAACATATTTAAGTGTGCGTGTGTAGAAATAAATTCCGAAATACCCGAATATTTTCGGAATTTATACACAAATGTATCTTTTTCTTTTTTGTATCACATTAATGATTTTCGCCGCAAATAAATTCCATTCGAGTATTCGTTTTTCAATTCGGTAAAAAGTTAGATAGAGCTGATGAAAACATCAATAAAACCGTATTTTAAACGGCTACAATTTCTTAAGGAATTGTTAAAACCAAAAAGTCCATATTATGAACCTTTTTAGTCGGAATGACATTTAGTTTCTAGAAGAAAATCGGTAAAAAGTTTTATATGGATTTTATTTCCTTATTTTTAATATTATTACTTGAATTTATTTAGTTTTTACTGTTGCAATGGATACTGATTGTGTTAATTTTTCGTTTTCGCATTGTTTGATATGTATTTTATCTCTATTTTTCTTTGTTTTTTTAGCATTTCAAACAGCTGTAACTTCTTAAGGAATAGAAAAAACATGTAAGTCCATATAAAATATTATACTCAGAATGACATTTGATTTCTAAAATTAAACTTTGCCAATTTTATTTTTAAGTGTTATGTAATAATCTTTTTAATTTTTAATAAAAAAATGTTTTTGGTGTTCCGGGAATTTCTCTTATGATCACAAGTGCTCCCTGACTTCAAAAAGGTTAAGAACCACTGTATTACTTACTAATATATGCATGCAGTGTACACAAACAAAGCCCAATAGCATGATTACGGGGGGTCCGATCATGACGCCAGCGTTTTTAATGCCATTTCCCATAGCGAAAACTCCAGATCCGACATTTCCTTTGAATAGATGCATCAAGGAATCCAAATACCTAAAAAAATAAAAATACAATTAAATAATGAAAGGTTTTTTTGTTTGTTCATGGTCTCACTTCGGCAAAACTCATTTTTGCATACTGAAATTTGTCTACAAATGTGTATCTTTCATTGGGGTATCAACTTACACTTGATCAAAACTTACATAGTGACCAATTTTCACTCATAGTATACAGTTTTTGTTATGCTGACTCATTATCTGATAAGAAATTTCAGCTAACTTCTTTAGATTGATAGATAAAGACACAAGAAGCAGAAGTATTGAAAAATCGTTTTGAATTTTTTACTCCGAAATCAATAGCACCTTTTGGAACATATTTATTGTTTTAAAAACTTTTTTTATATTTTCTATCGCACTTTATATTATTTTGTAGCAGATTTTAGGTGATTTTATTATTTTTGTTTTTTTTTTACAATGACCACCTTGGAACTGCAATCAACATTCTTCTATTTGTACCTAATTTATGCCAGTATATCACGATAGCACAGATTACATATTTTATGGGAAGAAATAAATGATTAATTATACGAAAAAAATCGGTTGATTGCAGTTTTGTTTTAGATAAATATTTTCTTTGAAATGAAATACTGACTTTTCAATAACTTTTGTAATCTTTAAGCGATTTCTATTATTTTTTTGGGATATTGTAAAGAAGTTCATCAAAACTATCACATATCATTGTAATTTTGAGCAAAAACCTTTTGCACTTAGTTTCAAGATACCCTGTGAAATAAGCGATTTATTGGTTCATTCCAATAACTGAATTTTTGTAGAAGATATACAATTTTATGTAAACCTTGCAATTTGAAATGCGGTTAAACCTTGCAGAGTTTCAAACTTAGACAAAAAAACATGATTTTGCTTCTGATATTATAATCAACTGAAACATTTCTTTTTCTCCAATTTTAAAAGGTATCTGATAATTTTGATAAATTTCTTTTCAATGCCCAGAAAACATAATAAAAATTGGTCAGACATTACCAACATTATTTAACATCAAAGTTTAACTAAATTCTTAATATCAATATACTTATCATAACGCGATATTGTCAGTTCAAAGGTTCGTCAACGCTTGAAATTTTGTACAATTGTTGTACAAGTATTTATAGAAAAATACCATTTATGATAATATGTTCTTCCGTTTTGGAATTATGGGTATGCAAAAGTTTCAAAATTGTTCGGAAATGATATATTTAAAGGCCGATTGTCCCTCACCTAATTAATCTAGAGAGGTGGTATATTTAGGAAATTTTGTTTTACTGAATTACTAAAAAAATTTACTTTTTTTAAATCGTTCATTCATTAATGTTTTTATAATTTGAAAACAATGTTGTGGGGTCGCCACCGGTTTTCCAAATTAGTTTATTTTTACAATAAAATATAAATTACCCATTATGTCTAATGGTGAAATTTGATATATTTGTACGTTTATGAATAATATTAATTGTTATGTGCATAAGCAATTTATGGATGTTTGTATTTTTTTGACAAAATTGAATTGATATAGATAACCAACCTTGCTGGAATCAATGTCTTTTGTATTCTTTGACCAATTTCCACTATTTTTTCAGAACAAGTAAGTAAACTTACCTACTTTTGAAACATAAAGAAAATAATGTTCCAGTTTATTAAAAAAAAAAGGTGTTTTTCGACTAAGTTTGAGACATCCTGTGGGGTAACTAACGAAGTAGTTCTGTCGCATGTTCTCAAGTGCTCAGTTACAACAACTATATCAATTCTCAACATCTTATTTTGTAATTCATCCCAATATCTGAATTTTTGTAAGAGATACACATTTGTAAGTAAAATATTGCATTGTTTTTGGACCAGAAACACTGGCAAATCTGGCAGGCGGAATATGCTGCAAGGATCAAAATCGAACTTCGAAACGTATCATTTAGATTCCATGTCGACTTGCTGTTATTTCAACAAGTGCTGTTATTTCATCACACATTATTAAAGTATCACATACACGTTGAGTTTCCCTTAGTATAATTTACTTTTTTATCCATCTTTTTATCTGTAAATTTGTTTATCTGTAAATTTCTGGTCATTATCTTTAAATCAATTCGATGTGGGTACTAAAAGCAATAGTAAAAACACTTTTAATCAAGTAACATTCGCTGCAAGGTTGAACAGCATTTTAAATTGCAACGGTTTACTTTAAATTATGTATCTTCTAAAAAAATGCAGATGTGGGAATGAACCAAAAACAAAATGTTGAGAATATCGATCAGATCAAAACTATCCTTATAGTTTACGGTGTAATCGGATGTAAAATATGAATAAAAAATTATGAAAGTCGTCAAAGATTACAAATGCTACTTAACATCAAAGTTTAACAAAATAGGCGTTCCTTTAATACCGTAAGATTTGTTTTATTAACCATAAGAATGTAAGTAAGCTCTCTTATTCTTAGTCTTCTTAATATTATTTATTGGTTGATGAAAATTATATATTTCGTGCAAAAGGCATATATTTGAAAAATATATGTTAAAGGAAACAGTTCATATTTGCAACTTCAATTCCAATCAGAAACGATAACGAAATACACTTTTCCTTGTAAAAAACTATAAAATATTTGTTTATTTTAAATGCGTATAGCAAAACAATTAATCACTAATAATGCAAATAATACCTAGTACCTACCTATGCAGTGAAGTACATATATTTTGTTTAAACAAGTAGGTATGTTTTGATCAAAAGTACAGACATTTAAAGGAATATGTGATAATGTGAAGAATCTAAGAATCTGTATAAAAAACTATAATTTTTGTGTTAAATTTGTCGTTTTGCGTCTTTTGCAAAGACGAATACCCCCCCCCCCCTGCACACACGACGCTACTGTCCTGCTTTACTACAACAAAATTCTGGTCACCTTATCTACAACATAATATTTAGAAGGAGTCAATTTAGAAGTCAATTATAATATCAAATGGTATTGAAACTGAACAGTTTCATTTATAGTCTAATGGTACCACTTCTATGATTTAAAATTAATAACTGTATTAAAATAAATAATAGTGTAGGTATTGCGTTCACTTGGTATATCATTTTCAGTAAATATTTTGTTTGTAGACATTTACTTTTTGACATGAATACTTTTAAGACATGAACCCATTTCCATCCCACTTTAAACCTTTGGGAATTAACTAAAAACAGTGTAAGCTATTTTCCTAAATTTTAAAAAACTATTCTAAAATCAAGAACATGTAAATGTATCAGAAGTTCTAATCGGAAATTTGTGAATCAGAAAAGTACACTCGATTTCAAAATACAATATGGCGCCCAAAAGAATATTTTCATTAAATTAAAGTAGATTTTCAATTAAAAGGTTTACTTCCCTTGGTTTTTCAGTAAAAGAATTATTTGTGTGGATTTTCAAAAACTTACAGTAAGATCAGATTTAGGTAATTCCAGGTAATTGGTCTCCGTAAAAAGCCATAACGTCACCAAATTTAACGGCGCCGATCAAAAAACGGTCACCCTGTATATTCGGCTGCTTTTACTTAACTTATTATTAGAACTGAATTAATTTATACAAAAATAAATCACATATTTCCAGAAGATAGACTATGTGAACAGAACTGACAATAAATACTATTTTTTAAGCGTCTGACCCAGATTTTAGGTATTATTTTTAGCAGCGACTTTGATCGTCTCACGCAAACGTATGCATTAAAACACTTGAAAGAGAAAATAAATATATATTGGCAATACCCAAATTCCTAAACTAAAATCCATCATCATTCGGTAAAAAGAATATTTTTGTCAATAATTTTTTATAACAAACGAAACTAAACCACAAAAAAAAATTTATAAGTATGTAGTTCTACTATACGCGTATAGATGGCGCTGTTTCGTTCTAATCCCACAGGCGATCGAAAACACTATTTTGCTTTTTAATTAAACACACTGCTTTAGCATCAATATTTTATTGTTTTAAGTTTACTTACGTCGTTTGGTGCCCCCCTCCGGAACCGTGAGGCCCCCCTCCCCGTTCCCTCTTCTCGTCCATCGGCAATTGAAGGATGGCATCTTTAGACTGAAATTGCATATAGGAATCCTCATTTCTAGAACATTACGATTTTCAATATTACATTCAGTGTACTTCTTCTTCTCCTTCAGATGCTTGAAAATGATGACGCTATGATGCATGATGATTCTGAAGCAATTGAGAAAAGTTTGCGCGACATTTTTTTGATGGATTTTGATGATATGACTGGAGATTGTTCAATTTTTGGAACTTGCCTATTAACTGTTCTTTTTTAAATGTATTCTTTTTTGTTGAAATTCCAAATAATGAATTGAATTGTCACTACAAGCGATGTTAATGCAAAACACATGATAATAATAATAATAACAATAATAATAATGATTATATCAATAAGAACTTACCTTCCGTTTGTCAGAACGCTGGCATTTGACCCATACCATGGCGCGTGTAGCATGTTAGGGTCTTTAACTGTAATCTTGTTCATTTCCATCCTACAAAATGGAGAATACGCTGTTAATGTTAACATTTTGTAACAGATCTTCTTTTTCCTTATTAAATTTATATACGAGTAACGTATGCTCTGTATTAATACTTGTGTGTGTCCTAAAAGTACTGGAGACTGACTGATTTATTGTTGCGACACATCTACGTACCAGTATAGTAATAGGAGCGATTATATTTTCAAGAATTAGGTGTAAATAAGATAAGTATTATTTAAAACCATTATTATAACGGTGGTAATATTCCACTACGGAAAACTGAATGGGTAATTAATTGTGTTTTGTTTTGTTAAATACAGGGTTGTTTGTCTTACATTAGGACTAGATATTGTGATCGATACTCGTGTCAACAGATGTATAGATAACCAGTGGCGGCTCGTGCTCTAGAAATATGAGGGTTGCCAACATAATTTGTTTGTTTTACCATACATACTTGTAATAACAATATTTCTTTAATATAAAACAACCTAAATATTTGCTTTAAGAAATCGATTTTGATTTAAGAAGGTCGTTGTTTTGAAAATAGTGTGAAGGATGCCGATAGATGGTGCTTTAGTTTCTCATCGTAAGCGGACACCGGGTGGCTTCTCTAGTTGGAAAATAACAGTATCCTTCTTTGGATGCGTTATTTGTATTCCATGAAACATATTATTGCTTTCATAATAATATGTTCATATTTTAAAGAAGTCGGTGAATGTTTAATACAAGAATGTCAGCTGATTTAAGTACCTAACAGTTTGATTTAAAAGAACAATTTCTTAAGTCAAATAAGTATAGTATCCATTTAAAATTGTACAATCGTATGTACAGGGTGAGTTATTAGTATCCCGGCGGTCGATAGTTAATAAATCGTTTGAGAAAGAAAAAAATATTTTATACAAAAGTTGTTTGACCCGCCATTTTCTATAACGTAAAATTATATTCATTTATACAGGGTGTTGCATTTAGGTGTGACGGAAAGTATGTACATTTTTTAAATGGAACGTCCTGTATACTTTATTATAATATAAACACTACTAAATTTGTTTGTCCAACCGTGTATGTTGCTAAGTCACAGCGATAATAGTACCAGAGATATTCAACTGTTTTTCCAAAATATGCCCGTTGCAGGATCTTTTTAAAAACTATGTAAAAACGACATTTTTGCTTTTAAACTATGTGAGACATTACTCTAAGCCAGTAGGTAGATGATAGTATCCAAAGATAATAGGTGCACTATACAGGGTGTGCACTGTGCATTGAACTTAGTAACTTTGCATGTTTTTCAAATGTCTTTTTTTCGAGTTTTTAAATGTAACACCCTGTATAATATGTGTTGGCTGTAATAACCTGTTATTTCGCTCCAATTTACGTTTAGTATGTCATACACCAAATGTTACTATTTTTTGTGTTATTTGCAATTTAACGAAAATGTAATGCAATTGTAAATTTTAATATTGCTGTGAATAAGGTATTTGGTAGTTTGATGTAAAGTCTTCAAGTAGCGCTAGAAGAGATAATTTAGAAACGATTTAACCAGCTTGATACTACAAAGTATTACCGTTATCAACATATTAATAATTATATATGAAATTTTGTAAGTCTCTTTTGCCGTCTAGCGTAAGGCAACCGAACACGCGATTTAAAAATTACTAATTACTGCTAAAGTAAACCATAAACCCTGTACTTTTAGGTTATCTATCGTGAAAATTTGTTGACTACTGAGTGTTGAAAATCAGTTTTTCTTTGATGTGATTTATGTGCTCACACTCAAGAACCAAATATGCAACAAAAGCAAACTGATACGCATCTTTAGATTCAGATTTTCATTCATAGCAAAAAAATCTATTAAAAACACTTCCAAATAACCCACTTTCCATTCACATTATCAATATTACTCATACTATCATTCATATTATCCCAAGTTTGAACTGTCTCTCCAGAAAAATAACCTATTTTAAACCAATTAACAATAGTAAGTAGATATTGTTGGTTGTTTTTTGTACTGAATACAAATCCGTTCTCAAGCGTAGCTCATCAAGACAGATTTTAGCGTTTCTGTTTGTTTTTGTGTATGAGCGCACATACTATTACAATGAAACGTCTGAGCACAATTTTCACAAAGGTGAACAATTTTCCACGATAGTCCCCCTAAAACTACACTGTTTTTGGTTTAGTTCGGAGCCCAACTGAAGTTACTAGGTCTTCAGGTTCGCTCGCTATACGTTTGTAAAAATTGCAAAAAATACTTATAAAATTGTGTAATACCTTGATAACTGTAATACTTTTTCTATGAATAAAACTAGTTAAATAGGTTCTAAATGGCTTCTTTTATAAAGGTTTAAATAGTTGACATCGTGCTACCCAGCACACTATACAAAGCAATATTAAGATACTAAATAGCATACCTACATAAATTCCAAATATCACAAAAACTATTAAAAATTGATATACGATATAGTGAGTATAAATTACAAAGAACTTAAGGGACATTTCAATTATCAAATAATATACAGGGTGTTCCATTTAAAAATCTCAAGAAAAAGCGATTTAAAAATGTTTAAGAACTAGTGCATGCTACGATCACCCTGTATAGCGCATCAAATTTTTCATGACATCAGCATCTAGCTATGGGTTTAGTTATTATGTGACAATATCTGCAATTTTTAGGACAATATCTGCAAAAATGTAGTATTAACGTAGCTTTTAAGAAAGGCTTGCAATAGGGTATTACGGCACTTTTCAAATTCTGTTCTATTACAAAGTATGTTAGCTTAGCATCACCCTTTCACACTTAAAATGCCAAACAACACTTTAATTTAGGAGAAAACGCGTTTTGAAATTCAAATAAAAATCCTACTTGTGACGTCACAAGGAGGGATTATAATGCGAAACTTGACAACGTCGCGCATAGTTATTTTATGTTGCTGTGGTGCCAACAGTCGCGTAGTTCACTCTGTTTACCGTTCGTGTATTGAGGTTAGGTGGTCAGTGATTTTTTAATATATCAACACCAGCAAACACCATACATAATCAACATGAGCAAACAATAATATAGAGTTTGTTGTGTGCCGGGTTGCAACAGCAAATCTGTCGAAACACCAGAATTCAATACAACATTTAGACGAAATGGTTTGTAGTTTCATAAACACACAGGAATACATTATAAGAAATGTATTGTCAATATGTATTATTAATAAACTTCTATTTAAGCAGTTATTTTTTACTACTAGTCTTTCCCTCTACATTCAAATTTCTTTGTGAACCATGTGATTGGGGGAAACATCCCAACATTACTTTGTCGTTAATTTACTATGAACAATTGCAAGCTGGTTGAATAATATGTATGACAGTGTATGATCGTGGGCAAATTTTGCGAATTCGCTTTGGTAAAATCATCTTCCACGGAACACATGCTTGCACTGGTAACTTAACAACTTACTTCATAAGTAATAACTTTACGATACGCTGTAAATAGTACCGTCGAAGTTTGTCAACACACATACAAACAAACAGCGGTGCAAACACTGTTACAAGAAAATTCCCTAGGTTTTGATCAATTTCTTGGCTACGGTGCCAATTCTACACTTGGCCAATCACGACAGTGATCGGAAAATTCAAATTTTAATTGTAATTTTCTCAACAAATTTTGAATGTAATTTAATTTTAACTCAACAGAATTTCGGGTTATATACTGTAAAATCGCTTAATACAAGCTTTTGCTTAAATTTCCACATGACCGTAATACCCTATTGCCAATTTCTTGACAAACAATTAAATATCTCAGAAACTATTTACTTCACACAGGTACATCTTACACAGTTGGAAAGACAACTTCCTTAGTATTCATAATATGGCATAATATACAGGGCGTTCCATTTAAGAAAAATTACTGACTTTTAGTTACGCCTTAATGCACCACCCTGTATAAATGAAAATAATTTTACGTTATAGAAACTAATGAGTCAAACAACTCTTGTATAAAACATTTTTTTCTTTCTCAATCGATTTGATGACTATCGACCGCCGGGATACTAATAGCTCACCCTGTATAAAACAACCGGTGTTTTGGATTAACAAAGGTTGACTTTTGACAACATTTAATCTCTACATTTTGAGTAAAAAGTCTTAATAATCTTTGTCAGAGTAAGTTTGAAAACAGTTTAGAGAAATATGACAACTGGCACTAGTCTAAGATAAAATTTAAAAACTTGCATGTTGAGATTATTGGTATTGTTATAAAACAATCATGGACTTTATTATTTCTGAATGAAAATGGTGGATTAAAATGACACAAAACATTGTTACAATTTAACATTTGACATTACAAAATTTCACAGAATTTTTCTTTTCCTAAATATAACAAATTATGCAATAGGAACAATCAGTAAAGAAACAACAACAATTTAAGATAATAAATCCCAGTTGTCTATCTGTAAAGGCAGAAATAAAATTATCATATATCATCTAATAAGCACAAGCGATGCCTAGACACTGCAAGTTCTTGAAAACTGATGATATTCTTGGTTGGTGAAACAATTGGAAGAAAAGGAAATATTTTACATTTATTTGACTTACTTATTTTCAAAATCTTAATCCCACATTCCAACTCCAATTAATAGAATAATATTAGTAGTCTTATTAAGTTATTATAAAATTAAAATTATTTAAAACATAATGTTTTAATCATGTATGATCATATTAATCTTTAAATATTACTACGTTAGTTAATAGTTAATTATTTATTATCATTAATAATATTAATAGCTATTTTCTTTCAAATGTCTATAAATAATTAACATAAAACTGTCGATATTTTAGATGGTTAATTTTAAATATATCTTACGCGAATGCCAGATATTTTGCAATATATCACACAAAATACTTATACACCCACATTTATAATCCGTGTAACCCTAACCTAGTGCAGTATTCTAAAATAGATCAACCTTCACGATTATATTTAATACAGTTGTGACTTGTGTAAATAAAATAATAAATAATATGCAGAATGCGTATGACGTCAAAGACAACGTGAACTTCGCACGTAATTAAATTCATTGAATACAATACCATTTTCAGATGCACTAATTACGCGTACATCTAACACATTTTAATTAGCAAATGCGCGCATGGTCAAACGCACGTGCTGATGACTTTGATTGGACACTTCCTGCTAGTTTAAGATAGCTATCGATAGCAAATTTTGAAACGTTTTTATTGTTTGTTACCGCTTTTATTCGTTTTTTACTGAAATGCCTGTGGTTCTATTGGACTAGAGGCTCATGACACGTTCAGCCAATGCCAAGTTTCGGTTATGTATTGAGGTTATGTGTGCAGGGAACTTATATGTATGAGTTTATCACTTGAAGTGGAACTGTGTATTCTGATATCATTTTGTAGTCCTGTTGACTGGGTGAGATTTTATTATAAAGTAATAACTAAATCAAAATTTCTTTGATATTATATAATAGTTATTTAACCAACAAGTATATTGAAAAGAGCGATTAATGATAGAGACTGTTTAACGCACGAGCGATTAGCGAGTGCGTTAATTGTCGAGATCATTAATCGCCCTTTTTAATAATCGATTTGGTAACAAAAATTTTTCGTAAGTCGTATTCTTCTGGCGGCGTCTACATAGATTTTATTCGTCGATGTCGTTTGAGGTTATATGACCATTTATGTAATTTGACACTGATAGTTCTAGGCTGTGTGTCTGGATAATGGAATGTTTTTATTTTACGTATATTCGATTAGCTATAACTAATCATGCATTAATAGAAATCGTGCATTTATAGAGCTTCTAAATAAATGGCTCTCTATTCAGTAAACATACTCATAAATAAACGATCGACGGAAATAGTATATTATTTGACGAGCAATAATTAAGGATAAAAGTCCTTAAAAGTTATGTGTGAGTGAAATACGACGTTTTATCTACGACTCATAAATTCCATTTAATGTAAAATAGTTTAAATGTATTTGTCAATGGTGGCGAGGCGAACTGTCAACTAACTGTCATCCACGTAGGTTTTGACAGACTTTGACACTAGCGTTGTATAATGATGACAGTTCGTTCAAATAATGAAGTCATTATTAGAACGAACTGTCATTATTATACAACGCTAGTGTCATTATAATTATTGGCGTGTATCATGTTGGGGTCATAGATACGTATGCAATGACCTTATTATATATGAGTCGTAGATAAAAGATCATAATTAGTTGGTTAATATTTTCTTGGTCTGCATTACAGAAAATACCTGTGTTGTCTCTCAATTTAATTCACATGATGTGTGACATAGGATTTCGATAATGCCTAAACTTTAACAAAGCTGTAAAGTTAAAAATTACTAGATTTAGAAATTCAGTTTAAGCAAATTGATTATCATTAAAATGGGTCACATTTCCCCTATCTAACCGTCAAATAACCAAAATTACCAATAATTCTTGCGAAAAATAATACAATATTGTGGTAATTATAGTAGGGTGGTCCTTATTTTTCAACTTTTACTTTTTTAATTTGACTATTTACTTTTAGTACATATTATCACGTGTCCAAGGAGGCTGAAATTCTAGGGTAAGTGTTTTTATTAATAAAAAAAATAATAATAATAAAACCTTTTCATTTGGTTTTACTACAATAAATTTACAAACCACAGTTATAAACCTGATAGAAGAAAGTGATAACTGTTTCTAGTATGCTTTTTTCAGTAGAATCTTAATCTGAAAGCAGAAATGCAACTTAAACCTAGATTACAGGAAAAGCTTTCATATATTCAAATTGTACGAAAAAATTTTAATATATTTTTTCTACTTTGCATTCACAATGCACACATTGTAACACTGTTTTCGGTGTTACAATTAACACATTGTAATACCAAAAACAGTAACATTTTTGTCTAAAATTGGTACACATTGATATCAAATGCCATATGTCAAACGTACAATACATAACCCAACATAACCACACACTGCATCGACCGCATCTTCTTAATCGCTTGCAATCGCATAAACTGCGAAATGTCAATATTCTATACATATTTAAACATGGGTGTAGCCTGCTATAGTATGGCCAAAGGATTGGGGCTTTCTTAGTTTTGCTGTGTTCATCAAAATACGCCAGCATGACGTTTTCGGTGATGTTTTACGACTCTGGTAAGTGATCGTTATCATTCTTTTCAACTAAAAATCAAATCCCCTTTTCAGATATAATTCAAGGACCACATTTACTTTAATAAGGTATTACGCGAAGATCAGCATACACGTACGAAGCTATAGTACATTTAAAGTGTAGAGGATTTCTTAGTTTATGTAACGTATAAGTTTTCGGTAATATTTTGGACGCTTGGATGCTCGGTTCAATTCGTATTCGTTTTTGTCCGTCGCTTTCGACTTCGTCTTAGTTCTGGTTGTGTGCAACGTATTTGTATTACCTCCATCACATGTAATTTTACTAAGTATAATTTATTCTAATAAACTACTTTGCCGATATTAGAATTGGGTTTCAATTATAAGTGCTTGTAAATATATAAGCCGCAACGGCTACGTAGCGGAATTAGGTAGACACCGCTATTAAACGTTAAGCGTTATAACAATTATTTAGTAAGTTCTTGTTCTTTGAGGTAACTAATCAGTCACCGCCAAACGCTTCTATTCTGATTATTATACTTATGAAACCACTATTTTAAGTTAACTTTTTAGGTTAAGTTTCATGTATTTATCACAGTAGGGTTAAATGTGTTGCCCCAAGCTCCATTATGATCATCGTTGCGACTCATTTGCTGAATATTTATTCAAACTTGTAGGCTAAAGTAGAGTAAAATTATTATTCACAATTAGATTTTGTCATGATTTTATTTCATTGATCTCATCCTTAACGAAGTTGACAGTTACTACAGTGCTGCCACGTGGTACCCGCAAAATACCCTAGATTCTAATTTAGCGCGATATAGTAACCACAATTTCTAAATTTATATAAAATTAATGACGCAAAGTAGAAAAAATAGTATATTACACTCGTTTTATAAGACGTATTGGCGCACTTGTTCAAACAACTCGTCCGCCAATTTGACGTCTTATAAAACTTGTATAATAATATACTATTTTTATAGACATAAACAAGGACTACCCTAGATTATAGTTATTTAATTTTAGTTGTCTCAAGGCTCAAAATTTATGATCGATAGGTTTTTGTTTGTGTTCAGTATAGCATCGTGAAAATATCGAAGAATCAATTGCAATTCAAATTTTCACAAATGATGTCACTTCTGAAAAACAGGAAGGCATATCAACCTTAAAATTTTCTAAAGACATTCCTTCCGTATATTTAGATCATCCGGTATATTATTTTTAACATTCCTTAAAAAAAGATATAAAAATAAACTATGAAGATAATATAAAGAAAATAAGTTACCTATGTTTAAATGTATTGAAAGAAAAGCTACGATATTGGGAAATAGAAATTCGGTAAACCGTACACCAAAAATAGTTATCGATAATACATGTGTTGAGATAGTGGACAATACGTTGAAATTTACTAATAATATGGAGTATACAGGGTTAGCCAAAATTACCGGAACACCCAAATAATTCTACAACGGTAAAAAATTTCAAAAAAAAATTCAAACAAAAGCTTTTAGACTTTAAACAATCCATCGTTCAAATATATTTTGAATATACAGGGTGTTCATTTTATTATAGAAATCGCGTAAATTTTTTTTCTTCAAATGGAACACCCTGTATCTTTTTACATTTTATAATTTTAGGACTAATTCTGGACATTGTTTATTAAAATAATTTTTTTATAAAATGCATCATTTTTGAGTTTCAAGCAATTAATTAAAATTAGTCAAAATTACCGCAACACCCAAATAATTCTTCATCGGTAAAAAAATTTCAAAAAACATTCAAACAAAAGTTTTTTACTTTAAACAAGCTATCGTTCAAATATATTTTTAATATAAAGGGTGTTTATTTTATTATGGAAGTATGGAAAACTTTTCCTTTTTCTCATTAAACGTCCTGTACATTTTTATTTTTTAATTCTAACAATTTTTTTCAAGTAGGTTTTTATAAATTGATTCCTTTTTTAATTATCAGCAATTAATCAAAACTCCAAAACATTTATTTTAGCCGAATGGATAAATAATAACAATGATAAGAAAAAATAACAAAACAATTAAATTAAATTTTCAAAGTGCCATCCCTGAGCGGCTTGACAATGCCCCAACCTATCAACAAATTCCCGTAAACAGTTGTCTAAATGATCGACAGTAATACTCTGAACTTCGTCCACTATCCTCTGCTTCAACGCATCAATGTTGTGCGGCCTATTGGTGTAAACCTTGGACTTTAGGTAGCCCCAAATAGAAAAATCCAGTATTTGTAAATCCGGCGACCTAGGTGGCCATTCAATGGATCCTCTCCTTCCAATCCACCTCTGCGGGAAAATTGAATTTAAATAATTCCGAACTTGGAATGCGGCGGTGCACCATCTTGTTGAAACCAAATATTATTCAGATCTTCGTTGAATATAACTAGGAGATGAGGTATTACTTCATCTAATTGCTTATAACTAAAAAATTATGAAATTTATAAACAAATTATTCCAATAAAAAATTATTAGAATTAGTCTTAGAATTATAAAATGTAAAAATATACGGGGTATTCCATTTAAAAAAAAAAGTTAACCAAATTTGTATAAAAAATGAACATTGAATATTAAAAATATAATTTAATGATAGCTTGTTTAATGTCAAAAACTTTTGTTTGAATGTTTTTTGAAATTTTTTTACCGATGGAGAATTATTTGGGTGTTCCGGTAATTTTGACTAATTTTAATTAATTGCTTAAAACTCAAAAATGATGCAATTTATAAAAAAATTATTTTAATAAACAATGTCCAGAATTAGTCCTAAAATTATAAAATGTAAAAAGATACATGGTGTTCCATTTGAAAAAAAAAATTACGCGATTTCTATAATAAAATGAACACCCTGTATATTCAAAATATATTTGAACGATGGATTGTTTAAAGTCTAAAAACTTTTGTTTGATTTTTTTTTTGAAATTTTTTACCTTTGTAGAATTATTTGGGTGTTCCGGTAATTTTGGCTAACCCTGTATAGTTAAAAGGCTGAGCCTAGAGATTAGCTACTTAGGAAGAATATCTAATAACTAACATTAAAAACTAGAATATGTTTATACCATACGATTATAGCACCATATTTTAATTATTGAAATAGTATAATATTTTTGTGTACAGACAAAGACATATAATTTTTAGTAGTTGATAAGTTTAGTTAGTACTAAGGAATCAAATTTATTGCAATTACTCGTTTCTTTAATTAAATAAACCATCATTATTATTAAAAAAAATGATTAAAAAATCACAAATTTTCCAACATTTTCCAACATTACATCACATATTTCTTTATACAGGGTGTTACGTCGAAGTACCAGACACCCTGTACACAAACCCATATTAGCAGCTATTATGTGTAGGTTAGGTTATTAATAATTTCCATAAATGCCAAATTTTGCTGCTACCTCGTTTTTCTACGTCACACAGTATATTTTAATAATTTTACACCACACCCGACTTTTTAGCAATTATTTATCGCAAGCAGGTTTATTTTTCTGAATAAACCACATCCGTAGGAAAATATTTCTCAGCGAAATGACTTCAATCTATTAGACTGGCTCTCTTTACAAAAACAAACACATTTAATCCTTTCTTTACCTACCGCAATTTAAGTTAGCAAGGCCATGGGTTTCACAGAATACAAACATTGCATCCGTTCCGTGAAATCAAATTATCAACAATCCAGTCTAAATTAAGTATTACATAAATCGCAAAAGTCATAGCTCGCATGTGGTTCTCCTCATACGTTTAATGTATCCTCTTGTAAACACCCTGTATGCTTTATCATTGTTTATAATAAGGAGAAAATCGTGCAGTATCTATTATGTCTGTCGATATCATTTTACAAATAAAGTCTATATAGATTCAGTCAATTAGCGCAAAGTCAATATTATTGAAAAAGAATTCCTGCATAATGGTAAGCATAAAAATAGTTCGAATGTCACATTGAGCAACATCAGATGCGAAAGAAATTCACCGATACACTTCCACTGGCAGCAAGCATTGCTGATAATAGCGCCGTACATAAAAAAAACATACAGTTGAAAGTACTGTGACAGCAAGATTTCGCGAAAAATTTCCACTGAATACCACGCGCAATGCCATCTATTTTTATGTTGACTAAATGTGCCAAGCGGGAAAATTTTCGGTGACATCAGCGATAGACTACATAGAATATAATTACAAATTGTAGGTGCCAACTTTGAATAATATACTTCCTTCCACAAGTTTTGGCATTTGCATTATTAATTTTTAACAATCCGATGCTCAAATGCTAGGATTTATAGGTTAGGTCCGCCTGCGCTCCTATTGGTCAGGACTTTCATGATGCGTTCCCAAACGTCAAATATCTGTGTTTAGGTTATGTTACATCTCTATCCCGTAGATTAATCTATGCATGATTCTGTTTTTAATTATTATATGTTACGTACGAATGTTTAAGGGTCGGCACCAAACGAAAAAAATTCGCTCAACCGGTAAAAAAAAGTGCTATTTGGGTTGCATACACGATGCAGTAATATCCGAATTTTGTGGTAAAGAAATGAAACCGTACATAGCGGTAACGTTGGATCACGTGACTAGACAAAGACGAATGGCACAAAGTGGGATGGATAGCAGACACATTTCTACTACGAAAACTACTACATTGTTTACATCTGTTGAACATCCTGATATCCGTCCAGGGATATTTTTTCTTGCCGAGCGCCGGCCACGTCTGATTTGAACCATTTTGCACAAAGTGTGATTAATAAAATAAAGTGAGCAAAAAAGTTACATTTAGTATGTGCGCATAGGTATTTAGTTTCTTTTATTGACTAATTACGGTACCGATCGGTTGGTTATTAGTGTTATTACTTAAGCTGTATACCTATACCTAGTTTTGCCTACAGGTATACTTATTACATTAGAATAAGTATGTAATAGTTACAACTTTTTGTGTAAGTTATTACAACTTTTTGCAAACTAATAAAGTACATATACATAAGTAATAATTTTTGTCTAGTGTTTATGTCGGTGCAATACGTGGCTTTTTAAAAAAATTCGTGATATACAATGACATACAATTTGGCATGGGCAGGATTTATGTTTTTAAAATTTTTTTTGGTGCTAGGTTATGTATGAGAATTTATACTATAATTTATACTATATTTATATACATAGTAAGTACAAATAGTATATGTATTCTCCATACATATGTATAATACATACGTACTGTATAGCTTGAATAAATCCGCCGGTTTCGAAACTTGGTTTGCGAATATGAAAATAATTAATAACCAATAAAATGTATTTGCTGGTGCTAACTTCATTGTGTAATTGTTTCATGCTCGGGATTGTACTCAACTCAAGCACACCCATGCTATAACTAGCATTCATTATTTTTATATTAATTTTATAACCATTATTCACTTATTCAAATAAACACAGTTTGATTACACATGATTTCGCAGCTTATAAAAAAAGCAAACAGTACAGTTTCAAGAATAATTTTCAGAAACATAACCTCAATAATGCCATTGCAGTTTTGACACTATTTATGAATTAGATTGAATCCGTATGAATGAAAGCAAAAATCAATACATATATTCGTTTGGGTTGCCTACATCAAGAGGTTAAACAAGAGTGACATCTCGTATCAAACGCTTGAACTACAGACCAATGAATGTGACAATTTATTTTACACGATCAGTTTTTTTTAATAAAGTAGAAGACGACTAAATTACAATTTATTTTATTATGCTTGTATATACCATTCGGTTCAGAAGAACATGTTGATTTTTTCTCTATTTTATCTCCGTTAAATGTTCTTATTGCGGCTATTTGAGCATAACAAATAATAAATATATAGAGACAATTAAACTGAGATCTCTATTTATATTCAATTAATCCTCTCTATCAAATGTCTTGTATGCGTTTCAGTTGCGAGAAAGCTTGACCGCTAAGTTGAGATATCTAGAAAGGATCATGAAACAGTGTAGGTACCACGATTGATTCGTAAAATTACTGACGTACGTGACAAATTTCGCTGGAAAAATACCACGTTACGTCAAACGAAAGCGAGAGCCGACACAACAAGCTGATTTTGACAATTTTGGTTGGTGTTTGTAACGAACGTGTGTACGTCAGCAGCTGTCAGACACACCTCTGTTCTTGGGAGAATGCTATATATGTTTTGGCAAGAGTTTTTACTGCTTATTCGCTAATATTAAGAGTGAATTTGCGAAATATTTGGGATATTTTTGTCGAGTTATTTCGGTGACAAACTTGCGCTTTCTAAATATGTTATGTTATGCTGTTCTGAAAATAGGTACAATGTTGGTGACAAATATGTAAAGGAAAGAAAATGATGGTTTGAAGTAAATATTGGGTTAAGTGCCAAACATTAAAAACTTTGTTTTAGTGCGTTAATGCGATCTGGGCTTAAAATAGTGTATTACAGTACAAGTGAAGAAACCACGTGTTTTCACTCACGCGTATGAGGAAAGACATACAAGTGAGTGAAGTGGTTTCTCACGAGTGCTGTATAGCGTTTTGTTCAATCCTGCCATTAAATTTAAAGAGATAACCTCATTAAAATTAGTTAATTTTGATATCTGTCGACGTAGGTGACAGTTTATTACGTTGTCATCCGGTTAATACAAACAAACTACGTGTCAAATTGTTTATTGCTGTCGTTCATCGTTTGAGCATAGTTTTATATCAGTAAATATGAAGCTTAATGACGATATTTTAGAAGATTGTCATGGAAACGCGTGAGTGATGAAAACTTTCAGTTACGCGTTTCTATGACAACCCGTTTGAGTTAGGTAAAGGACTACTTTCTGGTAGGATTGAACGAAATTGGTTTTTTGGGCTTTAAGCTGTTGATCCACAAAGAAAATCAAGTGGTACGGAGGGTTCAGTGACTCATTTCGATACAGTTAGAAGATACACGAGGGCAGAATGTCACGATTCTTTATCTTTTGTCACAATACCATGCTTTTGAAAAAAAAATTTACGAACTAATCAAACACTTACCAGATATTTTAGCTCCTGACATAATATTAATACTTAATCAATTATAAAGATTGTAATGTAAGTTTATACGTATATTTTACAGAATGTAAAACTCTATCAAATTGATCAGATCAGATCATGTTATTAGTAAATAAAATTAACTATAAAATAGAAAAATTAACCACAGTTTACCGTTTCTATATATTTTTAAATAATACAGAAAACTTTTCCAAATGGCTGATTTTATGGCATTTTACTTTCTGCTAAAAATGTATCATGTTTAGGCTATAACGGGTGATCTAAAATGACTGAGGACAGGTTGAATTTCCCGCCACAGTTTTGAACTTATTTAGTGTTACTAAGATGGTATGCGTGCATGATATAGGTTATGATCACTATCAGATACCATAGTGAATTCGTCAGTAGGGGTTACGTTCCTCTCCAACGATATTTCATCTTTTTTCTCAATTAATAGGGTATTCCGGTGTTTTTGAAATTGTCATTTTTTACAAAGTATGGGTGCTACTGTTTGTTACTCCACAAGTAAAATATCAAACAATGTTTTAAATTAAGAGGAATCGTTGTTTGAAGTTTGAATTAGGATTGGTCTTTGTGACGTCACAAAGACCGCTCAAAGTGAGCGACTTGACAACGTTGCTATATCTAGGGTGCACGTAGTAAATTTTTTGTCTTCTGTTGTGTCAACGTTGAGAATCGCTCGTTTGTTGACACCTGCTTTGGTTATTGAGGTTATATCAAACACTTGTTCAAAATGTATAAACTCCAACGCCAACATTGTTCTGTGCCGGGCTGTAACAGCAGTAGAACAGTAACTCCTGATAATATTTTCTGTACATTGCCGACTAGCGAGATGAGAGATGTTTGGCTTCAAGTTTCAATGATCAAATCAGCTCTCAAAAAAGTTACCTTTATTCGTTGTCAAACAACAGGGTCGCCAACCGTCAACTTGGCCGATCAGCTGTTCGAGAGCTGTCCGCTGTTGCCACCGCTACTAGGGATCGGTAATCATCGTGTATTTCCGAAGGTGGTCGGTGAATTCAAACGAAATGCACTTTTAATTGCAATTATCTCATAGAAAAAATAAATCAAAAAGCTCATAGCTTAACTTTATGAATCCTCATTAATTGTACAATAGGTTAAACCGAATATCTGCTTAAATTTCGACATGACCGGAATACCCTATTTGTTATTGGGTTCTTGAAGAGTCTTTCTAGAAATACATAATATTAAGGATTTTTCATTATTCTGGTAACTTCATCCAATTTTCTTAAATTCAATTAACCTAAATTATAATCAGAGCATGAATCCCTTTACAAGAAGGAATACCTACGCCACTGGACCAAAATAACAGCTGTCATTTGCAACCATTGCTAACATCACAATTATTCAAATTGGCGGGAAATTCAACCTGTCCTCCAACTGCTTTTAATTTTGCATTGCTTTTTCATTACAAGAACTAGATCCAAAATATTCTGTACTAGAATATTATCTATTATTTGTTTAAGTATGCACATAAAATAGTGAAGCTTTTTTCATTCAATACTTAACTTGCCAGACACTATTTTGTTGTAAATATCTCGGAACAATGTTTTTGGAAACTGTATATCAAGTAAAAATTAAAATAGTGTATTGATAAACGATGTTTATGGCTTTTGATTCGATATTTTTATTTTACAATACGATTCTGAACACAAAAATCTATCCACCATCAATTTATTTCGCAAGACAACAACAAAGAAATTAGCTTGTTTTTCATTATTTTACGTTAAAAATTGAATAAAATAGTCAAAATTGCAAATAATTATAATTACACTAATAATTCTGACCGATATCTTTCTCAGACAAAAGTTTTTTTTCCTGATTCATGTCTTTTCGTTTTAATAATAGGAAAGTGGTTAAATAGGGTTAAAATAGGTTAAGAAGTTGCACATTTTCATGATGATCAATTATAGCTAATATTGAAGTTTGAAAATAGAAAAGTTTCGAAAATGTCAATGAAAATTCGATGCTCGTTTGTAATTCTCAATACGTATAAACATGTCAAACTCTTAACAATTCAATATTTAGTTTTTTGTTGATAGCTTCCAAACTAAAAAGATCTGATGTGGCCAGACACATGACTTTATCATACTATACCACAAAGTACCATACATACAGCAGTGTCAAACTGTGCCAAACGCTGATGTTATGACAATACTATCAATAGAATAAAAATATCTGTCAAATCCTGGCTAACAAGTTTTAATGCAGACACGAGCGATTTTGATGCAATAGAATTTGCTCATGCAGCTAAACTATTAATTTTACCAAAAAATGTCATAGATATAAATTATACAAAATTACCTCTACTTTAATTTATTATTTAACTATTTTGATGAAATTACAGAAATGGCATACTGAGTAAAAAGATTATGTACGGACTTATTTGATTTTTAATTCTTAAAAAGTTAAGGACGTCGAAATATTAAAGAACTTCTCAATGAATTCAAAAATAGATTATTCCTGATATTTTTTCTCAGAATTCCATTTTTGAAAAACCAGTAAAATGAATCATGCATTTATTTGTTTATCTAATTTACATTTATTATTATTTTCCTTTTACTTTAATTTATATTAATTTATACTTTATTGAATTAACAAATATGTAAGTCCATGAAACTTTGTACCTAATTTTTTTATGGGTTTGAACCTCCAAATTACCAAAGTTTTTTTTATTACCTACATAAGCACCTTACATAATATAGAATTTCGTCCATATGAATTAAAATCTAC
Source organism: Aphodius sticticus (assembly GCA_963966075.1). NCBI lineage: Eukaryota > Metazoa > Arthropoda > Insecta > Coleoptera > Scarabaeidae > Aphodius > Aphodius sticticus. Next base: position 108,596,885 of record OZ014506.1, read on the forward strand.
TTATCCATCAAATTAATTATAAATAATCGTGTGGTGTCAAGAGTTTATTCATCTGACATTAGAAATGAGTTCTAATAATTTCAAAGCTGTCCTTGATCGTAAACCACAGCATATAGCTCGAATGACCACGTGGAATTTCATGGCCAACTCTAATGTCATAATAAATAGAAAGGAGCGGCTATATACCAATTATTTATTATTATTATCTTTGCGAATTGTTTTCTGCTACAACGATCTGTATTGCGCGTGCAAAATATAGTTCGCCAAGCGTAAAAACTGTTTTTTTTTGCTTTTGAAAATTAAGATATTAACATAAAATATAAGTAGTAAGTTGCAGTAGCAGTAAGGAATATACTTAATGACGTACTTACCAGTGGTCTAATTGAATTGTTTTGCCAAAATGTATGGTTGAGACGCATTAGTACTATTGCCAAATTGATAAAAGAAATTGACAAGTGCTAAGTGAAATATGTACCTAACTTAAATACATACTTTTGGTAGTGGTTACTAAGGTGGACAAAAATGCAAAAGGAATTTCTAATGTAAACACATTATTTTTGTATGTTTTTTGACCTAACTAATTTGCATATAGGTGTTAATATTCTGATAATACGAATTTGTTGTTTGTAATATCCCTAAAATGTCTAAAAAGTTCCAGAGAACAAAATATTTGCAAGAGATTGAATCACAGACTACAGCTGCTACAAACCACAGCGTGTTAACTGAGCTAACTGAATACAGTATTCAGTTAGCTCTGAAGAAGCGAGCAACATGGTTCGCGAAACGTCAGCATTTACAAATCTTGACACACGGCATAACCCGGAAGCAGTTTATTTTCTAAATGATTCTGGCCGTGAAAGCCTACGTACTTACATATTTAATACTGTTGTTATTTTAGATACAAAATTACATTGATAAAAAGGAAAATATACTGACATTTTCAAGAAAATTATTGCTTCTAGAGGACACCGTTTTTTTTTTCAATAATAGGTAACAAAATGATGACATTTACCTTTATCCCGACGTTGTTTACTACATCATTAAATTGATTTTGTTGTTAAAACCAAAATCGGGTTTGAACCGTTTTTTGTCCATTCGTAATGCGAAAACCGTTGCGTTTTTTAGAAGAATTTTCAGAAACTGCGAAGTAATACACAATTCTGAAAAGCCACTTGCTTGCAAAAATATTGGCCCACGTAAAATATATGTCAACTTTAGGATTAAACTTCTTTCGAACCAATTGTCAAATTTTTATGATTTTTTTTACTTAATTGAAGGATATTTCCTCAACATATGCTTGTATCAGGTACAATGCACAGACCGCTGCAAATTTCGATAAAAAAAAACTTACCTTAATTCTTACGTTCTGTATATACCCAAAAATTTCAATAAAAAATACTACCCCCGCGCTGTTGTTGAGGGAATAGCCTTCAATTAAACGAAACAATCATAAAAATTGAACAATTGGTTCAAAAGATACTTAGCTTTAACGCTGAAATGACATACATTTCAGGTGGCTCGACATGATCAAATGGAAATGTTATGCGGAGGCCTTTCCCCAACAATGGGATGTTTGGAATTGAAGAAGTAATTGAATAGTATATTATTGCACAAGTTTTATAAGACGTGAAATTGGCGCACGAGTTGTTTTGAGCACGACGAGCGTAGCGAGGAGTGCCCAAATGGAACGAGTGCGCCAATACGTCTTATAAAACGAGTGTAATATACTATTTTTTCTACTTTGCGTCATTAATTTTATATAAATTTAGAAATTGTGGTTACTATATCGCGCTAAATTAGAATCTAGGGTATTTTGCGGTTACCACGTGGCGGCACTGTAGTAACTGTCAACTTCGTTAAGGATGAGATCGATGAGATAAAATCATGACAAAATCTAATTGTGAATAATTTTACTCTACTTTACCCTACAAGTTTGAATAAATATTCAGCGAGGTCGCAACGATGATCATAATGGAGCTTGGGGCAACACTTTTAACCCTACTGTGATAAATATGTACATGAAACTTAACCTAAAAAGTTAACAACTTTAAAATAGTGGTTTCATAAGTATAATAATCAGAATAGAAGTGTTTGGCGGTGACTAATTAGTTGCTTCGAAGAACAAGAACTTACTAAAGAATTGTTATAATGCTTAACGTTTAATAGCGGTGTCTACCTAATTCCGCTACGTAGCCGTTGCGGCTTATATATTTACAAGCACTTATAATTGAAACCCAATTCTAATTTCGGCAAAGTAGTTTATTAGAATAAATTATACTTAGTAAAATTACATGTGATGGAGGTAATACAAATACGTTGCACACAACCAGAACTAAGACGAAGTCGAAAGCGACGGACAAAAACAAATACGAATTGAACCGAGCATCCAAGCATCCAAAATATTACCGAAAACTTATACGTTACATAAACTAAGAAATCTTCTACACTTTAAATGTACTATAGCTTCGTACGTGTATGCTGATAAACCGTTTATTGCGCATATACAATCTCGCAACAGTAATTAAAATCGTTCCTATCTACGATGTACGTTTGATCTTCGCATAATACCTTATTAAAGTAAATGTGGTCCTTGAATTATATCTGAAAAAGGGATTTGATGTTTAGTTGAAAAGAATGATAACGATCACTTACCAGAGTCGTAAAACATCACCGAAAACTTCATGCTGGCGTATTTTGATGAACACAGCAAAACTAAGAAAGCCCCAATCCTTTGGCCATACTATAGCAGGCTACACCCATGTTTAAATATGTATAGAATATTGATAATTCGCAGTTTATGCGATTGCAAGCGATTAAGAAGATGCAGTGTGTGGTTATGTTGGGTTATGTATTGTACGTTTGACATATGGCATTTGATATCAATGTGTACCAATCTTAGACAAAAATGTTACTGTTTTCGGTATTACAATGTGTTAATTGTAACACCGAAAACAGTGTTACAATGTGTGCATTGTGAATGCAAAGTAGAAGAAATATATAAACTAATCTTTGACAGTTCCAAGTTTCAGATTGATATCTTGATTCATTTCAGTGCAATTGTCTACATCATCAAAAATTGAATATGAAAATGGAATTATGTATTAGGATTATTGTAAATAATATTATTATTTATTGATTACTTATCATAATCTTTTGACCTTTTCCGAAACGTTGTGCATTTCTACTAAATTTTATTGCAGTTTCGAATGCAAATGCAGTATTGAGATCATGGCAACGAAGATATTAGTTGTAGTTTTCTTTCTAGCTGCATTTCTTAATACGGCGTTTTCAGTAGAAAGCTGTACGTCCGAGAATGTGAGTATAAATAGGAACTGATAGAAATAAAAACATAAAACTAAAATTGATATTTTTTAGGGCTTCACTGAGATCGACAATCCCACCACTGAGATGTACCTCGAAGGTCAATTGCTTGTGCCAAATGTAGAAAACTGTACTTCCCAAAAAGTGAGTATAAATAGGAAATGATAGAACTAAAGTAAAGAACCAAAATTGATATTTTTAGGTCTACAGTGACATCGACAATTCAGTCACTGATATGGAAGTCGAAGATCAATTTCTTGTGTTAAATGTTGTTAAGAATGCTACATTAATTGGTGGCACAGATAAAGAAATTGTGCAAAATATATTTTATGGGCTAAATCCCACTTACAATTCCAGTAAGATTTGGACAGTAATACAGCGCCCTGCTGAGAACCAAGTGTGGTTCAATGCAATTATATGGATTACAGCTTGCAGATGTAATAATTGCAAAGAGTATGATATTACGTACCTTATTCCTAATAACTAATAAATTTAATAAAAATGTGTTTATTTGTTTATTTCGCAATTTTTTTATTTATCTTTAGATTGTCGAAGTTTAGATCAGAATTTTGTGCCCGCACTTATAAATGATTTTGACACCACTGATGTACAGCCGAAGAAAAAAAGATCTTTACATGAGCGCGGCAAGCCTACACCAACCGTAGGTCGGAGATTGTCGGTCGTCGTATATACCTGCTAAAGCCATAACACCGAAGGGTCACTTCTGTTTCATTTCATTTTAAGTTTTCTGTATATAGATGGCATGAAAATTGAGTTTCGTATTAATATATTTTCGATATTTGGAACGAGCGAAACTGCCGCTCGTAGCTAAAGATTGTTATTCGTTAATATTTTTGTTTCGATTTGCAATTGCAATATTATTTCATTTATACTCAAATACATTGTAACGTGAGTTATAATTATAAAAATTTGAATTAGGCACATATTAAAATACTTTATCATCATGGCTACGTCGCCTAAAGGCAAACCGATTACTACATCGGATATCCGCTATCAATAATTTTTAAAGGAAGGTAATCCCAGATAGGAATTTCATGTAAGTGAAAAATATCTAACTCGGTTTCTACTTCGTCGCAGACCGAGATAATATACTTTTATCTAAAAAAAATTTATATTTATTTAATTTAAGTTATGATAAGTAATTGAAAAATGGCAACTCCGTAAACTACAAAAAAGATCACTAAGATGGATATTATATATTTTATTTATGCATATAATTATGTATACAACAAAAATAATATAAATATAAAATGTGAATAGTATAGATAAAAATAATAGGTAGATATATAACAGTAAAATATAATATATGTAATAACTTAAAATAAATATATGTAATAACATAAAAACAAACATTTAATAATATAGTAATAAAATAAGCATGTATTAAATAAGAAAAGTGTTCTGTTAGGTTGGAGGTGATATAAATTTGGAGTGCCTTTATTTCATATTTGTTGAGGTTGGTATGACCTGCTGTTTTAGGAAATGATATATTTATGACAATCTAAACACAGAACATATGTATCGTCAATTTGTTGCACTAAGAAAACAAACAAAATCCTTTGTTGTTGTATCAGCCAAAATTGATTTAATTGTGGTTGTCCAACAAATTTATGATTTTTAATCAAATAGCTGCCTAGATTAATAATTGAAGTGCTTTTTGTTTGTTTCCTTAGTGTTTTAATTACACTAATGGACATTTTTAACGACCTTTTAGCTGATCGTTATAATTTATAGAGGTTTTTTTGACTGTATTGCACATTTACTTACTTAAGTGTTTAAAATATATTATAAAAGGAACATTCATATTTATTATATGTCCCAAATTTTTCCCGCATAAATTATTTTTAGAAACTAAATGTTTCAGAGTAAGACTTTTTATATGGACCTAATTGTTTTTCCAAATCCTTAAAAAGTTACAGGAAACTTGACATATTAGCAAAATAAATTTTTATATAAAATATAATTCCGGGACTTTAATTTTGTAATTTAACCGAGTTTGTATTACCAATTGTTATGCAGCAACGGATAACTTTCAATACAACCATTTTATGTTTTATTATGTCAATTTTCTGATGTTCAGATAAAAGGTTCAATGTTTCAAGGTTTCTAAGGGACCCTTTTGAGGTGTCTAGAATATTGGAGTCAGCCAGTATAAATTTTTTTATCATTACAAAAATTAAATTAGCGATGAATTGACTGCTCCTCCTTTCCACAAAAATCAAAACTGAATACTTGGAAAATCAACTATAAAACATACAAATAATCCTTACCATATTCACAGGCCACTCACAAAATATGTTATCAATTTCTTATAATTTTGAGTAAATTTTATTACACAAGATTATAAATGTATTACATATATCGAGACAATTAAGCGATACATGTATCAAAATCAGTAAGAAAAATGAGAATGGCCATTAAAAAGCTATCGATGACGTCATAAGTAAAAACAATTGAAGGTTGGACATTGAATTTAATATAGCTATGTATATTTATATATATATTTTGATAATTACAAATTGACAAGTTGGAGGATTTTTAAAACAGCAATCCGTTCCAGAGAGTTTGTCGTTTCCATACCTTACATAATAAATAATAAAATTAAATTGATTAATTAATATTAACGTAAATAACAATTTAATGATAATAAATTGATTTATAATAGATTTAAGTTTAAATAAATTTTAATTATACAATTTTTTGAAAGTTATCGACATATTATTCTGATGTGATATCATTCATATTGGATTGTAAATCCTCCCCTTACATATCACACATAAGAAAATGCGTATGGATGCTATTATACAACGTCAAAATATAATTTTAATAAACAAAAAATAACAACATTTTTTATAATTAAACTAAAATGCTGAACAACAGTTCAATAGGGCATATCTGCAGCAAAGTAGAATCCGGGACAAATAAGATTATCAGTTACATGCAAAATTGTAGAAGCTGTCGGTATACCTACTTACAATAAGAATTAATTTACTGTGTATTTTAAAATAGATTCAATATTACAATGCACTATTGTCAGTTTCGGATATTGGACACATATATAAATAGACGAAATTCGATTTCATTCCATACATACAGAAAAATAAAACGAAACGAAACGAAAGTGACCCTTTGGCTTTATGACTTTAGCAGGTAGGTATCCGACGACCGACTATCTCCGACCTACGTTTGGTGTAGGCTTGCCGCGGTCATGTAAAGATATTTTTTTCTTCGGCTGTACTTGATATGGAATTTTTTACCCATCAACTTAACAAATTGTTTCCATCCTTTGACGTATTTATCTTTCCAACACCAAAACAACAAACTATAAAATCCCTGAGTTTTTAATCAAATAATTCGAAGAAATTATCCTAATTCCCTATGCAAACTAAGGAGAACCATTAGAGGCAATGATAGTTGCAAACAGTAGCGCCTAAACAAGCGAAAATTAGCGAGAAAACGCCCACGCACTTGCGGAAACTGCACACTGCCAGAAACCAGTTTCGATTATTTAGAGTTCTAAAACACTTTTAGCGGTCTTTTTTTGCTTACGCGATTTTTCAATCCTTCACTTATTTTTGAGCTGGTGCGATACGACGAAAATAAAAGTTTGGACGCCAAGTGGTATGACGAAAATAGATTTTAACTGCCTTCACCTTCTGTCAGAAGTTACAACATTGCCATAACAAGTCTGAGAAATGAAAAGAAAATTCTTCTTTTTTTATATCCCTATTGTTTATTTTTTTTTTCAATGACATAATGGAAAGAACGCCTTAAACAATATGATTTTTACCATGATTAAATCATAATGTCTAAAAAATAATAGGGGTGTTTACAAAAATTACAATTTTAACTTAAGAGTTTTGTAAGACATGTATGCGGTTATATACCCTCTACGAAACCCCTCTTACGACGAGAAACTAAGGCTCCACCTATCGGCATCCTTCACACTATTTTCAAACAACGACTTTCTTAAATCAAAACAATCGTAAAGCAAATATTTAGGTTGTTTTATATTAAAGAAATATTGTTATTACAAGAATGTGTCCTAAAACAGATACAAATTATGTTAAGACTTTTGAATTGTTAATGTATTAGTTTCAAATAAACAAATATTTTGTTGTTGTTACCACATTATCAAAAGAAAATGTGTTTATTGAATTAAAACATGTGAGAAACTAATTTCTTTCTTATAAACAAAATCTATTTACATTAATAAAATATCTGTTTAGGGCCAATATATTTTTTTTAAGAAATGAATTCATTCTTGTGTCCTCAAGAGCCATTTGAAAGAAACATACATTTGGCAACACTGAATCCAACAGGTGTTCGTGTTACTATGCACTGCAACCAATCATCTAAAAGATTTACTTATCGCTTTGGTGCACATATTAAATATTTTAAATAACATACCGTGCATAACAGACAAACGAGTAGTAATTTTTATTATAAAATCAAGACTTTGTGTGCACCGTTTTAACATTATAAAATTTAGCATTTCTAATTCACTTTTTAAATAAAAGCATCATCAAGGTTTTGTGGAGGCGTAGCATACAGTTTTTCTCTGATAAAGGAAATCTAGGGATTGAGATCTGGTGATCTCGCGGGCCATAAAATGTTACCGCCTCGACCAATCCATCTTTTTGGGAAGTGAACCCCCTCTTTTTAACTTTACCTAATACGTATCTTATTATTAATATTAATGTATGATATACAGGGTCCTGCAGCTCAGCTCCCGTCTTCTGTAGCTCAGTTACTAATTAAGCTGAGTTTGACATTTTGCAAGCTTACCCTGTACTTCAAGGTACATTTCAAGAAATTATTTTTGATTTATACAGGATGTCCCAAAAATGTGCAACGCCAACGTGATATATTTTTTTAAATTGCATGCTATATATTTTTTTACACATTTGGATGCCTGTTATGGTTGTCTACATACCACCAAAATTTTATTGAAATCGGTTGAGTGACTGCAGCGCAAAAAAATAAAAACAAAACAAAATTGATTTTGCATCGTTGGCCTTAAAAATCAATAAAAGCCACAAATTGCACCTCGTTAATAAAATTTTGCGACGTCCTTATTAAGTTAGATCTAGTAATCTCGTTAACCAAGTGTTATTGATCCAAATTATACAGGATGACCAAAATCTGGTGTCAAACTTGTCAAACTTCAAAGCGTGTTATTGTTCTTATTTTAAATTGGAACCCATACATTTTTTTAGGTGAAACGATGCAGAATTAAAAAATAAACATTGTTTCTAAATACAACCCCGTCATCGCCAAAAACTCATTTTTCAACGTTTCCAACGGCGATTGTAGGTAATAAATATCGTACGTGGCGTTGAAAAACAATTTATTTCATAAAATATAACAGACAGAGAAGTATTTTAGATTTGAGTGTACTTAATTAAGTAGTTGTTCGAACTGTCTTCCGTGCTCTTCGAGGCACAAACGAAGACGAATGACCTCGCCACTGGTCTTAATAGGTGGGCGTAATAGTTAGAAATGCATCTTTCTTGCATGTTTTCTGGTGTTGTTGGAGGTTCAGCATAAACGATGTCCTTGACGTAGCCCCATTGGAAGAAATCCAGTTTCGTTAAGTCTGGTGGTCGAGGAGGCCACGCAACTGGTCCTCCTCTTCCAATCCACCGATTTGGGAAGATTTCGTTGAGCTGGTGCCTGACAGGTAACGAGTAATGTGCTGGAGCTCCATCATGTTGCAGCCACATTTCCACCCTTACCGCTATAAGTAAATTTTTAACTAAATTTGGCAATTGAACAACTACTTAATTAAGTACACTCAAATCTAAAATATTTCTCTGCGTTATATTTTATGAAATAAATTGTTTTTCAACGCCTCGTACGATATTTATTACCTACAATTGCCGTTGGAAACATTGAAAAATGAGTTTTTGGCGAATAACTTTTAAAATATTGGGAATTGTGATGGGGTTGTATTTAGAAACAATGTTTATTTTTTAATTCTGCATCGGTTCACCTAAAAGAATGTATGGGTTCCAATTTAAAATAAGAACAATAACACGCTTTGAAGTTTGACAAGTTTGACACTAGATTTTGGTCATCCTGTATAATTTGGATCAATGACACTTGGTTAACGAGACTACTAGATCTAACTTAATCAGGACGTCGCAAAGTTTTATTAACGAGGTGCAATTTGTGGTTTTTATTGATTTTTAAAGCCAACGATGCAAAATCATTTTTTTTTGTTTTTATTTTCTTGCGCTGCAGTCACTCAACCGATTTCAATAAAATTTTGGTGGTATGTAGGCCAGCATAACAGGCTTCCAAATGTGTAAAAAAATATATAGCATGCAATTTAAAAAATATATCACGTTGGCGTTGCACATTTTTGGGACAACCTGTATAATTAAAAATAATTTCTTGAAATGTACCTTGAAGTACATGCTAAGCTTGCAAAATGTCAAACTCTTAGCTTAATTAGTAACTGAGCTACAGAAGACGGGAGCTGAGCTGCAGGACCCTGTATAATATGGTGAAATTAATAAAGGCTTTGTTTATTTAGTTATTTATTAATATAACTTCTAACTTCTATACAATTTTATATATGTACCTAAACAAAATTCTTTTTTTTTATCTACTCTGGTTTGTGTTGGTGACATCAGTAGTTGAATGATGAAAATTGAACTAGTATAGGTAGGTATATTATGTATTCAATCAAATATTTACTAACACAAACTGTGAATGCTTGAATACAAGATCGATCGAAAATAGAACAAAAATACCGCTGAAAATTTGGCACAGAAAACGGAGCAGTAAACCACGTGTCGGTAAAAAACTAATTTCTGTGTTTAGCGGACTTATTCTTAGTACACGATTACATAGGTATCTAGAATTCTTTTAAATCTATGTTGCGAACAACAAACAACTTGTATATCAACGTCATACAAGCTAAGAGACCACTTTTTCATGTCAACACAAAAATAACTCGTTTGTTTCTTATTGTTGTTTATTGGAACTCGCCGATTACATCACATAAAATACTACATTAAACTTTTAAATTTTGATAGAACATTATAAGAAACAACATTAGACGCAAGTGACTTATGGAACCAGCCTGTATACCAAACGTCAATTATGTGTATAACACTCGATTCGCAAAACCATTCACACATAAATTTCCTTTTCTTGTATTGCGAATTATGTAATATAAACTGATGTAAGGTTACAAACGCTGGTTTGTCCTAGATTCTACTAGTGTAAGCCAAACGATTGAATTTATTTCACTTTAGTTGCCTTTAGCGAATGTTTATAGAGGTTATTTCGCACATACATATTTGAAGTTGTTACTAAATTTGAAGGCAATAAGACAGTAGTACTCTAAAAGCAATTGTTCTTGAGATATTGGTTCTTTTGTTTAAGAACAGGAGCTTAAGAAAAAAATCATTTCTCAACAACTGTCAATTTGTTTGACGTGATATTTTGTGATTCAACATAGCCAGTGAACTGTATATACTACGTATAACTGGAAGGGACCCGCGCTTTATATTGGCTGGCGAGATTTGAGGCAGGCGCAAGCAAAAGAGACAGAACGATGACTTGGGCTTTGTGTCACTGTCTGACTACCGTAGGTAGATAGCGGAAGGCAGTAGTGTTCCGCTTTTTTATTTTATTCCAGCTGAACCCATTGTCCTAGGAACCTCAAAATGGTCTCATAGTAAACCTAAATCTTTGTATTTTTACCAGAAATTCCAAAAATTCGTTCCCAAATGTTTTTGACGCATTTACAGCGATACTTTAAGTGGGGTGCGCGCGGCTTCTTAAAAAAAGGTAAAAAACGCAATAACCTGACGAGATATGCAACTTTTGAAGACGAATATTCGCTTACCATAGAAAAGTTATCAATATAACCCTGTTTCAACTGTCTTTTTCTCGATTTTTTTTAATGTACCGATAAGTTTTGCGAATTATCTTTACGACAATTAACAGATATATCAATGTCAGTACAAAAAATATGGGGTAGCCATTTAGAAAGTGTCGATGCCGTCATAAGTAGAAAACAATTGAAAGTCGGAAATTAAATTTGATGTATACAGGGTCCTGCAGCTCAGCTCCCGTCTTCTGTAGCTCAGTTACTAAATAAGCTAAGAGTTTGACATTTTGCAAGCTTACCCTGTACTTCAAGGTACATTTCAAGAAATTATTTTTAATTATACAGACTGTCCCAAAAATGTGCAACGCCAACGTGATATATTTTTTTAAATTGCATGCTATATATTTTTTTACACATTTGGAAGCCTGTTATGGTTGCCTACATACCACCAAAATTTTATTGAAATCGGTTGAGTGACTGCAGCGCAAAAAAATAAAAACAAAAGAAAATTGATTTTGCATCATTGGCTTTAAAAATCAATAAAAACCTCAAATTGCACCTCGTTAATAAAATTTTGCGACGTCCTTATTAAGTTAGATCTAGTAGTCTCGTTAACCAAGCGTCATTGATCCAAATTATACAGGTTGACCAAAATCCAGTGTCATACTTGTCAAACTTTAAAGCGTGTTATTGTTCTTATTTTAAATTGGAACCCATACATTTTTTTAGGTGAAACGATGCAGAATTAAAAAATAAACATTGTTTCTGGATACAACCCCATCACAATTCCCAATATTTTAAAAGTTATTCGCCAAAAACTCATTTTTCAACGTTTCCAACGGCAATTGTAGGTAATAAATATCGTACGTGGCGTTGAAAAACAATTTAATTTCATAAAATATAACGCAGAGAAGTATTTTAGATTTGAGTGTACTTAATTAAGTAGTTGTTCGAAATAGGCGGAATATATGAATAAAATATAACTTTTATTAAATCTGCGATTATTATATCATGTATTTAAGTCTCTGCAAGAGTTAAGGGTTGATTAATTTGTTCCAATTAAATTGAAAAAGATATTACAGATAAAGAAGTTAAATTCAAACCGCATACGGTTATAGTACCGTATGAGATAGAAAGTGATAGCTTGCCCACCTCACTGCGGGTTGCATACCAAATGCATTTGCCTCACTTATTGACCATTACGGATCCTTTCCAGTTATACGTAGTCTATACAGTTCACTGAATGATGTAGAACATTCGACGAACATTTGACATCCTTTAAATTATTTCATTTAACAAAACAAAACAAACAAAAATAACCATAAACAAGGCAAATCTTGATAACGTATCGCGCGGTTCCGTGAAAGAATTATTTATGGTCAAGTTATTCAAATAAAAGCGCACATAAAAACCGCATAACAAATTTTTGTAATTATTCGTAAAAAATACTAAGAACGACCTTGGTATTATACATTTTTTATTTACGTTGACGTAACAAATACAAAAGGCCGCTAAATATGTAATTTAGATCACACTTGAAACAAATCTTTAATAACGTATTCAATAATAGACGCAATAATAAAACAACAACTAAAAAAACGGCATTAAAAAATAAAGAATGGTACAGAATTTATGCTACAGACAGTTTAAATCAATGCAAATATCATGGAAATAAATAGAAAGAATGCAACCGACAATAAGTACCTACCTAATCATTAGATTACTCTTATTTACATATCTGATTATATAACGAGTGGAATATTTTTTTTCCAAGTGCACGTGAAGTATAAATAGGTTAAAATTGTTACAATCAAACACATTCTTAGGTTAGAATTTTGTTGCTATTCTTTTGGCGAATACTGTACACGCATAGTGTAGCTGGAACTGATTTATTAGCACCAATAATTGTCGTCATAGCAGAGCATCAATCCATTTATTTCGGTATCTATTATTAATTGACGTACTAGAAGTTCAAGTTTATTGTGACGTCAAAATTTCACGGGAACTGTCAATCACAATCAATTTGTTGCGAGCGATTCGCTATTTTTAAATCACATGCTTAATAAATTCTAATTTATGATACATTGTAGCCTGGAATTTGTAATTAATAGCGTGGATAACCTTAAAATATTGACAGGTGACAGTATGCGCTATATGATATCTTGTTGGTAGGACTGTTTATAACAGGAAATCAACCACAGAATAAATACGTCAAAATTTGTAGGTTGGAAACCAGGTTATACTTCTTGATGAGGTGAATAATATTGCAATAAGCGGATAATTATATACAAAGTATGTGGTTTATGTTTACCTGCGTAACTATTTACGGAGAAACGACGGTCGGTTGTGGTTAAAGTATGTAAACAATGTATAAAGCAAAACTTGTCATTGAGACAGACGTGTGGTGCGTTAGTATTATAAATTATCGATTATTCTTGTTAATAATAACTGTTCTTTTCTTTTTAACCTCAAGTGCGGTCAGTGGTATTGTAAAAAGAAAATGATATTTGCGTAAAACAAATAATTCCAATTATTGTGACCTTGGTTTAAAAAAAAGCTGCAGATTGCGTGATAAAATTCATAGAAAACAACAATGGTACCTAAATATTTAATAAATATTTGCAAAGCCCTCATCTGTATGTTGTAATGACGTTGGAACCTAACCTAATATGTAAATGTTAATAACCTTCTAAACGTACTTTCGATTCATGATATAAATGAAAATACGTACATTCTACTATATGCAATTTACAAATCTGGTTTTATTTTATAGTGCGTTACTTAGCTGTGATTAAACATGAAATACAATCATTTTAATATACTTGACACTCATTGCTACCAACATAAAATAAACTAACCTAACCATATACATGTAATCATATACAGGTTGTTCCTAAATAGATTTTTTCTACTTTGCATTCACAATGCATGCATTGTAACACTGTTTTCGGTGTTACAATTAACACATTGAAATACCGAAAACAGTAACATTTTTGTCTGATTGATACACAGTGATATCAAATGCCATATGTCAAACGTACAATACATAACCCAACATAACCACACACTGCATCTTCTCAATCGCTTGCAATCACATAAACTGCGAAATATCAATATTCTATACATATTTAAACATGGGTGTAGCCTGCTATAGTATGGCCAAAGGATTGGGGCTTTCTTAGTTTTGCTGTGTTCATCAAAATACGCCAGCATGACGTTTACGGTGATGTTTTACGACTCTAGTAAGTGATCGTTATCATTCTTTACAACTAAACATCAAATCCCCTTTTCAGATACAATTCAAGGACCACATTTACTTTAATAAGGTATTATGCGAAGATCAAACCTACATCGTAGATACGAACGATTTTAATTACTGCTGCGAGATTGTATATGCGCAATAAATGGTTTATCAGCATACACGTACGAAGCTATAGTACATTTAAAGTGTAGAAGATTTCTTAGTTTATGTAACGTATAAGTTTTCGGTAATATTTTGGACGCTTGGATGCTCGGTTCAATTCATATTCGTTTTTGTCCCTCGCTTTCGACTTCGTCTTAGTTCTGGTTGTGTGCAACGTATTTGTATTACCTCCATCACATGTAATTTTACTAAGTATAATTTATTCTAATAAACTACTTTGCCGAAATTAGAATTGGGTTTCAATTATAAGTGCTTGTAAATATATAAGCCGCAACGGCTACGTAGCGGAATTAGGTAGACACCGCTATTAAACGTTAAGCGTTATAACAATTCTTTAGTAAGTTCTTGTTCTTCGAAGTAACTAATCAGTCAATGCCAAACACTTCTATTCGGATTATTATACTTATGAAACCACTATTTTAAAATTGTTAACTATTTATGTTAAGTTTCATGTATTTATCACAGTTGGGTTAAAAGTGTTGCCCCAAGGTCCATTATGATCATCGTTGCGACCTCGCTGAATATTTATTCAAACTTGTAGGCTAAAGTAGAGTAAAATTATTCACAATTAGATTTTGTCAGGATTTTACCTCATCGATATCATCCTTAACGAAGTTGACAGTTACTACAGTGCTACCACGTGGTACCCGCAAAACACCCTAGATTCTAATTTAGCGTGATATAGTAACCACAATTTCTAAACTTATATAAAATTAATGACGCAAAGTAGAAAAAATAGTATATTACACTCGTTTTATAAGACGTATTGGTGCACTCGTTCCATTTGGGCACTCCTCGCTACGCTCGTCGTGCCTAAAACAACTCGTGCGCCAATTTGACGTCTTATAAAACTTGTATAATAATATACTATTTTTAGTTTTTTCTTTATAGCTCTTGTATCCTAGTTTTAATTTTTAACAGTTGGTGCCGAATAAAACGTCAAAATAAATACAAACAAAAAGTTATCTAAATCAAGCCAAGGCATACTAGACCAATTATTTAAAAAAATTTAATTTCATCTAGCGAAACACAGAAAAGCTTTTTTTCTCGATAACGGTGGTAAATGCGAAAAAACTACAAAAGATTAAAATGCTTTCGAACAAAACAAAAAATGCATTTTGTATTTTAGAATCCACCAGCGGCGCACCGAAAAAAAGATCATGGGGAGAAAAGGGGGCATGACCCCTGAAAAAATATCTCCCTGTAGATTCTTAAGACCATTTGGTATGCCTAATGATGTAAGTCCTACAGCGTAACCCATATTCCAAATTGGAGCTAAATATCTCAAAAACTACAAGAGCTATAGAGAAAAAACTAAAGAAATCTTGAAATTTCAACACCCTGTAGATCGGCAACGAAGCGTTTGCGGACCTGAGTTTATATTTATACAGCGTAACCCATATTCCAAATTAGAGCTAAATATCTCAAAAACTACAAGAGCTATAAAGAAAAAACTAAAGAAATCTTGAAATTTCAACACCCTGTAGATCGGCAACGAAGCGTTTGCGGACCTATGTTTATATGAATTTTTAGTCATTAAATAAGCCAAAGAATTACCCCTTTTCGTATTTACATGATATTTAGGAACAGGCTGTATACTGCACGTAATTTTAAAAATATGAAGGCAAACTTCAAGTGCAACAGGAAGAAAGATTTTTAATTGCGACTTCCGCTTTATAAGCGTCAATGGTCTGCATAAAAAACGTGTTCTGCATTTTGTACGTGACCCGAACAATAAACAACAATAATATTGACCCTTGAAACTTTTCTGCTATTTGGAGGTTATGTACCATACCAAGTGCCAACAAAATAAAAATCAACATCGGGTCAGAACTGACGTTTCAACGACGTCACAGTTTTATTTTTAATGTGTTTTGAATGAATACTTTTTCTGTATCTGTGTATATTCAGGAGCCGCGTCTTTTTTTCTCACAAAGCATAAAAGAAGTTTAAAATTTTACAGATGTTTGAAATATTAACCAAACCTTATTTTAAACGCTTCTAACTTTTTAAGGAATTGAACAAATAAGTAAGTACATGTGACATTTTTAATTCAGAAATGACTCAGAATGACATTTATTAACCATCAGTACAAAGTTATGTGTAGATTTATTTATTTATTTAATTTGATTTTTATTACTTTTAATTTTTTACTTTAAGTTGTTTACTTTTTATTATTACAATGGTTATTATTTGTGTTCTTTCTTTGTTTTTGCATCGTTTGGTAATAGATTTATTTTTGTTGTTTTGTTAATATTTTAAATGGTTGTAAGTTTATAACGAATCGCAAAAAGCAAGGCAGAAAATATAAACCGTCTCCGGCAGAAATTTTAACACTAATGGGACAAATTTTTATTATTAATTTTTCAAAAAATCTAATTCTTTTTTAAATGTTTCTGGATTTTCTTAAACCTAAAATGCAAAAATGATATTTGAAAAAAATAGGGTTTAGAAATATTAGAGGGAATCAAAATTGAAATCAAAATTATAATCACCTTCTCCATTGCATATACCGGGTGTTTTTATTAACAATTAACATTTTTATTAACAATTTCTCACAAAATTTTATTCTTTATAAAAGGGTTTTGCATTATCTAAAATTTCACCTAAATAATATTTACCTAAAATGCAAATATTATAATGTAAGGATTTGCTTGCATGTACCGAGTGTTACCAAAACTATGAAAAATACTGAAGAGTAAAGTACCTTTATGTTTAAAGCTATGCAAAAATGTTATTTGAAAAAAGTATTTGGAAATATTAGATGTTTTTAAATACGAAATTATTATTACCTTCTCCGTTGCATATACCGCGTGTTGCCAAAATGATGACAATGACATATCAGCAGGATTGTTATAAAAAACGTTTTTCTTTATTTTGAACAAAACAAACATGTTTTTTTTTATAAAATGATGTTTTTAAACACGAAACAATGCTTTTAAACACTTCGCAAAAAAACATGTTTTAAATAAAGAATAAAAAATGTTTTAAACATGTTCTAAATCACGCAATTGTTTTATTTGTAAGCATTTTCATCGGCATTTTTTTCATACATCAGTTCTCTGTTGTGTGAATGATTTTGTGTTGTCACGCTAGAGGGCGCCAGTAATGCAATGTCGGCCAAAATCGATTTAGTTAGTGTGTATTTGACAATTTTCGACTATTTTCACCAATTCATAGCCACCAAGGTTAATACACAAAAAAGTTATTTTGGCGTTGCGTTCGTGATAAAAATTGGCGATCGATATATTTTTGTGTTCAGAATGTCATCCTGATAGAATATATCACACAAAGAATATAGAGTGCCATTTAAAATTTCAATAATGACGTCATTTCCGGAAAAACCGGAAGTCATATTAACCTCAAGAGTATCCCAAATAATGGAATTTTTGTCTATTAACACTTTCCCAAACTTCATTCGTCCAGTTTTATTAAAAATAAAAATAAACGGGAGTACCTATGGCGTGGGTCACCCGGTATGTTATTATCAAAGTTTTTGTTTATTGTAGTTACATGCTATCACTGAATGTATTATTATACTTTATAAAGAACTTTTCTTTTATTAATAAATACAATATTAAATAATTTTTTTGATTTTTTAATTGATCCATTTTAATTGAACTCTGATTAAATAATTAAATATGTTGTCCAAATTTCGGTTTAAAACACATGTTTTAAACATTTAAAACAAACTGTTTTAAACAAGTTGAAAATAAAATAGTTTAAAACAAAATATTTGTTTTAAAACATTTTTAAAACATAACAACCCTGCATATGAGTAAAGTACCTTCATCTTCAAAGCTATCAAAAAATATTATTTGAAAAAGTATTTCAACATATTGATATGGAATGTTTCTTCATTTGTTTGTTTGTTTATTAATTTATATTATTTGCTAAATGAAATGTCCCTTAAGTTCTTTGTAATTTATATTCACTATATCGTATATCAATTTTTAATAGTTTTTGTGATATTTGGAATTTAGAGAGTAGTATGCCATTTAGTATCTTAATATTGCTTTGTATACAGTGTGCTGGGTAGCATGATGTAAAATATTTAAAGCGTTATAGAAGAAGCAATTTAGAACCTATTTAACTAGTTTTATTCATAGAAAAAGTATTATAGTTATCAAGGTATTACACAATTTTATAAGTATTTTTGCAATTTTTACAAACGTACAGCGAGCGAACTTGAAGACCTAGTAACTTCAGTTGGGCTCCGAACTAAACCAAAAACAGTGTAGTTTTAGGGGGACTATCGTGAAAAATTGTTCACCTTTGTGAAAATTGTGCGGAGACGTTTCATTGTAATAGTATGTGCGATCATACACAAAAACAAACAGAAACGCTAAAACCTGTCTTGATGAGCTACGTTTGAGAACGGATTTGTATTCAGTACAAAAAAACAACCAACACGATCTACTTACTATTGTTAATTGGTTTAAAATAGGTTATTTTTCTGGAGAGACAGTTCAAACTTGGGATAATATGGAAAGTTATTTGGAAGTGTTTTTAATAGATTTTGTGCTATGAATGAAAATCTGAATCTAAACATGCCTATCAGTTTGTTTTTGTTGCATATTTGGTTTTTGAGTGTGAGCACATAAATCACATCAAAGGTGAAATCTGGTTTTCAACACTCAGAAGTAAATAAATTTTCACGATAGATAACCTAAAAGTACAGGGTTTAGGGTTTACTTTAGCAGTAATTAGAAATTTTTAAATCGCGTGTTCGGTCGCCTTACACTACACGGCAAAATAACTTACAAAATTTCATATAAAATTATTAATATGTTGATAACGGTAATACTTTGTAGTATCAAGCTGGTTAAATCGTTTCTAAATTATCTTTTCTATCGCCACTTGAAGACAACATCAAACTACCAAATACCTTATTCACAGCAATATTAAAATGTACAATTGCATTACATTTTCGTTAAATTGCAAATATCACAAAAAATAGTAACATTTGGTGTATGACATACTAGACGTAAATTGGAGCGAAATAAAGGGTTATTACAGCCAACACATATTATACAGGGTGTTCAATTTAAAAACTCGACAAAAGGCCATTTGAAAAACATCAAAATTTACTAAGTTCAATGAACAGCCTGTATAGTGTATCTAATATCTTTGGATATTATCATCTACGTACTGGCTTTGACTAATGTATCACATAGTTTAAAGGCAAAATCGGCAAAAATGTCGTTTTTACATAGTTTTTAAAAAGATCCTGCAACGGGCATATTTTGGAAAAACAGTTGAATATCTCTGGAACTATTAACGCTGTGACTTAGCAACATACACGGTTGGATAAATAAATTTAATAGTATTTATAATATAATAAAATATACAGGACGCTCCATTTAAAAAAAATTACATACTTTCCGTCACACCTAAATGCAACACCCTGTATAAATGAAAATAACTGTCGACCACCGGGATACTAATAACTCACCCGGTATAAGAAGAGCATATACAGCTGGTTTATAACTGGTGTAAGAGAATGAAAGCACACATATAGAGGGTATCATCATTTCAGGTGAAAATGGACAAGTGATTTATTTCAAATTTTTAGAAAAATTAAATCACATAAAAAGAAAGTTGTGAATCACTCTGTGGACAGTGCGTGTTTTAAGTGCAAAAACGCGATAAAATCTCTGGAACTATGCAAATTTAGTATACTTTCAAATTATGGCCTATTACAATTTTTTATTGACGTTTGTATAGCTATAAGTCTTCCAAAATGAAGAAAATAACAAGAACTATTCTATTTGCTAAATCTATATTAAAAACAAAAAATGTCAAGGGCAATATAAAACATATAGGATGTTATATATTCTTATTTAGTATTTAGTAGTTATAAAATTTAAAAAAAGAATAAAATCAACTAAAAAACTTACCTTAAAACTGTTGATTATCAAAGTGTCTCAACTTTTCTGCTTCTGGTGCTTTTGTTTTGTTCCTGTACGCTCCTGGACTTGTTCGAAAAAAAGAAATCCAAATACAACAATTGATACTATTATTGTTATTATTGCTGGCGACACGAACCGTCACTGAACGCACCTTAACACCGTTTGACTTTGAAGATAAAACGGCAGCGACTTAGTTTACTATATCATTATCCCTACCATGCTTATGTCTCTCTTTCAATGTCCAACCGTTGATATTTTTTGGCAAATGACCACCTTGATTCTGGCCGCTCGTGTTTAGCAAACATTTTTTTGCGTACTGACGCCGGCCCGACGACGTCAACGAACAATTTCGACGCCGGTTGTAGACGATGCTCAAAATTCCCGGAACACTTTTAGAATCGGTCAATTGTGACTGAGCTACATGGTCCATTAGCTAACTTATAAGGACTCGTGCATTGCATTGCGTGAAAAATGACTTTTATTGTTCGGTTTATTAATTGAAAATGGTGCAGGAATGTTGTTTAATCGATATTACTTGATTTATAGTTGTTTATCGAGCGGGAAAGCGTTTTTTTTGTAGGTTAGGTCAAGGGCTGGTGTACAGGCTGTCCCGTAAGTGCAGTAAAATTTGTTTTGTGTCCGATTTTTTAGTTTTTTTTTATAAGATATTGTTGCTTTAATAAATCGTTTAATTCTCTGAAAAGGGCTATATAAGAATTTTACTTCGTTACGTGAGATTGATAAAGAAAATAAGAAAAATTTGAGCCATTTTCAGCAAAAGCACTTGCAAATGCATTTTTTGTTGCCTATGTAACCTATAACATGTTAGTTTGACTTTTTGACTCTTTTTGACTTTCTGACTGTCAACCAACTGTCAAACACAAGTTTTATACGCCAATACGTCTTATAAAAGGAGTGTTATACACCACATTTTCTATTTTGCGACATTAATTTTGCATAAATTTCGAAAATTGTGGTTGTCATCTTACAATCTGGAGTAGTTTTATCTTCAACAGTTGGTAGTTGTGGTAAAACTGACGAATACGATTGACTCGAGCCAATGGCGATTGAGATGTCAGTATTATGTGACGTTTGGCATCAATGGCACCAATCTTGGAAAACTAAAAGTTACTAAAAGCTAGCGCTCTAGTGTTTTTATAACGACAAAGAAAGTGTGGGTTTTGTTATGACTTTATAACGAACGCAAAGTAGGAAAAACTATCGTTATTATTCAAAGCTACTGTCATCATAATCCTCGGTGTGTATCATTTTAGGGACTATACAGGGTTAAGTGCGATGAATTTCTCCATTATTGACAAGTTGCAATAAGTAAAAAAAGTGATGCAAATTCTTTACAAAATTTTATTGTCAATATATTAATTAAAATTGTACACACTGTACAATTTTAATTAATATATTGACAATAAAGTTTTGTAAAGAATTTGCATCACTTTTTTTTACTTATACAGGGTTAGTCAAAATTACCGGAGAACCTAAATGATTCGCCATATCGTTTAAGTACAGTTTTTAATATAAATATATGTTCATTTTATTTTAGAAAGTTTGTAAGCTTTTCTTTTTAAATAGAACACTCTGTATACTGTTAAATTTTTAAATTCTAAGATTAATTCGAAGATTTTTTGCAGGATTTAATTTTTTTACTAAATGAATCATTTTTGAGTTATAAGCAATTAATCAAAATAAGTCCAAATTACCAGAACAACTAAATAATTCTCCAACAGTAAAATAATTCCAAAATTTTTTCAAGCCGTTCTTTTTAGTTTTAAACAAGCTATCGTTTAAATATATTTTTAATATACAGATTGTTCATGTCATTATGGAAACTTAATTTCCTTCATTTTCTAATAGAACCTGTATATTTAAAAAAAAAATAATTCTAAAGTTAATTCTAAGATTAATACTAAGATTTTATTGTAAGATTAATTTTTTTATAAAATGCATCTTTTTTAGTTATAAGCAATTAATCAAAACACATACATTTTTATTTTAAATAAGCGGGTAAAAAATAAAACAATTTAACAAAAATAACAAAACAATTAAATAGAATTAAATTAATATTTTTTTTGTTTTAAACAAGCTGTCGTTTAAGTATATTTTTAATAAACAGATTGTTCATTTCATTATGGAAACTTGGTTTCCTTCATTTTCTTGTAGAACAACCTGTATATTTTTAATTTTTTTAATTCTAAGATTAATTGCAAGATTAATTCTAAGTATGTATTGTAAGAATATCATTTTTTAGTTATAAGCAATTAATCAAAACACAAACTTTTATTTTAAATAAACTGATAAAAAATAAGGACAAATTTAAAAAAATAACAAAACAATTAAATAAAATTAAATGTAGGAAAATATTTTAAATATTCTATTAATTTGAAGTTCAGGTGTTTTGAGAAATTGCTTACAACCAAAATGCATTTCATAAAAAAAGATTCCTCCAAAAGAATCTTGGATTTACCTTAAAATTACAAAATATATCTTATTAGAAAAAGAAAAGGTTACAAAATTTCCATAATAAAGGGAGCATCATGTTAGAAAATTTTGTTGAAGTTGTTTACACTTGGAGAAATAAATAAATCCATTTTATAAAAAAATAATCCATTTTATAAAAAAAATTATCCCTACATAATTTTCTTGGAATTAATCTAAGAATATTTTTTTTTCAAATATAACGTTTTCTATCTAAAAAAAGAAAAGTTTTCCATATTTCCAGAATAACGTCCTGTATATAAAAAATATATTTAAACGATAGCTTGTTTATAACCAAACAACTTTTGTTTGAAACACTTTTTCAAATTGTTTACAGTTAGAGAATTATTTAGGTGTTCCGATAATTTTGACTAACCCTGTATGCTCAGAGAGACATATGCAATGAACTTATATGTGAATCGTTCAATTCAAACCATTTTTTTGTTAGTTTTAAACAAGCTATCGTTTAAATTTTTTTTTTTAAATACAGATTGTTCATTTTATTATGGAAACTTGGTTTTCCTCATTTCCTGTATATTTTATTTTTTTTTTTATTCTAAAATTAATTCTAAGATTACATCTAAGATTTTATTGTAAAAATAAAACAATTTAACAAAAATAACAAAACAATTAAATAGAATTAAATTAATATTTTTTTTTAGTTTTAAACAAGCTATCGTTTAAGTATATTTTTAATATACATATTGTTCATTTCATTATGGAAACTTGGGTTCCTTCATTTTCTTATAGAACATCCTATATATTTTTAAATTTTTTAATTCTAAGATTAATTCTAATAATTTATTGTAAGAATATCATTTTTTAGTTATAAGCAATTAATATTAATAATAATAATTAAAAGCAACAATAAAACAATTTTAACAAAATAACAAAACAATTAAATAGAATTAAATTAAATGTTGGAAAATATTCTTAATTTGAAGTTCAGGTGTTTTGACAAATTGCTGACAACCAAAATGCATTGTATAAAAAAATGATTCCTCCAAAAAAATCTTAGATTTATCTTAAAATTACAAAATATATCTTATAAGAGAAGGAAAAGGTTACAAAATTTGCATAATAAAGGGAACACATCCTGTTTGAAAATTTGGTTGAAGTTGTTTACACTTGAAGAAATAAATAAATGCCTCTTATTAAAAATAATCCATTTTATAAAAAAATTATCCCTACATAATATTCTTGGAATTAATCTAAGAATATTTTTTTTTTCAAATATACAGTGTTCTATCTAAAAAAAAAGATAAGTTTTCCATATTTCCAGAATAATATACTAAAAATATATTTAAACGATAGCTTATCTATAACCAAACAACTTTTGTTTGAAACACTTTTTCAAATTGTTTACAGTTAGAGAATTATTTAGGTGTTCCGGTAATTTTGACTAACCCTGTATACTCGTAGAGACATATACAATGAACTTATTATATGTGAATCGTAGATAAAACAAATTATGACAGTTGTATTTGATAATGTCCTACTACTGGTAGTAACCGAGTCACCATTGTGGTTAAAAAAGAGAATTAAAACAGCAAATTCTTTTGTCAGATTCATTTAGGAATTTTTCAAAAACCTTAAATACCGTAAATATCAAAAGCCTACTATACGACAGAAAATGGTACATTCTTTACCTTTAGTTTGGAGATATTATTACATTATTTTAAAAAATATGCAGTATTTTCTAAATTTTACATTCTGTTTTAAAAAATTAAGTTGATATCTCGTGACGTCACAGGCATAATTTCAATAAAAAAAATAGTTTTTTCTACTTTGCATTCACAATGCACACATTGTAACACTGTTTTCAGTGTTACAATTAACACATTGTAATACCGAAAACAGTAACATTTTTGTCTGATTGGTACACAGTGATATCAAATGCCATATGTCAAACGTACAATACATAACCCAACATAACCACACACTGCATCTTCTTAATCGCATGCAATCGCATAAACTGCGAAATATCAATATTCTATACATATTTAAACATGGGTGTAGCCTGCTATAGTATGGCCAAAGGATTGGGGCTTTCTTAGTTTTGCTGTGTCCATCAAAATACGCCAGCATGACGTTTTCGGTGATGTTTTACGACTGTGGTAAGTGATCGTTATCATTCTTTTCAACTAAACATCAAATCCCCTTTTCAGATATAATTCAAGGACCACATTTACTTTAATAAGGTATTATGCGAAGATCAAACCTACATCGTAGATACGAACGATTTTAATTACTGCTGCGAGATTCAGCATACACGTACGAAGCTATAGTACATTTAAAGTGTAGAAGATTTCTTAGTTTATGTAACGTATAAGTTTTCGGTAATATTTTGGACGCTTGGATGCTCGGTTCAATTCATATTCGTTTTTGTCCCTCGCTTTCGACTTTGTCTTAGTTCTGGTTGTGTGCAACGTATTTGTATTACCTCCATCACATGTAATTTTACTAAGTATAATTTATTCTAATAAACTACTTTGCCAAAATTAGAATTGGGTTTCAATTATAAGTGCTTGTAAATATATAAGCCGGTTACGGCTACGTAGCGGAATTAGGTAGACACCGGTATTAAACGTTAAGCGTTATAACAATTCTTTAGTAAGTTCTTGTTCTTTGAAGTAACTAATCAGTCACCGCCAAACACTTCTATTCTGATTATTATACCTATGAAACCACTATTTTAAAATTATTATTAACTTTTTAGGTTAAGTTTCATGTACTTATCACAGTAGGGTTAAAAGTGTTGCCCCAAGCTCCATTATGATCATCGTTGCGACCTCACTGAATATTTATTCAAACTTGTAGGCTAAAGTAGAGTAAAATTATTCACAATTAGATTTTGTCATGATTTTATCTCATCGATCTCAATTCTCAATCTCATCCTTAACGAAGTTGACAGTGGTTGACAGTTACTACAGTGCTGCCACGTGGTACCCGCGAAATACCCTAGATTCTAATTTAGCAATATAGTAACCACAATTTCTAAATTTATATAAAATTAATGACGCAAAGTAGAAAAAATAGTATATTACACTCGTTTTATAAGACGTATTGGCGCACTCGTTCCATTTGGGCACTCCTCGCTACGCTCGTCGTGCCCAAAACACCTCGTGCGCCAATTTGACGTCTTATAAAACTTGTATAATAATATACTATTAGGACATAGTTTTGTAGTTGGTAGTTTCTAGTTTCATCATTGATTATTCCAAGTTGATATTTGGGTATTTGGATACTTTTGATCTATTTTTGACTACCTTATATGTTAAATCAATATTTTGACAGTTGCTTTCTAGGATACCCAACCCTCTTTAAGAAGAACAACTTTTTCTCGAGAAACATTTCTTTTTTAATTTTTCAGTTTCTTTTTTTCTCGCAAAGCGATTTTTCCCTGATAGTAAATGTCACACTGAGCAAAAAGTTTCCTATGGACGTTTTGTGTTCTTTATTCCTTAAAAAGTTACAGCCGTTTGAAATAATTGCAAAACAATATTTTAATTGGCTCTAACTTCGTTTAGGAATTTAAAAACCCAATTAGTTGACATGAAACTTATTACTTAGAATAACATTTACTTCTAGAGAAACTAGGAATTAGGGAATACTTTTTTTGAAACCTGTAACTTTTTAAATAATAATTCTAGGCAAATCCAATTTGGTATCTTCAACGGCATATATTTAACTAAAGAAAATTACAAAAGCAATGTTACAATGTTACTCGTAGTTACTTCTAAGTTACACTTAAAAGTATAAATTAATAATGCATAACAAAATGGAAATGACTGTCATAGTATCGATGACAGTCGGGTTTTCTGTGGATTGGTGAGGTTTAATACAGTGTATGCCCTCCACGAGCACGAATTACTTCCTCACACCTGCGTGGCACGCTTCGTACTAGTCTGCGAAGAGATTCATGGGGTATGCTTTCCCATTCCTCAATCAGAGCTTGTGTCAGTTCCTGTATGGTTAGTGATGGATTAGGGCGCTTGCGAACACGTCGGTCAGGCTGATCCCACACGTGTTCAATAGGATTCAGGTCAGGACTTAACGCCGGCCATGCCATGACCTGAATTTCACGTTCTTGCAACAAGTTTCTTGTGATGCCGGCGGTATGTGGCTTTGCATTGTCCTGCATTAGGATGAAATTTTGACCGACGCCATATGCAGCAGGCACCACATGGTCCTCCAAGATGTTTTCGATGCAATTCATGGCATTTAGTGTACCAGGAACCACAACAAGATCAGTTCTGTTGTCTATACTGATTCCAGCCCAAACCATCACAAATCCCCGACCAAATCTATCCACTTGCTGTATAGTAGCGGCTGCGTAGCGTTCACCAGGACGTCTATATACACGTACTGATGCCTGTATCTATTGAACCAGAGGTCTAGTTAACACTTAATAAAATTTTCCAAATCATTTCGGTGTAAAAGTATTCAACAATAGGAGTTCTACATATACTAATCGGACAATTATATTGCATTGTGTTTACACCAATATAAACTGGGTCAATATTATCGGTAAAATCCATTTAAACTATTTTGAGATATGTAATAAGTGTTCTAAGTTAACATCTAACATTGTCTTTTATTATCAACAAAAAAAGACGTCGGTAATTAAAACACTTACATCAGTATGCTAAATTCTACAAAACTACTTTTAATGACGAAATCTACAAGGAAATACCACAAATTCATTAATATAATAACACAGTCGCCTCATCAGCGCGTGTATTGCATGTCAAATTAAGAAAAATAACAATCTCGGTCTACCATAAAAAAAAAACGGAAAATCAGCGTTAAATTTAAATCGAAACATTATAGCATTGTCATATTATTAAAACTCCATGCAATATTCATGGCATGTTTCGCTTCTAAGTACTGTCAGAAGATATATGTTTTACTGACAGTAATCGGTAGACGGATATGGAAAATACTACAATAAAATGACGGAATAAAACGTCACGTGCGTCACATTTGGCGCATATTTCTATTGGTATGAATAAGTCGATAACAGTTGAACGTAGTTAACTACAAAAAAATGAAATTCCTCAAGTTAAGTCCTTGAAAAGAAAATCGGTACCGTTTCGCTTTTTTTAAAGTCGTATGTATGTACAAATATAATGTTTCATTTTCTGGCCTTGCCATGGGTATTTTGCTTATTTCTGAATAATTTTGTCATATATATTTAATAATAGAAATAGTTAAAATACCTATAAATTAAAGTCAGGATTATGACAGAAACCGTTTGTTAATAACCATAGGAATGCTTGCTTTATTTTACTCGTTAATCACTCGAAAGTTAGCAAATAAAAGTAGATTACCTAGGAATACGTAAAAGTTGTAAAATAGACAATCAAAACACTTATCAGTAGAAAAAAACTGAAATATTTGTTTAAATGCTTAGCTTATACATGTAGTATGAAAATTAAGGTACAGATAAAATTTATAACTTCAATAGACATAACCATAAACTTGAGTGTAGATTCCAGAAAATTTAACAGGTTTCCAATGACTTAATTTGTCAAAAATACAATAATGATCAACAACAAAAGAATCAAGTTAAGTCGAACAACTAATTTCAAGTGATTTCTTTTTCCTTTCGAATTTGAATCTGAAAGCAAAAATAGTGCATTGCAAAATAGTATAGTTTTTTAGAAAACTAGTGCAACAACGCAAAAATTATAAATGTTTCCATTTTTTTTTCTCAATAACGACACTCAATTCACAATTTCTACCTGCAGATATAGATTTTATGGTAGAAAGCCTACCAGAATGCTTTGTCACTTGTTTGTTTTTTGTTTTCATGTGAAGTTTTCCGATTTTTACATTAAAAATTAAACAAAAATAATGAAATGTGTGTCTGATCATTAACATTTTGAGAATGTTTTTGAAAAGTTAACATGCACTCATTGTACACAGTACTACATTTTATTATATTTTATTTTATTGATTGTAAAAAAATGTGAATATTTGTAATAAAAAGTAGATCAGTAGATAATATCAGTGGATGGTAGATCGACTGTAAAACCACTACATTCACGTAACAACAGATGCAGTCAAAAAGTCAGATAACTCAGCATCAATTACTTTGTTGTTGAGAAAAAAATGCAATTTTGGGTTTTAGCTATTTCTTTATCAGTGATTTTCTCAAAAATTAACATCTGCATTTCTGCCTTCTGATTCAGATTCTACGAAAAGCACTAGAAACAATTTTCACTTGTTTGATTTTATTCATTGTTGGCCAGGATAGTCACTTCTATAGCTTAGATTATTGTATTTTTGCCAAACTAAGTAGGCACTTAGAAAAATGAAAAATGCTCTGAAATCTAAATGACATCTCAAAATTCGTCATTTTGCAGGAGAACGGCAAAACGATTTTACTATTATTGTAGTACCTACTATTATTGTGGTATGTTTCACTGGTCTATACATAAAAAATTTCATTTTGATGTAGTCCAGCAAACTCCCTTTAATATCGAACCCTTATTTGAGTTGTGTTATTTTTCTTGTAAAATCAATTAGTTTATTGTTTTTATAATTATAATTATTATTATTTTCTGTATTTTCTGTTTTTTGTCCTACATGATCATAAAGTGACATCTTACAT
The DNA here is from genome assembly GCA_963966075.1 of Aphodius sticticus. Lineage (NCBI taxonomy): Eukaryota > Metazoa > Arthropoda > Insecta > Coleoptera > Scarabaeidae > Aphodius > Aphodius sticticus. The sequence continues at coordinate 108,626,521 of OZ014506.1, forward strand.
CTTAGGTAACGGGGCAAAAACAGCTACTTTATGCCCGCGAGGGTTTTTTAGGAATCTTAACGCCCGCGCTGGCATTAAGCGTTGCCATGGTTTATATGTCAGATACATCAAATATTTGACATTCAAATTGTAAATTTTAAATTGTCAATGTCAATTATTGGCGATTTAGGTTATTCTGTTTGACAATTAATTGTCTGCATTGTCACTCAACTCAACACTGTTTGTATTGTAATTCAATTCCGCATGTCACTTGATTACATCAAAACATTTATTAATATAGTTCGATCAACGGATCTTTGCCTCCCTGTCAATAATGACAGCAGTCTGGTGTAATCAACGCTTGTCATTCAGTCAGTGGCGTAGTCAAATAAATTTTGTCTAAAAACATAACCATAAACTGTCCACTAAAGTTTAGGTTAAGTTAATTCGGCTTTGTAGTAATTGTAGTAGAGCATAATGTTTTGAGTTATGGGAATTACTAAGTATATTCATATATTGTACAATGAGATTCCGTGCCTGGATATTTAATCGCTTCGCTGTCAATTTAAAGTTCACAATAACAGGACCCCTGAAAGCGACGCCGCTGGAATTACGAATTACACAATGACATTTAACGATAGTTCCGTCTTTGTTATACACATTAGTACCTAACATTAGCATCCGAGACCGTGTGTCTTAGCGATGGAAGACGTACGTCCGACGTTAGTGTCAATAATTTCACATGTCGTAGAAAGAGTGATCGCATGACAACCTTATCGTAACTAGATTCGGCAAACTTTGACAGGGAGGCTAAGATCCATTGATCGAACATCATTCGAACGGAGGAACAAAACCATTGTAGGACATAAAATTTTGTATGTACCACGGTCATTACTTGATGTTTATACCCTCGGGTGACTTAAAAAGCTTTAGGGCATAAGCATAACCGTTTAATGTCCTTGGTACAATAACTTTTAACTAGTTAAATTAATATTGGGAAACATGTAGACACAAAACTGCAGACAGTTGCAGATTTATAGCGATTTTTCTTCATAATTTATTGCATTTTTATCGGTTATATTTGTCACGGCAATCCCAGCAATAATTTACTCCGTCTCCTTTATGATGCTAATCGTTTATTTTTCATTAAGCCTATTCAGGGAGGAATTTCTTTTTATTCAAAAATATGATATTAACAACTAAAACACACTTCATCAACAAAGAAAAGTCGCACAATGGCAAAGCAATAAGTTTTTGATTCGATTGATGTTATCTACTATCGTTATGACGCATTTTTTTCTGATAAAATAGAGGCTTTCAAAAATATAGTCCTATGTCATCTAAAAAGTAAAAGTCCAAAAGCAAAATAAATAGTCGGTATTTTACGTTTAAATTTTCTAACCACTTCTTGGTACTCATAATTTATATATTGCATGTATCTAGTACATCATGTAACCTTCGTATATACTATATATATACGGAAATATTGCAAGGATAATATCTAATACTACGTACGTACCTGACATAAAATATTCCGTTCGCATTATTGGTTATTCCCCGAAAAGTTAGCGGCAATTAATTCACTATAAATTAATTTACATACAATACGTGTGTACTGCATAACTTCTAAAAATTACTCTACAAATAATTAGGTACTTATTAGTGACAATACAGTTAATGTAAAATCTGTAATTTTACAAATCACGTAAAAGTACCAGATTAGGTACATTTCTTAAAATTTATTGATCTGATTTTTAAATTCGAATATGTCAGTGGGTACACACAAACACAAAAAAATGGTTGTCTAATGTTAAGAAAATAACATTCTTAACATAATAACAACCGGTCAAAACAACGATTTTCTCAATCAACGATATATATTATATATTCTTGCGTATTTATAGAACAACCGTTGCTTTCGATTAACAAAGCGTGAATAGGGTATTTGACAATTATTGGAAAACCATCTTAGTGTGTTTATTCCTTCACTCTACATTGTAAATGCATTATTTTTCGTAATTATTTCCCCAATATTTCATAAAAATCAGCGTTAAAAATTGAATCACAAAAAGTCCCGCCAAAACGATACTTTCTGTTGTGGGACGTCACAGGATAGTAGAAGTTTAATCGGCCCATATCGTCTGTAAGCATCGGCATCGTCGCCGTTTGGTAATTGTGTTGTATGATGTGTTGTTTTCAAAATTTCTACATAAAAATTGTTATAAATGGTGTATAATCCACAATGCAGAAATACGTCAATAAAAACTCCGGATAAACTATTTGTAGCTGTTCCGCAAGATTTGAAACTGCGAAGAGAGTGGTTGGCTCGTAGAAATCCAAATAAAATAAATAACGGCCAATACAAGTGTTTTTTTGTTGTGAAGATTACTTCAACATAAGTAAAACTGACTAGAATAAGTTATCTACCGTATTTTCGAACCAGGTATTATCTGATCTGACAACTTAAGGTTAGGGCTAACCTAAGCTAAAAAGTTATGCTTACATGGCACTTTAGTGGTATTAAATTCAAACGGGAGAAGCATAAGAGCGCGTTCGGATAATCGGGTAGGGTACGGTGATAGTGACGCGCTGCATAATAGGCGGACTAACGTCATACGGCGTTTATCTGCATATAAGAGAGAGACAGCCGACCCAGGTTATCTGAGCATTGCTCTCCCCATACCCTACCCTGACAAACCAAACGCGCTCTAAGCGTACTAACGAATGACGTCACTGGAGACTGAGCCAATTACAGACCGTTTTCAATCACGTGATAGGACGTGAATAAAATTCAATTTTAATTTTGGTTTTTAATCGAAATAAAGCATTTTTTTTTTGAAAAGTAATAACATATAGTTTTCTTAAACTGTAATCTATTAGGATGACTATAATACAAGCCATATTTTTAATACACTCAAATACCCTATTCAGACATTTCTTGAGATATTTCTTTGGCCTACAACAATATATATATATATATATATATATATATATATATATATATATATATATATATATAATTTGTTCAAAAATCGTCGATCGAAGATAATAATATTAATAAACTTTAGTCGGGTGTCGATCCAATAAAACTCCACTACAACTTACTTTCAATCTTTGCTATATTTCGAATCGTATTTGATTCTTCTTCAAGCAATCTATAAAATACACAGTCCCGAATTAACAACAATTTGCCATGAAGAACAGAATGATACAACGTAACCTCTCAATGTCCGCAACGGTGGTTTTGTTCTGTTCGGTTTTTAAAGTGTGTGTTTTGTTGTTTTAAAATGTAATGTACAATTCCATCCAGATGAATGCAAAGATGCCTCTGATGCCAGTCTACCAAATTTACATAATTGTAAGTGTATGTTTATATTTAAGACCATTTTTTTCTGTTCTTCATGGCAAATTGTTGTTAATTCGGGACTGTGTATTTTATAGATTGCTTGAAGAAGAATCAAATACGATTCGAAATATAGCAAAGATTGAAAGTAAGTTGTAGTGGAGTTCTATTGGATCGACACCCGACTAAAGTTTATTAATATATATATATATATATATATATATATATATATATATATATATATATATATATATATATATATATATATATATATATATATATATATATATATATATATATATATATTAATAACAAATAAATATTTTGTTGTAGCAAGGAATTTTTTCCTCTGTGTAATTGTAAAGAGAAATATTGATTTACAAATTTCAGAGTTGTGCTGTGAAATTTTTAGCTTTTGCAAATTGAACCTATTTAAAAAAGTACGTATTCTTTAATGTGTTTATCTTAGTTTCAGGATACATCAAGAACAAAGCAAATTTATACACTAGTATTTATGTGCCTATTTTAATTAGTAGTAGATCTGTGCCATAACGGATGACACATGTTTTTTCGGCAGAATCAAACACACGAGCATGATTAGTAACTGAAATTTCTTTCGAATGCGTGTGCAGGACTATTTTTAAATATTGGAGCGACGCTATATGGTACAGCCATAAGTTCGCAGCACGAGTTTGTGCCGTTTGCGCCAATTACAGTTCATGGATACAAACACCGAAAACAATAACACCTATGTTACGCGATGTGCGTCCGTCTTTGATGTATGTACGACATCCTTTATTGGCAACTGTTTAGTCGCCAAACTGCAGAAACAAATTAACTTAATTGGCAATGACGTCAAAAAAAGATTAAAAAACAATTCTACTTTCTTGTTATCATAATTGATGATCGTTCATTTTGAGGTATGACAATAATGACATATTGACCTGAAACAAGGTCTAATGCACAGTAAATTCCAGAAAATACTAAAAAATTCCGAACGAGGCAGCTTACGTAGGAAAAATTTCTTTGCCAGTAAGAAAATTTATCAGTAAGTCAAATATACAAACATGATTGTTGAATATCAGCAGAGAAACTTTCGTTTGAAGTAAACATTTGTGGTTAGTTATATTTAGACTCTAGAGTGTGGCATTTCTTTTTGGAAAATCAGCACTTAAAAAAAGCACGAAAAATAAGACAAAAGCACACAAAAAACCGTTATAAGAAAACGTAGGTGTACATTGTATTATTTTTGTATATACAGTGCTTCCCAAAGGTAACGGATAAATTCTATAAAATCTTAAATAAAAATATTTGAGACAAATGCTCCGACACGTCGATTTTTACTTTTAAATTACTATCCTAACATACACTTTTCAGCCCCCCACCCCTAAGGGGTGGTAACCACAACTTTAAAAATTCAAATAGCAAAGTACCCCTTGCGATACCTCAATTGATAGACTTTTTTAATCTGAATACAAAGAAAAAAAATTATCGAAATCGGTTGATAAATAACGGCGATATTTATCAAAATTTATTTATACACGAAATTGAGGAATAACAAAATTTAATTAACTAATCCTTAATTAATTGTTCAAAGTGCTGCGCGTTAACGACGAGACAATGCCCTAATCTATCCCCAAACGCTTGTTGAACATTTTCTAACATTTTATTTTGAGTTTTCGAACATTCCTGGAGTCATTAAGTGAATTACTGCAGGAATTCTTTCCTTTAACGCCTCAATATTTACAGGTCTATTAAAATAAACTTTACTTTTTAAATAGCCCCAAAGAAAATAATCTAGTGGGGTTAAATCTGGCGATCTTGCTGGCCATTCAATAAGCCTTCATCTACCAATCCATTAGGAAATTTGAAAATATTTGGATTAGGAAATACTTGATCGAGGTATTCTCGAACTTGTCGCGCATAATGTGGAGGCCGTCTTGCTGTAACCAAATTCTGTCCTTGTGTCTATCAGGATCTTCTGCGTTGGGAAACAATACCGCTAAAGTAGGTAGTAGTTCATTTCGTAGTAAGTTCAGATAACGTTCACCATTCAGTGCTCCGTCGAAAAATATGGTCCAATAATTCTAGAACCCACCGCACCAGCCCACACATTAAGGTTTTGAGGATATTGTGTGTTCGCTTCCACCATCCAATGCGGATTTTGACGAGCCCAGTAACGGCAATTTTGTTTATTGGCGGTGCCATTCAGACAAAATGTTGCCTCATAAGAAAAAAACGATGTTTCTAATTAAGCAAGGATTTTCATTAGAGAGTTCCATCATTGTCTCACAAAATCATACTCATACACACTCATACTCACTTCATACGGGTGAAATTTGTGTTTTCGAAATAATCTGGACACTGTACTTTTTGACGCACTAACTTGTGAAGCGACCTCCGCAAGGGTTGAATGATTTTCTTGCACCATTAAAACAGCATCCAATTGTCGGTTTTCAATTAAGGCCAATGGACGTCCTGCCTTAGGCTTATCCCGTACATGACCGAGATCGCGAAATTTGTTTTCGATTCGACTTACTGTAGATTCCGATATTGGCGGACGGTCCGGGTGCGTTTCATTGAACAAAACACGAACTTCTTCATGCGTCCGGCTTCTATCTCCAAACCCAATCATTAAAACTTCGATTCTTTCGGTTTCTGTAAATATCATTTTGCAACTATTTCTTCAATGACGAAAAATCTTAATTGTGTTTGACATAAGTAAAAACAAGTTGCAATTGTTTGAACGATATTGCTATGCCCGCGTCAACAGCGCTTACTCGAATATTGACGTTCTTCTTTGAATACATTTTGGTAAATATCGCGGTTATTTATCAACTGATTTTGATAATCTTTTTTCGTTGTATTCAGAATAAAAAAATCTATCAATTGAGGTATCGCAAGGGGTACTTTGCTATTTGAATTTTTAAAGTTGGGGTTGCCACCCCTTAGGGGCGAATGGCTGGGGGGCTGAAAAGTGTATGTCAGGATAGTAATTTAAAAATAAAAATCGACGTGTCAGAGCATTTTTCTGAAATATTTTTATTTATGGTTTTATTGAATTTATCCGTTACTTTTGGGAAGCACTGTATGTATTTAATAGCAGACACACATACAAAGCATTGGTGTAACTGAGGAAATTGATACTTAACAATAGAAATAAACTATAAACAATAACTAAACGTTTTGTATTTTATTAAAAAAATAACGCATGTCAAAGGTACACTAACACATGTTAAGTACATAGGATTTCAATGTCACTTTACACTGTTTGCTTCTGAGGGACTTAATTGAACTTAGGAAGCATGTGGTTTTCCAGCTAGTTGCACGCGTGCATATGAGGCCGCTATTTGCAAAACTTCCTCTTTGCACCTTGGTTTACTTTACAGGAGCAACATAAAACGTTTTAGCGAACATGAAAATTATTTTTTCGTATTATTTAATTTTGGTTGCTGTAGTTTACCAGGCACTTATAACAAATTGAATGATTCTAAACCTGAAAGTATCACAGATTCTGAGAACAAAATAAGATTTTGGTGCAAAGAGAGAGTTTTTGCAAATAATAAAAATAAATCATTAAAGAAAGTTATTGAATTTTTATTGAAAGATCATTATACAGTAAGTATTCAAAATTATAATAAAATAATTAGTACTCAAAAAAAGATTTTCAAATAAAAAAAACTTAAAAAACCTCTTATTTATATGCCAACGAAACTGAAAAAGCAAGGAAAGGATTAAATGTCATTTTCGTTTTAACGCAAGTCTTGATCCACTTCATGCAGTATGTTTTTGTAGAAGGCGAGTTCTGGTAATTGTCGCCAATTGGCACTATAATGATTAACCAGCAAACCAATAATAGATTTTTGTCGCCTTTAAGCTATTTGCCTAGTAGTATCTCGCATGGTTGAATAGATGAAATTGAACAATTTTTTTTACAAATTCCTTTAGCTGTTCCAATGTTACTGACGTAATTAATCTCGCCCTGTATTAAAACAGTATCCTCTTTTTTGTAAAAAATGAAACGTTTTGCCTGGCTTTTGAAGTGCTAGGCTCCAGGAAGCTTTACATTTTTCCTTGCTTCATTCTTCCAGTCATCTACCTTCCAGTCAATGCCAATTCTTCTGACTGTGGCGTGTCTACTTATGATGTCATCATAGTGGCTGGATTGTACAATAACAGGAGTTTTTTTTTTTAATTTCTCTTTCTAAACCCAAAAACTCGATCAGGAGGGATACAGGAATGTCCTTCGATTGGAAATGTGATCTCAATTTTTTTAATGTTTGGTGGTGATTCATTAAGAAGCCAGTACGCTAACATTGTCATCATTGCAGTGTTTTTCTTTTGACCACCGCAGCCGTCGGCGAAGAAGTTAATTCCTACTTTTATTAATTCGGTATGTCCTAAAATTTTCTACTTTTTAAAACATACCTGAGCCTTTTTTTAACATTCCTAGAGTAGTTTTCTGGTTGTCGCTCTTTGTTGCGTCCTTTTCCTTTCGGACAGGGTAAAATGTCACATTGAGCATTTATCTCATCCATGCTATCAAATCGCAACACAAAACTGCCGTTAAAAATCACAACGCACTAGAACATTGATGTTTAGACTGAAACGAATTTATTTTCCTGCGTAAAACAAAAAAAAACTACCTGGTTGCTCTGTGAACACTAGAGCACCAAGCTATTGGTTGAGCTGTACACAGCCAGTTTTGCAGATGAACGTTCCAAGCAAATAGATAGTTTTGCAAATAACTTACACAATACACATTAACATCAAACTTTAGGTAATAAATAGGTTGTATCTAAAAATTTTGACAAAAGCAATTGATTCCTCATTAAATAATTATGTAACTTTGCAAAAAAAAAAAACGAATTTTTAAAATTTTGGCGATTAGAGACTTTTGCAAATAAACGCCTCATATGTGCTTGCATTTTTTTGGCGCGAGACACATTCTTCTTTCACATCGTCTCTATATTTTAACGTAGTTAAACAAATTGTACAAGAAAAAGAATTAAGTTAATTTTCTTTTTTTAGTAAAATTGTACGCAGGTGAACAGGTTTCTAAAATAAAATGTTCGAGGTTGTTCTTCACTGTTCTTTTATTTTTCAGAATATACGTTAGTGACGCGTTTCGCCCTTAATGGGCATCTTCGGACTAACTAAAGGTGCTCTTACACGACGCCACTTTTCGTATTGCGCAAGTTAAAAAATGGCGCAATTCTTGTATTGCAATGTGTGAACAACGCTGCAACTATAAATATGGCGACACTTTCAGTACAGGGCGCAATTTTTTAAAGTTGCGTACAGCTAAAATGTTGCTGCGTGTAAACAGGTACAAACACGGTACTAGCGCCACACAGAAATGGACCGACGTGTTGGTCCACTTCCACTTTAGTGGCGCAACATTTAGTAGATGTATATACGGTAGTGTTGGTTAAACATCGATAGTTGGCGTGTCCGATAAGGTGCTCTTACACGTAGCCACTTTTGTTGCGCGAGATTCTGTTGCGACACTATGAAATGGCATGTTGTGTTCACACGTGAGATAAAATCAGTCAAAAGTTGCGCCACTTTCGACTAGCGCCAGCGCCAAGTGGCAGCCACACATTTCAAAGTTGCGATGCTATTCACACAGTACACGCCACTTTTCATTGCTGCAACTTGTAAAAGTGGCACGTCGAATGTCAAGAATTGGTCAAGGAACGACTGCGCACCCTCGTACTTCTAGTGGTTGTGTTTATATTCTGCCTCATTAAGTTTTAAGCGGCGATAGTGATACTGTGTTGTTGTTTATTCCATAAAAAATGGATTCAGATTCTGATGCCGATGAGAGGACTAGAGCAACTGCGTGTTATGAGCTAATGTTAATGAGCTTTTCAAGGCCGCTTTTGTAGGTAAAGGCTCTTATTGAAATTTAAACTTTGCCGCGTATTATTGCATATTTTGTCGAACCTACAGGAGAAAGTCCCCAAGAATGATAGGAGGATCTAAATGTAGAGAAATTTCATTTTAAGTTTAACCTAACATTACCATCAATGTCATTTTTTACGATCGTAAAAAAATTATTCGAACAAAAAGTCTCGTCTTGGGTTGGGTTGGGAATTATTTTAACAACTAGAAAGAAAATTTTGCTAAATGAGCATTATGCGGAAAATATAAAATCAGTTGTTTATCTACGAGGATTTTAATTGGAATATTTATTGTAATATTTATCTATCTGTTTTTTTTAGAATGACATATTTATTCTAAATTCTTTTTAGAGAAGAAGGATTTATTTTCACTTGTTTCTGTTGTTAACATTGTATGTTGAAATAATAAATATTTATTTATGTTCTTTTCTGTTTAGAGAATTAGTATTTATCGGTTAGCATCCATTATTTACAAAATATCAATTTAATAAGTTTTTACTTTGTTGAAGTTCGATAGTTAACCAACACTACCGTATATACATCTACTAAATGTTGCGCCACTAAAGTGGAAGTGGACCAACACGTCGGTCCATTTCTGTGTGGCGCTAGTACCGTGTTTGTACCTGTTTACACGCAGCAACATTTTAGCTGTACGCAACTTTAAAAAATTGCGCCCTGTACTGAAAGTGTCGCAATATTTATAGTTGCAGCGTTGTTCACACATTGCAATACAAGAATTGCGCCATTTTTTAACTTGCGCAATACGAAAAGTGGCGTCGTGTAAGAGCACCTATAGTTATCGTTAAAACTATCGATAACTATCGAACTTCAACAAAGTAAAAACTTATTAAATTGATATTTTGTAAATAAAGGATGCTAACCGATAAATACTAATTCTCTAAACAGAAAAGAACATAAATAAATATTTATTATTTCAACATACAATGTTAACAACAGAAACAAGTTAAAATAAATCCTTCTTCTCTAAAAAGAATTTCGAATAAATATGTCATTCTAAAAAAAACAGATAGATAAATATTACAATAAATATTCCAACTAAAATCCTCGTAGATAAACAACTGATTTTATATTTTCCGCATAATGCTCATTTAGCAAAATTTTCTTTCTAGTTGTTAAAATAATTCCCAACCCAAGACGAGACTTTTTGTTCGAATAATTTTTTTACGATCGTAAAAAATGACATTGATGGTAATGTTAGGTTAAACTTAAAATGAAATTTCTCTACATTTAGATCCTCCTATCATTCTTGGGGACTTTCTCCTGTAGGTTCGACAAAATATGCAATAATACGCGGCAAAGTTTAAATTTCAATAAGAGCCTTTACCTACAAAAGCGGCCTTGAATAGCTCATTAACATTAGCTCATAACACGCAGTTGCTCTAGTCCTCTCATCGGCATCAGAATCTCAATCCATTTTTTATGCAATAAACAACAACACAGTATCACTATCGCCGCTTAAAACTTAATGAGGCAGAATATAAACACAACCACTAGAAGTACGAGGGTGCGCAGTCGTTCCTTGACCAATTCTTGACATTCGACGTGCCACTTTTACAAGTTGCAGCAATGAAAAGTGGCGTGTACTGTGTGAATAGCATCGCAACTTTGAAATGTGTGGCTGCCACTTGGCGCTGGCGCTAGTCGAAAGTGGCGCAGGAATATGGCAAAATGAGCGCATATCTGCAAAATATGCGAAAAAAAGCAAAATAAGCAAAATAAAAATAGCGCCAACTACTTTATTTTTTCTCAATTCGTGGAGATCCTTAAGCTCTTTAAACTGCTTAAACTGAATTAAACATAATATATATATATCGTTCATTGAAGTAACCGTTGTTTTGACCGGTTGTCTTACTTTATGATTGTACAATTTCATATGGATACTATACTTTATTGATTTAAGAATTTGTTGTATTATATCAAAAGGTTCGGTAGTTAGTATAATCAGCTAACATTCTTGGATTAAACTTTTACCCACTTCTTTTAAATATAAACATGTTATTATGAAAGCAATAATAAATGGAATGCAATTAACGCATCCAAAGAAGAATATTACTATTTTTCAACTAGAGAAAGCACCCGGTTCCCTTGTTAGTCTCTTTCCATCAATATTTGAGCTGTTGGATATTTCTACGTCAGGTCCATTGACGGTATAATAGCATAATTATTGATGCCGCATAGAGATGTATGCGGGTTATATACTCTCTAGGAGACTCCTCTTACGACGAGAAACTAAAGCTCCATCTATCGGCATCCTTCACACTATGTTCACACCAACGACTTTCTTAAATCAAAACAACCGTTTTCTTTGTTTTCAAGTCTTTTGAATTGTTAATGTAATAGATTCAAATAAACAAATATTTTTTGTTGTTACCAAATCATTTATTTACTTATAAACAAAAATCTATTTACATTAATAAAACATCTGTTTGGGCCAATATATTTTTTAAGAAATTTTGATTCAACATTGTTTTTTTCTCTGTGTGTACGTACTACGTATACTTTATATTAATATTCATACGTAGCTATGACAGTAGTGGGCAAAACATTTAAATAACGAAATGTCAGCGATCTGGATATCTATTGGTCAGACTGAATGATCGCGGATCAATTACCTATTCAGCCTCAGGCTGAATACATTGTCTATACAGATGGCTGGTGTAGACCGTAGTGGAATGCTACCAGAGTTATGTGCTCTGACACTAAACAACCGGATAAATCTGGTTTATAACGCGATTTTTCAACTAATGCCATCTATTATATCCTTAATAACCTGTTGTCGCACTTGTCGAATGTTAATTTGTGTTCTACTGGACAGCAGACCCAAATTCAACAAATTACGTTGTTATTTGATGATCTACCATCAGCACCGCTTTTTTGTCTCACAGTGTCAGGAAAAATGTTATTTGATACGAAAAATACATATAGGAAACGATATTTGTATAGTTTAAATATAGGTCGAGTTGATTACAAGAATTGTTTTGACTTAAATAAATTTTTTTGGGAACAAACATGCTTTTTTTTCTGTACCAGTGTTTATATAAAAAATACTTTATACAAAAGATCGTCTAACGAATAAGAACCTTTCAAGGTTATGTATATAGTTTGTGGATACCTTGTACATTTTGGTGTATTATTAGTGTGCCGGCTGTCATGTAATTTTGCTCTTGGAAATATGGGTCACGGACAAAGATGTTCTTGCTATTATAATGGCTGTAGTCGCGTACAATACATATCAATAGTGAAGATCTAGTTTGTGTGTAGTGCTGTGTATACGTGATACAATTTATTTATAAATTTTTATTCGGTGGACAACCGTAATGACCAAGTGTACCCAAGTACGTCTGTACCATTGCAAAAAGGTCAATAATTCTTTGGAGTAGGTTCAAATTATAGTCCCTATATCGTACCCTGTAAATTAATACAGGGTATACCACTTTTTCCCGCTAACCTTTTGTCCAGATAGTAAATGTCATACTGAGTTACGTTTTAGAGACTTTTATGCTTTTTCAATTCCGTAAGAAGTACAGCCGTTATAGTTATTTATGTATCAAGAGCATTAGACGGATGTTTATGCCCCGAGGGTGACAGTTTTTTAAGTCGCCCTAGGGTATAAACATCAAGTAATGCCCGAGGTACATACAAAATTTTATGTCCTATATTGGTTTTGTTCCTCCGTTTGAATAATATTAATAAATATTTTGACGTTATCAAGTGACATGCGTATTCACGGAGTTGAATAACAATACAAACAATTTGGAGTTGAGTGACAATACAGACAATTAATTGTCAAACTTAGCACAACACAAAATTCCGAAGGATTGTGACAAACCACCTGCTCGAGACTGCCCTTTATTGATTCTCCAGTACGATATAGAAGAGTTTGTCCAGGACCTACCAAGCACTCAAAATTTGTGAAATTTTAGCTATATTTTGTTATTTTTATTGTTTTTGACCTTGTTCTGTACGGAATGCGAATAAATATTATTATTATTATTATTATTATAACCTTATTCGCCAATAATTGACATTGATGAGTGACAATACAGACAATACGAGTCTATGTGACCGGCTTCGAAGAAAGGGGGCTTACGGCTAAATTATCGGTTTTGCTGTTTTGACAGATTCGGAATGCTAGAATCTTATTCTTTAACATGCAGTTTATCCGACATCGATCGGACAAAATTTGGCGAAGTTAGATAGAAGATTCCACAAAACTGTATTTTTGCGGTAGGAATCAATATTAAAAGGTACTGTTTGCGTACATCGTTGTCACATGGTGTGATGTGTGTTTTCATTTTCCTTATTTAAAGTAAAATTCGCATGAATAATTTATCAACTGCACAATATCAATAAGAAATCGACTTCATAAAATATTTTCAAACAGACATGTGCGTTCGAGATATATAGTTGAAAACATTATACTCGAGAAAAAGCGTTTGAGTTTGCGCAGAACGCAGAAAACAATTCGGGTTCATAGCTGCAGAATTTCTTCGGCATCGAATATAATTTTAATTTATAATAACAGGTTGTTTAGCTCTCGTCCTCCAGTTTTTTTTCTCAGCAAATAAAACATAAGGAAAATAAGTATATAACATCATTTTTGATAGATCGCGCGTTCTAGACCCACCGGAACAGGCATGGAACAGGTGGTTGCTAAAAAAACTTGATCGAAATCTCTGGAATGCTGTATTTTCTATTGGCTATATTCCTTAGGTTTATTTCACATAAAAATAGGGAAGCAGAATATGAGATAGCATTGATAAGAATGAAACTGAAAACCACTCATTTGGATTAATTGGTAATTGCCCATACTTTCTGTTGCAATATTTAAAAGATGTTGAATGTTTACGATAAATTCAAAATTTCCGCGCCTTCTGTATTTTCGCAATATTTTATATTTAGAAACTTTATAACGAAAAGGCGATGAGTTGTTATTGTTTACTAACACTGTAAACACAACGATGTATCTGTTATTATTATTACTTTGCTTTTATTGTGCTTCAGTGGTTTCAGTTGATCGTGATCAGTTCTAAAAGAAAGTTGTGCCTTGTAATATCATTTTTCTTATATTATTGTACAAAAGTTTGATTCAAGTGCTAGCGTATTTAGGAAAAATAGGTACTTATTTCGTTTATTTTGATTATTTTTTATTAATTCGATACATATGAAAAGCAAACTTCGTCTAATTGTTGTGGACTATTATGAGGGTATATATATAAATTGTTTTCCCATCAGTCTACCGAGTTTCTACTAAAATAGGTAGTTTCCAACACAATGGTGGAAAATTTAGTCAAATCTAAATACTTAAACAATTTAATATATGTGCAATGTGTATTTTGGGTGGCCTAACTAACGTAAATAAATTTATACATTATTTAGGGACTTTCTTATCATCGCATCTGTCAGAAATTGGTCACCTGAGACATGCCTGAGACCTAACCTCCAAATGGCCCTTGCCACTCACCGATTTTGATAACACAAACGATGAATCCCGGAAATTACAACGAGAATGCCCCTCAGAGTCCCGGGGCCCAGCCAACTGCGCCAAGACCCTACCAAGTAACTAATTCCAAAAAAAAAATGATAACCCCAACAAATATAACCTCAAAAATGTATTTTTTAGTATAAATTCTCACCCGATGAGCTACGTGTTATGCGAGAATGCAACAAGGAGAGCTTTTGGAAGCGATGTCTGCCTTTAGGAACGACATTAGGCATGGTTTCATACCTAGGCGTGCAGTCAGGTTAAAAATTAGGTTAGAAATTGGTAAACGCTGGTTTACGATTTATTTGTTTTTTGTAGGGTATTTAACTCGACATCCGAGATGGGGCGCTACGCCAAAGGTTGCCGTTGGCGTAATTGTGGGTTATTTTATAGGGAAATTCTCTTATCAGGGCAAATGCGCTGAGAAACTTATGCAGTTGCCGAATAGTCAGTTCGGAGAGATGTTGAGGCAACGGCGGAGAGGGCAGTTAAAAGAAACGTAAGATTTTGCTGTGCTTTTTATACTGTAATAATATTAGTCGATAAGTTAGGTATTCTACTAGGAAAACCAAAATTGTGTTTTGTTGTGTAAGTTTGAGACATCGTAACAAGTATAAATAAGTAATTATATTTAATATTAATAATTACAGTATTTTGCTGCTGACAATAGTCTAAAGTTTGCTTATTTAGTTAAGGACTAACGCCACCTTTGACGAAAAAAATAACTCATTAAATTGATCTTCTATTAAAAGTACACCCAACTGATTTGAAATTTGTCGATTGTTGATACATAAACTGTAGGATTTTGTTATGGTCATTTGTTTACAAAATTGTCGATTAAAAAGTGTTGAATGCCGTGCCAAATTGCAAAAAAAAAGGGTGTCGAAAAAAGCCCTCGTACCACACTGGCTTATGACAAGATTGTCTAAAAAATTCAAATCAATCGAATTGGAATTGGCCACCATTTTGAACTTTTTTTATTCTGCAAGTACGGCATTATTCAGTTAAATACAGGAGCATATTTAGTTTTCTAAATAAAATTGAAGTGCCAAAATATGCTTCTTAGTTAGTTATTCAATATAAACTTCATCAAACATAATGGAATAATCCTTGCTAAATTTTATTAAACACAGTTATACAGTTCATAACGGAAAACAAATTTCTAATGTTATAAAACCTTATATCGAATGACAACAACGCAAAAAAATAAATACGGAAAAAAAATTGAAATGTGTTAAGTGCCAAGTTTTTCTTGCTGAGTTATTGACTCAAAATTACGAGTTATATGTTCCTTGCTGAGTCGCCTCAAGTGTGGTAGTAATTTGCAACAAATTTCTCTAGAATTGCTGGTGCTGCGAGTCTTCTAAATAGGGTATCATCGAGGCAATTCTATTTTCTTATTGTCCGAACTTTATTTTCAAGATCCAACACACTTAGCTCTAATGAATATATAAGAAATGAAACAGGATTTCTTCTGCAAACTATTTAATTTTATTTTAATCGTTGGTTATTAATTTCGGGTTTTTACACCCATCTTCAGACCAGCTACAATCAATACAAATCAAGAATGATAGAATACAAGATTACGCATTGCGCAGGTTGTCATTCAATTTTGAACGATCAGCTGATTGCTGTGACGTCACACTAGACCAAACATTGATAACACCTTGACTACATACGAATCATAACAAAATACAAATTACTTTGACAACACCTTGACACATAACCAAATACATTTACACATTGAAAAAAAATTAAAAATATCTAAAATGAAATGTGCGGTGGCGGGTTGCTCAACAAGAAATGAAAACAAAGCATCAAAATGCATTTCCGTCCGAAGCCGGCGTTTTAAAAAAATGGATAAGTTTCTGCCGGTGTTTCTGCCGGCGAAGAAATAATTTCAATTACAAGATCAGCGTCATTTGCATGGAGCATTTTATAAGTGTGGCCAAATGGTAAATTAGATCGCTAGTAAAGATTAATAATCATTTTATCCGCACTTGACCTATAAATCATCCTCCTGTTGACGATGACATTATTACAATTTAGTTCCCCAATAGGGGTTACCATAGGGGTTACTACTTCTGACCCAAAACGCTAGACAACATGCGCAGAAGACTTGGCGCCGCTGTCAAATCTGGTAACATAATATTGCTTAAAATCCCCAGAAAACACGTATTACATGTAAAATTACCAATTTCGGCTTTAATCATGAAGTATTCTGTATCTACGTCTACGTATCCCAACTCAAGAAAGCTTGCCGCGGGTGTACCTGTTTTTATGTACTTTGGAAAATTTGCTGAACTGTCCTAACCTAAAAACACAGTAGGTATTTTGGTTATCATGTTCACTTCCATATTATAATTATTCAGTTTTCAATGAATGCATGTCATTCTCACACTTATCCTTTTTTTTTATATAACCTAACTAAACACTGTTTAATATTTCACATTAGTAGTGTTCGATTGCTGCCGCGCTTAGTTGTGGTTAGTTCTTTTATGGTTCTGTTCAACTGATTCCACCAATAGGAAGCAAGTATTTCAAATTTGCGCTCAGATTGAACTGAGCGCGGCCGGCAATCGAACATACTATCATGTTGACATCTCCGTCATATGTTCGTTGACAAAATATATGCCACTTTTGACACTTAATTTTGACAGCAATTCTGGTGTGACGTAGATGCGCAGAACGAACCGATTTTGGTACGCCGATGGGCGTAATCTCTGTTTCGATCATTCTTGAATACAAATCAACAATTAGTACATGTGATATTTTTATAGGTTAGAAGATTCTTTGTGATTTACCGTTAATGACATTAAAGAAATATTGAGACATGTTGAAACATTATGTGTAATTATTTGATTTAGGTGATATTATATGAAAAATATTTAAATGATGAGCGTTGTAATTGAAGATTAAAGGTGAAAATTTGTCAAATGAAATTAAAACTAAGATTCCCCGAGAGCTACAGGTGTTGAAACGTTGGCGAGCTTAACACAACGGGTATATGTATGCGTTTGACATCATCAAGTGTGATATTAGCAGCGAGCGACTATTGTTTGACTTATAATATTGCTGAATTAAAAGTTTGAAAAGTAATATATATTATAGGAAATATAATTATACATTATAAAGGTTATTATAACCTTTGTAATTCGTTCTACTGCCCAGAAATTGACGGTTTGGTATTAATTCTTGCCAGATTTTCTTTGTCACATCGAATCATAACCGCTTTAGTTATCTGCAGCTTTGATGTATTGAGTACCTCGTCATCTGCTTTTTTTGATATCCCAGACTGCAACTTTTGTCATATCGAGTACGTTAAACGATTTGTACCAAATAATGTCATAGTCATAAATTAGTCAGAATTTCCTCATCTTTAATTTATTATTTAACTATTTCTACGAAATTCCAGAAATGACGGCTTATTTGCAAAATCTTTCAAAAATGCTAAGACTAAACCTCCAGTTCCTTTGGACCCTTTTCAACAGAAAGCTTTTCAGCTCTAAGTTTGGTTATGAAACTTCTAAATATGAAGTTTCGTCCCGATCCCTGTAGTAGTTTCTCCGGAATCGTCGCCACAAAAACGGGTACACACACACACACAGACAGGCATTTTTTTGTACCTTGGTCAAAAATGTTCAGGGACCCAAAAAGACATATTTCCGCTAAAACCTCAAAAATTTTTTTTTGCACGATTACAATACTTACATACTGCGTATGATAAAGTAAAAATGAGATTGGCACTTAGCTCCTTTGTAACTTCCACTCTTCAATTGATATTTGTACTTGTCACACTTGCGTAAACTGAGGAATCATGTTTCGACCTCCAGGGATGGCTGTTTCCCTAATTATTCTAGGGAAGGAATGTACCTATTATTTAAATTTATTTGTTTTTCCTTATTTCCTTTTTAGTTTTTCTTTTCTTCGAAATCCACAAATCATCTGCTATACGGAATCATTTAAAAACAAATGAAGTGAGACTACAGTAATGTCTGTTTATTTTGTTTATGTTAACTTTGGTTCCAAATGTTAGTGTTTTTCTTTTTCATTTTTATGTATTTTTATTTTCAACATATTCTAATGGCATGATGTTTGTCATCAAATAAGTGATAATTACTGATAAACTGTCCTTGAATGGAAGAACTGAACAAGTCCAGGCAATGTTTGGGCTAATAGCTAATTTATTATTGCTTTTTGACGAAAAATTTAAGTTTAACTTTAATACTGTTCTTCCACTCACGTTTCAAATATAATTCGACATCCTTCAGGATCAATTTTTTAAGGTTATTCATGCAATGCCAGGTCAAATGGGTGCTGTTACATCAACAAGAAATAAGTTAATACTCCCAACTAAGTAAAATTTACAGTAGGGCTCAAACTGGCTTTTCTGAAATTTCTGGCAGCATTATAACTGATAGACATCAGAAAAATAAGTGTAGATCATATTCACTGGCAATAATAATACCTTCTCAGAAATGACCATTGGGAAAATTTCTATATGTACATACTTCTTTTTATAAAATGCTCATAGATATCAAAAGAATATATATTGTATAATTCTTTTATAATAATTCTTTTTATAGTAGAATATTTCAGAATATATGTATAGTATATTTTTTTGTGTATAGGTTGGATCCAGGTTTTGGTCCAGGTATGACTTTGGGACCCTTCAGCACACCGACGGAGACGTACACGGACGTGCCGCAGGCCAGCTACATGGACATCGATACCAGTAGGCCGCAAAACGATGGTTTGGACGATAATTTTAGACCGTCCATGGATAGTAAATTTTAGAACGTAAAACATCACGTTTGATCTTGCGATTTCTCGAATTCTTTTTAGATCCCATTTACGAGGAGGAAATGCCCCCCATACAGAAGAGTAGCACCTCGTACGATGAACTGAGGAAAAGGAACAGGGACGAGTACCAACAGAGTAGAACCGGAGCTTATAGGTAAAAATAACTTTGGAGTGAAAGTTAATGAAATGCTAAAAAAAGAAAAATTGTTTTGATGTTTATTTATATTTACAGTTGTCGGTTTTTGGGCTTAGATTTTAAATTTTATTATTCAACAAATAACTTGCAAAAATGGCGTTTTTGCAATTAACTATTTTGCTGCGTTTTCTTTTTCAATATTCACATATTTCACATACATATTCCTGTAAAGTTACAGCATTATCACTGTAATTATACAATATTTATTTACAATTTCACAGGAAAGTTACACTAATTTCACAGTAGAAATAATTTTTAACAATTGTAC
Organism: Aphodius sticticus; assembly: GCA_963966075.1. Classification (NCBI taxonomy): domain Eukaryota; kingdom Metazoa; phylum Arthropoda; class Insecta; order Coleoptera; family Scarabaeidae; genus Aphodius; species Aphodius sticticus. The sequence goes on from OZ014506.1 coordinate 108,646,522, forward strand.
CGTGTTTCTTGACACAGCAAAGTTTTACTTGAACAAATTATTTTCTTTTTTTAAATGTTTTTAGGCCAACTGCTGATAATAGGCCTCATCAGGCTCCTGTTCAGGTATCAAAGGAATCGTTTGACACTGATATGACTCCGCAGACTCCCAGTGTCCAAAACAAGTACGGCGATGCGTGGGTCTGACCAGTTAAAGGAAGTAGTAGAAATCGGTTTGAGTTGTAAGGTTCACTGTAAAAATACACGATATTAAATTTAATACCCTTGCTGTATTTTATATTGTTTAAAATAAAGTTTGTTAGCATTAGATAAAATGATTATTATTTTATTTATTTAGCATATGTGTTGTTTCTTAGTCCTTTCAAGTTTCATCAAAATTTACTCTATTTATTTTTGTTGTCAGTTTCCAGACTGGGGCATTTTAGTAACTTGAGGTTTCCCAAAGGAACTGTTGTCTGGGGAACCACCAAAAGTGAAGGAAAGTCCCCTAATCAGGTATACTATCTTGTTTTAATAAAATATCACCATTTTTGTTTGGAACAATCTATTTCTAGGGATCTGCATGTCATCGGCCTTTAAATAATGTTGGTAGGCCAGGATTTTTTTTAGATAAACCCAACCCAACCCACTAGTTTTTTTTGTACTACATGTATATGTAGCATATAAGTACCTACTTATACTGTTTTAATAAAAACGTTATCAAATAAAACACTAATATATTATAATAATAAATGATGTTTATTTATTCTATGTATGTCAAATAGAGCTAAAAATCACTTTTGTTTATGAATTGATATAATATACTTGTTTCAAACTAAGAAGAGGGTACCCCCACGACTACCTCTGCTCTAGAATACATTGGCAGGACACCACATGGCACCTTGTTCTCAATTTGAAACATCTTTACGTGGTTCTTAAAGATCACCGCCCACTTCGTGCTATGTTCACACCACGTGTAAAGATTGTAAAATCTGCGCTTCAGTTATGCTTCAGTTGCCATCAATGCTGCGATATGGCTGCCATATAGTGACGTCAGGCGGATCAAATTCGACCTTGTTTCCTTCTTGCATACTAGACGAAGACTCCAAACCACTAGGCAGTCTACTCTTGCCATCTTTTTTAAGCGAATACAAGTGGCGCGTGCGTTATTGTTCTTAGCGACAAGCAAACTTGCTCATAGATGCGTTTCAAACAAAGGGCAACCGTTGATATCCCCACTCCGTCTCAGCAACCATTCGAGAAGTGTCGTATTTGCTTAAAAAGGATGACAAGAGTAGACTCCCAGGTTTCGTGCTAAAACCACCAAATTGGCAACACTGAATTGATAGAAAGAGAACAAACGATTCAGCTCACTGCTGCTGTGTTCTGCTAGACAATTATTCATAAGAGTTGGAATATATGATAAAGCCGACATGTAACATGCTTAGCTTTATTGAGCAATTGTGATTTATATTAACATAAGTTATCGAGAACTGTCGCTAACCACTTTACCCGACATTACCCAAGAATACTGAATCTACACTGATTGCTCAATGGCCGTTTTTAAGTTTTTGACAATGGCCGCAATCACGTCATCGTCCCTGGGTTACCGCATTACATTTCAAGCTTCAAATGTCAAATGCGTTTTTTAAAAATCTGCTTTTGACGTTTCAGATAATGACAATCACAACGTGTACTATTGCGGTATGATTGGTCTGTTTAATATTCCCGCATTTTTACGTGTCAAGTGTGTCTGCTTTTGACATTTCAAACAAACATAACCACAACATTGATTATTGCGCTACTGTTGGTCTGTTTGAAATCCCCGCGTTTGAGCGTGTCAAGTGTGACAGTTTAAACCTCAAACAGATCTGGGTAGGCAACCCGTTACGGTAACTCGGCGAAAATGTCCGATCGTTGTTTCGTGTGTCCCGCCAATTTGACACTGACCGCGCGTGATGTCATACCGCTGTTAATACTGGAAGATAAGGATTGAACAATCCTTGTAAGATTCTAATATTCTTGACAATAGACGTTTCTCGTTCTGGCACGTTCTGGTTTTTGATCTCACGATGTGCGCGCGCATTTCACCCAGGACTAAATTAAGTTGGCAACTGTGGTTTGTAAAAAGCCTAATTAGTATCAAATGAAATGTAATTGATAAAAGATAAGTGTGAGAATGACATGCATTCATTGAAAACTGAATAATTATATGGAAGTGAACATGAAAACCAAAATACCTACTGTGTTTTTAGGTTAGGACAATTCAGCAAATTTTCCAAAGTACATAAAAACAGGTACACCCGCGGCAAGCTTCCTTGAGTTGGGATACGTAGATACAGAATACTTCATGATTATAGCCGAAATTGGTAATTTTACATGGAATGCCGGTTTTCTGGGGATTTTAAGCAATATTATGTTACCAGATTTGACAGCGGCGCCTGCTGTCTAGCGTTTTGGGTCACAAGTAGAAGCCCCTTTTACCCACATACGAGTATGTATTATTATTTATTTAACCTCAAACTTTGACGTTTCAATATTTTTTAAGTACAATAAATCTACAAAGGTTGTTTTTACTTAATAGTTTTGTTAACTATTTGTATGTTGTTGATAATAGATTATTGACATAATTCGAGAAGCATACATTGTATATAGTCTGTTTAGAATTGATTTAAATGTTACTAAATAACATATTGCCAAAATTGAAAAAACATACAAATTAAAAGTGACAACGTACATTATGTAGTTTACTACAGAAAGACATTTTTAAAACAATCCCGGTTTGAACTTGTTGGACGGAATCATGCACATGCTTCAGAGCGAGGTACTATTTTTTTCAGTATTTTGTTTGTCACATTAATTTCATCAAAAAAGTAACATGCGTTGTTCCACGTATATGTTCCTTTCAACCATCTTTCAACACAACGCATTTAGCTGACCATTTTGATATACCCGAACGTCACTTATACCATTACCGTAACCAAAAATCAACATCCCTCAGTTTGTAGGTGGTTATTGGTTATAACATAAGAACTGTCATTCGTAAAATTTGACGTATAGTGCATGCATATCTTCAAGACTATTTCTCTTCTAATTTGTATTGTATCTTTTATCTATACGCGTCTGCAACCATTCTACGTCACGTTTGTCGACTGTCCTCGAATTTCGTAACATCCTGACGGAAATAATTCGACGATGGCTGCACAGCCGGCAAGCAAAGCTTGTGCGCCATGCCATAAGGTCTGCGGCAGGGGAAAAGTACCACAGGAGATTTTGGACGAATTGGAGCGAGCATTCGAAAAACTGGAAGACTCCGAACACCAATCCTTGCTGAAGAAACATCTGAATAAGGACGTGTTCGATGAACTAAAGGACCTGAAGACGCCGCTAGGATCGACATTATGGGATTGTATCAGATCAGGTAATTGTGTATTTGTTACATTTTGAAGGATAAAGAACAAAGGATTTATTGATTTTGGGTTAAATTTTCGTCTTTTTTTGTCCCGCATCTGATCTGTCCTCTTCCCTCCGATTAGGCATCATAAATTTGGATTCCGGCGTTGGAGTCTACGCGCCAGACGCTCAAGCGTACGTCGTCTTCGACCTGCTCTTCGATGCCATCATCGAAGAGTACCATATGGGCTTCAAGCACACCGACAAGCACCCGCCTAGCAACTGGGGCAACCTCAGATCGTTCCAAAACGTCGACCCTGATCGCGAATACGTCATCTCGACGAGGGTCAGATGCGGAAGATCGCTGGACGGCTACCCGTTCAATCCAAGACTAACGCTCGAGCAATACCTCGAGCTGGAGAGCAAAGTGTCCAGCTGCTTGAAGGACATGAAGGGCGAACTGAAGGGCACGTATTACCCGCTGATGGGGATGAGCAAGGAGGACCAGCAGAAGTTGATCGAGGACCACTTCTTGTTCAAGGAAGGTGATCGGTTCTTGGAGGCTGCGAATTCGAATAGGTTTTGGCCGAATGGTAGAGGGATTTATCATAATAACGATAAGACGTTTCTGGTGTGGATCAACGAGGAGGACCATATGCGTATCATCTCGATGGAGCAGGGTGGCGATCTGCAGAAGGTATACGGGAGGCTGGTTGAGGGCGTAAAGCAGATCGAGAAGAAGCTGAAGTTCTCGAGGAGCCCTCGGTTGGGGTATCTGACTTTCTGCCCGACGAACTTAGGTAAGTGGCGCGTTTTTTTTTCTCTTTGTTGCACGGATATCTTGAAACTGTGTTGGGTTTCTTTAAATTACGCTTGCGATAACTGTGACGGGTGTGACCGGCACAATCCACATCTACAGTTTTTAGTAAGGTTCAACTAGGAGAATGTGCAGGCCTAATAGGCCTGCTGGTCGACCTAGGTAGATCGCCGAACCGTTAAGAGGTAAACAAAAAGCCCGAAAAAAAAAACCGTTCGAAGCGGTTACGGGGCGCCATCTATTGCTTCGTAGCGTAATCCCAACCGCGACATGATGATGTGCCGCCGTCTGGTGACCGCGTCGCGAAGCGCGCGGCCGTTGCCTAGCAACCTCGATAGGTTGCCATGGCGACGCGCTGACCTGTACAGTCCTAAAGCATAATCCATAAATTTACCCGAATCGAGTTAAAAAATAACGAAAACTGGGCCGAAAATGGACGAAATCGAAGGCCTAAGCGCTGTAGAATCTAATTTTAGGCGGAAAATCGGCGCCTGTGGCGCCGATTTTCGCTTCTCCGAGGAGCAGACCTTTCCCCCGATTCGCCGATTTTCGTAAACTTCTTCCGCGGACTGTGTTAGACTTTTAGTATATAGTAGGGATAGGGATAAATGTTCAGCTAAACCGCATACAATATTACAATGAAACGTTGTCTTAATTCAAATCAACCGTTGTTCATTCAATATTTTACATGGAATGCAATTAACGCATCCAAAGAAGAATATCGTTATTTTCCAACTAGAGAAGGCACCCGGGTGTACCCCCTTCTTAGTTTCTTTCTTTCCACCAATACTAGAACTGTTGGACATTACTTTGCTAGGTACATTGACGTATAATACCGCAATCACCGATCCTGCATATACATATATGCGGTTATATAGCCTCTAGGAGACCCCTGTTGCGACGAGAATCTAAAGCGCCATCTACCGGCATCCTTCACATAATTTTCAAAGAAACGAATTTCTTAAATCAAAACAATTGTTTCCCTAAACCAAATATTTAGATTGTTTTGTATTAACGAAATATTCTTATTACAAGTATGTGTTGTCTTAAAGCAAACAAATTATGTTCAGAATTAATATAGATTTTCCTATAATCAGTGATGTTCCCCATCATTTTTTTAAAGAGTTTACTGCCGGAAATCCATTTTGTGCCCGATTTTTCTTATTGAAGGGGGTGAAGAAGTAACAAGAAAGTTTCTGATTTTTTTATTGAAAACGAAACATAAATATATTTAGAGAGTATTGACAAAAATTGTGTCCGCTACACATCGTCTGTTACCTGACGGCGTTGCTTGGCTTTGTCATTAGCTGTTGAAATTGCCGATCGATGGCCTTGGAGCCAAATCTTTACGTATGATCGCGAATTCAAATCTGCAACTGAAAGACCATTAATGGAGAAGCAAATCAAATCTGATAGATTTTTAATAGTTAGGCGAGTTCTGAAATCGGTTATTGTGACATTTATATCAGAAAATCTTTTTTTACTTCATTCACCCCTTTGGCGTCGTCACTAACTGTTTTAAATGTCAATCACCTAAATTCTAAAATATAAACAAAATATTGAAAAAGGATCTTGCATAGATTTTAGTTTTCAATGAAGCCAGTTGGTGTTGCCTATTACTTCCAGCAGCCATTATTTGAACATCCATCCACTGGCGAGATTTGAACTTACCATCGGAAACAGATTTCTTAAATTAGATGAAGTAGTTTTCCATCATTGCAAGCCAACCATGAAAGTTTAATCTGAAACTCGCCTACTCACTAGTCTAAGGAGGGCGATCTTGGAAATTTGTGGTCGATCTTCGATCACATTTTGAGATCGATCTCATCGATCGATCGAAAAGATCGATCGGATTGATCTCATCGGTGATGGACATAATCGATAATCGTATTATTGCAAATTAATAATTGATAACTTACGGTTTTGAGTGTTGACGATTTGTTGGGTTTATGTGAGTGGCAAAGTTGCTGACGAATCGATTATTAAAAATAATAATCGAGTTATCTAGATTATTTCATGAATCGATTATAATCGATTATGTAATCTGAATGTGCCTATAATGTATCACTAGATTGACCAAATCGAAAAGACCTATCAAATCGACAAGAGCGATCAGCTCATTGGATCGATCAGATCGATCTTTGAAATAAGAAGATCGAACGATTGATCTGATCGATTTTTTTGCCCAGCCCTAGTTATAATGAAGGCCAAACTTCTGACTTCTGATGAAAATCGTGATCGACATTTTTGATGACACAAATAAATATTTGTTTGACGAGAAGCAAAAATATATTTTTCTACTTTGCATTCACAATGCACATTGTAACACTGTTTTCGGTGTTACAATTAACACATTGTAACACCGAAAACAGTAACATTTTTGTCTAAGATTGCCAGGATTGGTACACATTGATATCAAATGCCAAATGTCAAACGTACAATACATAACCACACACTGTCTCTTTTTAATCTCTTGCAATCGCATAAACTGCGAAATATCAATATTCTATACATATTTAAACATGCGTGTAGCCTGCTATAGTATGGCCAAAGGTTGTGGCTTTCTTAGTTTTGCTGTGTTCATCAAAATACGCCAGCATAACGTTTTCGGTGATGTTTTACGACTCTGGTAAGTGATCGTTATCATTCTTTTCAACTAAACATCAAATCCCCTTTTCAGATATAATTCAAGGACCACATTTACTTTAATAAGGTATTATGCGAAGATCAAACCTACATCGTAGATATGAATGATTTTAATTACTGCTACGAGATTGTATATGCGCAATCAATGGTTTATCAGCATACACGTATGAAGCTATAGTACATTTAAAGTGTAGAGGATTTCTTAGTTTATGTAACGTATAAGTTTTCGGTAACATTTTGGACCGAATTCTGTTCGGCTCAATTCGTATTCATTTTTGTCCGTCGCTTTCGACTTCGTCTTAGTTCTGGTTGTGTGCAACATATTTGTATTACCTCCATCACATGTAATTTTACTAAGTATAATTTATTCTAATAAACTACTTTGCCGAAATGAAAATTGGATTTCAATTATAAGTGCTTGTAAATATATAAGCCGCAACGGCTACGTAGCGGAATTAGGTAGACACCGCTATTAAACGTTAGGTGTTAAAACAATTCTTTAGTAAGTTCTTGTTCTTCGAAGTAACTAATCAGTCACCGCCAAACACTTCTATTCTGATTATTATACTTATAAAACCACTATTAAAGTTGTTGACTTTTTAGGTTAAGTTTCATATATTTATCACAGTAGGGTTAAAAGCGTTGCCCCAAACTCCATTATGATCATCGTTGAGACCTCGCTGAATATTTATTCAAACTTGTAGGCTAAAGTAGAGTAATGTTATTCACAATTAGATTTTGTCATGATTTTATTTCATCGATCTCATCCTTAACGAAGTTGACAGTTACTACAGTGCAGCCACGTGGTACCCGCGAAATACCCTAGATTCTAATTTAGCGCAATATAGTAACCACAATTTCTAAATTTATATAAAATTAATGACGCAAAGTAGAAAAAAAAGTATATTACACTCGTTTTATAAGACGTATTGGCGCACTCGTTCCATTTGGGCACTCCTCGCTACGCTCGTCGTGCCCAAAACAACTCGTGCGCCAATTTGACGTCTTATAAAACTTGTATAATAATATACTATTATAAATATGCTGCAATCAATACCTTTTGGCTATTTTGGACTGGATTTCATATATTTTTCTAAAACTTTTTTTTCGGTTTTTCTGCTACAGAATTACATGTACATACGTTTCTTTTTTATTTGTATTGCCATAGTCCCGTTTTTAGCTTTTTGCAGGACCTCCAATACCTATGATATTCACAAGTATTCACAAATACTTTTTCATTATCTACATACCTGTAAGACATAATACCTACCATAATACACATAAAACAGCAAACTGTCATCCATGTAAATATATGATACATGTGTTATTTAAGATTTCGCAAGATTTACATTTCATGCTCGTGAATTATGAGCGATATTGTTTCCTCCTATTTTTCTATTATTGTTCATCCGAGTTTTTTCCTGATATCTATCTTGTTGTGTTTCTAGAAAACTGTGTGACATTACTAAAGTATATTTTAAAGCGGGTAAAAGAAGTCACATGACGCAAATACCAAGAATTTAAATATTAGTCATCAGTAACCTTATTATACAGACGTGGTAAACAACGTTTAACAGTTGATTGACAGTTCGCATCGTTACCATTGCCAAAGACATTAAGAATATTTTATATAAAATATATGCCCTTAATTATGTACCAGTCAAGTAATATACTATTGTTATTATTCATGAGGGAAATGTATAAATCCTATTTGACATTTTTTGTGACGGGCGTGACATTCAACAGGTCAAAACGGTTTCGTTAGTTTTTTGATATGTATGTACGTCCGCTTTAAGTTTCAGTAGACTTTTATGATTTGATTTTACATAAAATTAAGGAGGAACATTTTTCATATACCAGATGTTTCAGATTGATAAAAATTCATCACTAGTCGAGAACGTATGAAGTAATTTTGATTAAAATCTCACGAACTGTTGAAAATACATCAAGAAACACTGTAGACAATTTGCTAGGGCAAAATTTCCATTATAAAAAGCGTTATTCACCGAGTGTTGCCATTAATCTCTAAAATAATTACCCTTACTCCGTCGAATAATGTAGCAGCTAAGCAGTTTTGCATAAAACGCGGGTGCGAATTACGGGACGGTCGACTTTACAAATCAGTTTACCCCAAATTAGGGGTTGCATTAAACATCTGGGCGACTGGACGCCTACTACCCCCCTGTATACATAAATAGGGATCTACTCGGCGGCGTGTAAATTTGCGTACCGGCCTTACACTCATTAAAAATTCACCCCTCGTATACACGTATTTTGACCCTTACATGCACATACTATATACAGAGTGTCCCACGACGAGCTGCCATTAGAAGTATATGGAGAACCAAATGAAATGAGAACTTGAAAGTTTGTGGACTTATATTGTTAGACACGATCGTCTCAACTAAAATACTTTGAGCTTTCGGTTATTTCCGGTTACACCGGAAATGACGTCAACTTTTATATTTCAAATAGAACAGCCTGTATTTTATCGCATTTTTGAAATCTTCATTAAATTCTAGGTCAATTTTATGTTACATTCCCTATACCTAACATGTGTCATTTTTGCGATATTAATTTTTTTCATTAAAAAATGACAGCTGCACGGTTACTTTCAATTACTAATAAATTATCCCCTGTGACTGTTGGAAAAAAGTTTTCCGGCAAAATTGTTGTGAAGATAACATATTATCGACACATCGGTAGAATTCTTCTAAAAGTTATACAGGGTGATCAAATTATAAGATCAAGGTTCATTTCGAGAAAACTACATATAAGTATAAGTACATTTTAGGTATAGGACATTGAACATAAAGTTTATCTAAAATATTCCATAGAACTCACAAATGCATTCATATGTTAGGGTTGCCATTTGAAAAAATCGACTTTTAGTACTTTTCTCGAATTCAACTTTGATCTTATAATTTGAACACCCTGTATAACTTTTCGAAGAATTCTACCGATGTGTCGATAATAGGTTATCTTCACAACCATTTTGTCGGAAAACTTTTGTCCAACGGTCACAGGGGATAATTTATAAGTAATTGAAAGAAACCGTGCAGCTGTCATTTTTTAATGAAAAAATTTAATATCTCAAAAATGACACATGTTAGGTATAGGGAATGTAACATAAAATTGATCTAGAATTTAATGAAGATTTCAAAAATGCGATAAAATACAGGGTGTTCCATTTGAAATATAAAAGTTGATATCATTTCCGGTGTAACCGGAAGTAACCGAAAACTCAAAATATTTTAGACGATCGTGTCGAACAATATAAGTCCACAAATTTTCAATGTCTCATTTCATTTGGTTCTCCATATACTTCTAATGGCAGCTCGTCGTGGGAGACCCTGTATATTCTGGAAAAGGGACTGCTTGAAGCGCCAGAGTCAGTTCGAGGTATGTTCGAGCACCGGCGCATTCGCCAATCTGGCTCTGGATGTTTTCTTTTTTGTAAATAATGCGAAAATAAATCTTTTATACATCTAAGCCTTTATTCTAAGCGGTACTAGACTTTCTTTTTGATCGCACTGATTTGGTTTACTTTTTTACAGTATTACATGACACCCAACTAAATGAATACATCGTAACTACATGTCAATAAAATAAATGAAACAATTACGGCAATATTTGAAGGCACGAGAATGAAAAGTGGATAAAAACATGGATTCCTATGGTTTTTAGAAACTTTAAAAAAAATTCGTCAGGATTACAATACTTTGTCATACTAGAATTGATAAAGTAAAAAAGTAACTATACCAAATACTAATGCGGGTCGATTTCTGTAGGTAGACATGTATGTTAAAATACAAAAAAGTATCCAGCACTAATGGCTGATTTTATAATTGTGATTTTGAGACCAAAGAACTGGTTGAGTTTCTGAACATCATTTTAAACCATCATATCTAGCAAAATTCTTATCAAATCAAACGCGTGTTTGACTTGAAGTTTTTTAAAAAAAGTTCCTTAAAATACTGTAATGGTAATAAAATACTGACATTAAAATACCTATTTTATCACACGACACTGTATACCAGAACAAGTTATTGTGGGCTATGGATCACAATTTGTACAAGCAATCATTAAGAAAACGGAAAATTGCTTGAAAAAAAAGCAGAAACATTAAAACTAACTTACCTTGGTAGTTTGTTTTTCAAACTTCGACTTTTTTTAATTCAATAATTTCGTTGACTGTTGCCTAGATAGAGTATTACAACAGAACTAAATTAATATATCATAACTGCATGTGAATAAAACTAATAATAACTAGTACGACAATATTTATTCATTTTTTGCATAGTTAGTACATAATACAGACCTATATAAGATTAACCAGACCATATAAATTAATTAACAATAAATTATTACTAATCTAATTATAATATTCAGTAATTTAATATACAAAATTGAACCTAATTAATAATGTACACTATACTTAGAAAATCAACTTGAGCAATAGAAAATGAATGGCAAAAAGCAGATAGGATGAATCACCATGAGGTGGTCGATCACTACCTGATAATATTTTGGAGGCTAAGACTGATTCGTCAGCGTTTACTACTTTTTAAACGGATATTGCTTAATAATTAAAATAAATGTTTTGAGGGTTAAACAACTGGTCAGCTGGAGTCAAATAAGTTGTATCTAGAAATAAATAAATTCAAATATGATGAAGTGGCGACCATAATAAGCTAACAAGAGCGCGCGACTACTATAGCGAGGTGAACCACACTGGTCAAGTCCCGTCAGAACCATGTTCGAGCAACAGCTCAACCATATCGGTCCTACTTTCACTACGAGCTATCGCCAACGGTGTCTGTCCGTGGTGGTTTCGTTCATTTACGTTAAGGCCTTTTTCCAATAACATTCTCATGGTTAATAATTGATTGCTCGCCCAGGGAACATGTACCCAACAAGGAGGTTTCTTAGCTGCGAAATGCATAGGTGTCCAACCATTGTTGTCCGATAGTGTGGGATCAGCACCGCGCTCCAATAACCACTCAACAGTATCCGATTCCTTCGCATCACAAGCAATAGCCAGCGGTGTCTGGCCGTGGTTTGTTTTTACATTTACGTTAAACAGTCTTTCCGAAAATATTTTGAGAATTTTTAAGTCCCCTTTCGCGGCAGCGATATGCGTTGGTGTCCAACCATCTTCGTTCGATAGTGTAGAATCAGCACCGTGCTCCACCAACCACTTAACAGTATCACATTTCTGCGCATTATACGCAATAGCCAGCGGTGTCTGGCCGTAGTTTGTTTTTACATTTACGTTAAATCGTATTTTTGACAATATTTCGAGCATTTGTAAGTCTCCTCTTTTTGCAGCGAAATGCGTTGGTGTCCAACCATTTTTGTCCGATAGTGTAGAATCAGCACCGTGCTCCAACAACCACTTAACAGTATCATATTCATACGCCATAGCCAGCGGTGTCTGGCCGTAGTTTGTTTTTACATTTATGTTAGACCCTTTTTCCGACAACACTTTGAGGAGTCTTAAGTTGCCTCTGATTGCAGCAAAGTGCGTTAGTGTGCAACCATTTCTGTCCGATAGTGTAGGATCTGCACAGTGCTCCAACAACCATATAACAGTATCCCAATCCCCATTATCACAAGCAATAGCCAGCGGTGTCTGGCCGTGGTTTGTTTTTGCATTTACGTTAAACTGTCTTTCCGACATTTCGAGAATTTCTAAGTCCCCTCTCGCAGCAGCGAAATGCGTTAGTGTCCAACCATTTTCGTTCGATGGTGTAGGATCAGCACCGTGCTCCAACAACCATTTAACAGTATCCCATTTCTTCGCATCATAAGCAATAGCCAGCGGTGTCTGGCCGTGGTTTGTTTTTGCATTTACGTTAAACTGTCTTTCCGACAACATTTCGAGAATTTGTAAGTCCCCTCTCCCAGCAGCGAAATGCGTTAGTGTGCAACCATTTTTGTCCGATAGTGTAGGATCTGCACCGTGCTCCAACAACCATATAACAGTATCCCATTCCCCATTATCACAAGCAATAGCCAGCGGTGTCTGGCCGCGGTTTGTTTTTGCATTTACGTTAAACTGTCTTCCCGACAACATTTCGAGAATTTGTAAGTCCCCTCTCCCAGCAGCAAAGTGCGTTAGTGTGCAACCATTTCTGTCCGTTAGTGTAGGATCTGCACCGTGCTCCAACAACCATATAACAGTATCCCATTTCTTCGCATCATAAGCAATAGCCAGCGGTGTCTGGCCGTGGTTTGTTTTTGCATTTACGTTAAACTGTCTTTCCGCCAACATTTCGAGAATTTGTAAGTCCCCTCTCGCAGCAGCGAAATGCGTTAGTGTCCAACCATTTTCGTTCGATGGTGTAGGATCAGCACCGTGCTCCAACAACCATTTAACAGTATCCGAATCCTCTTTATCACAAGCAATAGCCAGCGGTGTCTGGCCGTGGTTTGTTTTTGCATTTACGTTAAACTGTCTTTCCGACAACATTTCGAGAATTTGTAAGTCCCCTCTCCTAGCAGCGAAATGCGTTGGTGTCCAACCATTTTTGTCCGATAGTGTAGTATCAGCACCGTGCTCCAACAACCACTTAACAGTATCCGATTTCTTCGCATCACAAGCAATAGCCAGCGGTGTTTTGCCGTTGTTTGATTTTGTATTCATGTTTAGCCCTCTTTCCGACAACATTTCGAGGAGTTTTAAGTCTTCTCTGATTGTAGCGAAATGCGTTAGTGTCCAATCATATCTGCTTGGTAGTAGTGGATCAGCACCATGTTCCAGCAACCGCCTAATAATATCCGATTTATTTGCATGATAAGCAATACTGACTGGCGTCTCGCCGGTCTCTGATCTTTTATTTACGTCACACCCTCTTTCCGATAACATGTCTATGACTTGTAAATCCCCTCCTCTAGCAGCGAAATGCATTGCAGTCCAACCATCTTTGTCCGATAGTGTAGGATCAGCGCCGTATTCAAGCAACTGCTTAACAATTTCCCATTTAAAGTTATCAGATGCTATGAGAAGTGCTTTAGATAAGTCATTGCTGATGTTTTGGTATTCTGCAGAAGTATATTCATGTTCACCTATGAAAGAAAATAAATTAATCATTTACATACTATAATGGGCTTGTGTTATTTATACTCTCTAGCCTACAATAAATAATGAAATGTAAGATTCGCCATACTTTTAAGTATATTTGAGTGAAACGTCTACAATTTACCATATGAATTGATTAGATCAGAACATCAGATTAAGAACGTCAATGAGAATAAAATTACACAAGAAATAGTAAAATTTGAAAGTATAAAATGTAAGACCAGATGTGGACATACTTGGGTATAAATTTTGCAAATATGTAAGTGGTATACGCCTTATATGTTTTAAAACTGTGTGCAGTTGATATGTGAGATGTGTTTCCGTACAGAAACGCCGAATGGCCACTTACCTGATCTTTTACTTATCTCGCCAATGTTTTTCAACATCCAGATTCCCCATTGTTTATTCTCTGTGGCTATTCCTAAAGGTGTCACTCCTTTTTTGTTTACAATACCTGCGTTAGCACTCTGCTCGAAAAGTAGTGCAGCAATTGAAGTATATCCAAAATCGCAACAAATGTGTAGACCAGTATTGCCATTTACATCTTGCTCGTTAACCAGCGTTGGTCTCAGGTCCAGGAGTATCTTGACGATACTCTCGTTACCTGTAGTAATCGCAAGATTGAATGCCATTACGCCCACACCTGTATTTAGCAAGGACCGTGAAAGATTTCGCTCGACGTGTTCCTCATTCTCTTCATGTATTGCGGTCAGCAATTTGGTGCAAGTGTCGACTTCGTCTACACCCAAAGGCCTACGTGTTGGGTATTCCCTATTGATTGAGTTAACGATGGTAGAACCATTTACTGTAACAAAAATATAATATATAAGTAAATATGTCATTTTATACATGCAATCGATGCAATCATGAGAATTATAGCTTCTTTATAAACTGTAGTACAAAGCACGACGTAGTTGACAAACTTCTGAACCATTTCTCTCTTATTGTAGAGGATTGATTGATTTCATACGTTTTTTGACAGAAAACTAGATCGGTTCTAATAGGGACATATAGCAATTTTTAGGTTGCATAAGTACGTACCGTTTGGATGAGAAAGGGTGCATTCAAGCCATTCAAAATATCCGTTGCAGGAGCACCTTGACGATTTATTCTCGTTGTTAGAATTTATAAAGAAATATTTTCTAGCATGTAACCAGAGATCGACGTTTCCAGTAAGTTCTTTCACCATATTCTTGATATTCTTATAATAAAATTTGAACCAGACTTCCTTGTGGAAATGTTTTAAATCTTTGGTATTTGAAACGTCTTGGACTATGTTGTGCAGCAACCACTCCGCGACAAAATACTCGGCAAACGTTCTATGCACAAATTGAAAACCATTTGCATTTCTTTGAACAATCCCGATATTCTGGTCGCCAATGTCGGTTACAATCTTATCAAGTTCGGCATGTGGTATTAGCCCCTTAGAAGTAACACACTCCTTTCCAAATATATCCACCATCGCTAGTAAACTGTGGTTCTTCATTGATGTTCTGTTGTGTATGTGGGCATCATTTTGGCTACATCCTCTTCTCTTATTGTCTATTTCATGTTTTGACTTGATAAATAGCTTGTACATTTCTCCCTTTGTAATACCGTCGCGATATTCTTTGTCTACGTATATTTGTGATATCATATCTAAATGCAGAGGATTACCTAAGAATTTAAAGCCAAAATGCCATATAAAATCTTTATTGAGATTTGTCTTCGCGAAATATTCTTCTATCTGTTCATAATCGAAATGTAGCAGTTTGTAGCAAATTGTGCGATCTGCGCTGATTTTTATTTTATTTTCAGCATGAGGCCTCGTGGTGCAACATATTCGTACGTCGGTATTATTCAAAATTATTTCCATCAATGATGATATCCGACTTCCATGTAACGGCAGTATTTCGTCAAACCCATCCAAGAATAGACACAAACGTTGACTAATTTTATGAGTTTCCATTATAGATATTGTAATTTTGTCATCGGTGATGCTCGGCATTTTACTGAAAAAGTATTTTATTGGGTTATCTTGAATACTAGGCCAAATTGAACGGTTCTCTATGTCATCCAGACAATCTCTTAGTTTTATATAAATGACAAAATTTTGAGGTGTGTAACTGTGAGCAAGAGCTTCTAGTACTGTTGACTTCCCCAATCCTGGTTCACCAGTAATAATATGCAGTCCAGGTCCGATAAATTCAAGAACAGCCTCCTCCGTAAGTTTTTTTTGTTCTTCGCCCTTTCGAGTAAAGTTCCTTGTAATGTACTTAACATTTGGTGGGGGTAATGGTGAGCCAATGATGTGAGTTTTGCTATTCTCCGTCCAAGCTAGCACTTGTGATATTGTTAAATCCTTGTATATACCTTCTATCGCTGTTTCTAATGGAACTCCTGCAATTTCTGCTAGTAAGACTGGAGGACGTCCTTCAAGTGACACTTCAATATTGGAGATCTCTGATAACGTCTCTTTATCAGATATATCTCTAACATGGGTAATCACCGATTCTGCCGACGTATAGTTGTTCGGTTCAGGAAAATCTTTACCGCAGAATATAATAAAACTATTGTTTATAGTCTTGAATTTCGTAAGGAACTCGAGAATGTTTTGTGTGTAGTCAGATTTAATTGGCAAAGGAATTTTGTTGTCGCGCCATAACGAAAAGAGTAGTTTGGCCTCATTCTGGTTGCGCTCTTTTTCGTGGATTACCCATTGATAATAATTTGCACATAAAGGCCATATTTTGTTGTCCTCTAGATTTATTACTGTTTTGTGCGAGAGTATTTTACACCATACCGGCATGAACTTTGGATTGATTTCGACTTGTTCGACTTGTTGTAAATCGACACACAACCACTTGTCGAGCATGACTTTCAAGCAGTGCACTTCGAACTTTGCCTTTGTCAGAACAGAGCACATATTGCCTCTCTGCATAAACTCTTTTAGACTATCATCTAGATTCACCAATACATTCTCAAAATCTGTTCCCAGTATCTTTGTAATTTCAAGATCTATTTCAATAAAGTTGGGTTGTCCTAAAAATATGTAGAGTTGGCGGTAGAAGTTGCTATTAAATGTTTCGTTTTCGTAGTCAAATTGACGGTATTCGCCACATTTTCGAGTGTCCAGAAAGTATATGGAATGGCCTTCATCAAACTGCTTGCATTGTAGTGTAGGACTGACCTTTTGCATATTCGTGAAAATGCACACGAAGAAATTCCTTTCGTCAATGCCTGTCAATAGTTCGCGCAATTTTTCAGTTTCTGCTACATTGCCATTCATCATTGTGATTACATCATCGAATGCTTTATGATAATCCTTCAATTTTATTTCATAATGTTTTTGTGCCGGCTTTCTGTTTTTCAAACTCAACCATAATAATTTATCGGGTGTTGTAAGTTTTGATTGGATAAACAAGGCAATGTCTTCCTTTCCACCATCCACGAATGATATCCTGACGACCACATCGTCGATTTTGTCGATTCCTGTTGGATTGGACACTATTGCAAAAAACACAGAAATACCTATAAATCTGTAACCACATTTTCCTTAGCTACAATACAGAGTGACTCATAACTCGAGGCAAAATTATATTTGAATAAGCAAACATAGTTTGAAAAACCATGCTAAATGTTAAATTGTGAATAGCTTGCTTCTTGCTATGCCTGACAATGGAAACAATAGGATTGATACTCACTTCAGTGGGTAGATTCACTTCAGTGGGTTGATTCGCCATTCCTTTTCTGCTTAAGTGTAACCTGAAAGAAAAATACACAAGGCTGTAAAAGCGTAATTTACCGCGTAAATTACCAAATTAATTACCGTAATTAATGGTAATTTAACGATTTTTAATTGCCGTTGTTTACGGCTGAAATTACCGATGGTAATTTATCGTCAATTTAAACTACCGTTGGTAATTTACCAGTAATTTACCGAAAATTTTAATTACAGTTGTTAATGTACCCCACCACTCCTAAGCAGTCGACAAGTGCACTGTTGTTTATGCTTTGCCTGGGAGGTACTTAGGAATGTAATAGCGTAATTTATAATAATTATAATAATAATAATAATATTTATTTACGACCGCAGTCATTTACAAGGAATACATACATACAATCTATTACATAACCAAAATATTTAACAAAAATATTTAACTAATAGCGTTTTCGACTTACTGCACTTTTTCTGCACTGGCTTGCCCCGGGGCATTTTGCGTGTTCGACTTATAATTTTCAGGTGGCACTCGTCGAGTGCGGCGTGTTCGACTTACGACCAAAGTTGCCCTCAGTGCGCACTGAGGGCAATTTTCTTGCTCCGACTTCTGGAGTCGGTGCAGTGTCAGTGCAATATGGCGGACTGTCAACAAGCGATGTCAGGTTGCGCCAAAGTGATAGTGTCACGGCTTATGGACTTATTATCGTCTTCGTCATCTGCGGGCGAAGAAGATATTTTAATTGCCATGCAGAAAAGCAGAAAAAATTGCCGCGAATAAAAAATTTTGATATCAACTTTTGATATCCCAAACCGACAGACTGATTATAATAACGTAATTTTTTGATTTTGTTTACCCTTTAAAAATCTATGGGCGCAAAAACCACCCTCGGAAGGTTGCCAGACTTGATATTATCTTATTGTTACGCTAAAAGGGACAGATTCTGAAAGTTCTAGCTCTTGGACCATTATCTATTAAAATTTATTTATAATTGGTTAAAATATGATTCTAACCGTGATTCTAACCTTAATCACGATCGATCACGATCCGACCATTGATAGTTTGTGACACTCTGAAGCGTTCGGCTTACCAACTGCACGAAAAAAGTGCACATCCCACTGGCACGGTGCCGGGTCGCACTGAGAGCGTGCATAAAGCGGCTAAGTTGCAAACGCTATAAATAAAAATTTATCGGGTAAATTACCGAAATTACCGTGTGTGTGTGTATGTATGTGTGTGTGTGTGTGGGTGTGCGTGTGCGTGTGCGCGTGCGTGTCCGTGTCTACCCGTTTTTTTTGTGGCGACGATTCCGGAGAAACTACTAAAGGTATCGGGACGAAACTTCATATTTAGAAGTTTCATGACCAAACTTAGAGCTGAAAGGCTTTCTATTGAAAAGGGTCCACAGGAACTGGAGGTTTAGTCTTAGCATTTTTGAAAAATTTTGCAAATAAGCCGCCATTTCTGGAATTTCGTCGAAATAGTTAAATAATAAATTAAAGAAGAAATTCTGAATAATTTATGACTATGAAATTTGTTAGTACAATGAATAGTTTAGCTGTATGAGCAAATTCTATTTCATCGAGATCGGTCGTACTGCATTAAAACTAGTAGCCAGGATGTGTCAGATATTTTGATTCTAATGACAGTAGGTAGTGTCAAACGGTAATGTTTTGACAATACCTACTGTCAATATAAGCTGCATTCGGATATTGTACACCCTTGCACTTTTTACACCCAATAACACGTAAGTGTCATTTGGACGGTGTACCCGGAGATAGTACTATCCGAACGCAGCTTTAATCGACATATCTGTCTATTTCTACTAGTTTTATTTTAATGCAGACATGGCCGCTCTCGATCAAATAGAATCTCATGCAGCTAAACTATTAATTTTATAGATAGTATGATGAAGTCATGTGCCTGGCCACATCAGATTTTGTATGTGTAAATTCAAAAGTTTTATAATTATTTTATTATTAAGCAAATAATTGTGGACTGCAAATTTATTGGGCTCACTATTGATTTTTAAAATTATGCAGCATCCTAATTAAGGGTGTTAAGAGATATATAGAAAATGATGTGATATATATAGGCGGGATGTAAAATTTAAATAAATGAAAAATTACAGCTACAACCGTGGATTTTAACCAGGGACGACTGCCGGTATGTCGCCATTATCTATAAATTTTAAGGTTCATCATTTTTTTCACAAATTAACTAAGTAAATAGTACGCAGTATAAAACTAAGTATTATTTTCTTAATGTCTATACTTTATAATTTTGTCCTACGTTATCATAAAGTGACATTTTAAATCTTAGATACCGGGGCAAAAACTGGTTGGGAGTTAAAGGATTCTTAACGCCCGTACGGGCATTAAGGTTTGCCATGGTTATATGTCAAATATATCAAATATTTGTCATTCAAATTGCAAATTTTAAATCGTCAATGTCAATTATTGGCGCTTAAGGTTATTCTGTTTGACAATTAATTGTCTGTATTGTTACTCAACTCCGAATTGTTTGTATTGTTATTCAACTCCGTAGATACGCATTTCACTTGATTACGTTTGCCATGGTTATATGTCAAATATATCAAATATTTGTCATTCAAATTGCAAATTTTAAATCGTCAATGTCAGTTATTGGCGATTAAGGTTATTCTGTTTGACAATTAATTGTCTGTATTGTTACTCAACTCCGAATTGTTTGTATTGTTATTCAACTCCGTAGATACGCATTTTACTTGATTACGTCAAAATATTTATTAATATTCAAATTGGAGGAACAAAACCATTGTAGGACATAAAATTTTGTATGTACCACGGGCAGTACTTGATGTTTATACCCTCGGGCGACTTAAAAAGGTCTCGACTCTATCGGCCCTCGAACTTTTTAAACGGCGACCGTTTAAAAAGGTCGAGGGGCATAAACATCTGTCTAATGCCCTTCGTACATAAATAACTATTAGACATTTGATTATAATGATTGTTAGATATTTGTACTAAAACAGTACCAGTACAGAGATGATATCTGACAGTAGATGAGAAGATCTGTTCATCTTCTATCAACTTTTACGTAACAGCTGCTGTAGAAGTCAGATAATTCGTAATTCCAGGAAAGCAATAATCCGTATGTGGGGATTTTTAACACTATATAGTTATAGATCACCCGGTATTATTACTCATTAAATGCTGAAAGGTTTAGTGGTGGCGGGAGCAGTGAATACTACATTAGTACCTCGTACACTATAGTTTGAAATTATGAAACATTGCCACCGAGAATGTTTTCTTTAATTATTTAATATAAATACAAAACTTGCTGAAGAAATTAGAAAACTGAATTAGAAAGCTACTTTAATTGTGACTTTAAATTATATTCGGTAGTGTTTCATTTTAAATACTACCCATTATTTCGTTTTTTTTTATCTTTAGTCTTCCTTCACTTACCACAATAGCGATGGATGCATCCTCTTGCCCCCCTGCTAGTGCCCATGTTAGCAGATACTGTACTTATTTTTTTGTCTGTGTTCATACAAAACCGTTTTTTTTATGAAACAAGTTATCTGGTTATTAATATAACATTTATTTCATAAATATAAATGTTATATATTTAATATAATTCGTAAACGGGTCAACAGTTGATCAAAAATTACTCTTTAAGTTACACCCAGACCAGAGCGATTTTCACATCGCGTAGCGTCGGCGAAAATCGCGCGAAACCAAATTACATTGCAGCATATGGATGTGACCAAACCAGAGCGTCAAACTTCGCAGAATGCAGCATTTATTTCGTTCAGCCGCATGTCTTTTTTGTTAACGTTCCGAGGCCAAAACCAGTCCTGAGCGTGTATCGAAAAACGCGCGAATCGCGTGCGGAACAATTTTTACTAGGCGGAATAGCAAATCCCAGCGGCAAATTTTCAGTTAGCAAATCGCAGCGGCAAATTTTCAGTTCGCAGCCTGCTCGATTTTCTCGCTTTCCGGGCGGCGTTTTAGTAAAAAAATATTAGTCACAAAATGGTAAACACAAAATAACTAATTGAAATTGTAAAAAATATCCAATATTGTTTGATGTAGGGCACAAAAAATATAATATAACATATGCAAATGTTGTCGTTATTTCCAATTTATTTCTGTTCGCTACATGTTTCGCATCTCGCTAGATGCTTCTTCAGGCGCTAAAGGTTAGAGAAGCAACGTTATAATTAGTTTAAGCAAATTAATCATAAAATTTCTTGCATCGACTTACATTTCGTCAACACACAATTTACGCGCACAATACACTGATTTAAAAAAAAAAACTTTTATATATGTAGTGGGGATAACTGGAGTTCTGGTTTCTAATATTTGATTTACTTGATAACCAAACATTCGTCACATGGCGTGGGGGTGAACGTCGGGCTCAGTTAGTTGACGTGGTTAATTTGCTTAAACTAATTATAACTTTGCTTCTCTAACCTTTGGCGCCTGAAGAAGCATCAAGCGAGATGCGAAACATGTAGCGAACAGAAATAAATTGGAAATAAGGATAACATTTGCATTTTCATTATTCAATACCTTATTAGACACCAAGGATTCTGTATTATATATTATTACATAATAATTGTATCTGCTAAAAAAGCGGATCAAGCCACAACGTTGTTTTCGTCCGATTGATGTGAAAGAAAAAGCTTGTTTTATAATATATACCTCTTTATTTTTAAATGGGGCGGTAGTTTTTCCAAGAATTCTTTTTTTTTTTCAGAAATTTTTCTAACTTGCGTTTTTAGACACGCGTTTTTTTTTGAAGAGTGTATTTTATGACGCGTGTGATTTTTGTAGGCGCGTACTTATGACAGGAAAACGCGCGTCATAAAACGCACTTCCGAAAACACGTGCGGCAGAAAACGCACATAAGAAAAACACGCGCGTAAAAAAATATGCGCCTCTGAAAACGCGCGTCAAAAAACGCTCCCCAGAAAATGCGGGTCAAAAAAAAACACGCAGGTCTAAAAAACAAGCGTGTAAGAAAACTTACGCTCCAAAAAACATGCTCCAGAAAATACACGCTTCAGAAAACGCGTCATAAAACAAGCCCGTCAGATAGCACTGAATTCAGAAAACACGCGCATTAGAAAACACGCTCCGCTCTACGGAAAACGCGCGTCATAAACGTGACAAAAGGCATCAGATACCACGCGCTACGAAAAAAAAACGCATCATAAAATACGCGCGTAATGAAACAAGCGCTAAGAAACACGACCCTAAGGGTGCTGGCACGCTGGTGACCGATTTTCGACAAAGAGTAATAATATGGGGGGGTTGAAAGCGGGTGCAAAGTATATTATTGCCTTTTCCGGCGGAACTTGATGTTTTATCCAAAAGCGTCCTATACTAAGTTGTGGATCATAAAAAAATCTACAACATTCATATGGGTCACTTTTTACTATGACCTCAAAATTTCCGAGAAAAATGCGAATGCCAATGCCAAAACGAATTTTCTGTTTTTAATTTTTTGTTGTCGCAACAATAATTCAATTTTAATCAAATTTTGTGAAAGCGTGCCTTTCTATACCTTAAATAAGTATACATTTTTTTATTACACAAAAAACAAGAAGTTTTTGAGATATTTAGTTTTTTCCGTCAAAATATCAGACCTTTTTTAAAACAAAATTCTGTGGTGAAAAATCGTCGTACAGAGTTCTTCTGGGACTCAATTTTGTTGTTTTTACATGTACTTATTGATATAATAATAAAAACAATAGTTACTATTTAACAACATGCTCAAACATTGAAAAAACTCAACAACGACCTTTGCAACACTGAATTTTTCAGTAATTGTTCATTATTTGCTTAAATTTATAAGAAAATTGCAATACTTGTTACGGCACATTAAATTGTACGGAAAAAATACAAAGGAAACTGGCTCTAATTTCTACACTAATGCTATAACCATTAAACTAGAATAAGAAATCTTCAGATAAGTAAGCAAAATAACAGTTTTTGGCTTAGAATCAAAAAAGTATCCAATACAAAAGTTGTAGGTCAAGAAAAAATCTACAAATTTTGTAGAGGTTACTATATAACATAACCTCAAAAATCCCGAGAAAAATTGCGAATAAGGCAATGATTGGCATAGTTAAATAACTATGCCAATCTATAAAAATCAAATAGAAAATGATAAATAAATACTTTTAATTTTTTATTTGTAAATCTGTAAATATATATTGACGGGGTGGGGTCGTTCGGAAAAAGATATTTGAAAATGCAAGTCGCGGTAGGTGCAGCGTGTCGTATACTGACGATGCCTGTCTCTCCGTCTGGATTCCACGTTGTCACCAAGGCCCTACGAGATGCGCCAAGTTAATAGTTTCCTCCAGCCCGGTGAGCGAACTCATGTGCCAGGGTTGCGTACCGTCTTTTATCCTGCTCGGTCCAGGTCGTGTGTCGACACGTAGTGGAAGGGGGCTCCTACGCCCTCTCTGGCCATGGAGCGCACTGGTATTAGGGGCGTGTTACAATATTAACTTTTGTAATTTATTATTATCAATTATTAAAGTACTGTTTCACATTAAATGTTATCACATTTTTAACTAAAGATTTTATCATAAACAGTTTGTGATCTTTTAAGACATAAATAATTTACTTTCAGAAGTTTCGTCAAAACTAAATTAAAATTATAAATTCTAAAAAAAATTAATTTTTCGCATTTTTCTCGGAAGTTCTGAGGTTATGTTATATAGTAACCTCTACAAAAGTTGTATATTTTTTCTTGACCTACAACTTTTGTATTGGATACTAAGACAAAAACTGACTATTTTGGTTACTTATCTGAAGATTTCTTATTCTAATTTAATGGTTATAGCATTAGTGTAGAAATGGGAGACAGTTTCCATTGTATATTTTTCCGTACAATCGAATGTCGTAACCAGTATCGCAATTTTCTTAAAAATTTAAACAAATAATGAACAATTACTGAAAAATTCACTATTGCAAAAGTCGTTTTTGAGTTTTTTAAATTTTTGAGCATGTTGTTAAATAGGGACTATTATTTTTATTATTGTGTCAATAAGTACATGTAAAAACAACAAAAATGAGACCCAGAGGAACTGTACGATGATTTTTCACCACAGAATTTCTTTTTATAAAAAGTCTGATTTTGACGGAAAAAACTAAATATCTCAAAAACTTCTTGTTTTCTGTGTAATAAAAAAATGTGTGCTTATTTAAGGTATAAAAGGGCACGCTTTCACAAAGTTTGATTAAAATTGAATCATTGTTGCGTCAGCGAAAAATAAAAAACAGAAAATTCGTTTTGACATTGGCATTCGCATTTTTCTCGGAAATTCTGAGGTCATAGTAAAAAGTGACCAATATGAATGTTGTAGATTTTTTTATGATCTACAACTTAGTATAGGCCGTTTTTGAATAAAACGTCAAGTTTCGCCGTAAAACGCAATAATATGCTTTGCACCCGCTTTCAACCCTCCCAAATAAACACTATACCACCCCATGACCTGCATTTATTTTTTTTACGTTCACTATGAGCCCCTTTACCATTTCCAATGATAAAACTCCTGTCTACAATTAATACCGGGTTTGGCTTATAATCAGTTAATTTGCCTGCACTATTTCCGCTACCGAAGTTATTGAAAACATGATTAAGCATCATATTTTTTAAGAAGAAAAGCAATGACCTGCAGTTAAAAGGTGACCACTTCCGAGATGTGTCCTTCAGAATTTTAAGAAAATGTGTAACACTCACCTTGCTCTTTTGCGGAAACGCAACACAAATTCTGTAACTATGTGTTCACATGTATATGCTAGTAAGGAATAAGCGTTTTGGGAAAATTCCAGGAAAAACAAGGGAGATATTTATATAAAACGGGATAAAAAGGGAAGGCTGATTAATCTTTTTCTTATTAAGCTAGACGAATCAACTTTGGTGGAGGATTTCTAGTTCTTTAAAATATTCTTAAGGTTGGAATGATTTTTTCTTTCCAAAAATAGCGTCATCCTATAATTTTTTATTGTATCCAATGCATTTTCGGTGTGTTTTAATAGGAGGACATGAAAAACTGCAGCACAAAAATTAAATAATTTTTGAGTATTATAATTAATTTTAGCACTAAGCAAAAAAAATGAGTTTTGCTAATCTTGGTGGTAAAAATTGCTGAAATATCGTTTTTGGATTGTATGGCATGTGTGGCTGGATATTGAAAGGGACCGATTCCAGGACAGAATGGTTTTATACGCAAAAAACAGTTTTAAAATCTGAAATTTGCCATAATGCCAAATATTCAGTTAGTTATGAAGAAGCGAGCAACATGGTTTGCGAAACGTCAGCTATTAAAAGTTTTGACGCGTGGCATAACCTGGAATCAATTTATTTTCTATCATTATTATTAGTACAAAAAATGTATCAACGGGACATGAAAATAAAGAAGACAGACCAAAACGAATGAACAAATACATTTTTATTTTCTTTTTTATAATTTTATACGACACCGAAAGCGGTTTCGTTATGAGTTTATAACGAACGCAAAGTAGAAAAACATATTTTTTAAATCCGTTATATGCAACTGATGTTACATATGGGTTATGTAACTGAATTTGGCACTTTCATGAAACTTAAGACTGTTTAAAAACAAAAATAACTCACCTTGAAGCCTTGGTAGTTGTTTTTCAAAACGATTTACGCAGCGTCTGGGCACTTCACTTGAAAATGAATCGTCTCGGTATTTTGTCAAATATCAGTTATTTGATCTATACTTGTACTCAAAGTCGGGAGTGCAACAGTAGCTATTGACGAATTGAACTCGTTGTTTTATAGTGGAAGGTAATATAAAAAAAGTGAAGAGCATTGATAAGCAGGCGAAGCAGATTTTTAACTGTATCCATGTTATCATCAGCTTACGTAATATGGGAAAGCTACTTTTACATGTATGCAATTCAAACCTACAATCTCAATCATGCAATTTTATTACAATTTGTTCGGCGTTTAATCTGCGCAACTTTACTAAATCGCATGGCTTAAGCATCAGTGATTTGCACGTTCAAATCGTACGTATCTAGAACTGATCCTAATTCCATGCAACTTGGTAATATTAAAAAAATGCGTAGCGTAAAACAAACGGTGCTGAAGTTAAAATAACCCAACCGTAAAATATTTTTTTAAAAAATGAACTGACTTTTTGAATGACTTTTTGCCCATTCACGAACTTGTCCTTACTTTTTAAGAGATAAGCTTGTATACCAAATTTCAGATCAATTACTTCAAAATTAGTTATCGTGTAGATCGGCAGTTATCGTGTACACAGACGGACAGACGGTCAGACAGACGGACATAGCTAAATCGATTCAGTTTTCGATGCTGGTCAAATACGTACAGTGCGTTCATTTCAAAACTTCCCATCCGGAATGACTTTTGTAGTAATGACGTCACAATATTGAGCAAAACACGTCAATTTTTACTTAAAGAGGGAACTTTAAAACTAGTTCTAATCTAATCATAGGTCTCACCCCTTCACCCCCATCCACCCCTACTTTCGATTTTTAAATGGTACTACCTATCTTCATATACCTCATTTTAAAGGGGATCAAAATGTCTATTCACTAATAAAAAAATAAATGTAATCGGGTAATACCTTTCCGAGATAGAGTTAAAAGCATATCATTTAATTTTATCGAGTTAGCCTAGCTCTCACATATGACATATAGTTTATTCTGTAAATTACCATGGTTACTATTATGACATTTCCTAGATTACGTTATAAAATCGGGCTTGATCGAGCTATATTCGATTGCTAAAATCTAGTATTTAGTATTTAGATCATTTTAGGAAGATGGTGTATACCTTAGAAGAAAGAATAGATATAATTCTGATTTACGCCGGTGAAAATCGTTGTGCTCGTCGGGCGGCAAGAGTTTTCAACGATAAGTATCGCGATGAAAATGTAAGCCATCGATATATAATTGACTTGGTTCAAAAACCGAGAGTTACGGTAGAAGGAGCACAAATTGAAGTTGTTGGTCATTTTGCAATGGATCCAAGAACATCTATAAGAAAGGTTGCTGCGCAAAGCCAAATATCTCTTGCTTCCGTACATAAAACTTTTAATTAAAATTAAATAAGTTCTTTCCTTACAAGATGCAAATACATCAACGGCTCGCTGGAGACGATTTTGATAGGATTGAATTTTGTGAGCAGATTACACAGAGGTTCACTGATGATCCAAATTTATTAAAAAATATCTGCTTCTGTCGACATTCTATTTGCACGGGTTTGTCAACGAAAATAATTGTAGATACACTGAAAATCGGGAAGACCATACACAATACCCTCAGGTCAATGTGTGGGCTGGTATTCTAGGGGATGAAATAATCGGTCCTATTTTTATTGAAGAAAATCTCACAGGCCAGCTTTATCTGGAACTCTTGGAGAATGTGATAACTCCACTTATAATTCAATCTTTGGAGAACCAAGTTGATGAAGAAGGACGCCAATTCCTCAATGAAGAAAAACTGCATTTCCAACAAGACGGAGCCCCCCAACATTATGCACTTCCTATGAGAATGGTTAAATGAACGGTTTTATGGGAAGTGGAAAGGAATAACAGGGGCCCTAGAATGGCCAGCAAGATCCCCGGACGTAACGCCACTTGATTTTTTTCTCGGGGGTAATTTAAAAACAAGTTTTCAAAACGCCGCCAGAAGATTTACATGATCTGAAAGTTCGGATAACCCGAGAGTGCCGGCAGATATCCCGAGAAACATTTAGAAGAGTGCGACGTGCCTTGAGAATAGACTTTATTTATGCTTAGAAAAAAATGGAGCACATTTTGAACAGCTTATAAACTAATTGTCAAAAATTAAATCGTTATTAGTTATTTTTACAAAATAAACAGTATCCGAATTATGACGTGAATAATAACTTCACTTCTGTGTACACATCACATGGAACGGTAAAGATATGGTACTTATCAGCTGATTGAATGTTTTGTACTGAATGCGCATGACCATCAACCCATAAACACTGTTGTTAAACGCATTATTCTTAACAAGTGGTTAATTTTTCGATATAGAATACGAAATCTTATTAAAGTAGTTACAATGTGGTTAACGAAAGTCGTTAACGTAGTTGTATACGTAGTAACCACAGCGTTAACTAACTTAGAGCCGATCTTACAAAACACGTTATACAAAGGGATAACCTAAATATTGGTATAAATACCAGAATAAGTTGTGGAAACATGGAAACATAAACATTTTAGCCAATGGGAGGCGGCACAGGATTATTTATTCTGGGAGAAACTATTCTACTGCTTATACGTACGATTGTAAGATCGGCCCTTAAGCACTTAGTATTACCTTTACTAGCTACTTATTATGACAAATAAAGCATCTATGTGCAGATTTAGCAACTCGCCCAAATCTGGAATAGATAATAGCAATGTCGCACAGTGGCCGATTTGGAAGTTTTGGCTGATCAAGATTATTTTTATTTTTGTAAATGAAAAATTAATAGTCGTTTGGCCTAACATAAAATAAGCCATCCTGAAGACTTATTATCTTGAGGCTCTATGACGTCATCTAGCCAAGAAAGAAGCATATATACGTACAGTCATGGAAATAAGTAAGTTCGTATCGCTATCGCAGGATTTGAAAATAGTATGTCGGTTATATATTCGTGTACTGTTCTACCTCGACCCGGTCGCATCGCAAAAAGTTGTCGGTCACGAGGTGGTTTTTCGATGGATGTAATGTAACGGGATTTAGTTTATTTTTAGTGTGTCCGACCTTTTCCTTAATGTCATATCTTCATTGCAATGTAATAAATGAAATATGATCACTACAGTTAAGTTTACGAGTAGGTAATGCGTTTAATTAAATCTAGAATTACTTTTATAATAATATTAATAAACATGAAATTTGATAATATGGTACGAAAAGCTCATTTTAAGATATTGCGTAATATCATGACATTATATAAATTTATGTTAACTAATGCACATATTAGTTACGCAAGTAAATGC
Organism: Aphodius sticticus; assembly: GCA_963966075.1. Taxonomy (NCBI): domain Eukaryota; kingdom Metazoa; phylum Arthropoda; class Insecta; order Coleoptera; family Scarabaeidae; genus Aphodius; species Aphodius sticticus. Next base: position 108,676,154 of record OZ014506.1, read on the forward strand.
CTTTGCCCAGCAGTAGGATGACGGGCTTAAGTAAGTAAGTAAGTAAATGCGCAAATCAACTTGATGCCAAAGATTATCACTAAATATAGACTATTTCAGAATTGTAATATTAAAATATATTCACTAAATGTAAATAAATTCTCTAAATTTAATTTAAATTTACATTTAGGACGAGCATGTATTTTGTATGAAGGACAATGGAAATTTTATATCTGTATTTACTTTACAGCAGTTAATGTTCAATTATCTTTCATGACATCTAATACATGCTTGACAACCAAAATAATTTAAATTATACCAATATATACAGACTGTCCCACGTTTCTTCCGCAAAAATTTTTTTTTTCAGAAAGTAAATTACTTTTTCAATTCATTAAAATGTTACAGCCGTTTGAATTATTAACAATATCATATTTTAAACGGCTCCAACAAGGAACAGAGAAAACCAATAAGACCCTATGAAACATATTACTTTCTACTTTCTAGAAAAAGAAAACAAAACATTTTGGTATTTTCTTTTGTTCATTTGTTAAGACAAATTATTCAAATTTTACTTATAATTAATAATTTTTTATTGTTGTAATATGTATTAATTGTGTTTCATTTTTGGTTTTGCATTGTTTGATAACTAATTAATTTTTTATTTTTCTTTTTTTGTTAATATTTCAAAGAGCTCTACAGAAGTTTTATTGTAATATAGTTCCCAATTCGTAGCTGGAACATTACTGGAAATTTTATTTCTAAATTAGTTTTCTAAATAAATTAAGAGGCGTGCATTAACAACGATAATAAGTTAAAAATAACATTTTGACTTATAAATTGTGTACTGTAAGGTTAGCTAAAATGTATATACATTAAAAATGAAGGTCTTATTAATTTCCAAACAATATAAGCTGTAACTGAAAATGTTTAAGGAGCAAGTATACCCCACTAATGACAATTTTTGTTAGTGCTTTGAGAAAAACTATTTGCAATGGAAACTAACCACAGATGATATAGGACGTAGAAAAACGCATGAAACAAACGCTAACGTCAAAGGTATCTTAGAAAAACCAATTTGTTTCTAAATCGCGGGTTTGAAATCACGTAAAAACGATAAATAATTCAAACTAAGTTCATAGGTCAAACCTTTCTATTTTTTTATGTTCTATTTTGGAAAGTCATTTTCATAAAATAATAATGTAAACCAAAAAAAATGAATGTCGTTATTTGTTTTATTACTTTTATATACTTTTCAATATGCAATACTACATCAGAAAACCATTGTAATAATTTTATATCTCTACAATGCGTATTAACGCTAGGATTTCGAACCTACGGAACACGTCCGGTAGACTACATCGTTAACGACATACTTTGTCAAAGTAATATTATAAGTTAATAATATGGTAACATACAGGCGGGATGTAAATTTTAAATATATCAAAAATTACAGCCACAACCTGGATTTGAACCAAGGCCCTTTGCGTCGCTAGCACAATGTCAATAGCTCAGATGGGAGAGCATTGGCTTAGCGACGCAAAGGTCCCTGGTTCATATCGTCAAGTTGTTGGTTTCTCTTACGTATAGCTTTTATTGCATATGATTGTGAGTAATTAATATGCAATAAAAGCTATACATAAGAGAAACCAACAACTTTTCTTTCTGAAGCGTCTCCTTTTGGGAAATTATATACCCGTTACCAACACAATTTATATTCATCCCAGGTCAAATTTGATGAAATAATTTTTATGTTGTATAAATGTTCTTTTAGATGGTCGTATATTTTGGTTTATTTTTTTTAATAATAATTATAACATGTTTACAATCCATCAAAATTCGTCGAAAATTTAGAGCTTGCTTCCAAAAATTTTTGTATATTAGTGATATACATAATTGTCATTATTTTCAGTTGCCAGATATTTGAAACATATTGCTGTAAAGTAAATACAAAATAATAATATAAAAAAATAGTAATGATACATTCATGCTATACAAAATACATACTCCTTTCTGTTTATTAAGTTAAACACTGCAAAATATCGTTGAAGCTAAATATCTCGAAAACACCAGTAAATCACAATTAACAAATTACCATAAAGACAAATTTAAAGCAATTTAATTTTAATTTATTTCTATTTTGTGAATAAATGTTAATACATATGTCAGTTCTGAAATAACCTGAGAAGTAAAAATATTGACAACAACAAATTGATTTTTGTATTTATTAACACAAAAAAGCTATTAGATGCAATAAGGTTGTAAGTATAATTTGTTGTGTTGTATGCAATATCTTGAAATGAGATTTTCATTTCATGTAATCGAAAACTTTTATGTTTATTAATATAAAATTAACGTCATATTTAATAAAAACACAATTACATTGCAATGTAGGAATTACATTAATTAATTACACATTAGGCTAATAAATAGAAACATATAAATCATTATAAACCAATTCAAAGCATTCGAACAAGGAGAAAGGTATTTGTCGGGCAATTGCATCATCTTGCTCCTTGGCTATACCGTACTGATGAGGACTAATAGTCCGAAACACGTGTATACGGTTGCTTCTTCGATCTTCGATCTTCGTATGACGAAATTGCCCGACAAATACCTTTCTCCTTTATATCTTACCGTGGATTAACCAGCTTTCATTCGAACAAGGTTTCGCAAATAATAAATTTCCGATATACGAGTTGAAGCGTAAACGGACAATTTTTTGCACTTAGCGGCCGAGCGGTCGACCAGAACAACAAAAAACTTGTACTTGGATGTATCATCGACACACTGCTAAAATATTTATAGAACTTACTTAATTCCAAGAGTGTACATACATACAGGTAGACGAACCAAGTAACCTCTAATAAGCGATCCCGCCGGCCGACACTAAAACAAATATTTGAAGCAAATATGACATATTAGGACATTCATATCTTCGTGCTCATGTAACCAAGTAAGTACGCAATCAGGAAAATTTTGCATAATTTGTTTCTAGTTATTGCAAAAACCAGTAAGTTCAATTATTTTTATTTATGAATATATTTCATATAAAATCAAATCTCATCCTGAGACAATCCGGCTATATTAAAGTTTACAACATTCACAATCACCTGATAACAACTTGTTCAACACAACAATCGGCAATTGATGCGGAAAGCAAAAAAAGTACACACAAATCTACATCGTACTTTAGCCCGTTACCTACTTTATCTAAATTTTCCAGAGTGGCCAACTGATTGATTTAAGTCAATTGGTTATCTAAGAATATGTTTATGTCACTTTGGATTATGGATTATGCCACTTTGGATAGCGCAAAAATAATTTTGAACGGATAGATACGCACTATCAACTACTGTGTGTGTCTCCTTGATACGGTTACATAAATACCTAGTGTTTTCATATTTTGTTTTGGTATGAAGATTTAAACTCAAACAATCTGAAGAAATTATCAAGTTCGGATTACAGATTTACCGCTTGGCTGAAACTTTCGCTGACAAAAGCTGCTCTTGACTTCGCGAACGCGCGTTGGCGAAAGAATTATCAATTATTCGGCGCTCAGTTTTGGTCTTGGGAAGCGCTGCTATAGCTTGAAATGCTATAGGTATTTGCTCCTACATTTTTAATTTGGCAATTCTGACAACAAATTCGTAATAATCACCCTGACAAACCTATAGGACAGCGTTTCTCAACCTTTTTACCCTTGCTCAACCCTTGAGAAATGTCGAAATGTCAATCTGAATAATGCGGTAATTCCACTTTAATTTTACAGTATTTCAGTATTTAGTTTTTGCTAGAGTTTATTAGGTATATTAATTTTCTGTAATTTTCTATACAGGCATTTTTCTCCATAAACTTATTTCTTTTTCCGTCGATCGTTTATCTCTGAGTATGTTTAGTGAATAGAAAATCATTTATTAAAAAGCTCTATAAATGCACGATTTCTATTAATGTATGATATGCTATAGCCAATCAAACGACTTCATTATAGCCAATCGAACATACATGAAATAAAACCATTCAATCAAAACATTTCGTTATCGATGCACACAGTCGAGAACTGTCAGTGTAAAATAACATAAATGGTCATATAACCTCAAACGACATCGGCGAATAAGATCTATGTAGACGCCGCCAGAAGAATACGATCGACGAAAAAGTTTTGTAATCAACTCAAATATTAAACGGCGATTAATGATCTCGACAATTAACGCACTCGCTAATGGCTCGTGCTTTAAACAGCCTCGATCATTAATCGCTCTTTTTAATATACTTGTTGGCTAAATAACTATTATAGTCTCGCTCACAGGTGCAGGGATGTGGAGTCGGAGTCGGAGTTCAGACAAATTTCAGAGGAGTCGGAATTGGAGTCGGAAAAAATGTACCGACTCCGACTCCGAGTCCAGGTTTAATTACTGTAGAAAAAACAACATGCGAGATGGACTCAGCAGATAGTAAACAAATAAAACCAACATTCTATATCTTTTACAAACTACCTACCTACATACATATGTTCATAATCAAATTACAAAACACACTTTCCAAACGAAAGTGAAGACGATTAACAAAAGTAATCCGACAGAAATTTGAAAAAGGAAATTTGAACAAAGCGTTAAAATGAGATGAGAAGTTGGGCTGAAGTTCAGTGTAGTATCATTTATTTAGACGTTATACCTGTAGCAATAATTATGATTATTTTCAGCTGTGAAAATAATAAAAATGATTTTGGCAGGAGAATTAGTTGGAACTATTCTGTCCCTCACAACAATTTTATAAACGTATATTGCACTGAATTTTGTTTTTATTAGAATAAATTTTAGTTCGTATTATACACACTGTCTTATGGGTGCTTTTGTTATTATTAGATATAGAAAGTCGATTAAGTATGTTCTCTAATGAGAAAACAGTTTAATGCTTCAGAGATTTCAGAGGTATTTTGAATAAACAAATAAATTACATTTTATAAATAACTTTTTTATTTGCTGTCCGTTTATTTGTATTTTTAAACAATTTCTTTTATTTGTGGTCCGATCAATAGGTATTTTTGATATCTTATAGGCCGTTTTTATTTACATTTAGATTGTCAGTTTAAATATCTTTGCCAACAAATTCGCTGGACACAAATAAAACTTCTGTTCTTCCTATCAGTTCAGCATTTGTTTGTGAGTAATTGGAAATACACAAGCCATATGTTCAATACGATCAGAATACGCGAATAAATTTAATTTATTAAATTTTTTTCTGATACTGATTTCGTTTTCATAGCAAATTTAATATTACACGGGTGTATAATTCTGTGTCAAATTTGTGATTATTTACATGTAAGATTTTTATTACACAGAATTATTTGAAAACATTTTTGTATGCAATTTTTCTGGAATCGGAGTCGAGAATTTTTTTACCGACTCCGTAGTCCTGCACAGGTGTGCATTCTCTGTTTATAATATTTTACAGAATAGGATTTACAGATTGTTTATACGAGTTTATACGAGAATATGAGTATGTATTCACAAAGAATATATTTAGAAGTACTTGCTCATAGTGTGCATTAGGGATGAGTCGTTCGCGAACGAACCGTTCGAAATGAACGGGTCAACTGTGTGAACCGTTCGATCCGGTTCAACCGTGGCAAACTGACCCATTCAGTAGGAGATCCGGTTCAGTAGCTCGTTCGTTTACGGTGTTTACGCTCTCGGCTCATTTCTGCTCACAGCATAGACGGCTCAAAGCAGACCGGCGCAGCGCGGCGGCGTCTTTGATGCGTGTTCATTTGTTTCCAGTGCCGCGTAAAGTACATAATATGTATATACATTATACATATATAAAATATTTTCGTTCGTTTATTTCTGGTTTGATTGATGCATAAAGATTCGTCAACATATTATGAACTGCCCGAACATTTTCTTTGCGTTTTAAAATTGTTGAGAGTTGATAATGAAGACCATTAATTTTAATAAATATAATTTATGAAACAAAATGAAAGTTTGAGAATATATTAGGAAAAATATAAAAAGCATAAAAGGCAGAATGAAAGATATGAGATTCTTGCGGTAAATTTGAACGATTTGTTTAGTTAACCATACAGAACTTATTGAAAAGTTTTGTATAAATTCCGTAAAATCAGCTTTTAAAAATAGCTAAAAGATCAAAATTAGATTTAATTAATTTAAATTATATTAGTACCATTTTTATAGGACTTATTTTGTTTTTGTTACTGAATGGAGATAATTTCTATCAGCATAATTTAAAAGAAAGACTAAGTTAAATCAGTTCCAGTTCTGACAAAGAAAAACAATACTCGCAGTAGTTAGGCCGTCGCGCGTCGGTATATTCGTAAACTACATAGGGCCGCTGCGATGACTGAACGAAGATACCAGCTACCAGCAATGCGCGCGTCGTGTTCTCGTTCTTTTGAACGGTTCGTTCACTAGATCCGTCTATATAGACGGATCTATTCTATTGAACAAACCGTTCAAAATGAACGGGTCAAATGTCTGAACCGTTTGGAGGTTTGATCCGACTCGCCAGTGGCAAAGTGAACGGGTCGCTCGAACGGGTCGGGTCAGATTCGTTCGTTTACGGCGTTTATGCACTCGGCTCTTTTCTGCATAAGATCGATAGACGGCTCAAGGCGGTCACAGGCCAGTTTTTTGCGACGGCAGGCGCTGGCGCGGCGGCGGCGGCGTCGTTGATGCACGTGTGTTCGTTTGTTTCCAGTGCCGCGTAAAGTATTATGAAAAAAATATTTTCGTTCGTTTACTTCTGGTTTGATTGAAGAATGAGGATTTGTCAACATATTATGGCTCTCCCCAAATATTTTCGTTGCCTTTTAAAATTGTTGAGATCCGTATATCTACACTGTAATTACTTTTAAATATTTTTGGAATATTATAGTCGGCAGTAGATAATGTAAACCATTAGTTGCAATAAATACAAATTTATTAAACAAAATAAAAGTTTTAAACTATATAAAGTAAAATAAATAGAAACAATAAAAAATAACTAAATATTCATTCATTGACTCAGAACTGGAACGTTATAATTTACTAAATAAAAATAATATATGTAATATATAATACACATAATACAACATAATATATATGTTGCCAAACTCCTCTAATCTCAAAAAATATAAAATGCATATAGTAGTATAACTCATCACATTACCTATTGTAAATTGCTATTTAAAAATAGTAATTGTGACACTTTTGTAGAACTTATTCTGTTTCGGCTTTCCGTTAGCGTGAGCCCTGCTTTTGAAAAAATTGGTCCATATGAAAGTCGTTTATTTTGAACGGGTCTGATTGAACGGGTCATTTTAGTGAGCCGGTTCGACTGAACCGGCTCACTGAAATGACCGACAATGCCCATCCCTAGTGTGCATCTATTGCAGGCTTTTATTCTTTTCACTTGGCGTATTTACTTCAAAATATCGAGCATAAATTTTTATTCATACCGCTTATTTTTATTCATACCATTAATCACATCTACAATATACGGTAAGATATACAGGTTGTCCTAAAGCTCAACGTCATGCCGTGGAGGGTTGATAGGCCACCCCATGACACCAGAATATCTAAATATGACCTTATAAAGTGCTCAGTTTTCGAGTAATTGACACACTTTTATGAATTTTGTCAAAATCGTCACCTTAGATTGGTTTTTCGAGTGTCACAGCTACAAAATTCTATACCATATTCTAAGATTCTAATTTTTGGTACGCAACTCTAAACAGGGCACCAACTGACCACAGTTCCAAATAAATCTAATACTGGAAAGAAAAAATATTTGTGTCCGACTCATGATTTAAAACGGTACAAATTTTTAATCACTCGTATTTCCAATAATATTTAGTCAATTCAAATATTTCTTTAAAAAGCGAATTGCTTGTAGTGTGAAGATTGAATGCATACCATACTCGCAATAACAGAACGGTTCAATCCAAAGTTATGTTGCTCTCTGTTTGGCTATGCAAAATTTCCCATAATATCGGGTCAATTTAATGTGAAATGAAAGGTGTATTAAATTCAATGGGTAATTACATTTGTCTTGTTTTGGTAAAAAAAAGGGCACTAGAGATGTTATAGCATCGCATACAGGGTGATTTTTTTCTTATACAGGGTGAAATATTTAAACAATTTTTTTTATTGTTTTTTTAGTAAAAACCAGTGGAAAACCAGTGTGTTTATAACAAAACCATTGCAACGGTAAGAGAAATCTAAGTGTGTACTTGAATTATCTTTAAAGATCGTGGATAAACCATTGGTGTCGTTATGGGCGGCATGTTTGAATTTATCATTTTAGCTGGTCTGTTCGTCAGTTTCATTTATGATGTATCACACTTGTTGTTTAGATGTACATTTTTGACGTATGTTACTTGTTCTTGTTCTTTTGTTTTTTTTTGCTAAGATTGAATCGGAGCTGGAATCAATGTGTTTTTCAGAATGTCACTTCAAACCAAGTCTTCTTTTTTATTTTTATTTTTGTCATGCTTAAATAAACGGCACTTCCAACATCAGCCTGAAGCCAGCCAGAATACATTGGTGTTGTTCCTTTTTTAGATATTTTTTATTTGAAGATGTGACTTTTACGTGAAAAACGAACAGCAAAGACCTGACCGTCAGACAAGTGAAAGCATACTGCCATAGTTTTAGTTCAATAAAAAACGTTGTTGATTTGAGTTCCAAATCACTACAAAAACAAAATTATGTTTTTGTTGCAAAAAATGATAATTTAAAAAAAATCTACAGCACAGTAATTGTAGTACAATATGGAAAATTAGTGAGAAAAATCCTCCAAAAATTTCAAAATCAAACACGGCGTCCATAAGAAAACTAAACGTTGGCTATAGTTTCTCCACCATCTTTAAAGATAACTCAAGTTCGCAATTGGACTTTTCGTGCGTATGCAATGGAATCTTTTTTTATCTATGCAAACGTCCAATTCGACTGCTTTTTTTGAGTGAAAGCAGCAAAAAAAAAACGATGTTACAAAATTTCACCCTGTATACTAAAAAAATCACCCTGTATACGGTGCTATAAAATCTCTACTGTTCCTTTTGATCAAAAGAAAGCAAATGTCATTAACTACTAATTTCATAACACCTTTCATTTTACATTAAATTCAAATGTTGCATAGCCATAATAAAGCAACGTTACATTGGATTAAAACGTCCAATTATTGCAAATATGGTATGTTTTCAATCTTCACAATATAAGAAATTTGTTTATCAAAGAAATGCTTGAATTCCTTTCATATCTTTGGAAATATGAGCACAGTGTATAAGTCTATATCCTTCCTTACGCCTTACGCCACGCTTCCTTAAGGGTGTTACAAATGTTGTGTTAAACTCAATATACCCTCACCACATTAAATGTGGGGGGTATAAATATGATGCTCAATCATGTTTTCAATGACTTGGGTAACGGAAGGGTTTGCCCCCACATAAATACGGTATTTCTATTAAACTAGTAAAGGATGGTACCTTTGAAAAAAAAAACAGCCTTGATATCGTTTCGTACCACTATGTTACATTAATATTTCTAGATCGTTATGAGCCTCACATAGACATAGACATGAAGTGTTATCGCAAGTACCTATCAGGTGTCGTCAATTAATAAAAACAATGCAGATTATACAAGTTTCGATCAATTTAGAAACACTACAACGTATGAAATTTACTACTTAAAGGTAAAGATAAATGATACAGGTGGTGGAATATCTAGAATAATTATTAATGAAAAATAAGCGCGATAAGCATGCCTCACGAAATATTTCTTATATTTTCATAAAAATATATTACGACAGTAGGCCTCTACACGTGTGTTTATTACGGACTTTGGAGTAGATTGACTTATGCACTTCATTTTGTTTATACTAAATATGAGTGTATGTAACTATAGAAACCACATCTTTTCATATTTCAATATCGAATTGATAGAAATTAAAATACTAAATAATAACTAAATAATTGAGTTAAATATTTTATGTAACTAATAAATAAGTATTTATTTGTAAGTGAATAAATCATCTATTCAAACAAATCACTTCCTAAAATCGGCCCCCATTTGAAGAACAGTTATAAATTCTTTATTAGAAATAAAATTTAAGGTAATTCTTCAAGGTGTTTATTAAAACATTTTTTAATATATCCAACTATTTCTGTTTCTACTTTTGATTAACAATTAACATTTCCACCGAAGAAATATACCCCAATTTGCGATATGTTATAGCACACAACATGTTTACTTTTTTTTGGTATGTTGGCTTTTCTTAACTCTAGACAAATGTGGGTTTACATCCAGTAACGACAATGCTGTGAAGAAACAATTCCATTTGTTGAAAACGTGCTTTCAACCGTAAATACAATGAATTTAGGAAAATTTCAGTTATTTAAAGTCTGTCTAAATCGTGGTCTAAATGGTTGAATTTTATTTTCTTTGTAAATTCTGGACATATGCGATTTACTCATTTCAATTTGCAACGCTCTTCTTCGAAGTGGTAATTTTGGAATTTCTTGATCGGAATATAATGCAACGGTTTTCTAAACCGTAATCGGTTACCAGTATTTTCAATATACTATAATGTAAGCAATTTATATTTACAGTGTTTAAAAATACTTGTAGACAGGACTTTTATCATTGGAAATGGTAAAGGGGCTGCGGGGCTGCTGATGAATGTAAAAAAGATTTAATTTTTATGACATTTTGTGAAATCACTCCTCTTTATGGCTTAAATAAACACAATTTTTTTTTATATGAAAAAGTCTAGAAATTCTTGAGATGTTCAGCTTTTTCAGTCAAAAACTTCCTATTTTTTCAAAAATAAATTCTGTTGGGAAAATCATCCTACAGAATTCTTCCAGTGCTCCTTTTTTGTTTACATGTTCTTTTTGTTAAAATAATAAAAAGCAATAGTCTCTGTTTAACACATATACATTATACATTTATTTTATACATTTATATATACTTCTTTCGGGCAAATGCATGCTCGTTTGATTCAAGATACAAAAACGGATGAATAGTTTTGGTGATCAAGTATTTAAAACTAAATTTAGCTTTTTTTTTCTTTTGTAAGCAGCAACAAAAAAAAATCATTTTTGTTTTTCTTACTCAGAAGCCACGGAAATGGAAGATATTTGACACTATTAAAATTTCTAGTTTCTTCGAAAAATCCGATAACCATTAAATTGGGTTCTGAGAAATAAAAATATCAGTTTTTTTTGTTAAGAAATAGGTTAAATGTACTTTGAGATAATTGAACAGCTTAAAATTCGCTTTTATGTAAACTGTAGAATCTCTTTAAATGAACGGAATCTGCATACGGTCAAGGGCACCTGTAATAACGTTTAAGATTAATTGTAACTAACACCTCAGTGTTACCTGTATGCATTGCTAATGTGTTCACTACCATTAATCAAGAAATAACTGTAAGTGAAAACACTACCACACAAATGAAATGGTTTTATTCAAAATCAATATAACGGGCCTGTAAATATATCACAAAAAAAATTTAAAAAAAAATAATTCTGAATCACTGTTGTCTATGTTACGTAGCTCTTAATGGGGGACGGCTCTAGGTCAGGATGGAGATGTATAAATAAAAGTCGCAGTGTTGTTTACATCGTTCGTGTATTGCTGACCATGCAGAATTCCAATACTACAGCTGATATCTAAAATATAATAGTCGCGCTACACTACAAGTAGGTGCTGCAAACTACTGATCCCGTTCCCATCCTTTGCCGTGGCTTTTATATTGAATTTGGCAAGACGTCATGACCTGTTTAGAGCCCCCAAAAATCCTGAGTTAGGATTTTTGGTTGCACACGGCCTTTGATATAAATCATAGTTAATTTGCACGCTTGCCACAAAGGAATGTCTTTGTTCCGATATGAAAAGCCTGACGTCTGCATTTCTGGACAAGCAACTGTCTGCAGATTGGGTTGGATGACCTGACCTCAATTGTACAATGCAATTAAACTATACTTCGTAACAACCCTCCTCGCAAACAATTGCTCGACCCAGAGCAATGAAAAGAAATTGTACAGCCACGGAGCGGGATAGGAAAGAACGCACCACTTATAATTTTATTTGCCTAACATAAGAAATAACAATACAAAAAAACACCCATAGAAAAAAGTTCAATGTCGTCGTGCCAGTATCGTATGCGATTTGCTCCGTTCTCATCCGTCTTTGTCTGGTTCTTGGGTCCTCCTGCTAACCTTTTTCTTCTAGGATTGCGATGGTCATCTACGTGAGAGATACCATTACGGTCGGCTTTGACCGTGTACCCAGATTCGTGTTTCAGAATCATCTCCTGTTGCCTCTCAGAATTCTCCTAATTCTCCTGCTCCTTCTACTTCTACTTGGACTAGTCGGGACCCCTTGTCCCGTGCGCGGTGGTTTGGTAGAATCCATAGGACCGTTCCTCTCTAGTCGATTTGTTTGTTTTTTCTCAGACTGGTCGAGACATCCCTTGTCCCGTGCGGGGTGGTTCGGTAGAATCCGTAGCGCCAAATCCCCTCCAGTCTACATCGCCAGCTTCCTCTGGCGGTATCGGCAACCCTAAAACTCGCATATAACTCAATTATGCCGGTATGGTACCCCGTTTCGTCATGTGTCGACTGCTTCTTGTAGATGACCGCCATCCGTGTATTTCTCTCTTCGTGATCCCGGACCAGCCAGCTGCATCCATCGAAGTGAGAACGGGCAAATGCATATTCTTCCTTACAGTGATGGCATCAACCTTCAACAATTAAACTACACAAATAAACACACTAGGTACTAACTTATTTCTAAGACGAAGAGTTGAGCGTTGTTTGACTCTAACGCTATCCATCCATGCGGTTGTTAGTAGCTGTCCTTGGAACGGCATATTTCTCACTGGGGGAGTGAGAAATTTTACAAAACCTCCCTGCAGATTGACCGCCAACCCAATTCGTCTTGTCTCCGAGTCGCTTCAGCCATGCTTCTTCTTCGTCGCGCTGGATTTTCTCAGATGTTTCCACCCTGACCAAAATGAGCCGTTCCCAATCTTCCTTGGGACCATTTTGCGCCTCCACCATGTTACGTAGCTCTTATTTGGGGACGGCTCTAGGTCAGGATGGAGATGTAAATAAATAAATGTCGCAGTGTTGTTTACATCGTTCGTGTATTGCTGACCATGCAGAATTCCAATACTACAGCTGATATCTAAAATATAATAGTCGCGCTACACTACAAGTAGATGCTGCAAACTACTGATCCCGTTCCCATCCTTTGCCGTGGCTTTTATATTGAATTTGGCAAGACGTCATGACCTGTTTAGAGCCCCCAAAAATCCTGAGTTAGGATTTTTGGTTGCACACGGCCTTTGATATAAATCATAGTTAATTTGCACGCTTGCCACAAAGGAATGTCTTTGTTCCGATATGAAAAGCCTGACGTCTGCATTTCTGGACAAGCAACTGTCTGCAGATTGGGTTGGATGACCTGACCTCAATTGTACAATGCAATTAAACTATACTTCGTAACAATATGTCGTCTGATAGTCGACGATCAAACTTTAAAAAGTTTGCGTCTGAAACAGACATCATATCTACAAAAATGACAAATAAAATTCGGTAGCGCTTATTTGCACTTTATTTTGCATCTAAGGTAAACTTTATGAATTGTTGATTTCGATATAAAAAGATGTGCGCTAAAGTCTGATAAGGTCTAAACTTTACGTTTAGTTAAATAAATTTGCGAATTAATTTCATACCGAACAAATCAAGATCTAAAGTAAAAATCTATCTGAAAAGAAAGAACATACTTTGAAGTTTAGGATTCACTTAAAACATTTAATTAATTAATTTCGTGATGACATACAAATATAGAACGAAAAAATATTCTCAAGCTATGCCAACAGCGGGAGTAAACATGTACGACAAAATACCAGCATATCTAAGAAATCGTACATATCAAACATTTAGGATAAAAGTGGAAATGCACGACAATTAGAAAACATGGAATCCTCAATACTGCCCGCCGAGGAAAGAACCTTCTCCACTCGGAAGGACGATGCTGAGACAAAATACTTTTTACCAATATTATATATATTATAGGTTAACAGTAATATGCGAAATGGTAAAATAGACTTTTCTTCTGTTTATTGCCAAAAAGTCATAAAACTACGCACTTTTCGACATAGATCACTGTACACAAAATAAAGCACAATAAATTTGGTATAAGAAGCATCCTCAAGTGTATTTCTTGGTTGAATGGCTTGGCCGCTAGAGCGCGCTGAAAGAAGGCCTAATTTTCCCACTTATGTGATGTGTGTGTGTAATTCCAAAAAAGCTTAGATTTAATGTGATAACACCACATTAAATTCCCTACAAATTGCATAACTTAATCAGTTATTTTGGCCAAACTGTGTAGCCGCTAGAGCGCGTTGAAATTTTAAGTCACATTACGCGAAACCGCGAAGTCAAGAGCCCTTCACCAAAAATTCAGTAGAGACCTATATTATTACTATTTATTTATTAAAAACAACATATTTGCTCTTTTTAATTAATATACTATGTAATTTCTTGTTTGTTTTTTATAAACATTCGAGCTCTTGACTTAGCGGCTTCGCTTAGCTTAATATGACATAAAAACAAACCGTTCAACCAAAAATGCATTTCAGGGGTGCTCTTATAGGAAATGTAATGTACTTTATTTTTATATAGGACGGTCTACCTCGAAAAGTGCAAAAAGTTATAAAACTAAACTTTTTCGCAAGAAACTGAAAAAAGCTAAAAATTTTTTTGTGATTTTTGTTGTGAAGCCACATCCGTGGGAAGTAGCAAAGTTGAAATTCGGATTCAGCACCCCAAAAAGCATATAGAATGAGAGAAAAAAGAAACTTTGGTATTTTTTTCCTGGAACAGGCACCCTCGGAACCGATTTAGGCCAAGCAATGAGCTACAAAATTGCTTTTTTGACATAATGACTAGCAGGAAGCCGCCTGTGCCATCCTGTGCCATCCTGTGCAAGACAGTCCGTAGTATATTCCCACTATGTTTCCTACTCAAAAATGCCATTTTGTAATTTTTTATAAACAGTTATCAACAAAGAATCGCGTTTTTTTTTATTTCTTTTATTGTAAAAGGAAAACTATTGAAGCAATCTTAATGGTGCAACGGCATGAACTGTAGAGAATTAAATTACGAAGAGAATGGCAGGTCAAACTATCCGATCGGATAATTAGGACCGGAGAAAAGCAGAACATTTTGCTCTTAAAAAAATCATAACTCCGCCATTTTTTAATATTAACAGCTGAAACTTTGCACAGTACTTAAGTGTGTACTATTCACATGTACTTTAAGTGTGCAAAACCTGGCTTCGGTCGGATTAATAGTTTTCGCACAATCCTCATTTGAATTTTTTTGGCAATATTTTTGCGGAGAGCTGGATGCGTTTGAAGTCGTCCGATTGCAATTTAAAAAACGGATTTGGAAACTAGACGTGAACAGCAACAAAACATCTATTCTGATTTTTCGATAAGAACCGTTTAACTGGGTGTTAAACTACTGTGAACATGACCGAAAACGCCCGCTCCCGCCAGAGTGGTCGAGTGATGGGGGAAGTGTGCGATTAGAGGGGAAACGTATATCTTGGGTATATATATATAGTAGCGCTTGTATTACTATAGATACGCGGTTCCCCGCGTCGACCGCCTACCCCCACTACTCGACCGGTTTGGAGCGCGCGGCAGTTATAGGTCATATTTGCAAGCATTTTTCACCTATTTCGCAACATTTTAACGCAAAATCAGAATAGACGTTTTGTAGCACTTCTACTTTCGAAATACGTAAAAAAAATTAAAATCGGACCACCTCCGACGCATCCAGGTAGACCAGCCAATAGAGACTTTTTCGTGACAAAAATAGTATCAGCAAGCCGCCGGTCCCAGGTCACGTGGAACAGTCCGTAGATGTATTGTAGTGTGTTTTCGACTAGCAAATATCATTACTTAATGTGTTATAAACAAAAAACCTAAAAAAATCGTGCTTTTTTTCGTTGTTTGCTTGTAATAGCTGAACCGATGGAGCAATCTTGATACTGTCAACAGACGAATTATAGAGAATGAAAAGACGAAAAAAATGAACCCTACACGGACCCGATCGGATTAATATTAACGGAGGAAATTCGGAAGAACCGGAGAAATCTGCATTTTTTTCAAAAATTTATAACTCCGCCATTTTCAAAGTTGTAACGCAGGCTTTTCGCGAGAAAGTAGCGATTGATGGGTACTTTATGTGTGCACAACCCAGGCGTTGTCCGATGATTAGTTTTTGCACAATTGCGATTTGAATCTTTTTTATGCAATATGGTTCGGCGAGCCTGGATGCGGCGGAGGTGGTCGGATTTTAATTTTTTTTACGTATTTCGAAAGTAGAAGTATTGTGCTACGAAACGTCTATTCTGATTTTGCGTTAAAATGATGCGAAATAAGCGAAAAATGCTTGCAAACTTGACCGAAATCTGCGGCGCGCTCCAATCCGGTCGAGTAGTGGGGGGTAGGCGGCCGACGAGGTGAAGCGCGTATCTATAGTAATCCCAATGCGCGCGCGCTTCCCCGAGTCGGCCGCCTACCCCACTACTCGACAGCGTTTCAGCGCGCGGCAGATTTTGGTCAAGTTTGCAAGCATTATCAGAAAAATCAGAATAGACGTTTTGTAGCACAATACTTCTACTTTCGAAATACGTTAAAAAAATTAAAATCTGACCACCTCCGACGCATCCAGGCTCGCCGAACCATATTGCATAAAAAGAATTCAAGTCGCAATTGTGCAAAAACTAATCATCGGACAACGCCTGGATTATGCACACTTAAAGTACCCATCAATCGCCACTTTCTCGTTACAACTTTGAAAATGGCGGAGTTATGAATTTTTGAAAAAAATGCAGATTTCTCCGGTTCTTCCGAATTTTCTCCGTTAATATTAATCCGATCGGGTCCGTGTAGGGTTCATTTTTTTCGTCTTTTCATTCTCTATAATTCGTCTGTTGACAGTATCAAGATTGCTCCATCGGTTCAGCTTTTACAAGCGAACAACGAAAAAAAGCACGATTTTTTAGGTTTTTTGTTTATAACAAATTAAGTAATGATATTTGCTAGTCGAAAACACACCACAAGACATCTACGGACTGTTCCACGTGACCTGGGACCGGCGGCTTGCTGATACTATTTTTGTCACGAAAAAGTCTCTATTGCCTGGTCTAAGGCTCGCCGAATCATATTGCAATTGTGCAAAAACTAATCATCGGACAACGCCTGGGTTGTCCACACTCAAAGTACCCATCAATCGCTACTTTTGCGTGAAAAGCCGCTGCTATAACTCAGAATTTTTGAAAAAACACAGATCATTCAGGTTTTTTTCGAATTCACGCCATTAATATTAACGCGATCGAGTCCGTGCAGGGTTCATTTTTTCGTCTGTTGAAAGCATCAAGATTGTTCCATCGGTTCAGTTTTTACAAGCGAAAAACGAAAAAAAGAACTATTTTTTGAGGTTTTTTTGTTTATAGCAAATTAAGAAATTATATTTGCGAGTAAGAAACACATCATAATGCATCTACGGGCTGTTCCACGTGACCTGGGATCGTCGGCTTCCCGCTAGTATTTTTGTCATGCAAAAATTTCTATGCCCGGTCTAATTTGACTGGACTATTATTGTAGTGTAACTAAATAAAATCTTAATACATGGTACACTGAGAAAAATAATGCGAAAAAATAGCTATTTCAAATTAGATGCCGAAAAAGTAGATAAAATATACAATTCATTAGTTTTATTACAGATTGTAGGTAGGTGTTATAACGTTTTTAGATTAGTTAAAATAATAGTTGTTAATGTATCCATTTTTTTAGATGAAAGACTTAAATTATTTGTTAATAAGATATTTTAACTACAGATTAGATGAAATATCTACTACAAAATACTTTGTTATTTCGTTTCAATAGTAAAAAACGCTAATCATTATTATCGTTAATATATCTACCTAATGAGAGATACAACAGCTACTTAGTTAGATAAAGACCTTACAAATTGTAGATATTTCAACTGTTTCAATGATCTGGATTATCTAATTTGATTTAAGAAATGTATGAATTAAGTAAAACAAGTCTTTAAAACATCTACAAAATTATTGTTAAAATATCTACAACGGCACACGAAACTGCCAAAATTTGTAGGTAATTTTGATTGGCGCCGTCTTGTCGCTTACACAAAACGTCGCCACACCAACAGCTCGTTTCGCCGGGTCTCATTCATACTTGATTCGCACGAGTGAAGGGACGCGGAATGATGGAAGCAGCTGCGCTGCAGTGATCGAGAGTACCAACCAAGGCACCAACTATGTTGAACATTTGTTGGAGCAATGGGGGCTCCTAGAGCTATCTAACAATTTTAACGGTAAGTGTACTATAATAGCGTTTTCCTTTGGTAACATGTTTGTTAGTTTTTGCGAGTCCAAACTGGTTATTTTCTTATCATCGTCCGGAAGCGAACGAGGACTACAAATTATGGTGGCGGTTTGTAGACGCAACGTTTTTGGATCCTTGGCCACAACATTTCTCATCCCATCACAAACAACACAAGTAACCCCTAGGGGTTGTATCCAACTACAGTGATGAACACTCACAGCTTCCATCTCACTGATTTAGGTGTACAATGGCATTAATTAATCCCCCCACACTTTACTCTCGCTTTTAGCATTCCTTTTAACTGTAGTTTTTTAACTTAAAAAATTACCGCCATCTTGTATTAACTATTTCAAAGTTTCATATCAATATATGCAGGTTTCTGCAAAGAATTAACATCCATTATACACTTATATTACACTTATCTTGTAATATCGTTTCTTGTGACTTCGTATTGATGTACACTTTGTCCATGTACATGTAATGTCCATGTAATCTATAAACAATATTTTGCTGTATGAAGTTTTTGTTATTATATAATATTGTTTATTTTACATGATCTTAATATTTAAGTTATTACTCCTATTATGTATGAAAATATTTATGCAGGGTTATTTACTTTAATGGTTTATTGTAATATTGTTTATTTTATACTGAGAAAATACATATTATGTTTGATTTACTAAATAAAGGCCTATTATTTATTGACCTATATACTATTTAGTTCTATTATCTATTTCATATATTGTTGATTTATGTAAAAATACCTAGATCTATAATCCAAAAAATAGATGTAATATCAACAATTATACTTTAAATCAAGTATTAAATATTAGATACATTATCCAATTTAAAAGTAGATGAAACAATAATTTGTTTTCTATAAAATATTTATTACTAGACATTAAAATGACTATTTTATTAGTCAATAGATTAGATAAAACGTCTAATGTTAGGAAAAAATTAGATATTATAATAACAATAATTCTTTAAATCAGTTGCAGATTTAGGTTATTAACTGAAAAAAAGTAGATGAAAGAAATGTTTATTATCCTTAAAATGTCTATTAAAATACATTAAAATGTCTATTTTCATAAATATAAATGGTTAATTTGCCGTTTGACATTCAACTAATTTAAATTAGCTATATTAGATATTTTGTTTAGTTAGCTAATTTTTAACCCCGGATTTTAGTTTTTTTATATAAAATTTAGTTAATTTATATACATTATTTTTCTCAGTGTAGGATCAGCACCATGCTCTAGCAACCAGTTAACAATATGAAAGTTCGCTATTATAGATGCAATACTAAGCGGTGTGTTGCCGTCGATTGTTTCTGCATTTATGTTTACTCCTTTTTCCGCCAACATTTCGAGGATTTGTAAGTCTCCTCTCTCAGCAGCAAAATGCGCAGGTGTCCAACCAGAGTTGTCCGATAGTGTGGGATCAGCACCGTGTTCCAGCAACCACTTTACAGTATCGGCTTTCCCAGTAGTGCATGCAATTGTGAGCGGTGTATTGTGTTCATTTGTTGTTTCATTTACGTTAAGCCCTCTATCCAACAACATTTCCATAATTTCTATTTGCCCT
This sequence comes from Aphodius sticticus, assembly GCA_963966075.1. NCBI lineage: Eukaryota > Metazoa > Arthropoda > Insecta > Coleoptera > Scarabaeidae > Aphodius > Aphodius sticticus. The sequence goes on from OZ014506.1 coordinate 108,696,152, forward strand.
ACCCTTGCAGCAAAATGCATAAGTGTACAACCATTGGCGTTTGTTTGTAGACTAATAGTAGACAGCAGCTTTACATTAGAAATTTCCCATCTATGCCCAGAACTAATACCACTGGACCACCTAGGTCTCCGAACATGCTCGAACAATTTGTTCGGTGGTGTAGGATCAGCGCCGTGTTTCAGCAACCATTTAACAATATCCCATTGGTTCTGATCAAAAGCAATAGAGAGTGGTGTCTCGCCGTCGTTTGTTTTTTTATTTACGTCAAGTTTTCTACGCGCCAACATATCCATGATCTGTAATTCACCTCGCTTAGACGCCAAGTGTATTGATGTCCAACCATCTTCATCCGATAGAGTAGGATCAGCGCCGTGTTCCAGCAGTAGCTTAACAATATCCAATTCCCCCTCTTCGCAAGCAATGTTGAGTGGGGTCATGCCGCTCGGTGTTTTTTTATTTATGTCGAGCACTGTTTCCGACAAATTGTCGATGACTTGTAAATCTGACCTCCTTTGTGTACGATCAGCATCGTTTTCAAGCAATTGCTTAACAATATCCCATTTGAAGTTATTAGATGCAATAAGAAATGCTTCCGATAGGTCACTGCTGATGTTCTGATATTTTGTGGAAGATGCATGTCCATGCTCATCTATGAAAGGAAATAAATACGTTATTAACGTAATACTCAAGAGTCTTAAAACACAACAAAAATGAAATGTCCGATTGCAAACTGTAGTAATTTTACTTAGTTTAGTGCAATGAAACGCCTATAGTTCCCTATATTATTGCGTTTTCCGGCGAAACTTGACGTTTTATCCAAAAACGTCCTATACTAAGTTGTAGATCATAAAAAATCTACAACATTCGTATGGGTCACTTTTTACTATGACCTCAAAATTTCCGAGAAAAATGCGAATGCCAATGCCAAAACAAATTTTCTGTTTTTTATTTTTCGTTGTCGCAACAATAATTCAATTTTAATCAAATTTTGTGGAAGCATGCCTTTTTATACCTTAAATAAATATACATTTTTTTATTACACAAAAACAAGAAGTTTTTGAGATATTTAGTTTTTTCCGTCAAAATCAGATTTTTTTTAAAAGGAAATTCTGTGGTGAAAAATCATCGTACAGAGTTCTTCTGGGACTCATTGTTGTTGTTTTTACATGTACTTATAGATACAATAATAATAATAATAGTCCCTATTTAACAACCTGCTCAAAAATTGAAAAAGCTCTAAAACTTTTGCAACAGTGAATTTTTCAGTAATTGTTCATTATTTGTTTAAGTTTTTAAGAAACTTGCAATTTTGTAATTTATTATTATTAATTATTAAAGTACTGTTTCTACTGTATTGATGTTACACACATTTTTAACTACTTTAGTAGATTTTTTCATAAACAGTTTGTGATTTTTTAAGACATAAATAATTTATTTTCAGAAGTTTCGTCAAAACTAATTTAAAATTAAAAACACTAAAAAAAAGAAATTTTCCGTATTTTTCTCGGAAGTTTTGAGGCTATATAGTAACATCTACAATAGTTGTAGATTTTTTCTTGACCTAGAACTTTTGTATTGGATACTTATTGATTCTAAGACAAAAACTGATTATTTTGCTTACTTATCTGAAGATTTCTTATTCTAATTTAATGGTTATAGCATTATTGTAGAAATGAGAGACAGTTTCCATTGTATTGTTTTCCGTACAATAGGGTATTACGGCACTTTTCAAATTCTGTTCTATTACAAAGTAGGTTAGCTTAGCATCACCCTTTTACACGTAAAATGCCAAACAACGCTTTAATTTAGGAGAAAACGCGTTTTGAAATTCAAATAAAAATCCTACTTGTGACGTCACAAGGAGGGATTATAATGCGAAACTTGACAACGTCGCGCATAGTTATTTTATGTTGCTGTGGTGCCAACAGTCGCGTAGTTCACTATGTTTACCATTCGTGTATTGAGGTTAGGTGGTCAGTGATTTTTTAATATATCAACACCAGCAAACACCATACATAATCAACATGAGCAAACAATAATATAGAGTTTGTTGTGTGCCGGGTTGCAACAGCAAATCACTCGAAACACCAGAATTCAATACAACATTTAGACGAAATGGTGTATCTACCTTGTAGTTTCATAAACACACAGGAATATATTATAAGAAATGTATTGTCAATATGTATTATTAATAAACTTCTATTTAAGCAGTTATTTTTTACTACTAGTCTTTCCCTCTACATTCAAATTTCTTTGTGAACCATGTGATTGGGGGATGTTTCATTACTTTGTCGTTAATTTACTATGAACAATTGCAAGCTGGTTGAATAATATGTATGACAGTGTATGATCGTGGGCAAATTTTGCGAATTCTCTTTGGTAAAATCATCTTCCACAGAACACATGCTTGCACTGGTAACTTAACAACTTATAACAACGTACTTAATAAGTAATAACTTTACGATACGCTGTAAATAGTACCGTCGAAGTTTGTCAACACACATACAAACAAACAGCGGTGCAAACACTGTTACAAGAAAATTCCCTAGGTTTTGATCAATTTCTTGGCTACGGTGCCAATTCTACACTTGGCCAATCACGACAGTGATCGGAAAATTCAAATTTAAATTGTAATTTTCTCAACAAATTCTGAATGTAATTTAATTTTAACTTAACAGAATTTCGGGTTATATACTGTAAAATCGCTTAATACACGCTTTTGCTTAAATTTCCACATGACCGTAATACCCTATTGAATGTCGTGACCAGTATTGCAGTTTTCTTAAAAAATTAAACAAATAATAAACAATTACTGAAAAATTCTCTGTTGCAAAAGTTGTTTTAGATTTTTTTCAATTTTTGAGCATGTTATTTTATTATTGTACCAATAAGTACATGTAAAAACAACAAAAATGAGTCCCAGATGAACTCTGTACGATGACTTTTCACAACAGAATTTCTTTTTAAAAAAAATCTGATTTTGACAGACAAAACTAAATATCTCAAAAACTTCTTGTTTTTTGTGTAATAAAAACATTTATGCTTATTTAAAGTATAAAAAGGCACGCTTCCACAAAATTTGATTGAAATTGAATTATGGTTGCGACAACGAAAAATAAAAACAGAAAATTTGTTTTAGCATTGGCATGCGTATTTTTCTCGGAAATTTTGAGGTCATAGCGTGGTATGAACATTAAAGGTATGATCAATTTTTGGACGAATTTACGACCGCTACTGCGCAGGTGATATATAGACAACCAACATTGCATATGTCAAACATAGGGGTTCTCACTTACAATTTAAAGAATATAACAGACAAATGTACTTGTATAAAAAGAAAACTTTCAAGCATTTGCGTTATGTACGCACAAATAAGCAAATATTGGTTTGGTCCTCGTTATGTTTCCGTTATTATTCGTCAACCATGCAGCCCCGGCCAGCGGATATTAACGTAACAAAGATTTTTAACAGACAAATGTACTTGTATAAAGAGAAAACTTTCAAGAATTTGCATTATGTACGCAGAAATAAGCATAAATAAGCAAAAATTGGTTTGGTCCTTGTTATGTTTACGTATTATTCTTTAACCATACAGCGCTGCCCAACGGATATTAACGTAACGAAGATTTTCCCAGATTTTCATCCCCACTCCACATGAGTATGGACATACCTCTAATAATAATACCACGGATCATAGTAAAAAGTGACCCATATGAATGTAGTAAATTTTTTTATGATCTACAACTTAGTGCCTCTTTACCATTTCCAGTGATAAAACTCCTGTCTACAATTAATACCGGTTTTGGTTTATAATTAGTTAATTTGCCGGCACTAGATCAGATTATCAGATAAAGGAACTTATGAAAATAAATGTTAAGATGGGCCTCGAAATGTGTAGGCAACCAAATATACTTCATAATTTTATTATCAGACTAACGCCGAATGGTTAGGTATTTCCTTTCTAATTGCACGTTAAAGTGAACTAGAAACCTTTGCCGATAGTACAAAAAATAACCGGCTTAATTCTGTCGAATCTAGGTGACGGTTTTCAGGATTATTTGTGGCTATGTCGTAGTCTTCTTGCGATCAACAAAAAAGAACACCGATATTCGCACAATTCGTCACCTACACTTGACAGAATTGAGCCAGGTATTTTTTTATTATTAGCAAAGGTAGAAAGTTCACTCTAACGTATATTCTTAATGCACAAACTTAAACGTGCATATGTAATAGCCGATTGAAAATTATAACCGCATTTCCAATTTAAACACCACCTTAAAAGTTTGCGGTATACAATGTGTGTTGACTATGGCCACTTACCTGATCTTTTACTTATCTTGCCAATGTGTTTCATCATCCATATTCCCCATTGGTTGTTCTCTGTGGCCATTCCTAAAGGTGTCTTGCCTTTCTTGTTTCTAATACCTAAGTTAGGACTCTGCTCGAAAAGTAATGCAGTAATTGAAGTGTATCCAAAAGCGCAGGAAATGTGTAGACCAGTATTGCCATTTACGTCTTGCTCGTCAACCAGCGTTGGTCTCTGGTTGAGGAATATCCTGACGATACTCTTGTTTCCTGTAGCAATCGCAAGAATGAAGGCGACCACGCCAATCCCTGTATCTAGTAAGGACTGTGTAAGATACGACTCTACGTCGTCCTTATTCCCATCCTGTATTGCTGTTAGCAAGTTGAAGCAAGTTTCGCCGTCGTCTTCAGTTAGTCGCGTACGCGTTGGGTAGTCCTTGGTAATTGTGTTAACGATTGTAGATCCATTTACTGTAACAAAATATAATATAAGCACATATGTGATTTTGTAATGCATATATGCAATCATGAGAATTATGTATGTTTTGTAAACTGTATGACAAACCAACTGGTCCATTTCTCTTTTGTTTACATTGACTTATGTTGCAGTGCTTGACGTGCGCATTTGACAGTGACACAATATTGTAATAACCGACAACTTCCACCTTTGTACAGTAATGTAAAAAAATGGCGCCACTAGTTGTCGCCGCTTGACTAGCGGCCATTTGCAATTTTACCTACATCACCTATTTTTAAATACCTCTCTAAATTATTGTTATTTACGGTGGCGTTATTAATAACCTGGTAGTACCAGCCTAACAGAGTCTACCTACGAAGGCTTATTAACAAACTGTCTCAAAACTTTTTTGGAGAAAGTTGAACCTCTAGTTAAGACAAAACTACCTGGAAGCTAAAGCCTTCCCAACAAACACAGGTTTAATTATATTAAAATGAACTGTCAAAGAACACAACATAGCTCATTACTACAGCGAGCGAATTGTGACAACTCATGAGTAGCTTTTTTATACATAAAATGGAACGTTTCTTGACAAAACTGAAATGAAAGGATTCATATACAAATATAATAAAAACTTATATGTGCTACTATAGACCAGGCAATAGAGACTTTTTCGTGACAAAAATAGTATCAGCAAGCCGCCGGTCCCAGGTCACGTGGAACAGTCCGTAGATGTATTGTAATGTGTTTTCGACTACCAAATATCATTACTTAATTTGTTATAAACAAAAAACCTAAAAAAATCGTGCTTTTTTTCGTTGTTCGCTTGTAAAAGCTGAACCGATGGAGCAATCTTGATACTGCCAACAGACGAGTGGGGGACGTAGTGGGGGCCGCCTACCCCCACTACTCGACTGGTTTGGAGCGCGCGGCAGATTTCGGTCAAGTTTGCAAGCATTTTTCGCCCATTTCGCAACATTTTAACGCAAAATCAGAATAGACGTTTTGTAGCACAATACTTCTACTTTCGAAATACGTTAAGAAAATTAAAATCGGGCCACCTCCGACGCATCCAGGCTCGCCGAACCATATTGCATAAAGAAAATTGAAATCGCAATTGTGCAAAAAGTAATCATCGGATAACGCCCGGGTTGTGCACACTTAAAGTACCCGTGAATCGCTACTTTCTCGCGAAAAGCCTGCGTTACAACTTTGAAAATGGCGGAGTTATGAATTTTTGAAAAAAATGCAGATTTCTCCGGTTCTTCCGAATTTCCTTCGTTAATATTAATCCGATCGGGTCCGTGTAGTGTTTATTTTTTTCGTCTTTTTATTCTCTACAATTTGTCTGTTGACAGTATCAAGAATGCTCCATCGGTTCAGCTTTTACAAGCGAACAACGAAAAAAAGCACGATTTTTTTAGGTTTTTTGTTTATAACAAATTAAGTAATGATATTTGCTAGTCGAAAACACATCACAATACATCTACGGACTGTTCCACGTGACCTGGGACCGGCGGCTTGCTGATACTATTTTTGTCACGAAAAAGTCTCTATTGCCTGGTCTACTATATTCAGATCGGGGCTAATAAGGTTATATAGAAATTCTTAGGTTGCAAAATTACGTACCATTCGGATGAGACATACCGCATTCAAGCCATCCCAAATATCCATCACAGGAACACTTAGACGATTTATTCTCATTGTCGGAATTTATAAAGAAATATTGTATTGCTTCTAACCAGAGATCGAAGTTGCGGGTAAGTTCTTTCATCACATTCCTGATAATAATGTAAGCGTAGTCGGACCAGATTTCCTTGTGAAAATATTTTAAATATTTTATATTTAAATCGTCTTGGACTATGGTGTGCAACAAGAAATCTGCGACAAAATACTCTGCAAAAGTTCGATGAACAAATTGAAAACCGTTTGCATTTCTTCCAACAATCCCGATATTCTCTTCTCCAATATCGGTTACAATATTCTTCAGTTCGGTGTGCGATGCTAGCCCCTTAGAAATAACACACTCCTTTCCAAATATTTCCACCATCGCTAGCACACGGTGGTTCTTCATTGATGTTCTGTTGTGTACGTGGGCATCATTTTCGTAAGATCCCCTCTTTTTATTGTATTTTTCATGTTTTAACTGTATAAATCGCTTGTACATTTCTCCTCTTGTAATACCGTCGCGATTTTCTTCGTCTACATATATTTGTGATAGCATATCCAAATGTAGAGGTTTACCTAAGAACTCAAAATCAAAGCGAAATATAATATCTTTCGTATCGATATTTGTCTTCGTGAAATATTCTGTTACCTGTACAGTATCAAAAGGTAACAGTTCGAAGCACATTTTGTCAGTTCTGCTTGTTATTTTATTTTCAGCATGAGGCCTCGTGGTACAAATTATTGGTACGTCGGTGTTGTTTAAAATCTTTTCAATCAATGATGATATTCGCCTTCCATGTCTTGGCAGTATTTCATCAAATCCATCTAAGAATACACTCAAACGTTGACTCGTTTTATGACTTTCCATTATAGATATTGTAATTTTGTCATCGGGATTGTTAGCCATTTTACTGAAAAAGTAGTTTATTGGGTCATCTTGAATACTAGGCCAAATAGAACGGTTCTCAATGTCATCCAGACAATCTCTTAATATTATATAAATGATAAAATTTTGAGGTGTGTAACTGTGTGCAAGAGCTTCTAGTACTGTTGACTTCCCCAATCCTGGTTCACCAGTAATAATATGCAGTCGAGGTCCGACAGATTCAAGAACAGCTTCCTCCGTAAGTTTAGTTTGTTCTTCGCCCTTTCGTGTAAAGTTCCTTGTAATGTACTTAACATCTGGTGGCTTTCGTGTAAAGTTCCTTGTAATGTACTTAACATCTGGTGGGGGTAATTGTGGGCCAATGATGTGAGTTTTGTTATTCTCCGTCCAAGCTAGCACTTGAGATATTGTTAAATCCTTGTATATACCTTCTATCGCTGTTTCCAATGGAACTCCCGCAATTTCTGCTAGTGAGACTGGAGGACGTCCTTCAAGTGACACTTCAATATTGGAGATCTCTGATAACGTTTCTTCATTAGATATTTCTCTAACATATGTAGTCACCGATTTTGTCGGCCTATAGTTGTTCGGTTCAGGAAAATCTTTACCGCAGAATATAATAAAACTATTGTTTATAGTCTTGAATTTCGTAAGGAACTCGAGAATGTTTTGTGTGTAGTCAGATTTAATTGGTAAAGACATTTTATTGTCGCGCCATAATGAAATGAGTAGTTCAGCCACAGTCTGGTTGTGCTCTTTCTCGCGGATTACCCATTGGTAATAGTTTGCAAATAATGGCCATGTTTTGGTGTCCCCTAGGTTTATTACTGACTGGTGCGAGAATATTTTGCACCATATCGGCATGAGCTTAGGATTGATTTCAACAAAATGTTCTAAATCAACACGCAACCACTTGTCGAGCATGACTTTCAGGCAGTGCACTTCGAATTCTGCCTTCGTCAAAACGTAGCACATATCGCCTTTCTGCATGAACTCTTTTAGAGTACCATCTAGATTCACCAAGGCATTCTTAAGATCTTTTCCCAGTATGTTTGTAATATTAAAATCTATTTCTTTAAAGTTGGGTTGCCCTAAGAAGATGAAGAGTTGTCGGTAGAAGTTTTTATCCAATGTCGTGTCGCCATTTCTGTCAAACTGATGGTATCGGCCGCCATTGCACTCTACCCCAGTGTCCAAACAATTCAACATTGGATCGTCTTTAGCAGATTCCTTGGGTAACAATTTGAACTTTGAATCTGAGCAACCATATTTCTTCATATTGGTGAATATCCATACGTAGTAATGTTTTTTATCAACGCCTTTTAATAGTTCGCGTAACCCTTTAGTGTTAGATTCATTGCTTGACATGATTTTGCTTAAATTGTCAAATTCGCGTTCGTAGTCCGATAAATTTATTTCAACTTTATTCGTATCTTTACTTTTCTCTTTACTTTTCTTCTTTCCACTGATTTTCTCTTTTGGTCCAAAGTTCAACCATAGCACTTTTCTCTCTGATTCGACATGTTTCGATTGTACAAACAAAGCAATGTCTTCCTTTCCGCTGCTCTCCTCGAAGAATATCCTTACGACCACATCGTCGATTTTGTTGATGCCTTTTGGATTAGATACAATTGCAAAATCCTTGACGTCTTTATTTTGCGACAGAGAGGCCGCTATCAATAGCAACAACTTCCTCTCGTAAGCCTGGCCATCGTTCAGATTTCCTCCTGCTCGTGTTACCTACAACATGCAAATACGTCATAAGGTAAACACCCCAAATTCAGACAAGTTAAGGGGAATCCAACCCCCTACGTTTTGCTTGCAAAACACGCAAAAGTTCTGAGGCTTTTTCTCCGCAATTCGATTACATAATCGTAAGAGAAATACACCAAATTAAAGATAAAAGATATATAATTTTGCGTCTAGTGGTGGATTTTTGATAGTTCTGTTCGTTTTTGACAAATCTATTTCTGAACATGACATAAAATTGGCTGATTTTGCAATTTTTTTACGAAGAACTCAGGTCTAAGTTACACCTTCCTCTATAAGTGTAAAAAATTTCACGTAAAAATATTGATATCTTACATGCTTTTTTCACTCAAAACTTTACTTCTTCGAGTACATGAATAATTTATATTTTATCACGTAGCGTGGATACAACAACAACAAGTATTACATACAGGGTTAGCCAAAATTACCGGAACACCCAAGTAATTCTACAACGGTAAAAAAATTCAAAAAAAAAAATCAAACAAAAGTTTTTAGACTTTAAACAATCCATCGTTCAAATATATTTTGAATATACAGGGTGTTCATTTTATTATAGAAATCGCGTAAATTTTCTTTTTTCAAATGGAACAGCCTGTATCTTTTTACATTTTATAATTTTAGGACTAATTCTGGACATTGTTTATTAAAATAATTTTTTTATAAAATGCATCATTTTTGAGTTTTAAGCAATTAATTTAAATTTGTCAAAATTACCGGAACACCCAAATAATTCGCCATCGGTAAAAAAATTTCAAAAAACATTCAAACAAAAGTTTTTGACATTAAACAAGCTATCATTAAAATATATTTTTAATATACAGGCTGTTCATTTTTTATGCAAATTTGGTTAACTTTTTTTTTTCAAATGGAATACCCTGTATATTTTTACATTTTATAATTCTAAGACTAATTCTAATAATTTTTTATTGGAATAATTTGTTTATAAATTTCATAATTTTTTAGTTATAAGCAATTAGTCAAAACTCCTGAACTTCAAATTAAGAATTGATTTGAAGGGTGCAATGTGGGATAGCTTACCACATTAAAACTATTGTCCTTTCAGTGATTTCTTCCGGTTTTATTGGAATATTGAGCATAAAATGAAGTAAAACCTCATCTCCTAGTTATATTCAACGAAGATCTGAATAATATTTGGTTTCAACAAGATGGTGCACCGCCGCATTACGGTGTCCAAGTTCGGAATTATTTAAATTCAATTTTCCCGCAGAGGTGGATTGGAAGGAGAGGATCCATTGAATGGCCACCTAGGTCGCCGGATTTACAAATACTGGATTTTTCTATTTGGGGCCACCTAAAGTCCAAGGTTTACACCAATAGGCTGCAAAATATTGATGCGTTGAAGCAGAGGATAGTGGACGAAGTTCAGAGTATTACTGTCGATCATTTAGACAACTGTTTACGGGAATTTGTTGATAGGTTGGGGCATTGTCAAGCCGCTCAGGGATGGCAGTTTGAAACTTTAATTTAATTGTTTTGTTATTTTTTCTTCACATTGTTATTATTTATCCGTTCGGCTAAAACAAATGTTTTGGAGTTTTGATTAATTGCTGATAATTAAAAAATGAATCAATTTATAAAAACCTACTTGAAAAGAAATTCTTAGAATTAAAAAATAAAAATGTACAGGACGTTTAATGAGAAAAAGGAAAAGTTTTCCATACTTCCATAATAAAATAAACACCCTGTATATTAAAAATATATTTAAACGATAGCTTGTTTAAAGTAAAAAACTTTTGTTTGAATGTTTTTTGAAATTCTTTTACCGATAAAAAATTATTTGAGTGTTGCGGTAATTTTGACTAATTTTAATTAATTGCTTAAAACGCAAAAATGATGCATTTTATAAAAAAATTATTTTAATAAACAATGTCCAGAATTAGTCCTAAAATTATAAAATGTAAAAAGATACAGGGCGTTCCATTTGAAAACAAAAGATTTACGCGATTTCTATAGTAAAATGAACACCCTGTATATTAAAATTATATTTGAACGATGGATTGTTTAAAGTCTAAAAGCTTTTGTTTGAATTTTTTTTTGAAACTTTTTACCGTTGTAGAATTATTTGGGTGTTCCGGTAATTTTGGCTAACCCTGTATACATTACCACAGCAAGTAATACACCTTTATATATAATTTGATGTATAACATGAGAGAATTGATACAACATTAAGCTGACTATGGATGCTTATTTTATAGGACATACCAGCAGTACTCATTCCTCTTAAGGAATTTTTGTTACATTTGTAAATGTAGAATTTATATTTATGTGGTGGCAATGACTATGTCAACTTTTTTTATACAAATATTTCCTTCTAAAGATATCTGGCTATTCATTTTTAAAGAAAATTGATAATAGTTATGTAAATTTATATTATATGTAATATAGAAAGTAAAATGTAATTATATGTAATATAATATAAATTACATTAATTACATTTTACATTTTTTATTCTGTTCCTTCGCCAAGGCGCAAATGGCATAAATGAGTAAATTACGCAAAAATGAATAAATTTCCCGATACCAAACTGCCCCAGTTGAAATGTCCCAATGTGCCCCAACATGAGTTTTATGAATTGAAAAACTCTAGAAAATTGAAGGTTATGATTTGGTAGCCGCCAATAGTAGTAATGTATGAAGAATATATGTATAATTGTATGAATGTACTTACTTACATAATATTATACAATATAACATATAAACTTGTGTAAAGCCATACGAACAGACGCACAGTGCGAAAAATTCCCAAAAAGCTGGCCAAAATTCAAATTTTATAGTTTTCAAAATAAACAGAATTGTAAATTGTAAAAATTTTTGCTGAACCGGTTAAGAATGGTCAGTTCAAAGTTGTCGATTTGTGCAAAGTGTATGTTTGGGCCTTTGACACCATTGCAATTGTCATTTTCTGTGGGCTTATTGACAATAACTTTATTATTTTTCTAAAATGAATAGTGTTCCTCAAGGTATGTAAATACGTTTTATAATTTATTCTATGCAGTTAAATAATTTAACATGCTTTTTTGCAACCTTTATTACACGTAGCAAAAATTTTATAAACTTAAACTTCGCCTAGTCTTTTATAAAATTCCCCGCATATCCCCGGTTAGAATTATAGCTCTTTGTAAAGATCAGACTTTGTACTTTTTGGATATGTAGACAGTTTCTCCTCATACTTACTCAAAATGAATTTCTGTTTATTTTTAGAATGTAATACATACAATTTACGTATGTGTCTAAGGGAACGCTGTTTAATATTTTTCTTATTAAGCTATTCGAATCAACTTGGATTGATTTTTTCTTGCCAAAAATTGCGTCATCCTTTAAATTTTTTATTGTGTTTTAATAGGACGACTTGAAAAACTGCCGACAACTGAGCACAAAAATTAAATAATTTTTGAATATTATAATTAATTGTAGCAATAAACAACAAAAAAATGAGTTTTGCTAATCTTGGTAATAAAAATTCTAAAATGTCGTTTTTGGATGCAGGCACGTGTGCCTGGATATTGAAGGGGGAGAAATTCCAAAGCAGAATGATTTTAGACCCAAAAAACAGTTTTAAAACTCTGAAATTAGCCATAATGACAAATATTCAGTTAGTTATGAAGAAGCGAACAACATGGTTTGCAAAACGTCAGCAATTAATAATTTTGACGCATGGCATAACCCGGAATCAATTTATTTTCTAATATCATCACAATTAGTACCAAAAATTGTATCAACGGAACTTGAAAATAAATAAGACAGTTCCGAATATGACGATGTAGAAAATGAAGTATAGATATAAATATAATGGAAGCTGATGATGAAGATGAAGAAGACCAAGACGAATGAACTAATACATTTGTATATTCTCTTTTATAATTTTATAGCATTCAATAGAGGCATAATATCTTTTTATTTACTAAATTTTTAAAATTACTCTTTCATTCATATTTCAATATTATTAAAGAAGAATATTAAGCAAAACCACTTTTACATTTCAACCTTTAGTGCCTAGAATAAATGCTCTGTTACATAATGTATGTTCACTATGACAGAAACTTAATTAAGTGCGTTTTCCATTTCATAATACGGGAACAACCGGATTTAAACCTGATTGGGACATACTTTTCAGGATTTGTCGTTGTTATTAGGTTATTCGATTAAAAGTAATTTTGGAACAAATTTCCGCTATTTTTCTACTCTTCTAATTCTGGCTTTGTAATCACCAACCCCGAATAATAAATTCCAACTACATTTAGAATATAAAAACAAATATTTGATCCGCTATTTTGCTTTTTTATTTTTTGTTCGAATTTATAATCATCTACCTCAAATGCCCACAAATATTGAATTTCCACTAAATTGAATGTACTTTTCGTACAAATGTCCGAATTCAGAATTGAATTTTCGTACAAATGTCTGAATTCAGATTTATAATCAGCGATCCCAATTCTTCGTCTAATAACAAATTTCAGGTAAATTGAAAGTAATTTAAGAACTGATGTCCGCCATATAGGATCCGCCATTCTGATTTTTTGTTTATTTATTTCGGCTTTATAATCAGCTACTGCAAATCCCCACAAATACTTAATTTCAACTAAATTGAAGATAGTTTTCGAACAAATGTCCGCCATATTGAATCGGATATTTTGTTTTTTAAACTTAGAATTTAGATTTATAAACAGCGACCCCAAATCCCCCCTAATACCGAATTTCAGCCAAATTGAAAATAATTTAGGTATTGATGTCCGCCATATTGAATCGGCCATTTTGTTTTCTAAACTTTTGATTTCGGATTTGTAATCGGCGACCCTTCAAATCTTAGATTACAGAGTTTTACCTAAATAGAAAATTCTTTTGACTTTTGGCCAGGTTTTTGGGAAGTTTCCACACTGACGTAGGAAATACTTGGTTAACCAAAAACTGATACATTATCAACAAACGTAGTTTCGACACTATCGCGCCGGAAACTTCTTTGGATCTTGTTTACATTCACTGACGCATATTCTGTGTGAATGCGCATTTAATCGCAAGTCATTAAGGCGGTGAATTTAAAGTGTCCCAATGTGCCCCGTGTCCCAATCTGCCCCGGTCTCCCCTACTCTTTTTACTTCTCTCGCGCTCGTGGGCCAAACCGATGGGCAGAAAAATTTGGTATTCAGTCCTGTTCAAAGTTCTAACACACTTTGAAACTTTTCCCTACACACTTTTAGTACGAGATCCCACTGCAAGATTACTACGTCCTTCTGTTTTTTTAATCGAAATACATTATTTATAGATAAATTATGAATACAACAATATGTTTATGGCAGTGTTGCCTATCAAAATGTGGCCGCAAGTATTTTTAATTAAAACTAAATAATAGCAAATAGTTTGCTAGTTTTCTATCAATGGAGACAATACAAAAATTGATACTCACTCTAAGCGGAGGTTTCACTTGAGTGGGTTGATTTGCCATTATTCGTCTTCAATTGTAACCTGAAAAAAATAATAAGAGATTGTTATTTTATTATTTCAAATGTCTATATTTGAATCGGTCGGTTCGAAAACACTACAAGTCCAAAAAGTGAGTTCTGGGAAAATTAACAAAATAATTTTGTCAGTGCAATATCTTGAAAAGTATAGCACTTAGCTGTTTTGTGCCAACAGACAAAATATAAAGTAGTTCACAGAGAATTAAATGTATTACATATTTTATTTATATTTGCATTAAAAGCAGGGCTATGATTAAAACAATCATCATGGACATGTACTGCTTTTGAACTCGACGGAAAAACAGCGTACATTTTTAACAATATTTGTTTATTTAAAGCATTTAAATAATATTTTTATTGTGATGTAGGTGTGTATAGTGTTTTTGGCGTCAACAATAAATTCCTTATTCATTTCATATTATTATATTTTCCGAAGCGCGTTAGTAATGCAGCAAAAACAAACATGTGCATACTTCGTACAAGGATATTAATTCCTTGTCGAAATTGAAATATAAAAAGACATCTCGTACTATGCCTCGAAAATAATTTCTTTCGACAACAAAAATGTATTTTTCTGTGGAGCATTGACGGTATGAATATGTTTTCGTCAAATATTCGAGCAACATTCGGCGTAGTTATTTTACAGCCATAATAGAGCACGTTTTTGTCCAGCCGGCCGGTCCGCTTCGAGAATTTGAAACGTGTTTTGCACATGTGCACATATGCGATGTTTGGAATCATAATAACATTTTTATACTCTAGGAATTTTTAAGCGTTGACTTATTTATAAAATATAAATCTCAGTTTAATTTGCTTAGGCCCGCTCCTACCAACTCCCTGTTATCATCCGGTTTAGATGCCAAGGGAATACGACCTGCCAAGGGGATATCGGGATTGTGGTTACTACCATCGCATTAAACCAAAGGTTAGCTTATTCCCCTGGCAAGATGACATGCCTAGGGATTTTTTCGAAAAATGGCAAACTTGAAAGTGTCGAATGACCTAATGTCATTTATTTGCTCTAAAATATAACAGATATGACAGATTTGTGACATATATATGACAATTTTGTTTGCAAAATTTAAAAAAGAAGAAATGGAGATGTTAATTTATTTGTAATTACTAGCAATAAACAATTATGCTTTATATGAACAACTTATTAATAAGCAGATTAAATTGATGGATAAATTAAACGAGGAAGTGGAGGCGAGATTTGCAGCACAAGCTGAAATCCATAAAGGAATTATTACTGATAGAGTATTATTAGATAGAATATACAAAGTTAGCTGCTCTAGAATTAGCTATCAAAAATGAATTTGATAATGAGAAAAATATCAATACTTAAATGCGAGTTATTTTTTTTTATTTACAGCGATCGTATTACAATAATAATTCTGAAAAATAACCACCATTCCTTGTCATCTGCTATCATTGCCATCTCTTTCATCGATAATTTTATCACAAGTCATGTGAAGATATTAAGATATGTTTTGTGTTACCTGGACACTGAATCCTAATGTGAGTACAAAAACGGATGGAAAAAGAGTTATTACCAGTTGATTTTTTTCTCATATCATCCCCTTCTGGTATTTTGCAATACCGTGGGCATAAGTTACCAATTGCAAAGCTTACTATTTTAGTTGTAGTAATAATCTTTATTCCAATATCTAGCTCTATACATTAGGTTTATTATTACATAAGTTATATTATATTTCATTTATTGTTAGGAAATCTGGAAACGATTTTCTACGGAGGGGTGTTATTCCGGATTTTTCGTACAGTAGGACATTAGGAGGGCTATGAAGGGGGTTGTTTGGATGTCTAATTCTTGTGATGGATCATCTAAAAGCTATTCTTTCAGCTATCATAAGTGATTCTATGGTTGATCTGCGCCGATTACTCCATAGGTTTGCTCCATATTCGATCATAGATCTGCGATGGTTTAATATATGTGGGTTGCTGTCTTCACACTGATTACGTGGTTTTTGTATGTTAGAGTTCTGAAGTGCGATGCTCTCTTCTTCATGTTTACTTTCGATGTATTGACGTGTTTCTTGAATTTTGAATTTTTGAGTAAAATACGATTTACTATTTTAATTATAAGTGATACTGACTATTGGCGGATGCCAAAAAAATCGGCAAAAACCATATTTGAATTGCTGTAAGTATCTTGCAATAGAGACATATTTAACTATACAAGTTTATCTCTGACTGAAAGGTTTTATTAGTTGGTCAATTTTAGCTAGAAAATAGTTAAAGAATTCCTATGATAAACGAAATCTTTTAACAAATTCAAAATCAAAATGCCTATCTGCATGATTAATTCTAGGTCTAAGATCTTTTCACAACGTATGGGAAAAAGAATTTTTATTTCTTTTAAAATAATACTGCCTTTTATCAAAAATTAACAAAAATGACTTTGAATGACCAATACAGTATTATCACTTTCTGTACAACTGACAGCAAAATTGACACTGACAGCAAATTACCAGCAGGTTTTCTACATAACAGCAACTTCTTCCTGCGGTGCCTGTTATCCTCACAACTGCCAAGGGAATAGCCTTAGCGACAGGATAACTTTGTTGGTAGGAGCGAATTTTAGAGATGCCAGGAGGTTAAAATTGCCAAGGAGATGCCAGCAGGTCGTAATAGCGGGCCTTAGACGAATAATATACTGGGTATTAAAACAACTTAACATTTTTTTTATTTCTGCAACGAATTAAATTGAAAATTCTAATACTTCTAGTAATGTTGCTGGACTAAAATTCTTTGGTTTTTTTTTTTTTTAAATTAAGTATTATATTATCTAAATTGACACCAGATCTAACGATGGTATTAACTTAACAAAACCGGATACCCAAAGAATTTTTAAATGAAGATTTGCAAAGAAAAGCTTATTTGTTGAGTTATCAAATGAATCGGTCGGTTCGAAAACACTACAAGTCCAAAACGTGAGTTCTGAGAAAATTAACAAAATAATTTTGTTGGTGCAATATCTTGAAAAGTATAGCAGTTAGCTATTTTGTGCCATATACCATAGACAAAAAATATAAAGTAGTTCACAGAGAATTAAATGTACTACATATTTTATTTATATTTGATTAAAAGCAGACCTATGATTAAAACAATCATCATGGACATGTACTGTCTTTGAACTCGACGGAAAACCAGCTTATATTTTTAACAATACTTGTTTATTTAAAGCATTTAAATAATATTTTTATTGTGATGTAGGTATATATGATGTAGGATTTGCATTAAACTTATTTCCCGCAATATTTGAAGATTGCTAATTAAAAATGTCATGTCAGAATTTTAAAATAAATTCAAAATGGCGGATTATACATGATTAGTCAAAATTACCGGAACACCTTAGTAATTCTTTAACCGTAAAGAATTTCAAAGAAAAATTCAAACAAAAGTTTTTTGATTTTAAACAAGCTATATATTTTCAATATACGGATGTTCATTTTATTCTGAAAATTTGGTAAACTTTTCTTTTTCTAATAGAACACCTGTATATTTAAAAAAAATGTCTAAGTAAAAGTGTTTGTAAGAATAATTTCTTTTATAAAATGCATCATCTTTGAGTTATGAGCAATTAACCGATCATTAATTAACGGATAAAAAAATAAAAAAATCAAGAAAAAATAACTAAACTATGAAATAGCATAATAAATTTAATATTCAAGCTGGCAAATTAAATAAATGTGTATGTATGTGGGAAAATATTCTTAATTTATAGTCCAGGAATTTTGATTAATTGCTTATAACTAAAAGATGACAGTAAAGTATTAAAAAAAATGATTTTTATAAAAGAATTAATCCTAGAATTAAAAAATGTATGTTACCAAATTTCCAGAATAAACAATAGTTTGTTTAAACACAATTTTTTTTTCTCAGTTGGAGAGTTATTTAGGTTTCGGTAATTTCGTCTATTTTTGATTAATTGATCATAACTCAAAAATAAGGCATTTTATAAAAAATCATATAAAAGATACTTGAATTAATCTTATAATTAAAAAATGTAAAGTTATACAGAATGTTCTATTTGAAAAAGGGAAGGTTGCGAGATATCCAGAATAAAATGAACACCCTATATAATAAAAATATATTTAAACGATAGTTTAAAACAAAACAACTTTTGTTTTGTTTTTGAAATTGTTTACAGTTGGAAAATTATTTAGTGTTTTGACTAACCCTATACATATATGGCGATATGATAGAGTATGATATACAGTTTGATGATTATATACTTAATAGTATTAAATTTCCTCTTCCACGGTGGTAGTCGGTCCGAAAGTCACGTGGTAGTAAAATTCTAAATTTTCACCAGTTACATACTAGTGGACTTTTTTAATATTATTTATCTTTTTGATATTGATATTCATATTGATTACTTCGGCGTACCTCAACAACGATTTGAATGCAAATTACGAAGTTGGCGAATGTTTACGACTGATATCAGTAGAATCTGAGTAGAAACGCGTCGCATGAGCGAGCAAAAAGGCACTGGTCTGGACTTGTTTATTTCGCCCAAGCATTCTCTTTAGGTCTATTCGATAGAATAAATCATAGTGAACACTTTGGCTATTTCAGTTCAAAATGGCCAATTTTGGACTTGTACTGTTTTCGAACTCGCCGATTCATTTATTCTTTCAACAGCAATTTTGGCGAAATACCACTAACACTTGAGTTTGAGCAATTTTAGTACCAATTTTCTGTGCTAGACCAATACGGGAAATTGTCAAAAGACCTTACAAAATCCAGTACGCCTGTAGAAGATATAAACGAAAGGAAATTCTAGACAATAGAAACAGTCAACATATTAATCTATAGTGCCACGTGACGCTATTTTCGTTATTATTGAAGGTGGAAAGTCGGTTAAATGGCGCAGATTTGTGTGCTCTTTAATAATCCCAGAAAACAGTTGAATTCCTAATAGTTTCAGAGATATTCTCTAGACACCAATAAACGTATTATGGTCAATATTCTATTTTAACATCTTTATCGTTTAGATTATGTAAGTTTGAAATTTTTTTAATCAATAAATTGGATAGACACGAGTGGAACTAATGATTTCCTCATGGGCGACCATATGGTTTTATACAGGAGTTCAGGAGTTCAGGAGTTTTTCGACATGTATTACATGCTAAAATACGCAATATACTTCCATGTTGCAGGACGGCCATACGGAGGGATATAAAAATAATTTTACGTTTGTGAGCTAGATACTCGAGAGTCGGGTCTAAGAAATTTTGGTATGGTCGAGACAATATTAGTAGAGGGGTGACAGAGATAGAGATGGTGGCGTTTCGTATTTTGCAACAATTTACGTCTATAGGGTGCGTGCAACAAGTTTGTGCCGGTGAAAGCTAAGTTAAATAGAGTTCAGTGGCTGAAAAGAGCCGCCGTGTAAGGATTCTTTATCGCCGCGGATAAAAATTTGCACCACGTATATGGGCGCAGTTTTTTTACAAACCATGTGTTTCATAACGGCGGATAAAAATTCGCTGTAGGGAAAAAGACAAGTGGGGCCTGGGCTAAGACCAATAGAAACATTTCCAAATTTAAAAATGACGTAAATGTACCAGGAAAAATAGAATAGTTAAGCCAATTATTTCAGTTGAAAATGCGATTGCACAGTCAAATGAAAATGACAAACCAACAAAGAAATTATAAAAATTAAAGCTGGTTGTGTTCCTTACAAATAAATATACAGTATATCTCCACGGATTGAGGTACAGAGAGGGAACACATTTTTATTGTGATTTAAAAAATTGTCAAAAAGGGCCAAACTCCTAGTTGTGGGTTAGTCCGCAGTCCGTGTCACACCCGTCACGCTAGTTTACCGACTATACAAAAGCAATGGGGGTTTTGATAACCTAAAATTAATTCGCGGAAGACCGTTGCGTAAAGTTTCTATTCTAATAAAGTTAATAAATAATTCTAGTTTTTATGTGAAATTTAGGCTAGCTACTATTATATTGATTGCATCACGTGTAGAACCATATATATATAAGCCACAAAATCTTGTCAAAGACATTAATAACAATAATGGTAGTTAAAATCAAAGTACTACCTGACAATATCACACAAACATTTTCCTAATTATATGTAGATATTATGACACATGATGCCAACTTGGTATGTTTAATTTTAGAAAAATATGAAAATCTATGTAAAAGGAGTTCTAAATAGCTTTTTTGCCATAATGTTAATGGTAGTTTTTCTAGCACAACCTTGCTTTTTTAATCAGCAAAACTCCGTAGTTACAACTACGCCATGGAATAAAAACTTTTTTTTATGATATTGTCTTGTAGTATTTCAATTCTACACGCAAATTATAAAATTTCAGACTTTATTTTAGAGCCGATTTATATTTTTATATATATTTATTTATTTATTATAATATTGTCAGTCATGACTCATGAGACACGGTGTTATCGCAACTACGCAAGTTTTGATTAATCTAAGACGGATGCTATGATAAGTACGATTTATTACTTATATGTAAAGATAACGACACAAAAGGTGGTTTATAAGTGTTTTTAACTCTAATGGAACAAAATAGTGGAGCGATAAGACTGAACAAAGGGCAGCAGTTCGATGCGGTGCATCAGACCTCTATTTCGTTTAATTACGTGTAAGGTCTTTAAAGAATTTGATGCGAATATTCGAAAAAATACAGAAGTTGGCGATGACAGATGACAACAGAATAGATGTAATATACTATTTTTAACCTTCTCCTAAACCTACGACTTTCAGTATTCGGTATTCAGTAGTATTCAGTATCGTAATATCTTAATATATAAAATTATAAATCGTAAATTATATACTGCAATAGTTTGAAGGACATATAGACCAGGCAATAGAGCAGAGAATGACTGAGTTCGTGACAAAAATAGTATCAAGAAGCCGACGATCCCAGGACACGTTGAACAGTCCGTAGATGTATTGTGCTGTGTTTTCGACTGGCAAATATCATTACTTAATTTGTTATAAACAAAGAATCCCAAAAAATCATGTTCTTTTTCGTTTTTCGCTTGTAAAAGCTGAACCGATGGAGCAATCTGTTGTAGAGAATTGTAGAGAATGAAAATACGAAATGAATTAGCTCTAGACGGACTCGATCGGATTAATATTAACGGAGAAAATTCGGAAAAACCGGAAAAATTGGCATTTTTTGAAAAATTCATAACTTTGCCATTTTCCAAGTTGTAGCGCAGGCTTTTCGCGAGAAAGTAGCGATTGATGGGTACTTTGAGTGCGGACAACCCAGGCATTGTCCGACGATTAGTTTTTGCACAATTGCGATTTGAATTTTTTTATGCTATATTTTTCGACGAGCCTGGATGCGTTGGAGGTGGTCCGATTTTAATTTTTTTAACGGATTTCGAAAGTTGAAGTATTGTGCTACAAAACGTCAATTATGATTTTGCGTTAGAAAGTTGCGAAATAGGTGAAGAATGCTTGTAAACATGACCGGAAACGGCCGCGCGCTCGAAAGCGGTGGAGCAGCGCGCGGCCGTTTCCGGTCATGTTTAGCAGCGCGCTTGTATCCATATATCGGTGCCGTGATTGGTCCACTTAGCGCACAGATTCTGTTAAGTTGAAATTGAGTGAATAATTCCGTACGTTACGTTTTTAGTACGTTTTGGTACGTTTTTGTACGTTAAGTGAACGAACACATAATTCATTGCAGTTTAACATTCACTAATTTATGAGTTCATTAACTTAAGATGTAAATGACACTTAACTGATGTTACATATGGGTTATCTAACTGAATTTGGTACACTCAGGAAACTTAAAATTGTTTAAAAAACAATATAGTAAAAGTAACTCACCTTGAAACCTTGACAGTTGTTCTTCAAAACGGTCTACGCTGCGTCTGGGCACTTCAATTGAAAATAACTCTTTTCGGTATTTTGTCAAATATCAGTTATTTAAACTATAGTGATACTCAAACTAGTGACTGGATTAGTCGCTATCGATGCATTGAAGTCCTTGTTTTATAGTTGAAGATAATATAAAAAAAGTTAAGTGCATTGATAAGCAGGCAATAGATTTTTAACTACCCAGGTTAATCAGCGCACATGGCGTATCTTATAAATACCTGGCTTGTTTTTAAATTTAATATCTAGGTTGTTATTAACAGTGGCTGATTTAGTGCATACAGATATTAACATGACAAAATAAAACAATAAATGAAAAATAAAATGTTTATTTCATTATTATAGAAACCTAGATAACCTGACCAGTTATTTTAAAAGAGCAGTAGAGCTCATTTGGTGTAGTTTTTAAAATGGTATTGCTATGTTTAACTATAGAAAAAAAAGATATTGCTATCTTACTGCAAACTGAATTCGTTTTGAAAATATTTCAATAACTAGAAATTCGAATGAAAACGCTAGTCAAATTAATTCGACGGGTATTTATTTACAAATAAACAAAACACAAGCAAAAATTAAAGAGTGTTCAAATTGCCTGTGGTCAATAGCAGCGTTGAAAGTTAGATTCTTCAATAGACCAAAATTGTGTGCTAGAGAAAGAAAAATGACGAAAGTAATAGGTTAGAGTGATGTCAACCGGCCGCCAAGCTCAATAACGGGCGCACCTTACCGGCAGCAAATGAAAAGTAGCCTGCAGTCCACAGAATACGTTTTTTTGATGAGTAATAATTTATTATAATTATATAATAATATAATTTATATTTCTTTTCTTATAGCACACAACTTAAATATTATTATAGATGTTATAGTAGGTACTGATAAGCCTTGGTATGGTTTTAATAGTTTATTGGACCTACTCGGTCGAAGTTACATTTGAATCTAATTATAATAATAAATGAACAGGTTGCAGAAGCCCTACAATAATAGTCATTATTGCTTATTGTTAGCAATAAGTTGCCCAGATCCGTTCTAGGTACAGGTCCGTCCCATAACACCTCCTTTCCTAGCATAGAATATCCGTGGGTAAGTGAAAATTACTGGTTCTTGGTCTCAAACATTCATATTGACAGGGCGCGTTCTCTTGTTGTTACTAAGGTTTGCGTTGTCTATTGGTGAGACGAATAACGGTGAGTTTGTTAACAACGGCTCCTCAAACTGAAACTAGGTTAGGTGGTAATCAGTTTCCTGGGTATGATGTGTACTTCGCAGAGTCCAATGGTCGTCTCTAATAGCCGTTTTACACTACGCAATTCTTGCGCAAGAACGCAATTCTTGCGCAAGAACGCAATTCTTGCGCAAGAAGTTACACAAGAAGTTGTTAAGCAACAGAAATCTGCAAACAGAAAATGGTTCGATTTCTCGACAAACTAGTCAGCATACGAAAAATCATCACAATTTCTGTTCAAGATGTTGTAAGGCGGTACTACTGCACAAATTGTGTACTAAATTGCGCACTTAATTGCGTAGTGTAAACAAGCTATAACGTTGGCCGGCTTGGGGAGCTATAAACAGAGTGTTTTGCAAATTGAGATTTGTTCGGTGGATAGTGGTTGTTTTAAACTACTTTAAATTGTCATTAGAGTAGATCTGGATGTCATTCAAAACAGTTATACCTTCCTTGGTATAATCCGGATAAGTGAGAAAAATATTAAAATTGGTAATTCGAAATTAGGAATAAATAAAGGAGGTGCATGTGCTGTACTTACAAGGTTTTTGATCTAATCACATCTCTCATGTGCTGCCCGCGTCCTCTATTTGTTATCCGTCCTAGGTTCTCCTCCAATTATATTCGGGTGCCTCCAATAGTCGTTTGGTTCGTGACTCCAATAGTCAGGGTGACTGCAATAGTCAGGGTGACTCCAATAGTCAGGGTTAGTGCATACAAAGGTCGAATGGTTGGTGACTTAAACACTAGGGTGACTCCAATTGTCAGGGTGTGAGATCCTCTTGAATAACTCGTATTGGTGAATTAATGATTATCCTCTGATCTTCCACACATCTTATTGACTGCGCCACCT
Organism: Aphodius sticticus; assembly: GCA_963966075.1. Classification (NCBI taxonomy): domain Eukaryota; kingdom Metazoa; phylum Arthropoda; class Insecta; order Coleoptera; family Scarabaeidae; genus Aphodius; species Aphodius sticticus. The sequence continues at coordinate 108,720,685 of OZ014506.1, forward strand.
AAATATTATTATAGATGTTATAGTAGGTACTGATAAGCCTTGGTTTATAGGACCTACTCGGTCGAACTTACATTTGAATCTCTTCTTCTTCTTTTCGAAAGCCTAAAGGCTTGTTCTCCCCTCCTCATTGTTGTTTCTCCTATGACAGTGACGTCCAGCTATCTTTCCACCTTGTCGGGGGTCGTCCAGGTGGTCGTCGCGTCGGGATGCTGGCTTTCCGTTTCTTGCGATTTTTGGCATTCTGTGATCTTCCATCCTAGAAACGGATGGCATTTTCGAGCTCGTGTCCATCTCACCACATCATCCGTCTCGCACTCCTCTCGTCTTTATCTGCTCCTTCTTAGGTCTATGAGTGTGTCTCCTGTGATTGCCCTTAGTACTCTCATCTCATTGGTCCGCACCATCCTCTTGGTCTCAGCCGTGTCTGCTCGTGTTTCCTCTGTGTATGTCATTCCGGGTCTGACACATCCTTTGTATATTCTGACTTTGGTCTTCGTCGATATGCATGCATTTCTCCCGATGTTTGTCTTTAAGGCTCCAGCTATCCTGGTTGATTTGTTTATCTGATTTCGTGTTGTACTCTTCAGATCGCCATAAGGTGATATTATTGTTCCCAGGTAGTTGAACTCAAAGACCTGCTCTATTGTTTTGTTGTTCCAGCTTGTTTTTCGTTTTTGTGGTTTAAATTTTCTATGTCGACTTTTTCGGCCTCGTTCTTGAATGCCTGCAACAGCCATTGTAGTCCATCCTCCGTTTCCGCTAGCAGCATAGCGTCGTCAGCATAACAAATGATCTTCAGTTGGTGGTTTCACATCTTGTACCCGTGGTTTACGTTGCGTACTTGCTGTATTATTTTGTCCATTATAATGCTGAAGAGCAATGGACTGAGGCTGTCGCCCTGTCTTACCCCTGCGCTTTGTTCTGTTTTCTTTGTTGTTATTGATGTTGTTCTTATGTTTGTAGTGTTGTTTGTTTTGAGCTGTCCAAGCGTCTCTATAATGCATGGATGGATTCTCCTGCATTTCAGGTCATCCAGGACGTTTTCCAACTTTATTCTGTCGAACGCTTTCGTTAAGGTGGGGTTCGAAGGGGTATCTAGAAGGGATTCCTCTATAGTTCTCCGGATCGGATGTTTTCCCCTTTTTGAAGAGTAGGATTGTGATGCTGTGTCTCCATCCTTCTGGTGTTGTTTCATCCTTCAGTATTTTGTTAAATAGTTCGGTAAGTTGTTCAGCCAGCACTCCTCCGCCGCACTTCAACAGTTCGTTCGGGACGTTATCCGGGTCTGGCCATTTTCCCATTTTTAGGTGCGGATATCACCTCCGCCACCGTGAACGGTTCTATGTCCTCGATGTCCGCGATCTCCCCCCTGCCCAGCATCTGGTGCGCCGGCAGTCGTCGTTGTTCCTCCTCCCTATTGGTCCGGAAAGTAAGCGGTCCACTTGTCTGCCGAGATGTTGTTTAATTGTACTGTTTGTTGCTCTGAGCATCTTCCAGATGCGCGTTTGGGTGCCATAGAAGTCGTTTTCGATCTCTACTGAAGTGCTCCCAATGCTCCCTCTTCATTTCCCTTATTAGGTTGTTTACTCTGTTTATTGCTTGTATTATATCGGACGTAGTCTCTTGGAGTCTTAGGCCCGTATGCATAGTCGACCTCCGGCGATTTGCTGGAGTGTTCAGCAAGCCTCCGGCAAACCTGTTGGCGTGGCGACAGGACATAAAATTGCTTGCATAGTCGATCTCCCTCCGTTCTCCACTCTGGCAAATCGTCGGCGGTGTGCATAATAATGCACACATGTTCTAATGTCAAACCTTTGATTGTTAATGGATATAGATAGTCAGCCATGGGTTAGTTGGGGCCTTAACATCCAGAGGGCAGGGTTTTCTGCAAGATTCATTCACAAATTATAGCGTTTTCGACTTATACACTTTTATGCACGCACTTGGTGCGAACTGGCTGAGGTCGAGCATAAATATACAATAAATATATGAGTCGAAAAGGCTATAATTTCTTTTGCCCAGTGCCTTCTCCGCTGCTTGATTTGTGTTGTGCAGTAAGATCTCCCATGCGCAGTTTACTGTGTGTTGCTGGAGAATTGGTGCACTCTGTATTTTTGGAGCGAGGCGGCATTTGTGCAGATCTAGAATGCTCTCCGTTTTGAGTGATTCGACATTGAACTTCATGGTTGTACTGTAGGGCTTTTTTCTTTGATATTTGAATCTAATTGTACTAATAAATGAACAGGTTACAGAAGCGTTGCAATAATAGTCATTATTGCTTATTATTAGCAATAAGCCAGGTCTGTTCTAGGTACAGGTCCGTCCCATAACACACATTGCAACATGTTACAACACATTATGCAACAAGCTTTGTCCCATAGGGAAGGTTCATAATCGTGTTCCAGCATCCACTTAACAGTATCCGATTTCCTCCTCAGAAACAATAGAGAGCGGTGTTTTGCCGTCGCTTGTTCTTGCATTTGATAATTTGTAAGTCTCATCTCTGAGCGGTAAAATGCGTTGGTGTCCAACCAGCTTCGTCCGATAGTGTAGAATCAGCACCATGTGCAAGCAACCACAGAACAGTATCCGATTTCCTCGCATCAGCAGCAATAGAGATCGGTGTCTTACCGTCGTTTGTTCTTGCATTTACGTTATGCCCTTTTTCCGAACACATTTCGAGAGTTTTTAAATCTCCTCTTTGAGCAGCAAAATGCGTTATTGTCCAACCAGCTTCGTCCGATAGTGTAGGATCGGCACCGTGTTCCAGCAACCACTCAACAGTGTCCAATTTGTTCCAAGCAGAAGCAATCATGAGCGGTGTCTTGCCGTTGTATGTTTTTACATTTATGTTCAGGCGTCTTTCCGACAAGATTTTGAGAATTTGCAAGTATCCTCTGCGAGCGGCAAAATGCGTTAGTGTCCAACCAGCTTCGTCCGATAGTGTAGGATCAGCACCGTGGTCCAGCAACCACTTAACGGTATCCGGATATGTTGCATCCAACGCAATAGCCAGCGGTGTCTTGCCGTCGTTTGTTTTTGCATTTACCTCAAAGCGTTCTTTCGAAAACATTTCGAGCATTAGTAAGTCTCCTCTGCCGGCAGCAAAATGCGTTGGTGTCCAACCGTCTTTGTCCGATAGTGTAGGATCAGCACCGTGCTTCAGCAAACACTTAACATTATCCAATATTGCCGTATTGGATAATGTTAGTCCACCAGATACGATAATAAGCGGTGTGCTGCCGTTGTTGGTTTTTGCATTTATGTTTAGCCCTGTTCCTAACAACATTTCGAGGATTTCTAAGCCTCCTCCCTGAGCAGCAAAATGCGTTACTGTCCAGCCGGCTTTGTCCGAGATATTAGGATTAGCACCGTGCTCCAGCAACCACTTAACAGTATCCGATTGATTCGCATCACAAGCAATGGCCAACGGTGTTTTGTCGTCGCTTGTCTTTGTGTTTACATCAAACCCTTTTTTCGACAAGATTTCGATGATTTCTATTTCTCCTACTTTTGCAGCAAAATGCATAAGTGTCCAACTATTGTCGTTTGATTGTGGACGATTGGTAGACAGCGCCTTCTCACGAGACATTTTCGATTTCCTCCTATGTCTAGCAGTGGACCTCGTAGGTTTTCGAACATCGTTTTTCGGTAGTTTGGGATCAGCTCCATGTTTAAGCAACCACTTAACAATATCCCATTGCTCCTGAAGGAAAGCTATAGAGAACGGTGTCTTGCCGTCGTTTGTTTTTTTATTTACGTCAAGTTTTCTGCGCGCCAACACATCCATGATCTGCAATTCTCCTCTCTTGGAAGCAAAATGCATTGGTGTCCAACCATTTTCGTCTGATAGTGTAGGATCGGCACCGTGTTTCAGCAACCGCTTAACAATATCCAATTTCCCTTCTTGACACGCAATGTTGAGTGGTGTCTTGCCGGTCGTTGTTCTTTTATTAACGTCACATCCTCTTTTTGATAACATGTCTACGACTTGTAAATCTCGTCCTCTAGCAGCGAAATGCATAGCAGTCCAACCGTAGTCGTTCGATAGTTCGATAGGGTCAGCACCGTAATCGAGCAATTTCTTAACAATATTCCATTTAAAGTTATTAGATGCCATAAGAAATGCTTTCGATATATCATTCCTGATTCTTCCATATGTTGCAGATAAATGTCCGTGCTCGTCTGTGAAGGAAATAAACTCATTATTCCCTAATACACTAACTGACACAGTTCAAGGAACGTTCAAACAAATTTTGCTATAATTTTTGTAATCCGATTTTAATAATATAATATATAGGTATATCCCAAAAAAGGTTAACCACAAGCGAATAATTTAGACTGGTCCGAACCGTTTTTTATTACTTAATAATTAAGCTTAAATGTGTTGATGTTGTAAATATAAAAGCAGTTTCAATTTTCGCTAATTTTGTAATAAATTATAGGTCTGTAATTTTTATATTTTTTTATTGAACCTTTTGGCTAATAATATTAACTTTTTATCTTTGTGTATTTAGCTTGTTGAAAGCAATATCATATTGTTGTTGTTATTTCGACTTTCTCTACTAACAACAACATTTTTCCTCCGAATGTAAAAAGGGCGAAGCGAGTTCGAATAACGGATTATTTTTAAATTTGATCTTACCTATATCCTAATGTCGCGTCCGTTACCAAATAGTATATTATTATACAAGTTTTATAAGACGTCAAATTGGCGCACGAGTTGTTTTGGGCACGACGAGCGTAGCGAGGAGTGCCCAAATGGAACGAGTGCACCAATACGTCTTATAAAACGAGTGTAATATACTATTTTTTCTACTTTGCGTCATTAATTTTATATAAGTTTAGAAATTGTGGTTACTATATCGCGCTAAATTAGAATCTAGGGTATTTTGCGGGTACCACGTGGTAGCACTGTAGTAACTGTCAACTTAGTTAAGGATGATATCGATGAGATAAAATCGTGACAAAATCTAATTGTGAATAATTTTGCTCTACTTTAGCCTACAAGTTTGAATAAATATTCAGCGAGGTCGCAACGATAATCATAATGGAGCTTGGGGCAACACTTTTAACCCTACTGTGATAAATACATGAAACTTAACCTAAAAAGTTAACAATTTTAAAATAGTGGTTTCATAAGTATAATAATCAGAATAGAAGTGTTTGGCGGTGACTGATTAGTTACTTCGAAGAACAAGAACTTACTAAAGAATTGTTGTAACGCTTAACGTTTATTAGCGGTGTCTACCTAATTCCGTTACGTAGCCGTTGCGGCTTATATATTTACAAGCACTTATAATCCAAACCCAATTCTAATTTCGGCAAAGTAGTTTATTAGAATAAATTATACTTAGTAAAATTACATGTGACGGAGGTAATACAAATACGTTGCACACAACCAGAACTAAGACGAAGTCAAAAGCGTCGGACAAAAACGTGAATATGAATTGAACGGAGCATCCAAGCGTCCAAAATATTACCGAAAACTTATATGTTACATAAACTAAGAAATCCTCTACACTTTAAATGTACTATAGCTTCGTACGTGTATGGTGATAAACCATTTATTGCGCATATACAATCTCGCAGCAGTAATTAAAATCGTTCGTATCTACGATGTAGGTTTGATCTTCGCATAATACCTTATTAAAGTAAATGTGGTCCTTGAATTATAACTGAAAAGGGGATTTGATGTTTAGTTGAAAAGAATGATAACGATCACTTACTAGAGTCGTAAAACATCATCGTAAACGTCCTGCTGGCGTATTTTGATGAACACGGCAAAACTAAGAAAGCCCCAATCCTTTGGCCATACTATTGCAGGCTACACCCATGTTTAAATATGTATAGAATATTGATATTTCGCAGTTTATGCGATTGCAAGCGATTAAGAAGATGCAGTGTGTGGTTATGTTGGGTTATGTATTGTACGTTTGACATATGGCATTTGATATCACTGTGTACCAATCAGACAAAAATGTTACTGTTTTCGGTATTACAATGTGTTAATTGTAACACCGAAAACAGTGTTACAATGTGTGCATTGTGAATGCAAAGTAGAAAAATATATTTATTGTTGTCATTAGTCGATAAACATTTGAAATTCAAGCAACATTCAGTTACAAGCAAGCTTATTCATTTGTTTCAGAAAGCAAAAAAATTTACTCACGACAAATCGAAATTAAAATTTTATTTATGTTTGCAATTTGTCGCGTCCGTAACCGTAACACTATGAGGCCTCCTTTTGACTTATTTCGTTGCAAAAATCACAATTTTTGAACTAATGAAGATATTTAAAGAAATTGAATTGCATCTGAAAGTATAATATCTTAGCTTTAAAATACAGTAGAACTTTAAAAATCCAAACTTCAAAAATCTGAAACGTCAAAAATCCGGACGCGTTTTAGAAGACTTTAAATACATAATTATGTAATTGTTTGTGTAATAGATGTATATTTAATCGACTAAAGTGCATGTTTTTAGGCTTCTTTAGACATTTCTTCAGTCATTTTCTAGGTTATTTTCGAAAATCCGAACAATTTGATAATCCGAACCACCTTCGGTCCCAATTAGTTGGGATTATCGGCGCTCTACTGTAAATGGAAATACAGAGTGCTACAGCAAACAGGGTGCTTGTTGAGACATTTTTGAAACATGCAAACCATACAATTTTCAGTAAATACCATAGTAAAATTACTGAAAGTTTGTTTATAAAGTTACTGATTTGAAATCGGACCTGTTTCAAGCTGTACGTTGGAACGGTTGTACCTTGAAACTGGTCCGATTTCAAAACTAGTATGCTTAAGGTGTGTTCTGATTAGTGGTAATGCAGTGGTAGTAGATGCCATTATAGTATTTCTGATAGGGAGTGTTAGTGACTCAAATTTATGTACATGCAAACTAATATGTGTCACTATTACGGCTGGTGAGAAATATTATAATTTCGTCTGCTATCAGTCACCGTCATTACCTACCATTACCACCAATCAGAACGCACCTGTACGTTCTGATTGATCTCGTAGTAGCGTGTAGTAATCCAATTTTACTATATTATTATAACCGAATTAATTGTATGTTAAATTTCTGAAATAAAGTTTGAGTTGAAATGAACATTATTGTATTTTATGCTTTGGGAAAAAACTGTTGCGTCCGTAATGTCGCGTCCGAACTCGTACTATACATCATAAAAAAGCGGAAAGATATTTCCCACATTTCATAAGTCTACCGACACAAGACATTCTTTGGTCTTCATTTGTACATAAAACAAAAAGATTTTTTTCTCCAAACATCGCTGAATTTGGAATATTTCAACTCGCGTTAAAAAAAACTTCCATTTTTTGTCGCGTCTGAACACTTTTGTTTTTGCTTGTATATTTGCACTTAACTATTTATCCTTCCAAATTTTTTATGTTTAATATAGCACTCTACTAGTACTTTGCACTAATTAAAATGTGCATACGATTTTTCCGCTTCTTTCCTATTTTAAGCTTTATTAATCGCGTACGAATGTCGCGTCCGTTACACAGGATATACCCATATGTCGATATAGGAGGGTGTGAGCAAATATTGCAAATATGTCAAGTGGTCGCAAATACGACTTATTTGTTTTACATATTAGATGAGAGATTCGTTTTTGTCAGAAAACGCCGTATGATAACTTACCTGATCGTTTACTTATCTTGCCAATGTGTTTCATCATCCATATTCCCCATTGTTTATTCTCTGTGGCCATTCCCAAAGCTGTCATACCCTTCTTATTTACAATACCTAAGTTAGCATGCCGCTCTAAAAGTAATGCGGCAATGGAAGTGTATCCAAAGGCGCAGGAAATGTGTAGGCCAGTATTTCCATTTACATCTTGCTCGTCAAGCAGCGTTGGTCTCAGATCCAGGAGTATCTTGACGATACTCTCGTTTCCTGTAGTAATCGCAAGATTGAATGCGACCACACCAATTCCTGTATCTAGTGAGAGCTGTGAACTATACGACTCTACGTCGTCCTCATTCTCTGCGTGTATTGCAATAAGCAATTTGGTGCAAGTGTCGCCGTCGTCTTCAGTTAGTCGCGTACGCGTTGGGTAATCCCTGTTAATTGTGCTAACGATTGCAGAACCATTTACTGTAAAAACATATAATATAAGCACATATGTGATTTTGTAATGCATGCATGTTAGCCCGGGTGTCCGGGTGTTGATCGGATGGAGGCGATCAACATGAATATGAACATAAACTATTCCAATAGACATGAATGTCTCCTATATTTATCGTACGACTCAGATCGAGCCGATATTTATCGGCCCACTCCGGTGGACACCGGGCCTAATCGTGACAATAATAACTACTGTTCGTGTCAGATAAGTTGAGCAGTCTAAGAATGTAACATTGTCCACCTATGCAATGAAGCGGCATTTTTTTTCTATACATCTTAGAATAATGATAGAAAGAGTACAAACGATTCCGCTCACTCTTGCTAGTGTACACTCATGGAATTAAGTAAGTTCTAAAAATATTTTAGCAGTGTGTCGATGATACATCCAAGTACAAGTTTTTTGTTATTCTGGTCGACCGCTCGGCCGCTAAGTGCAAAAAATTGTCCGTTTACGCTTCAACTCGTATATCGGAAATTTATTATTTGCGAAACCTTGTTCGAATGCTTTGAATTGGTTTATAATGATTTATATGTTTCTATTTATTAGCTTAATGTGTAATTAATTAATGTAATTCCTACATTGCAATGTAATTGTGTTTTTATTAAATATGACGTTAATTTTATATTGATAAACATAAAAGTTTGCGATTACATGAAATTCTCATTTCAAGATATTGCATACAACACAACAAATTATACTTACAACCTTATTGCATCTAATAGCTTTTTTTGTCTCTAACTGAATAATTTGCGAAATTAGAGGCAAGGGGGAAACCCCTTTCTGCCTCGACTTTATGCTGTGGTAATACACTATCTTGGCCGCGCATCTTTTTTTGTGTTAATAAATACAAAAATCAAACGACGAATTAATTTAAATATAATGACCAGAAATTTACAGATAAACAGATGGATAAAAAACTAAATTATACTAAGCGAAACTCAACGTGTATGTGATACTTTAATAATGTGTGATGAAATAACAACACTTGTTGAAATAACAGCAAGTAGTCGACATTGAATCTAAATGATACGTTTCAAAGTTCGATTTTGATCCTTGCAGCATATTCAGCCTGCCAGATTTACCAGTGTTTCTGGTCCAAAAACAATTCAATATTTTACTTACAAATAAGTATCTCCTACAAAAATTCAAATACTGGGATGAATTACAAAATAAGATGTTGAGAATTGATATGGTTTTTGTAACTGAGCTTTTGAGATCATTCGAGAGAACTACCTTGTTAGTTACCCCCCAGGATGTCTTAAACTTAGACAAAAAATACCATTTTTTTTTAATCAGCTGGAACATTATTTTCTTTATCTTTCAAAAGTAAGTTTACTTTACATGTTTCGAAAAAATAGTGGAAATTGGTCAAAGAATACAAAAGTCATTGAATATCAAACTTTAGCTAAATTGGTTGTTCCTTTAATTGTGCCGGTTAGTCGATACATCAAATGTTGATATTTGTTGGTGAACTTTTGTGTACGTATAGAAGAAGCTTCCAGCAGGGTTGGTTATCTATACCAATTCAATTTTGTCAAAAAAAATACAGACATCCATAAATTCCTTATGCACTATGTGCATATTTTTTTCAAAAACGTACAAATCTATCAAATTCCATTAGATTATTAGATAATTATATAATTTTTTGTAAAAAATATTAATTTCGAAACCGGGTGGCACCACAACATTGTTTAACATTATAAAAATATTAATGCCTTTCAATGAACGATTTGAAGAAAAGTATTTGAACCAACCAAATAACAACATTTTTCTTTTATTTTTTTAGTAATTCTGTAAAAATTCAGTAAAATAATATTTCCTAAAAAGCGGGACTTTTTTAATACTCCGCGGGACGCGGGACAAAATGTGAAAACTCGGGACTGTCCCGCCAAAAGCGGGACGTCTGGTCACCTTAGTTATACAGGAATTATTACGTACCATTCGGATGAGAAATTGGGCATTGAAGCCATCCAATATATCCGTTGCAGGAACACGATTTATTCTTAGACTTTATGAAGAAATATCGTATTGCTTCTAACCATAAATCAAAGTTGCGGGTAAGTTCTTTTCTCATATTCTTGATGTTAATATAATCATTCTCAAACCAGACTTCCTTGTGAAAATGTTTTAAATATTTTGTATTTGAATCGTCTTGGACTATGGTGTGCAACAAAAAATCTGCGACGAAATACTCGGCAAAAGTTCTATGGACAAATTGAAAACTCTTGTTTGAATTTCTTACAACAATACCGATATTCTGGTCGCCAATGTCCGTTACAATTTTGTCAAGTTCGGTATGCGATATCACTCCCTTAGAAGTAACACACTCCTTTCCAAATATCTCCACCATTGCTAGCACACGGTGATTGATCATTGATCGTCTATTGCATGTGTTGGCAGCATTTTGACTAAATCCTCCTCTCTTATTGTATGTTCCATGTTTCAACTCGATGAATAGCTTGTACATTTCTCCAGTTGTAATATCATCGCGATTTTCTTTGTCTATATATATTTGTGATATCATATCCAAATGCAGAGGATTACCTAAGAACTCATAGCCAAGACGCCCTATAATATATACTTTGAGTTTTGTCTTCGTGAAATATCCTTCTATCTGTTTATAATCGAAAGGTGACAGTTCGTAGCAAATTGTCTCAGGTCTGCTTGTTATTTTATTTTCAGCATGCGGCCTCGTAGTGCAAAACATTGGTATGCCGGTATTGTTTAAAATCTTTTCCATCAATGATGATATTCGCTTTCCATGTAATGGCAGTATTTCATCAAACCCATCCAAGAATATGCACAAACGTTGACTAGTCTTATGAGTTTCCATTATAGATATTGTAATTTTGTCATCGGTGTTGTTAGTCATTTTATTGAAAAAGTATTTTATTGGGTCGTCTTGCATACTAGGCCAAATAGAACGGTTCTCAATGTCATCCAGGCAATCTCTTAATTTTATAGAAACGATAAAATTTTGAGGTGTGTAACTGTGAGCAAGAGCTTCTAGTACTGTTGACTTCCCCAATCCTGGTTCACCAATAATAATATGCAGTCGACGGCCGATAAAGTCAAGAACAGCTTCCTCCGTAAGTTTATTTTGTTCTTCGCCCTTTCGTGTAAAAGTCCTTGTAATGTACTTATCATCTGGTGGGGGTAATTGTGGGCCAATGATGTGTGTTTTGCTATCCTCCGTCCAAGCTAGGACTTGAGATATTGTTAAATCCTTGTATATACCTTCTATCGCTGTTTCTATAGGAACTCCTGCAATTTCTGCTAGTGAGACTGGAGGACGTCCTTCAAGTGACACTTCGATATTGGATATCTCTGATAACGTTTCTTCATCAGATATTTCCCTAACATATGTAGTCACCGATTTTGTCGACCTATTGTTCGGTTCAGGAAAATCTCTACCGCAGAATATAATAAAACCATTGTTTATAGTCTTGAATTTTGTAAGGAAGCCGAGAATGTTTTGTGTGTAGTCAGATTTAATTGGCAAAGGAATTTTATTGTCGCGCCATAACGAAAAGAGTAGTTTGGCCACATCCCTGCTGTGCTCTTTATCGCGGATTACCCGCTGATAGTAGTTTGCAAATAATGGCCATATTTTGTTGTCTCCTAGATTTATTACTGTTTGGTGCGAGAGTATTTTGCACCATACCAGCATGAACTTTGGATTGATTTCGACTTGTCCGTCTAAATCAAGACGCAACCACTTGTCGAGCATGACTTTCAAGCATTGCACTTCGAACTCTGCCTTCGTCAAAACGTAGCACATATCGCCTTTCTGCATAAACTTTTTTAGTTTCTCGTCTAGAAGCACCAATACATTCTCAAAATCTTTTCCCAGTATCTTTGTAATTTCAAGATTTATTTCAAGAAAGTTGGGTTGTCCTAAGAAGATATAGAGTTGACGGTAGAAGTTGCTATTAAATGTTTCATTTTCGTAATCAAATTGATGGTATTGGCCACATTTTCCAGTATCCAGAAAATAAATGGGATGGCCTCCATTAAACTGCTTGCATTGTAGTGTAGGACTGACCTTTACCATATTCGTGAAAATGCACACGAAGTAATTCTTGTAGTCAACGCCCTTCAGTAGTTCGCGCAATTCTTCATTTTCTGATGCATTATCATTCATCATTTTGATTACGTCATCGAATGCTTTCTGATATTCCTTTAATTTTACTTCGTAATATTTTTGTGTTGGCTTTTCGTTGTCCAAACTCAACCATAATAATTTATCGGGTGCTGTAAGTTTTGATTGGATAAACAAGACAATGTCTTCCTCTACGTCATCCACGAAGGATATCCTGACGACCACATCGTCGATTTTTTTTATTCCTTTTGGATTGGACACTATCGCAAAATCCTTGACTGTATTTTGCGAAAGAAATGCGGCTATAAATAGCAACAATTTCCTCTCGTAAGCCTGCCCATCGTTCAGGTTTGCTGCTGCTCGTGGTACCTGCAACAATCACATATCACACACGTCATATACTCACACAAATACATTTAAGGGGTAATGCCACTCTAGCGCGAGAAAAACTAGCCGATTTTGTTGGTATATTATTACAATATAGTAAATGAATAACAAAATCTCTTTAAAGCCTTTTATTGTTCATATTTTGAGGAATATTCACAATAAATAAAAACAAAAATAAATAAAAAATAGCAGCGTTAGAGCACATCAAAGGAAACCTCTTCCGGCGGATAGGGTTGTACGGCCGGAAAGATTTTGCACACAGTTTTTCATTAGCCATAGAAACACAAAACAATTGATTCTATACAAGAATATCTCGGGAAGTACGTACGCAAATTAAAAAATTCCGCTTTAAAATAAAATGGCGCACGTCTGAACACAAAATATCACTTATAGGCTTATAACAAAAAAAGTTTCGAACTTATCGTAAAATCCGTCGTACTTCTCTAGATAATATTGTTCTGAAGCTGCATATAAAATTTCAAGTGAATTGACAAAGATCAGTTGAAGTTATCGTTCCGGCCAGTTTGAAAAATGTGGTTTTGAGAAAACACCGTTTAAAATATTGTGTAACTTTGATGTATAGAATTGTTATATTTTACTATAGTCGGCGAAGCCTGGACCATATAATTATCTTTTCAAATTAACATTTTCCTCCTCTTGTTTCTTTCTGTTTGATTTTGACGACAGACGGGCCTGTTTTGCAGCATCAGTCAGGGATGGCTCTGAAAACATGATGCTCCGTGCGTCAGCCTTCGCGCAGATATTATTGCAGTTTGGCTAGACGCTCATACATAATACCTCCATAATCTTCATAAGGCTGGATACTGCATCATTGACAACACATATAGCTATACTTGCTGCAATATCCACTATTACTTTACCACTTGAAAGTGAAAATGAAATCACCAGGTGGCATTTCATCGGTCAGAATTTATGATGCAGTGTCGCCCAGATTTATTTTCTTCATTTTATCAATTGAATCATGATTATGGCTAGTCCATCATAAATTGAAAGCTCTAAGGGCCTAACTGGTTTTTGTCAAATGGCGGGGACGAGTGACATTAGTTTTTTCACGTGATCTATGCATTCCTTTTCTTATTTCCTTTTCTTATTCCAAAATTTGCAAGCTTTGCAGTAAGTATTTAGATTTTATGAGAATATTAACAACATTTCTCCAGCTGATAAGCGCCACCAATCATACAGAGAAGAAAAGCTATGTTTTCTCTATGTTCGATCGTCCGAGACAGTTACGCCATTCTTTTTTTACTATTTTCAATTGACTTTTAGCCCTCCCTTCTTCTGCTGCTTTCTGCATACTTTGTTGACAATGCTTCTGTTTCCACAAAAATGGTGCGAACAACTTTATCGTAAAATGAGTGAAAAATCTGACGAGGAAGGTCCTTGAATGCGCAAAACTTTTCAATTACATCTACACTTATTCTTATGCGCATGACATTCTATTCATTTCACATCTTTTTTGAACAAATCGGCAACTCGGAATGAACTTCTGACAAGAATGAAATTTTCACAAGAAACCACGATTTGAAGTCCTAAGTCACGATTGCCACTTTCGGCCAATTTCGCATTTGATTTGCACGTTTTGCACACTACAACTTGTGAAATAGCAGAAAACACAACGAAGTTCAAAAGATGATAATTAAACATCATCCACTTCAACGTTGTAATAATCTTCAACCGACATTACCTTTTGACCGGTGTGGATACGTATCAGGCAGAGGCGACTCTAGTTCAAAACGATTCAATGCTTGTCATATTAGTTCTATTTGAAAATCTGCCGCTTCTTTTCGACTCCTTTCGATCACGATATACTCCAAGAATGTCACTAATCATTTCTGCTTTTTTTTTTACCAACTGATCAAGAACAACACACGTTACATCATACAGCTGTAACATTGTGCGGCTAGCGTCAGTTCAACGAACGTACCGAGGATATTTCCACAAAATCTTTGTGTTTTATAATATTTTATGTTATATTTCACACCACGCATGTAATTCCTCCAAATAAGATAAGAGCGTATAGGTCTCTAGGATGTAACCTCTCATGCTAAACTTTTTGCATGTACGCTCGGCTAGACGCTTGGCCGTATGTTCATCAAATAAGTATTTAAAATTTTTTTTCTAATATAGAACGTATTGTACCTTATTTCTAAGATCTCAAGACATCATTTAAGCAAAAAGAAATTTTTTCGATTTTTCAAAAAATCTAGTGTGGCATTACCCCTTAAATTAGAATACAGGGTGACTCGAGGCAATATTATGTCTGAATAAGCAAACAACGTAGTTTGCAAAAGTATGTTAATTGTTAAATTGTGAATAACTTGCTTCTTGCTATGCCTGACAATGGAGATAATACGATTGATACTCACTTTATTGGGTAGATTCACAACAGTGGGTTGATTCGCCATTCCTTTTATGCTTAACCCTTTTACTGGTCTCGACGAATATATTCGCCAACTGGTGCGGCCGAGTTTTTTCCCATTTCACGTAAAAATAAGATCGGCATTATCATACGCCTTCGAAACTAGTTAAGAGGGCCGTTTATGCCAGAGAGATCGACGTCGGCCTTGAGTCAGTAGTACGCCCAGGATCTGGTTCCATCTAACGGTGAACCGTTGTACTCAAGTCCTTGTGTATAAACAAACATACATACTTAATATATATGGAAAATAAAGCAATATGGTAGTAAGTATTAGGGACTTAGTAAGTATTAGGGACTTAGTAAGTATAGTGCAACAAAAATGCAATCCGTAACATGCCGTACCGGACGACGAAATTAGTATTTTTAGTGCCGCAATGATCTCAAACAAAATGAGCGCCATCTAGCGGAGAAGTATATACACAACGGCACATAACCTCACAAGTCATTGTTATTGTTGATTGTATTAATCAGTAGTAGATTGTGGTAGATATAATAAATTATGGACCCAGGGCTTGTTGCAGCAACAATTCATTCTGAAGTCGTTCTCGTTTTGTGTTCTCGTTACCACAAACTATCACAATGCTATCAGTTAACCTACAACTTACTGGAAATTGCTCTTCACTCGCCGGTACACGTACAGATGGCGCCATACGCGCGCATACGCCGGAAAACGTAAGACATAACACGCAGGAGATGAAATTCGTTGCGGTCGAGAACGAACTTTACGGTTTACGGAGCGTCACTATAATCGCGGAGTGGAAATTACCTACATTGATCTTTTTACATTACGTTATTACGGTGCGGTCACTTCACTATACCTAGTCCTTTACTTTATTGTCGATAAAACGTTTTGTTATTCTTCTCACTATCGATTTCGGGCAAAATTACAATCGACCATCATCAGGTACGGCGTCTAATCAGGAGGACTCAGCATGAGGGCACAGCCTTATATTCAATAAAGGAACAGCTAGTATAAAGTCGTGTACGTCGGCATATGTTTCTTACCAGACAAGATAGAGAATGATCATTCTCTATCTTGATGGGTAGCTATTGAAACAGAGTTGTTTTTACGATAAAGTGCCTATCAAATGGATTATAGTTTTTTGCAACAATGGCATGAATCCGATACCTACTTGCATTTAAATTTCTAAATTAATTGTAAGTGTTTAGCCCATTATTCATTTGTAGATGATTTTTTTAAGGAAATTTTGATTGATCAACATTAGGGTATTTGACTGTATTAAAAATATGGCTTGTATTATTAATAGTCATCCTAATAGATTACAGTTTAAGAAAACTATTTGTTATTACTTTTCAAAAAAAAATATGCTTTATTTCTATTAAAAACCAAAATTAAAATTGAATTTTATTCACGTCCTGTCACGTGATTGAAAACGTTCTGTAATTGGTTCAGTCTTCAGTGACGTCATTCGTTAGTACGCTTAGAGCGCGTTCGGTTTGTCAGTGTAGAGTACGGGGAGAGCAATGCTCAGATAACCTGGGTCGGCTGTCTCTCTCTTATATGCAGATAAACGCCGTATGACGTTAGTCCGCCTATTATGCAGCGCGTCACTCTCACCGTACAATACCGGGTTATCCGAACGCGCTCTTATGCTTCTCCCGTTTGAATTTAATAGCACTAAAGTGCCATGTAAGCATAACTTTGTAGGTTAGGATAGCCCTAACGTTAAGCTGTCAGATCAGATAATACCTGGTTCGAAAATACGATAGATAACTTATTTTAGTCAGTTTTACTTATGTCGAAGTAATCTTCACAACAAAAAACACTTGTATTGGGCGATATTTATTTCATTTGGATTTCTACGAGCCAACCACTTTCCTCGCAGTTTCAAATCTTTCGGAACAGCTACAAAATAGTTTATACGGAGCTTTTCTTGACGTATTCTTGAATTTTATTCACGTCCTATCAGGTGATTGAAAACGCTCTGTAATTGGCTCAGTCTCCAGTGACGTCATTCGTTAGTACGCTTAGAGCACGTTCGGTTTGTCAGGGTAGGGTATGGGGAGAGCAATGCTCAGATAACCTGGGTCGGCTGTATCTCTCTTATATGCAGATAGACGCCGTATGACGTTTGTGCGCCTATTATGCAGCGCGTCACTCTCACCGTACAATACCGGGTTATCCGAACGCGCTCTTATGCTTCTCCCGTTTGAATTTAATAGCACTAAAGTGCCATGTAAGCATAACTTTGTAGGTTAGGATAGCCCTAACCTTAAGCTGTCAGATCAGATAATACCTGGTTTGAAAATACGATAGATAACTTATTCTAGTCAGTTTTACTTATGTCGAAGTAATCTTCACAACGAAAAACAAGTATTGGCCGCTATTTATTTCATTTGGATTTCTACGAGCCAACCACTTTCTTCGCAGTTTCAAATCGTGCGGAACAGCTACAGATGGTTTATCCGGAGTTTTTCTTGACGTATTTCTGCATTGTGGATTTATACACTATTTATAACCTATTTTTATGTAGAAATTGTGAAAACTACACATCATACAACACAATTACAAAACGGCGACGATGCCGATGCTGACAGACCGTATGGGCCGATTTGACATCTACTATCGGGTGACGTCACACAACAGAAAGTATCGTTTTGGCGGGACTTTTTGTGATTCAATTTTTAACGATGATTTTTATGAAATATTGAGGAAATAATTACGAAAAATAATGCATTTACAATGTAGAGTGAAGGAATAAACACACTGAGATGGACACTAAAAAAAAAAAACATCGAAAATATAAATTATTTTTGCTGTGTGCCTAATAATGATAATATGACTTCCTAGGTAGCGTTTTCTTAAAAAAATCGTAAAGAATTAAAATATCTCCAAAGCATTTGGATCATGCATTTGGGTTGAAATAATTTTCAAGCAGTTTGTTTTCATTTCTGTTTCTGATTAATACTGCCAGATAGTCATGAGATTCGGTGATATCTCAAGTGCCTATCAAGTGCTGTAAAGTAATTAAAAAAACAGGTTATCCAACTTTCGATCAATTTCGAAACACTAGGTCGTAATAAATGTACTACTTAATGGTAAAGATAACTGATACAGGCGGTGTAATATCTAGAGTACTTATTAATTAAAAAATAAGTGTCATAAGAATGACACATGAAGAAGTTCGTATATTTTGATAAAAATCTTAATATACACTGTGGGCCAAAAAGAAACGGTACAAATGTTTAATCACTCTTATTTCCAACAATATTAGTCAATTCAGTATATATCTTTAAAAAACGAATTGCTTCTAATGTGAAGATTGAAACCATACCATATTCGCATTAACAGAACGTTTCAATCCAAAGTTATGTTGCTTTATGTTTGGCTATGCAAGATTTCTGATAATATCGGGTCAAATTAACGTGAAATGAAATGTGTATGAAAATCAATAGGTAATGAGATTTGTTTTGTTTTGGTAAAAAAAGAACAGTAGTGATTTTTTTCTTATAGAAGATGAAATTTTTAAGCAATGTTTTTATTGTTTTTACTATAAACCAGCGGAATTGGACGTTTGTAACAAAAATATTGCAACGGCACGACAAATCTAATTGTGTACTTGAGTTATCTTTAAAGATTATGGAAAAACCATTGGTTTTGTTATGGGTGGCATGTTTGATTTGAATTTTTTAGGTGGCTTTTCGTAAGATTCAATTATGATGTAACACAACTTGTTGTTGTTTAGCTGTAAATTTTAGAGGAATGTTACTTGTTCTTGGTCTTTTATTGGTTTTTGCAAAGATTGAATCGTAGCTGGAATTAACGTTTTTTGAGTATGTCACATCACTTCAAAGCAAGTCTGAATACATTGTGTTGCTCCCATTTTTTTTTTCGATGTTTGTCATGTGAACATGTAATAGGGTATTTGACTATTATTGGAAAACCATCTTAGTGTGTTTATTCCTTCACTCTACATTGCAAATGCATTAGTTTTCTTAATTATTTCCTCAATATTTCATAAAAATCAGCGGTAGAAATTGAATCACAAAAAGTCCCGCCAAAACGATACTTTCTGTTGTGTGACGCCACCGGGTAGTAGATGTCAAATCGGCCCGTATGGTCTGTCAGCATCGGCATCGTCGCCGTTTGGCAATTGTGTTGTATGATGTGTTGTTTTCACAATTTCTACATAAAAATGGGTTATAAATGGTGTATAAATCCACAATGCAGAAATACGTCAAGAAAAACTCCCGATAAACTATTTGTAGCTGTTCCGCAAGATTTGAAACTGCGAAGAAAGTGGTTGGCTCGTAGAAATCCAAATGAAATAAATAGCGGCCAATACAAGTGTTTTTTGTTGTGAAGATTACTTCGACATAAGTAAAACTGACTAGAATAAGTTATCTATCGTATTTTCGAACCAGGTATTATATGTTCTGACAGCTTAAGATTAGGGCTATCCTAACCTACAAAGTTATGCCTACATGGCACTTTAGTGCTATTAAATTCAAACGGGAGAAGCATAAGAGCGCGTTCGGATAACCCGGTATTGTACGGTGAGAGTGACGCGCTGCATAATAGGCGGACTAACGTCATACGACGTTTATCTGCATATAAGAGAGAGACAGCCGGCCCAGGTTATCTGAGCATTGCTCTCCCCATACCCTACCCTGACAAACCGAACGCGCTCTAAGCGTACTAACGAATGACGTCACTCGAGACTGAGCCAATTACAGAGCGTTTTCAATCACGTGATAGGACGTGAATAAAATTCAATTTTGGTTTTTAATAGAAATAAAGGATATTTTTTTTGAAAAGTAATAACAAATAGTTTTCTTAAACTGTAATTATTAGGATGACTATAATACAAGCCATATTTTTAATACAGTCAAATACCCTATTATATAAACAAGAACAAAAACAGAAACATTTTGCAAAAATCTACAGCCCAATAAGTGTAGTACAATATGTAAAACAGGTAAACAAAATCCTTCAAAAATTCCATAATCAAACAAAAAACACAAAACTAAAAGTTGGACACAGTTTCTCCACCATCTTTAAAGATAACTCAAGTTCGCAATTGGCTTTGTCGTGCCCATGGAATATTATCATTGCAAATGTCCAACTCCTCTGCTTTTTTTAATAAAAACAGCAAAAAAAACGATGTTTCAAAATTTCACCCTGTATACTAAAAAAAATTACAGCGTCATCTAACAATACTCACACTAAAAATATATTTATTTGTATCAAAATATGATTTCTTTGGCAGAAGTAAACCTATTTTCAAGCTCAAGCATTTTTTTATTTAATTAAGAATTTTGTATCTTTAACTTGCTTTAACGTTTTGCTTAAACTTGCTTTGATACTTAAACATTAATATTTATAACATTATGGGAGAATGTCTTGACAGGGGCCCCCATATACCGGGGCCCCTAGTCACGTCCCTCATTGCTTATGGAGCTTAACGTCATAAATTTACAAAAACGGCGCGATTTTTCAAGTTTTCATTAACTTTATGTACGATGCGCGACCGTAATAACCGATTTCATTTTTTTAATGGCATTTATTTTTGTTCTTATTCCTATTGTATATGTTATATATTTATTCCTATTGTAATTAATTGAATCGGTCGGTTCGAAAACACTACAAGTCCAAAAAGTGAGTTCTGGGAAAATTAACAAAATTATTTTGTCAGTGCAATATCTTGAAAAGTATAGCAGTTCGGTATTTTGTGCCAACAGACAAAATATACAGTAGTTCACAGAGAATTAAATGTATTACATATTTTATTTATATTTGCATTAAAAGCAGAGCTATGATCAAAACAATCATCATGGACATGTACTGTTTTTGAACTCGACAGAAAAACAGCGTACATTTTTAACAATATTTGTTTATTTAAAACATTTAAATAATGTTTTTATTGTGATATAGGTATGTATAGTGTTTTGGGCGTCAACAATAAATTCCTTATTCATTTCTTATTATTATATTATCCGAAACGCGTTAGTAATGCAGCAAAAACAAACATGTGCATACTTCGTACAAGGATATTATTTCCTTGTCGAAATTGAAATATAAAAAGACATCTCGTACTATGCCTCGAAAATAATTTCTTTTGACAGGAAAAATGTATTTTTCTGTGGAGCATTGACGGTATGAGTATGTTGTCGTCAAATATTCGAGCAACATTCGGCGTAGTTATTTTACAGCCGTAATAGAACACGTTTTTGTCCAGCCGGCCAGTCCGCTTCGAGAATTTGAAACGTGTTTTGTTAGTGCACATAATATGCGATGTTTCGAATCGAAATAACATTTTTATACTCTAGGAATTTTTAAGCGTTGACTTATTTATAAAATATCAATCTCAATTTAACTTACTTAGGGTCGATCTTACAAGTGTAGGTATAAGTAGTGGAATAGTTATTCCCAGTATAAATAGTGCTATTCCGCCTCCCATTGGCTAAAATGTTTGTGTTGTCATAGTAATAACAACTTATACTGGTATTTATACCAATATTTAGTTATACCATGGTATAACGTGCTTTGTAAGATCGACCCTTAGACGAATAATATACTGGGTATCAAAACAACTTAACATATTTTTTATTTCTGTAACGAATTAAATTGAAAATTCTAATACTTCTAGTACTGTTGTTGGACTAAAATTCTTTGTTTTTTTTTTTTAAATGAAGGATTATATTATCTAAATAGACACCAGATCTAACGATGCTATTAACTTAACAAAACCGGATACCCAAAGAATTTTTAAATGAAGATTTCAAACAAAAACTTATTTGTTGATTTATCAAATGAATCGGTCGGTTCGAAAACACTACAAGTCCAAAAAGTGAGTTCTGAGAAAATTAACAAAATAATTTTGTTGGTGCAATATCTTGAAAAGTATAGCAGTTAGCTATTTTGTGCCAATAGGCAAAATATAAAGTAGTTCACAGAGAATTAAATGTACTACATATTTTAGTTATATTTGATTAAAAGCAGAGCTGTGATTAAAACAATCATCATGGACATGTACCGTCTTTGAACTCGACGGAAAAAGAAAGCTTACATTTTGAACAATACTTATTTATTTAAAGCATTTAAATAATATTTTTATTGTGATGTAGGTATATATGATGTAGGATTTGCATGAAACTTATTCCCCGTAATTTTTGAAGATTGATAATTAAAAATGTCTTGTCAGATTTTTAGATTTTGTCAGATAAATTCAAAATGGCGGATTATACATGATTAGTCAAAATTACCGGAACACCATATATTATTCTTTAACCGTAAAGAATTTCAAAGAAAAATTCAAACAAAAGTTGTTTGGTTTTAAAAAAACTGTATATTTTCAATACCTATACGGATGTTCATTTTATTCTGAAAATTTGGTAAACCTTTCTTTTTCTAATAGAACGCCCTGTATATTTAAAAAAATTTAATTCTAAGAGTTTGTAATAATCATTAATTTATAAAATGCAGCATCTTTGAGTTATGATTAACCGATCATTAACGGATAAAAAAATAAAAAACGATCAATAAATAATAACTAAACTATGAAATAGCATAATAAATTAAATATTCAAGCTGGCAAATTAAATAAATGTGTATGTATGTGGGAAAATAGTCTTAATTTGAAGTCCAGGAATTTTGATTAATTGCTTATGACTAAAAAATGACGGTATTGCATTAAAAAAATGATTTCTATAAAAGAATTAATCCTAGAATTAAAAAATGTATGTTACCAAATTTCCAGAATAAACAATAGTTTGTTTAAACACTTTTTTTTTCTCAGTTGGAGAATTATTTAGGTTTTCGGTAATTTCGTCTATTTTTGATTAATTGATCATAACTCAAAAATAAGGCAGTTTATAAAAAAATCATACAAAAGATTCCTAGAATTAATCTTAGAATTAAAAAATGTAAAGTTATACAGGATGTTCTATTTGAAAAAGGGAAGGTTACGAGATATCCAGCATAAAATGAACAGCCTGTATAATAAAAATATATTTAAACGATAGATTGTGTAAAACAAAACAACTTTTCCTTGCAAAATTGTTTACAGTCGGAATATTATTTAGGTGTTCCGGTAATTTTGACTAACCCTATACGGTGATATGATAGAGTACGATATAGAGTTTGATGATTATATACATAATAGTATTAAATCTCCTCTTCTACGGTGGTAGTCGGTCCGGAAGTCACGTGTTACTAAAATTCTAAATTTTCACCAGTTAGGTACATACTTGCGGACTTTTTTAATATTATTTATCTTTTTAATATTGATATTCATATTGATTACTTCGGCGTACCTCAACAACGATTTGAATACAAATTACGAAGTTGGCGAATGTTTACGACTGATATCAGTAGAAACTGAGTAGAAACGCGTTGCATGAGCGAGCAAAAAGCACTGTTCTGGACTTGTTTATTTCGCCCAAGCATCCTCTTTAGGTCTATTCGATAGAATAAATCATAGTGAACATTTTGGATATTTCAGTTTAAAATGGCCAATTTTGGACTTGTACTGTTCTCGAACTCGCCGATTCAATTGTAAGTAACTCACCTTGAAACGTTGGTAGTAGTTTTTCAAAACGGTCTACGCTGCGTCTGGGCACTTCAATTAAAAGTAACTAGTGTCGGCATCTCGCAAAATATTAGTTATTTGAACTATTCTGATACACGAAGACGCCGTCAACGCATTGAAGTCTTTGTCTAAAGTGGACAGTGATATACAAAAGTTAAGAGCATTGATAAGTACCCGAAATAGATTTTCAATTGTTTTTAGAATTAGCGTGCGTAAGTAATATCGTATTTTATCGTGTTTTCATCTCAAATCAACATCATGGCGTTGAGAGCTGATAGACAAACTCATGGCTGACCAAGATATCTAAATATACTGCTCAAAAAAATTAGGGAACACTTTTTTCGACACCTCTAACTTTTTAAATGATAGTTCTAGGCAAGTCAAATTTGGTATACTTCAAAGGCATATATTTAACTAAAGAAAATTACAAAAACAATGTTACAACTCTTATTTTACATCCAAGTTACACTTAAAAATGTAAATAAATAACGCAAAACAAAATGGAAAAACATTTTAAGTATGCTTTGAATTCACGAATGATTTATTAGAACTAACATTAGGCACCTTAGTGAAGTACAAGATGCTCGTGCTGTCGCCCTTATTCAACATGGCCACTCTATTCGACATGTTAGCAGGGACATTCGAGTTTCCCCTTCTGTTATCCAGCGTTTATGGAATCGGTTTTGGGAGACTGGCCAATATGTTAGAAGAGCTTGACAAGGTCGAAATCGAAAAACTAAATATCCAGACCGATTTCTTGTCCTTTCCTTTCTACGTCAGCGTACTGCCACAGCACGAGACCTCCTAAACGATCTAAGACGAGCATGTGGAATAGAAATCTCTGATCAAAATGTTAAAAAAGATTAAAAGAAGCGAATTTGAAACCAAGAAGACCTGTCCGCGCACTACGCTTTACGCAGCATCACAAAGCAGCGCGAATGAGGTTTGCTCTGGATCACAGAGATTGGCAACTTCGTCACTGGACGCCTGTACTGTTTACAGACGAGTCCAGATTTCGTTTAACTCGTTGCGACGGACGAGTACGTGTATATAGACGTCCTGGTGAACGCTACGCAGCTGCTACTATACAGGAAGTGGATAGATTTGGTGGTGGAGCTGTGATGGTCTGGGCTGGAATCAGTATAGACAACAGCACTGATCTTGTTGTGGTTCCTGGTAGACTAAATACCATGAATTACATCGAAAACATATTATACTTATTGCTTATTTTGACAAATGAAGCGTCTATATGCAGATTTCAAATAAAATTCGGCTTACATATTTGCCGCTTGGCTGTAACTTTTGCTGACAAAAGCTTCTCCTGGCTTTGATATCGGGGGATGAGCGAAAGAAGTGAAGTCATCAATTATTCGGCGCCAAGTTTTGTTCTTGGGAAGGGCTGCTATAGCTTCAAAAAGGTCTATGTTTGTCGATAACGCGGCGGCACAATTCCCGGATTGGAACACGGTCAATGGGCCGTTCTCAATGATTAATGGAATCGAAACCAACCCCCTTAAAGCAACCCTTAACTTCCGTGGCGGCACTCCGTGAGATATCGCCGCTGAATCAAGCCGAAACTTGATATCATCTAGTGTTAGTAAATGATTGTCCGCCATTTTGTTTTTCTAGTATTTTACTTTGAACTATGAGTTTAACTTGAATTGGAAGTGTTGTTTTACTATATTTGACTGAATAATTTACTACGATAGGCAAATATTATTAGCCTAGATCTTCTTCTTCTTCTTAGATCTTCTTATGGGGCTGCAGCGGAGATGGTAGCTTCCCCGAAGGGATAAATTGGAGTCACCACGTTTATACAATTTTTTTAGTTTTACTTTACAATGGTATTAACTTTACTAACCGATCCAACAACTGATTACATACCTACTGGTGTAATACTACTGGTAACTACAATACAAAATGGTTTCGTCTTTTATAGTGGGTCCCCAAAGGTACAGGTTTTTGTCCTAGATCAAGAGTCTTAATACACAAACAAACCTTTGTGACTGGTTATGTTTTATGCTCTGAATGACGCTACGTGACAATATTTATTTGTCGCCCTTTTGTTTGCATTAATTCGAACATTAAACGCTAAGCATTGGTGATGAGGGTTTTCAGCCATATAATGTAAAAACGGTTAGTACTAAGAAGATGGATAGTCTTCGTCTTTATTGTAGAAAATTAACACATGAAACAGGCATTCTAGACTATTTGTCGTCAAAAATTATTACAAAAATTGGAAACTTACGGAATCAGAGCAAAAGAATTGAAATGGTTTGAAAACTACTTAACAAACAGGAGACAGAAGGTTAGGATTGGAGAAAGTGAGTCAAGTGAATTAATAAACAGCTTAGGGGTGCCACAAGGTTCTGTTTTGGGACCAGTTTTATTTAATTTGTACGTAAACGATGTTGCTTCACTAGTCTAAATCTTGTGATATGCACGTATTTACAGACGATACACTAATATCAATTGCAGGAGATAACTTACCTGATGTAATCGCGACATTGATCTCTGAACTGGTTTCGATATCAAATTGGTATAAAGAAAATAAGTTATGTTTGATTGTATTGAAAACAAAAGCTATGATATTGGGAAATAGAAATTCGGTAAACCCTATAACAGAGATAGTTATCGATCACACAGTTGTTGCGATAGTGGACATATTTAAATAAGTAGGTGTCATTTTAGACAATTCGTTGAAATTTACGAGTACTATGGAGTATATAGTTTAAACGGTGAGCCGAAAGATTAGCTACTTAGGAAGAATATCCAATAAATAAACTACCATTAAATGCACGATTATCTTTATACCATACGATTATTGAACCATATTTTAATTATTGCAGCAGTATAATATTTTTGTGTACAGACAAAGACGTGAAAAATATTTAAGTACAACAAAATGGAGCACACCAAATCGTATTACAATGCTCCAGATTAACCAGTATTGAGTATATTAAATTTCTTGATTGTTAAACATGGACTTTGATATATAAATGCATAAATGATAAACTCCGAAATTATATGAGTAATTACACTGTGTTACAGTGGAAATATACTTTTCACGCGACATAGTGTAAATTGTTGAGCTGATAGAACTGAACACAATGGCATATACGAAATTTTCCAAATAACCCCAAAATCTCGATTTTTTTCAAAATAGATATATCTGGGTACTTGCATGTGTATAAAAAACCAAAACTCCGTCATTTTCCATTCGATTTCCAAAATACAAAATGCAATTGAAAGAGGGAACACAGGCCATTACAAGGATGTACTGTTCGGTCTGATCTAATAAAAAGTCGAAAAGTTATGGACGTTCAAATTCAGAAGTTTCCCATTATTTTCAGATTTTCTGAACTGTAACAACAGTTTAATGACCTCTTCCAATCCATAATATTTTATTTCTATTTTTTTTTATTGAAAGGACATTTAAATTTGCGTTTAATACGAGTTTGTTTATTAGAATCGGTTGAAAATTGACTGAGTTATTAAAGTTTAATCACCGTCTTGACATTCACACTAGGCAGAAGGCATATACCTACGGCCCGACCGTAATAAATCCGTACTCTTGATTCACATTCACTAGATATTATTTTGTTTGTTTATTACCTTGTTTGATATTATAATTTAATCTATCTAATATGTTATTAAGTTTTCAAGTTGTGCGATAACTTTCTTGTAAATGATAAAAGTGCCGACTATGCAAATGTTTTACAAGAGTTTTTGAGTGCCTACGGTGAAATGGGCTGCAACATGTCTATCAAAATTCACTTTTTGCATTCTCATTTGAATTTCTTTCCGGACAGTCTTGGCCAACTCAGTGACAAACAAGGTGAACGATTTCATCAGGAAATGGAAGCTATTCAAAAACGTTTTCAAGGAAAATACATCATCAACATGATCGCAGACTACTGCTGGTCACTTAAACGCGAAACAGATGATGTATTGTAAAAACGACGGAGATCGAGTAAACATTTTTAAGTTTTGTTGTATTTCTTGTATTTCTCTTTCAATCGAGTGAAAATTTTACTGTTGGTGCAATTTATTTTGAACCCAAATATGCCTGGAAATGTAATGAACGTAAACTCTAATGTACTTACTAACATTTTGTGATAGTGTGGCAGCTAACAACAAAAAGGAACAGAAAAAAAAACAGTGTCATAGTTTTAGAATAACATTGCAAATCTAAGTGCTAGTAATGTCTAATTAATGTGTATAAAGACTACGGATTTATTACAGTCGGCCTGTATATTTCTTCTCCGTAGTGTGATGTGTCTATCCGGTCAATAAAATTTAATAATTGTGTTAAATTTCAAACGATTCTAATAAACAAACGCGTATTAGACGCAAATTTAGATGGGCTTTCAACAAAAAAATAGCAAATAAATATTACGGATTCAAACAGGTCATCAAATTGTTGTTAAAGTTGAAAAATCTGAAAATAATTGGAAACTTCTGATTTTGAACGTCCATAACTTTTCGATTTGTTATTGGATCTGACCCAACAGTACATCTTTATAATGGTCTATGCTTCCTCTTTCATTTGCATTTTCTTTTTGGAAATCGAATAGAAAATGACGGAGTTATGAATTTTTACACACGTGCAAGTACCCAGAAGCGGTCTTTTTGAAAAAATCGAGATTTTGGGGGTGTTTGGAAAATTTCAGGTATACCATTATGTTCAGCTCTACCAGTTCAATAACTTCTGCTATGTCTCATGAAAAGTATATCTCGTTTTTTATTTTTTTGTAACAGTGTTATTTAACATAGAATAGTCAGCAGCATGACTACAATACTCGGCAAAAGGACCACATCAGATTACCAAAATATACAAAAAGCAGTACGCAAAATTCATTTTTTCTACTTTGCATTCACAATGCACACATTGTAAAACTGTTTTCGGTGTTACAATTAACACATTGTAATACCGAAAACAGTAACATTTTTGTCTGATTGGTACACAGTGATATCAAATGCCATATGTCAAACGTACAATACATAACCCAACATAACCACACACTGCATCTTCTTAATCGCTTGCAATCGCATAAACTGCGAAATATCAATATTCTGTACATATTTAAACATGGGTGTAGCCTGCTATAGTATGGCCAAAGGATTGGGCCTTTCTTAGTTTTGCTGTGTTCATCAAAATTCGCCAGGATGACGTTTGCGGTGATGTTTTACGACTCTGGTAAGTGATCGTTATCATTCTTTTCAACTAAACATCAACTCCCCTTTTCAGATATAATTCAAGGACCACATTTACTTTAATAAGGTATTATGCGAAGATCAAACCTACATCGTAGATATGAACGATTTTAATTACTGCTGCGAGATTGTATATCCGCAATAAATGGTTTATCAGCATACACGTATGAAGCTATAGTACATTTAAAGTGTAGAGGATTTCTTAGTTTATGTAACGTATAAGTTTTCGGTAATATTTTGGACGCTTGGATGCTCGGTTCAATTCGTATTCGTTTTTGTTTGTCGCTTTCGACTTCGTCTTAGTTCTGGTTGTGTGCAACGTATTTGTGTTACCTCCATCACATGTAATTTTACTAAGTATAATTTATTCTAATAAACTACTTTGCCGAAATTAGAATTGGGTTTCAATTATAAGTGCTTGTAAATATATAAGCCGCAACGGCTACGTAGCGGAATTAGGTAGACACCGCTATTAAACGTTAAGCGTTATAACAATTCTTTAGTAAGTTCTTGTTCTTCGAAGTAACTAATCAGTCACCGCCAAACACCTTTATTCTGATTATTATACTTATGAAACCACTATTTTAAAGTTGTTAACTTTTTAGGTTAAGTTTCTTGTATTTATCACAGTAGCGTTAAAAGTGTTGCCCCAAGCTCCATTATGATCATCGTTGCGACCTCGCTGAATATTTATTCAAACATGTAGGCTAAAGTAGAGTAAAATTATTCACAATTAGATTTTGTCATGATTTAATCTCATCAATCTCATCCTTAACGAAGTTGACATTTACTACAGTGCTGCCACGTGATACCCGCAAAATACCGTAGATTATAATTTAGCGCGATATAGTAACCACAATTTCTAAATTTATATAAAATTAATGACGCAAAGTAGAAAAAATAGTATATTATACTCGTTTTATAAGACGTATTGGCGCACTCGTTCCATCCAAAACAACTCGTGCGTCAATTTGACGTCTTATAAAACTTGTATAATAATATACTATTACCTACGACCGTATGTGTAAATGTCCCTTGCGTCACGAACTGTATAGCTCGTATATCGCTAATAACATACGTGTGCCTTTGGCTGTGCGTTTTTAACGCACGACATAATGTCATAATGACAGATGTATTCTGAATATTTTGATTATTTATTTGTCATTTTTGAGCTGTAACATATTATTACTAGCACGTGATAATTTATGTTGAATTTGTACTGGAATTTTCGATTGACACTTCAGACAAAGTTCTCCGTAGTTGCAATAGATGTCGCGCGAATACATTGATTGGTTTACCGTCAAATATTCTTACCTGTATTTGTTTGCCATTTTTGATACAATTTATTGAAATTGTCGGTCGTAGGTAAAATTATGTACAATACTCGAGCTGTAACGCATATTACATACTCGTGGAAAATAAAAAAAAACACGCCGCTTCGCGGCTCGTATGTTAAATTTCCACTCGTACGTAATATGCTAGTTACAGCTCTTGTAATGTAATATACTATTATGTATTATTACTGAAGATGCTTATCAGCCTACCAAGTGATATAAAAAACAGTTGTACGCTCAGTCTTTTTAAAACATCATGTCGGTTTTATGTATTGGATAATTTTATTTTGTGTGACACTGTGTGATGTGGACTAAATCATGCAGTTTTCGGAGTGTTGCAGATAGTGCGACATATACTATTTACGCGAAAACAAAGGAAACGCTGCCAGTTTCAACCAGTTAATCAATCAGAATAATTGTACTGCTCGTAATAGAATTGTGTAGCAGAATCTGATTATAGCTTCCAACGCTAGCGGGAAACCGTGAATTTCCCATCGCGGGAGCCCTGCGTCAGAACTAATTAACAGCACCGCCAAACAACAAACCCGCCCCACTGTTCTACGTGACACATAACACCCCATATATAAAGGATGCCTCAATAAGCGCGCAAAATTTGAATTGGGCGCTATTTTGGCTGTTATGATTCGATACGTCACCGAGTGAGACAGATCGACAACAACGTGTCCTTATTGTTAAAAGTTACTATCAAAATCGTGAAAGTTTGGTTGTGACATTTCGTAAATTGGGTTTAATTTTCGATAGAAATAATGTTCCAAATTTATCGGATTAGATCAGTGGTTCTTAACCGGTGCTCCGCGGAACACTGGTGCTCCGCGAGGTTGTTGCAACTACTCCGCAAAATTATGAAAGCCGACATTTAATGTTGGCTCATCTACTGTATGTGATTGAAATAAATATATTTGTATTCTAAACATAATACATTTAAAATAAAAATGAGTATAGCTCTGCTACCCGTGTCACATAAAAAATTCGAAAAATATGCAAGCATTTTGAAGTATATTTCCTAAAATAAACATTATTAATATGATGTTTTGATAATATATATGTTTGCCCTCATCTACATATCATCCACATGTGCGGATTTATTAAATTTTATCATACTTTATAATTGCGAAACGGCGTAGCCCGTTTAAACTTATTCGGCTATCTCCTCTGAATTCGCGAAACGTACGGCGAAGCGAGAACTACCAAAATGAGCGTCGTTCCTTTCCGCTTCAGGCGAATGTATTTTGGAATCGTTCATCCGCGCGCGTGTGCCCCAAAAACGCCCCCGAATGGAGTCGTGCAGATCCCCCGAGCAAATATGGCGGCGTGTGACGTCAGAGTCTCTGAGAGTCTTGCGTTCCGAGAAACGTCAGATTTATTTGTCAAAACTTACAGTGGCAACTAACTTTGCGTTCATATGTGTAATGTGTATGTACTATGTAGTGCGTTTATAGGTTAACTGACGCCGCAATCGGGATAATTACGGGATAATTATGACCGGAAAACTGAGAAAACGGAGGAAAATGGCCATATTTCATGTAAGCGCGATAACATTGCTACATATGTGTGCCGAGATCGTCAAATTCCAATGTTACGCGATGCGACGGAACGCAGGTAATCAATCGGTATTCAAGTTGCCATGTTTAGTGAAGTTTGCATCATAGATAAAATATATATATAATAATATAGATGGCGTACTCGGCACTTTTTTCGTTGACACTGTTTTTAGTTCTCCCCCACGCACCACAACCGCGGCGCCACTAGTAATAGTATAAAGCTGTATAAAAAAAAATGACCTTATCAAAACTACTTGATTAGGTGGTACATAACTGCTAATATAAAGAATTCAGCCAAATTAGCTAAATACTTGACAAATTAGGAAGGTTTTGAAAGTTTTATTATATTTAGATTTATATTACCGCGAACAACTATTATGTCACATGCTTGGAGGAACTATCACAATATATCAAATAGGTGGTGGCATTTATAACCATCAGGTGATAGTTCACGAACAAAATTCTGTGGGCCCAGAAAATCAAAACATACACACACACAAAATGTGGAAAATATGAGAATACGGGCAAAAAGAAAACTTCGGAAGCAATTCGGTACATCGAGAGCGCCTTTTCCCTCATTTTATTTCTACAAACAAAATCCCCGTGTATTTTCGGAATTTATTCACAAATATATCATTTTATTTCTATTCCACTTAATGATTTTCGCCGCAAATAAATTTCATTGAAGTTTTTTCAATTCGGTGAAACGTTAGAGCTGATAAAAATATCAAGAAAACTGTATTTTAAACGGCTACAACACGTCCGTCACCTCAGCCCACCACTTATCGCGAATCGCCTTGAAACTTTGCTAATATTTAGTACGCAATTAGTACTAATTGGTACCACCAACCCCACAATTGGTACCTCAAAGGAACCCCCCCCCTAATTAGGGGTAGCTCTTTTGACCGTCACCTCAGCCCGTCACTTGTCGCAATTCGAGTTGAAACTTTGCTAATATTTAGTACCCAATTAGTACTAATTAGTACCACCAACCGCGCAATTGGTACCTCAAAGAAACTCCTTGAAATCGGGGATTGAAAGCGGTCCAAGGTCACGTCTGTCACCTCAGCCCACCACTTGTCTCGAAACGCCTTGAAACTTTCCAAATATTTAGTACCCAATTAGTACTAATTGGTACCACCAACCTCGCAATTGGTACCTCAACGAAACCCACCCTAATTGCGAGTAGTTCTTTTGACCATCACATTTCGGTACACAACATTGGAAAATGCATGGCAATTTCGGTTGCCTAGTTGTTCAGATTGCCTACACATACATGTCAATACTATTCAAATTAGATTATACAAATTTACATTAGCTAAAATTGATTTGTGTTAAGTTGTCTGACAGTGAAATCAGTGACGTCACGTAGCGAAGGCCCCCAAATATTACTCGTAACATGCTAAAGCAAAAAAAAATTGTTCGGTAAAAAATTAGAAAAAAATTTGCAAAAAAATACTGGCTGTTCGCTTTTTCAAGCTCAATTGTTTTTACAGATTGCGCCCCATGTTGTAGAGTTGCCGGAACGTCAGCGGTGGGCGCCCCGGTATAGTACCACGAAAAATAATTAATTAATTAATTTATATTACATAATTAAGCCAACTGTGCGAAAATGTCTTGTTTCCCTTACTATTTATACAGACTGACCATTTTATGGAAGTGAAAGTGGTTGGGTTCTATTTTCTTATCATACAAAAATATTTTTAATAATCAACGTAAAATATGTTGCAACTTCTACACCCAAAGTATTTTTGTTTGTCTCTATTCATTATTCTATGACAAAGACAAGCCGTAAAGCACTCCCAAATATAATATCATACAGGCAACCAATATTGCAGCCAAGCATTTTCCAATCTTTGTCCCGAAACGTGATTGTTGAAAGAACTACCCGTAATTAGGGTGGATTTCTTTGAGGTACAAATTGCGAGGTTGGTGGTACCAATTAGTACTAATTGGGTACTAAATATTTGGAAAGTTTCAAGGCGTTTCGAGACAAGTGGTGGGCTGAGGTGACAGACGTGACCTTGGACCGCTTTCAATCCCCGATTTCAAGGAGTTTCTTTGAGGTACCAATTGCGCGGTTGGTGGTACTAATTAGTACTAATTGGGTACTAAATATTAGCAAAGTTTCAAGGTGATTCGCGATAAGTGGTGGGCTGAGGTGACGGACGTGGCTACAACTTCTTAAGGAATTGAGAAAACCAATAAATCCATATGAACCTTTTTACTCGGAATGCCATCTAGTTTCTAGAAGAAAATCGGTAAAATGTTTTATATGGATTTTATTTCGTTATCTTTAATATTTTTACTTAAGTTTATTTACTTTTACGTTATTATACGTACTATGTAAAGTATTGTAATCATGCCAAAAAAAAATTCTGCGGTTTTTGCGGAAATATTTATTTTTGGGTCCTCTGAACATTTTTGACCAAGGTATAAAAAACTGTCTGTGTGTGTGTGTGTGTGTGTGTGTCTGGGTGTGTACCCGTTTTTTGTGGCGACGATTCCGGAGAAACTACTAAAGGTATCGAGACGAAACTTCATATTTAGAAGTTTTATGACCAAACTTAGAGCTGAAAAGCTTTCTGTTGAAAAGGATCCAAGGGAACTGGAGGTTTAGTGTTAGCATTTTTGAAAGATTTTGCAAATAAGCCGCCATTTCTGGAATTTCGTCGAAATAGTTAAATAATAAATTAAAGTTGAGAAATTTCTGAATAATTTATGACTATGAAGTTTTTTGGTACAATCAATAGTTTAGCTGCATGAGCAAATTCTATTTCATCGAGATCGGTCGCACTGCATTAAAACTAGTAGCCACGAATGTCAGATTTTTTTATTCTGATGACAGTAGGTAGTGTCAAACGCTAATGTTTTGACAATACCTACTGTCAATATAAGCTGCGTTCGGATATTGTACACCGTTACACTTTTTACACCCAATAACACGTAAGTATCATTTGCACAGTGTTCCCGGTGTCAACGGAGAACAATATCCGAACGCAGCTTTAATCGACATATCTGTCTAGTTCTACTAGTTTTATTTTAATGCAGACATGGCCGATCTCGATCAAATAGAATCTCATGCAGCTAAACTATTAATTTTATATATAGTATGATAAAGTCATGTGCCTGGCCACAACAGATTTTTTATTGTTGAAATGAGTATTGATTGTGTTATTTTTTCGTTTTCGCATTGTTTGATATGGATTTTATCTTTTTCTTTTTAAAATTTCATACGGCTGTAACTTCTTAAGAAATAGAAAAAACATCCATATAAAACATTTTACTCAGAATGACATTTGATTTCTAAAAATGTATTTTGCTGAAAAAAAGGTAGACTATTAGTATATTTATAGTTTTTCTAATTATTGTTATTTTTAACTGTTATGTAATAATCGTTTTAATTTTTAATAAACATTATGTCTAGTTTTTGGTGCTCCGCGAATTTTTCTTATGATCAAAAGTGCTCCCTGACTTCAAAAAGGTTAAGAATCACTGCATTAGATAGTAGATATGAAAGAAAAACAACAGTTTTCTATAAACAGGAATCGACAAAAATGGTTTTTCCCTCAGGTAATCAGTGATTTATTTAATTATTATTGATTTTTCCGAGGTTCGGATTATCGACGCTACAGACGCTAAAGATTTGCGCAATTTTCAATTATTCTAAATTAAAATAGTCTAAACGTTGAATGGTTCGGTTTTCATTACATGAAGTACCCAGTACTTCAAAGTCTTGAAATACAACATAAAAATATTTCTACAGACGCGAAGGTAGGTCACACAGCCTGACAGGCTGTAACGTCGCCTCTCCAAGGGGTTGCAGTGCGCTTGAGGGGGTAAAAACTCCAAAAGTTTTGGGGTCAGGTCAGCCTTGAAAGTAGAACGTACAGTACAAAGCTCTCTCCCGCTATATATAGGTATACAGCTACACGCTCTACACACGTAACTACTACTGCGGGTGTATATACAGTGCCTGCTAGTCACGTCACAGCTTTTGCTTTGTACTGTCAGATCGATAGTAAAAATATGCCTTATGACTGCGTGTCAGGTGCTATGAATATTGCGCGAAAGAAACCTCAAGCGGTGAGATTATTAATTTTAATAGTGGTGGACAATAATGGTGGAGTCGCCGTGCAGTGGTGGCACGCGTATAACAAAAATAAAGAAAAATAAGAACATGGTACATAGGATCCACTTATATAAGTGGACAAATATATAAAACAATTAACTTGGACAGACTTCTCAGTTGTTGTGCCATAGACGTTGCTCTAGAATATTTATTGCCATTTTTACTTGGATTTATTTCTTTGACACTTGTAAATAATACTGGTCAACAAATTTTAAGTAAGTACTCCCTTAAATCTACACATCAATGCGCACATCTGGACCTACCGCTGTCATGTGTTTTTCCACCTAACTGCGTTAGGATCCATTTCCAGACCATACTTATGTCAGTTGATGTCAGCTTCTCTAATACGCCTTCGAAGATAATTACCCACCTTGCCAACATCTTCACATCATCGCAACCCATTGTGTGTGCCGACTCGTGGCAGTGTTGAGCATCAGCGGACTATTGAATCTTGCCTAGCCTGGTGTCTCTCCTGTGCTCCTTGATTCGACATTCGATGCTTCGTCCTGTCTGTCCTGCACAGCATGTTCCACACTCACATGTTATCTTGTATACCCCTTCGTTCTTCAGGAGTGGTGTGATATCCTTTGGGTTAGGCGAAAGATCCTTTAACTTAGCTGGTGCTCTGTACCTTACCGTGATACCCGATTTCTTTAGTAATCTACCGATTTTTACTGATACCCCACTTACGTATGGTAAGCAAGGGAACCCCTTTCACTCTTGCCATTCCTGCGGTTTCCTTTTTGTGACACCCCGTATGTCGGACTTGGTGTATCCATTCTGACGTAAGGCCCACTCCAAGCGTTTCCGTTTGTCAGCCGAGGAGCTGGAGTTGCATACCTTCTCGGCTCTGTTGAACAGAGTGATAATAACACTTCTCTTCTGTTGGGGATGGTGGTGTGATTTGGCGTTCAAGTACCGATCGGTATGTGTCTTCTTACGGTAGACTGTATGTCCAAGCCTATCCGTTGACGTTCTGTATACCAGCACATCCAAGAATGGCAGCTGATTATCCTCTTCTATTTCCATCGTGAATTTGATGGAAGGACTAACATTGTTCAGGTGGTTAAGAAACTCAGTAAGTTTATCTCTACCGTGTGGCCAAACCACAAAGGTATCGTCGACATATCTAACCCAATGCTTGGGTTTGTAAGGACTTGACCTAATGGCTTCCTCTTCAAACAATTCCATGAAGAAATTGGCGATTACCGGTGAAAGAGAAATGATAATAATGCTAAAATAATGCTTATAAAACTCTGCACAAAAAAGGTATTTACCACTTTTTTGGTATATAGTGGTTCTCAAACTACGAGGGTCCCAATAGGTGGGTCCTTTTTTGCTAATTTTAGCACACCATCGCGGGCAAACGTTTATAAGTTTTCAAATTAAGCTACGCAGATGTTTTTGTTGTATATTTAATACAAAACTATAATTATTATTGACGGAATGAAATATAAAATATAGAATCATTAACGAAATGAAATGTTGTTATTGGAATACCCCTGTACGATGGAGCGTCAAAATAGCGTGCCAGCAGCCGCTAGAATACTAAAAAAATAAACATATGTACATTATATTATATACATATAGCGTTGTTCTTAAATTGCCAACCCCTATGTTAGGGCGCTTGCAATTTAAGAACCACTGTATTAAAAAAAAGTGGAATTTACCTTTTTTGCCGAATTTTATTTTAAAAAAATTAAAAACCGCGAACTTGCACGTTAGGGCTGGTTTCTAGGACGCCAAGCGCCAGTCAAATTTACGGACGCCATTAAATATTGAAATACAACAGTTTGCGTGTCAGTTCTCAAAAAGGCAACTGTCTTGGATTTAATTCCCTTCTTTTTGCTAATTTGAATGTACTATATGTGACCCCGCACGACAGAATCGCCCTAACTGCCATCTCTCGTTTCGATAGTATTGACTCCTGTGTTTGAAAGTCCATAACTCTGTCCAAAACTACTGAACAGAAGAAATTGAAATAAAGTATGCCATATTCCTGAATCATTTCTACATAAGTTGTATGACTGTCAACATTTTTTGCCTCTCGGTGGAAACATGAACGGGAAGTGAAAAAAGTACCCGATTTTTTCAGTTTTAAATTAGTTTCAGTTTTTTCTCTTAAACCACTTACCACAAAAACCACGTGAACAACATTTTGCGCAGTTCGGCTTCCGTCGCTTGTGGGTTTTGGTGCGAGGCAGTCGAACGAGATGCGAAGGTTTGACGCGATCAGTAAATCCGTTTGAATCTGTTTTTGTAAAATATTGTTGGGTATAATTAATTGTACATCTAAATTCATTATCTATATTCCTCGCACTGCTATTCAAAATTCCGAAATTAAATTGTTCTGGTCGTATCGTACTAATGTAATAAGTTGATATTTGGCGCGAACGGGAGCGTCCTTATACCCTAACGGTTTTTGGAGATGGCGTGAGCATCGCATTCATGGGTGCGTGAGACGGTTAAAACGCGGAAGACTTCCTTCTTATTTTAGCCATCATGGGGTAAAGACGTGTTTTCTTAAGAGCAGGGGCTCTATAAGATAACTGTGGTGTCTCGTGTTTCTAGTGCTCAACCGAAATAATAAGGTATTTATTTGTTGTCTGTACTTGCTGATTCGTCCATCTCTGCCAAGAGAATATGATCATTGTTTAGAGGTAACATTCATATTTCCATGTAAGCAGTTCTGCATTGTTGTATATATTTTTGTTAATAGATTTTATTGTGGTTTTCTTCGGCATATTCATTTTAGAATAATATAAACCTGTCCCTTTTATAGTAAAGTATTTAGCCTTGCATATAGTGATTAATAATTAGTGAGTTCAAACTTCTCTGACAAAGTCTCAGAGAAAGAACTCACGATTTGAAGCCTCCGTAAGAGAGAGATAATTAATTCACGCTACCGTAAGATTAATTAAGATTGCGTTGTTTAAGTCAGTTAGGGTTGAACTGCCGTTATATTGAAAATGGCGGTGGTCAACATGTGGTTTTAAGGTTAGGTAGTTGAACAAAGCCCTAACAGGGGCCCCCTTCACTTTAGAGTTAATTAAAGTATAATAAATATTGAGAAGGGAGTCCGCCCCATCACACCCCTATTATATCTCTTCTAAATATATAATTCTTATCTTTTCAGGGACCACAATTCGAGCATCAGTCCACATAAAACTGCCAAAGCTCTCGAGCGACTATGAAACTCTAGAAAAAACAGCGGGGCAGTACAATCTTCAAGTTCGAGGCACGAGCGGTGAGCATAGCGAAGCTGCTTCCGGTGTATACGACATCTCGAACAAACGAAGAATGGGCCTGACAGAATTCGAAGCCGTGAAAGAAATGCAGGACGGAATCATGGAGTTGATCAACATCGAAAAATCCATGCCTTGATCTTTCGGGACAACAGGTGTAAAACAAAAAATAAAAACGCTAAATTTATAAACAAATATATATATTTGTATAATCTCTTTATCACTTACTGTGGAACAATTTTTTTGCAAATAATATATAAGCATTAACAGTAAGATTCCCTATATATGTGCGAATTTTTTGATTGGTCACCCTCACACGATCTTCTTTTGTTTGTTTTGTTGTTGAAGTGTTTAAAAATCGTTTTGATATGATTCGTTTTCTTTTCTAGGTTATGTAGACGTAGAAAAGTTGGTCGCAAGTCGCTCAAACGGTCGTTTCGGCTTACGTGACCAGAAAATTGGTCTAACTATATTTGAGCCTTAATATCATGGAAAAATTACCTAAATTATACACGTATACATTTATAAATAATATTATTATAATAACCGGCCTTTTTCCGTTTGTGCGGCTTATATTAGTTTTGTTTCTTACTTTTTTTGAACGTTATAAATATAATTTCATTTGTTTTCCTTCCTAATAAGACACGCTATTTTCTTTTGTTTTAACAACTAGAGAAGTCCGAATCTTAAACACACGGTATGTATAAAATTTACTTAATGTCTCTTATGGATAAAAATATGATTATGTTCCTTATACTTATGATACAGAGGCTTACTTACGCTTAACAGTTAAAATATAATAATAATAATATTTAGAACTTCTTTTATCTGGTAATTTTTAATTAATTATTATAGATACGTTGACGATTTTTGCTCAAGTCGTCCTTATTCGTTCAATATACATGTTCTGACGAGTGCTTCGCATACTGAATAAGGATCACAGTTTGATGATGGTCTTCTATCTTCAAGATAACCCTTCTTCTCTTCTGCGCAACCACGGGGGATGCGAATACTAGCGCCACGGTTGGCAACGCCTAGAAAAGAAAATACGAAATTAAATAATCTGAAAAGACATCTTCTTAATTTCACTATGACCTCATAGAAACTTGAAATCTTTTCCGGACGTGTTATGCCAAGATATAATAATATTCTATAAAGTAATATTGTAACCTTTTCTAAGATTTGGTCACATTGATATCATATGCCATATGTCAAACGTAAATACATATAACCACAAACTACTCATTGAAAATGCAGTTACATTCATTAATTGTACAAACTGTAGGTAAATTTGCTAACAAATTTGTAAATTTCATAATAACAATTACTTCAACGGAATAAAATTACAAATCTATACATTAAAACTACTGTCTGATATGCAAATTTGCCTTCTGCTCGTGCAATTTTCCTTTCTAGGTGGTAAAGTGCTACCGAGATAATTTTTATCGCGCTTGCGCAATAATGGGATTATACAGTTCGAGTTCCGTTCGCCATCCGTTTGGTTGTGTTTAGAGCAGCTAAGTTAGAGTTTTATTGAGTGCCATTATTATATACAACTAATTTAACACTGTTAGTGCCTCTGTGACTTATCCTTTATCGGTGTGGTGTGGAATATTTGCTCCATATGGTTCTATAGTATTAAAAGATATAATATTTGTACATTCATCTCTTTGCATATTATAGAGGACTTTGCAAATATATACTACAAAGTGCAGGTAAAAGTTTGCAGTCTTGATATGTATAATTCCACTTTCACTAATTGGATGTTCCTTTTAGGATACGTGTTGATGATACTGACATTCTACAAATTCAAGGACTTGTGTGGTGTCCATAGGTAAGATTTCGTTTATTGTTCTTTCTCGTACATGCGGCCTTACAATCAAATTTATTACTAACATGTATAAACACATATCATTTCAGTCACCAATATAAAAAATACTTTTCTATAAACACTCATTAATAACTTTACACACACTCTGTACCTCAAAGGAAAGCACCTGCTGACATTGTTATACCCTGTATATGATATATGACTCCTGTACTTCTTAGTTTGATTTCAGGTGACACATTTTGGACTATATTACATCCTGTGGTTGGATTATCCCCAGGTTCTCTTACTCTGGAGACGGTTTAGCTTTTTAAAAATTATTTCAAGTCAGGGTTCAAAAACGAATATGGATAAAACCAAATCCACTGAAAGGTGATCAAACTTATTATAAAAATAAATAAATAAATGTTTGTATGCAGTCTAAGTAAGTGTGTGACGTAAGTATTTCAACTTAATATTGTTGAAATAATATTTAATTTATATTTAAAAGTTATATTTCTCGCTGTGAAGCAGATCGATTTATTTTATTATACGATATGTAGATAAGTATAGTCCATGGGTTCCTATTTTATTTCATTTACTTATGATTACATTTTTGTCAAGAACATCTATTTATTTAATGTTAAAAATATGAAATATTTATAAAAAAATGTAGATATATATATATATATATATATATATATATATATTATAAATATGTTTCACATGTTATTTATTGTTAAAATTGTAATAAAACTTCATACTATTATTTTTTGTTCTTATTTATGATCTCCACATTAATAGGATTTTACTAGTGATTTTACAGTTGACAATACAGGCTTGTCCGAGCAGTCGCAAAACCAGTTTACAAACAGTTCTTTTGTGAGAAACCAGATAAAGTTTCATTGGTATTTATAATGGAGTTTATCATAGCAACATATGTGGTCCATCACAAAAGTACTGATTGTTAACTGGTTTTGCAGTTGCTTGGACAAATCTAATATTAAAGTTGGAGAAAGTTTACTGTACAACAATTAATTGCAATTCCGTGTTTACGGTAAATTTACTGAACGTCAGTAATTTTACTTACAAAAGTATATATAAAACCGTACACATCGGAAACCTCATTTCATATGAGAAGTAAATTTATTAGCTCAAAGTCAAATCACAAACCACATGGTATTTTCCCTTCGATACACGGAGGTTAAAAATGACCGCCGATCCACACGGTAAAATTACCCTATCAGTTTTATCAGTGTAGTTGTGTGCAACTATTTGTGTTACCTCTATCGCATGTAATTTTGCTAAGTATAATTTATTCTAATAAACTACTTCACCAAAATTAGAATTTGGTTTCAATTATAAGTGCGTGTAAACGTATAAGCCTCAACGGCTACCTAGCGGAATTAGGTAGACACCGCTATTAAACATTAAGCGTTATAACAATTCTTTAGTAAGTTCTTGTTCTTCGAAATAACTAATCAGTCACCGCCTAACACTTCTATTCTGACTATTATAACTATAGTCAGTTTATAATAGTCAGTTTATTCTGACTATTATAACTATTGACCACTATTTTTAAGTTAACTTGTTAGGTTATGTTTCTCTATATCTATATCCTTTATTCACTGGTTGTCATGTATGTTTTTATCACAGTAGCCATTGCGGGATTTTGTCATGATTTTATCCCAACTTTACGAAGTTGACAGTTTATTTTTGATGTCGATATTTGAACCGATCTTGATTATTATTTTATATGAGATATTGTTAGTGTTTTGAGGTAATACTAATACTACTATATAGGTTATACAATACTATAACAACAAGTGATTGTAACTTTTGCTGTACTACTTTTGATTTAAATCCTAAAATGTCTATTTAATAATATCATAAAAATACACAAAATTAAACCGAAATGGTGACTATTGTTTATTTTATTATGTTATATTAATCATACTTTGTTATATTCTGCATTCGCAATGTAAATATAACACATGCATCGAAATAAATCCACCAATTATATGGTAATGAATTGACCCGTTATTCTCAATTTTCAATATAGAATATATTATTTCGGTTATATTATATGTAAAGCAAATGATCCTGTAATAATTTCACTAGTTGACAAACGTAATATCAATGATAGTCGTGGGCATATTTAAAAAATAGCAACATTCAAAATTCATTAAGATTTAGTGAATAATGAATATTTGAAAAAAAATCAATTTGAGTAGGTTACATAATATTAGAGATTACACATGGTCATATGATTTTAAATCTACAATTTTCAGGTTATTTTCTGGAGTTTTCAGTGGAAATGTATATGAATTGAAAC
The DNA here is from genome assembly GCA_963966075.1 of Aphodius sticticus. NCBI lineage: Eukaryota > Metazoa > Arthropoda > Insecta > Coleoptera > Scarabaeidae > Aphodius > Aphodius sticticus. Next base: position 108,763,950 of record OZ014506.1, read on the forward strand.
CATAGATCATAATTCTTGATTGCTATCAATTTGTTTCGCTCTGTAATCCCAAATTATCCCCATACACGGGTAATTAAATGACTTTTTGAAGTTAGCAGAAAACTCGTCTAATTGATGATTATACAGCAGCATTCCCTATGACGTACGGCAGTTGTTTCTATAACCCCAAGCTGACACAAACGAAGCTAATTGAACTTTTGATATACCGCTACCTCGAAACATAAGGTATACCAATCCATATGAAATGGTCCACAAAAAAATAAGGTGCTTGAGCAGAAAAAAATCATATTTTTTAATGAATTTGCCTATGTTCAAGGAGTGCAAAAACATTTTTGTCTTTTTTTTATTTCACTCTGTTCAGAAATGGCGGCCAGTTTTATGTCAGCGAATCCGACATTTTTGACATTGGTACGTGTTTGCGTTAAACGAAATAACTTTGTTTGTGTTTGCCATAGAGAGTAGAAATAAAATTCACTCTATTTAGCACATTCCAAGCTATCGGTTAGGTGTATAATACATAGAGCTTATGGTTATTATCTATTTAAAAAAATTTTACTCACGATAGTCCATTATTAACCGTTTTTATGATTTTTTCTTACCTGAAGGTGTACTTAATTTGTCGGTTCAATATTTTCTTTAGTAATAACCTTGTATGCAAAGGGCTTGTAATAAAAAAATAACTTTCTTACTCCTTCCCCCATATTGATAACAAGCTATTGAAATTGTAAAATTGCTTATTTTCACGATATTTTATGTCAAATATCTCTGATGGGACCAGGATACAAAATCTGAAACTTTTATAACTAATTCACCTTTTTATAAAGAACAAAACCACCCCTGAGGAGGGATTTCAGAGATCCAAAAAAATAACAGGAATTAGAAGCTTTTACAAATTCTTTCCTCTAGAAATAGAAGGTGTACAAAGATGTTTCATTACATCAACTTCAAAAACATGTGAAGATCACTTAGTTTTGTCTTTGTATTGCCTTTGTCCTCAGCAGAAAAATTGTATGTTTTGTATTTACTGAGAATTTTTAATTAAATTTGTTTTAATGTAATGTGATTTTTCTCTCATTTTGATGGGGCTGTTATTCCAAACACAGTGCAATACACAAGAATGTTTTTATTTGTTATTAAAGTATATAAAAAGATGAATTAATTATGAAAGTGTAACTGCTCTACTGTAAAATTGTCTAAAATACTATCTATCAGCTTTAGTAATGATAGTGGAAGAAATTGGATTTTTGGAAGTTTATATATAGTGAAAAAATGTATCATACGTACACGTTACTTGTTCCTAACACATGTTTCTAAATTTAAATTTCTACAATAGTGAAACGTGACACTATAATGTACTTCCTGTACTACATCCTATACAACCAGACACTTTACAGTCATCGATATTTTATAGGGTATTACGGCCATGTGGAAATTTTTAAAATCGCTAAACGAATGATTCTACACCATGTAAATAGGGTATTCCGGTCATGTCAAAATTTAAGCAGATATTCGGTTTAACCTATTGTATAATTTATGAGGATTCATATAGTTTTGATTTAGTTTTTCTATAAGATAATTGCAATTAAAAGTGCATTTCGTTTGAATTCACCGACCACCCTCGCAAATACACGATGATTACCGATCCCTAGTAGCGGTGGCAACAGCGGACAGCTCTCGAACAGCTGATCGGCCAAGTTGACGGTTGGCGACCCTGTTGTTTGACATCGATTAAAGGTAACTTTTTTGGGAGATGATTTGATCATTGAAACTTGAAGCCAAACATCTCTCATGTCGCTAGTCGGCAATGTAAAGAAAATCTTATCAGGAGTTACTGTTCTACTGCTGTTACAGCCCGGCACAGAACAATGTCGGCGTTGGAGTTTATACATTTTGAACAAGTGTTTGATATAACCTCAATAACCAAAGCAGGTGTCAACAAACGAGCGATTCTAAACGTTGACACAACAGAAGACAAAAATTTACTACGTGCACCCTAGATATAGCAACGTTGTCAAGTCGCTCACTTTGAGCGGTCTTTGTGACGTCACAAAGACCAATCCTAATCCAAACTTCAAACAACGATTTCTCTTAATTTAAAACAATGTTTGATATTTTACTTGTGAAGTAGCAAACAGTAGCACCCATGCTTTGTAAAAAATGACAATTTCAAAAACACCGGAATACCCCATTGTCATCCTGAGTAGTTTTCATTACTGTGCATTGGTCTGTTGATGATAAGATTGCAACTAAAAGTGGTAAATTTAAAAATTCTTTAGGGTATTTTCTTTCGGTAAGGTTGCCGTTACTGTTGCTTACGTGTTTGGAAGCCATTTTTTTTTTCGAAACCTGTAACTTTTTAAATAATAGTTCTAGGCAAATCAAATTTGGTATACTCAACGGCATATATTTAACTAAAGAAAATTACAAAAGCAATGTCTCATCTCTTAGTTCTAAGTTACACTGAAAAGTGTAAATTAATTACGCAAAACAAAATGGAAATGACTGTCATAGTATCGATGACAGTCGGGTTTTCTGTGGATTGGCGAGGTTTACAGCGTATGCCATCCACGAGCACGAATGACTTGCTCACCTGCGTGGCATGCTTCGCACTTGTCTGCGAAGAAATTTTTGGGGTATGCTTTCCCATTCCTCAATCAGGGCTTGTGTCAGTTCCTGTATGGTTAGTGATGGATTAGGGCGCTTGCGAACACGTCAGTCAAGCTGATCCCATACGTGTTCAATAGGATTCAGGTCAGGACTTAACGCCGGCCATTCCATGACCTGAATTCCACATTCTTGTAAAAAGTTTCTGCCTGCGGTATGTGGTCCTCCAGGATGTTTTCGATGTAACTCATGGCATTTAGTCTACCAGGAACCACAACAAGATCAGTTCTGTTGTGTATACTGATTCCAGCCCAAATCATCACAGCTCCACGACCAAATCTATCCACTTCCTGGATAGTAGCGGCTGCGTAGCGTTCACCAGGACGTCTATACACACGTACTCGACCGTCGCAACGAAATCTCGACTCGTCTGTAAACAGCACAGGCGTCCAGTGATGAAGTTGCCTATCTCTGTGATCCAGAGCAAACCTCATTCGCGCTGCTTTGTGGTGCTGCGTAAGGCGTGGTGCGCGGACAGGTCTTCTTGGCTTCAAATTCGCTTCTTTTAATCTGTTTCTAACAGTTTGATCAGAAATTTCTGTTCCATGTGCTCGTCTTAGGTCGTTTAGGAGGTCTCGTGCTGTGGCAGTACGCTGACGTAGAGAGGAAAGGACAATAAATCGGTCTTGATTTTGAGTAGATTTCGATTTCGACCTTGTCCAGCTCTTCTAACATATTGGCGAGTCTCCCGAAACCGATTCCATAAACGCTGAATAACTGAAGGGGAAATTCGAAGGTCCCTGCTAACGTGTCGAATTGAGTGGCCATGCTGAATAAGGGCGACAGCACGAGCAACTTGCACTTCACTAAGATGTCTCATTTTACTTCTAATGGCGCTTCTAATCAACGAAAATTGACAACTGAATTCATTTGTCATCTTTAGTAACGTGAATTCAAAGCATACATGACATTTTTTCCATTTTGTTTTGGATTATTAATTTACATTTTTAAGTGTAACTTAGAAGTAACTAAGAATTGTAACATTGTTTTTGTAATTTTCTTTAGGTAAATATATTGCCTTAAAGCATACCATTGGATTTGCCTAGAACTATTATATTGACGTATTAGAAACAATTCTCATCAAAAACGGCGTTTTCTCTTAAATTAAAGTAAAGTTTGACATTTTATTTGTAGAACTAGTATCAGTGACGCATATTCTGTCTAATAATATGTTATTTGAAAAAGGCAATACCCTATTTTATTAATAGTAAGGCACTGAAGTGAAGACATGCGTGGGTTTGGTCCCTAGAGGGCAGCACCGCATTCGCTAATGATGACAGGGCGTAAATCTTGAAAGGGGATGCTAACAATTTCATGGCACACCAAGCTGCACGCATCTAATAATAATTTATCGTAATGTCTCCGCAGACATTATATTTTATACATCAATGCCTATATGAACATCTTATCCAGTTTATAGCGCCCCTGGCGGCAATAACCATAACCCCATACGATACCATCTACATATATCATGTTTTATATTTATATATAGTAATAAAACCCTAAAAAGCTCATACCATAATAGGTTCGTATTTTATGAAATTATGCTAAAAAAAATTCGCCAATTTTATTGATACACAGGATTCGATACGAAAGATTTAAAGTCCTTATCTTTAATGTATTGTTTGATTTTAAGTTTCTATGAAGAAACAGGTCAGAAAATTCAAAATTTCATGATTCTTTGACCACTTACCAGCACTGAAGTCATGGATTGATGATGTTTCATGTCTTCCTGTCAGTCTACGTTCGTTGTCCTTCCCTCCTTTAGGATCGTAGGCTTGTATGTGCCTAAGGTGGTTCCTGCTAAGCTTGTCGATGGCTTTTTCAATTTCACTGCAAAGAAAAAACGGAAAAGAAACATTAAATATAATCCATATTCGTTTTTATTAAATTTTTAGTGTACAATTTTATAATATAGCATTATTTGTGTGTGCATGGCTGTACATTGGCAATTTTATGAATCTTGTCAGCAATTACAAATGCCTGTAAACAATAATTATGTAATTTACGTGGATATAGAGTTTAATTGTCCTAGCATTGAAAACATTTATATTGTGTCATACAGTCACATGCGTATGTACGAATGTTCTAATTTCTGTTTTAATTCCATGTTAATTACCATGTTAAGTTTTCCAAGAATTCTAGCATAAATACAGTGGGATAAAAATGACCTATATTTCGGTATATTTTTGAATTCTTTACAACAATTTAGTGCAAAAAGTATTAACTAAAATAGTCCTACCCTAATTCATGGTGGTTTATGACAAAATTCTATTTAAAATGGAGACCAGGTTTCATACAATCGTTTTTGTTTACTTCAGTTTTTGTGTAATAAAGATTGCGAACAAGATTATCATGGAAGCTGATATCTCAGTAACGAATATTAGCACGATATCGGGATATGCACATAATCGTCATATTTTATTTAATACGGCTGTAGAATCTGTAGATGCATAATAATTTTTAAGTAATTTTTAAAGCAATTTAGGATGAATGATATAAATTTCGTGCAGCGCGCACTACGTCAATCGTAACGGTAAATGGAAGCGTAGCTGGGACAGTGGAAGATAATTTACTATTAGTACGATACGATCAGAACAATTTAATTTCGGATTTTTGAATAGTAGTGCGAGTTAAATATAAATAATGAATTTAGATGTACAATTAATTATACCCAACAATATTTAACAAACACGGATTCAAACGGATTCACTGATCGCGTCAAAACTTCGCATCTCGTTCGACTGCCTCGCACCAAAACCCACAAGCGAGGGAAGCCGAACTGCGCAAAATATTGTTCATGTTTATTTCGGTCTTAAAAATTAACAAATAGTCGGAATGCTATTAAATTCAAGGGATATGTATCGCAGTAAATAAGGATTATTTGCATGCTAACTGCGTTGTCCTGCTAACATTCATTCCTGAGATATCGGCTTCCATCAAAATCTTGATCGCAACCTTTATTACATAAAAACTGAAGGAAAGAATAACGCCAATATAGAAGAGACTCTAAATGCAACTTGAACAAAAACTGAAATTTACTTCTTTTTATTTTTTTCACTTCTCTCGCGCTCATGTCGTACAACTTATGTAGAAATGATTCAGGAGTATGACATACTTTATTTCAATTTTCTCTGTTCAGTAGTTTTAGAGTTATGGGACTTCAAACACAGGAGTCAATACTATCGAAACGAGAGATGGCAATTCATAAATTATAAATTATAATTATAATAAGTACTCAACCAAAATACTGAAATAATGAGTTTGTAAGGCAGTTTGTTGTTTGAAATTTAATAGAATTTAATAGATTATTTTTTGACGTTTCTTAAAACCAATGAAATGCTTCTTTATTTGTCACAAGGGTAAGTTTCAACCAATTATGTCATTATTATAGTGGGAATAAATCTCTTGTGATTATTCTCGGGAATAATCACTGTAGCTTTTATTTGCCTAGCAACTGTCAGATACTTGTCAAAATAATTACTTAATTGTGTCAACGCGAAATGGGTGAAAGTCATCTGTTTAGTACCTTTTCTAATGCAGAAATTACAAAAAAGATTTTAGAAACTACTTCGAAAAATACTCTAATAAGTAATCAGTCTATATGGAGACAATTTAAGACCTTCACCAAAGAAAGAAATTATATTCTGGATCAATCTACTACAACAGCTACTCTGGCATTGATTTTAAAAGATTGGGCTTATAACATGAAAAGAAAAGACGGAAACGATTATAAAGAAGCAGTAATAAAGACAATGTGGAATAAAACGGCAAAATTAGTTCAAGAACTTTACTTTAATAAGTATAACAGGTCCTTTGATCCTTTCCATGATATAGAATTCAGAAATGCTCGAAATGCAAGAGATGCAAAAAGAAAAATTTTACAAAAACATCCTGAAAAGCACAAACAAAGTTCTGTGGCACTTTCTAATACAGAATTGTTGCAAATTTTTAACTATTGGGACGAAGATACACCTTGTGGATTGCAAAGAAAGTTTTTTCACGTTGCATCGTATGAACTAGCTTGGAGGGGAGGAGAAGCTACGAAATGTTTAGTTCATTATTTTAAAAAAGAAACCGACATAAAAAGATTAAATACTGGCCGCATTGAATACAATCCCATCTTTACAAAAACTGCACAGGGTGGAGCACAAAGGTGCGCTAATAGTAAATGGTTGACTCCAAACATAAATAACCCAGATATTTGCCCTGTTCGTCTTTTTGAAAAACTAATGAGTAAACGTGAAGAAAATATTAAAACCGAACGCTTGTTTCTTACTCCAAATCCGGCTTGGTAAACTCATGGTTTTTGGTATAAAAACGTTCCTGTGGGAATAAATTCTATTTCAAAATGGATGAAAGAATCCGCAGAAAAAGTAGGTCTAGACACAGTTACTAAAAAAATAACTAACCATTCTGCCAGATCAAGTGCAGTAAGTAACCTTTCAAAAGCTGGTGTAGGAGAACAAGAACTAATCAAGGTCACTGGTCATAATTCTGCAAGTTCGATTAAACCATACTTACAATTGAACCAAGAACATCATTCAAATATAATAAATAATCTTAGAGAAAATACGCAGGAGGAAACACTTAATATAACAAGCAATTCCAAATCCTCAATAAATAATGAGTCTCAAAATATTTTTAATAATTGCGTTTTTCATTGTACTAATTTAAATTGTTAATTCTTTTAATATATTCACAATGTGTCAACGATATTTTCATATATTGTAAGTAATAATTAATTAAATTAATATTTTCAATAATTTTATGATAGTTTTATTGATCTTTTTTATTGTAAAAATTTGTGAATCAAAAAATAATCTAGTCAAATATAACTCGAGAGTTCCATAAATTAGAAAATAATTTGACAGATTTTGTTCAAACTTGTTGCCATTTGGCAATAGCCACTCGAGCCCAAGTTTTCAACAAGTTTTCAAACAATCTGTCAAATTATTTTCAATTTATTCTCACTCTCTTGTTATATTATTACTGAATAGTTAATAGAGTTAATTAATAATTCCCATTTGTATGCATACATTGGACTTTTTCAAGTTCAATATTATGATACGTAACTACAGCAACCAGATTTCATTCATGAAATATGTAGTAGTAAATATATAAGTAACCATACAAGCACATACAAGTAACCATGTAAGTCACATGTTATGTCAGTGAATTTAATTGTCATGACCCTATTATGTCAATTATGGAGTTTTACTTTTGGCCACGATTGCAACAACATGTTTACAGTTAACAATTATGAGACGATGCAGTACTATTATTAAAGCCAAGAATAATCAATGCCATATAATCTCTACCACTGGTGAAAATCCCTATAAAGAATTTAGAATTTGTCTTCAAATGTGTGCTGAGTTAAAAGGTGATTTGTTCGAATTGCTGAATTGTTCATAATTCAGACTTGCATAGTGTGTTATTACTTTTATTTACATTTAAAATAATTAACTCAATTATTTAGTCCTATTTTAACTTGATTTGTACGAATAAATTCGATAGTAAAATATCAAAAGACAAAGAAAGAAAGTTTTTGTAAATAAAGTGTGCATATTTTTGGCAAAACAACACAGCACTTTACATTAAAATAAAACTTTCTTAGTATGATCTTATATATAGGAAATAACTTTTGACAATATTCTAGATAACTTTCTCTGTATTCTAATATTTCGAATTTCGTTTTCAAAAGCGAAGTACACATACCTATAGAAAAATTTTCTTCAATCTTTTTCTCTAGAAATTAAAATTTACGTACATTATACATTTATTTAGTTCCACCTGTATACATGGGCGCCGTTACATATGGGCGGGGGGGGGGGGGGCGCTTGCCCCCCCTGGATTTCGAACCCAACTACCGCTACGCGAAAAACGAAAAAGATAGGAGCGGTCGAGAAATTTGTGATCGATCTTTGATCACAATTGAAGACCGATAAATTGATCTGATCGATAAATCGGTTATTATCATATTAGATGGATCTTTTGATCATAGATCAGGTTGATCTTTTTCATCAGATGGATCTCGCATATCAAACCGAATTGAAAGCTATGTATTTATTTAACAGACAGGTCAGTCGCCGCCCGGCCTGTGTGTAAAATATTTTCGCGGCTAGGCTTGAAAGTTATTAACTAAACGCCTAGCGGGCAATTAGCATCTTTCGTGTCCCCACAAAGATGCAAAAATGACATTTACGTATAGTGAAGGATGAAAAAAATCCTAGATAAGTGATGACTATTCCGATTATTATCGGCTATTGTCACCAATGTCAGTTTTATTAGATATTGCGATATTACCCTCCCGTAACAGTCGCGAAAGAGCCACAAGATGGCAAGATACGGTATCCAAATTTTGCGCTGCAGTCCAAAATAAGTATTGTTGTATGCACTTTTATTTGATCGTACTTATTAGTTTCCATTACTTCGCAATTTTTGGCACTGCTGAGCAGTTTATCTTAATTACACTGGGTGTTAAACTAATAAGCGTAGAATATATAGATAAGGTATAATAGTCAACTTTTGGTAGTAGATCAAATTTTGATAACGAACTCATGTCCAGATAGACGCCGTTTAGGAACTGCAGAGAGCCGGAATATTGTACCAACTTTAGAAATTGCTTTAGTAAAATAGGTTGTATAAAGTATCCTAGAATAACTAATATAAAATCAAATAATTTAAAAAGATTTATAGATAACCCATTTTGGCTAAAATTGGTACTAAAATTACAAAACTTCGGTTAATGAAAAGGGAGTTTCAAAAACGTTAAATAATAAAAAATTTCACACAAAAGTTATTTGGTATTAAAAGGGCCATCCTATGATACATGACAATTGATTCTCTATGCTGTTTGTAATATTGGTACCATTTTCTGACTCCCTCCAGCGTTGACACAATACATTTCCGTACATGAGTTCGTTCAAAAGTTAGTAGTTGACCTAACATTGTCGCCTTTCAAGTGTTCAAGTATAATAGTAAAATAAAAAAAATATTATTTCGTCGTCGATTATCCTAAACACATAATTTTCAAATTAATCCACTTTTCTCTACATTTAGTCATTATTTCTCGTTAACGGGGTAAATTTTAAAATAATATTGTTGTCTTTTTATTGTTTATCAATTTGTTATTAAGATATTGTATCAGATTCTCGATGACCACGAGCTAGAAATTATTATAGGAAATTAACAACAATGTCTCCTAACGTATTAAAAATTAATAAAAAGGCTACAATATTGGTTGAAAATTATACAAAATTTTAAATTCTATAGTAAGAGTTCAATGATTCAGAAACAAAATATATTTACAAACAATTATTAATTAAAAATATTAATCCCACATTAATAAACGATATAGAAAGACGGCAAAATGACTTGAAATTCAATGAATATCAATATATAATAGGTAAGTGTTGTCGAGCATACAGGGATCACGACCATGGATGCCTATTAACACACAAAAATGTGAACAAAAACATTTCACTACCTTAAAGCGATAGAGATTTCTTAGAGTGTATGCAAAATAACACAAAACGAAAATGCTGCAAAACAGTTAATGGCATAGTCCTTAATATTACGTCACCATTTAATACGAAAAAAAATGTTGCCCCCCCTGGAACATTTTCTAACGGCGCCCATGCCTGTATATAGAAATATTTCCACAATCAAAGCCCACAATCACAAAAATATCCCGAGACAATTTAGTACTTCCCAGTTTTCACCCACTAAAGAACACAATTAATCAAAATACGGCAACATCCTAATAAATTTCGATTACGAGCAATTTATATGCAAACAATGCACCGATTAACAGTCGGAACTGGCAACGCTATAGTAGCTAGTAATTCATTCAAGTTGACACGCATATTAATTATCCCGCGGCTGTGATAACAAAACAACATCGATAAACTCCCCCGCTATTGCTTCACTTGCATTTCTAGGAAATTCCCTCGACAAACAAAAATAATTCAGCACATTACGCGTAATATGACTTTATCTATACGTCTAGCATTATTGTCTGCTGCTTTTGGTCCTTATTTAGTGTTATTTTTAGAGTCGGTGCGTCAAACGTATGCGTTAGTCAGGTGTTTTCATCATTACTGTTGACAGAGGAAGTCGCAATGAACGATAAGGGAAATTGTCGATGAGGGACAAAGTTGAATCTGTTCGTTAAGCTATTTCCTGTTGCGAAATGAAAAATGTGGGGATTGAAAATTAGGATGTACTGCTTAAATTAATTGATGGGACTACATGCTCTCTGTACGCTACATCATGTGATATCCTAATTGATATGACCTAACGTTAATATTAATTGTAGGCATTTTCCTGAACCTATTATGTATCTGTGATAAGGTCAATCCATGAATAATTTTAATTTGGAGCCCTTCTAACATTCTAGACTATTCATTAACTTCAATTGACAATATTACTTACAATTATCTGTTCCATAGAAGCAAAATAACCTCTAAACAATCTGGCAGAGTTATTGGTCAAACTCTAACATTATTTGCTTTCAATATTTTTGCCTTTCCAAATGTGTGACAAAATAAACCTATAATTGGAATCTGCTCCTCACAATGGTAGGTACTTTAGGAGAAGAACAGAGTTGTAGATGGTGGATTTCAGTATGATCTTACATTCCAGATAAGATAACTAACCTATCACCAGACAAGTTCTGAGCTTCTATGACGAAAATTATGTCGGTCCTCATCATAGAAAATCAATAAATATACAGAGTGAGTTGCAATTACAGACGAAAATTTATGCGGACAGGAAACTAAAGTGTAATTTCAAATTTCGTGACTGCATTTAATTAAACAAAAAATTATTAAATTAAGTTGAAGTAAGTACTAATTTTGACAATGAAACAAATTTAAAAATGCTTCACTTATTTTCATTTATAATTTGATATGTTTTTGCATTTAATTTTCACCTCGAATTATAAATTACCTACCTTGTATCAGTCTAATTTTCAACATTGTGTGTGTATGAGCAAGCTTTTTCTTATTTAACAAACTTTAAGAGAAAATACAGAGAACATCTGTTATAGAAACAATTAGTGTGTATAAATATCTTCTACTTGAATGTTTATTCCCAAACTTTCTCTCTTAGAACGTAATTATTGTTCTGACTAAAATTTTCATAAGGACTTATTTATTTTTTCAATACCTTAAAAAATACTAAAATATTAATAAAACAGTATTTTCAATGGCTCTTACTTCTTAAGGAATATTAACTTGTTATCAATAGGTCCATATGAAACTTCTTACTCAGAATAAATATTTCTTAATTTTTGTAGTTTGACCAATAATTTTTTACTTTATCATACGTAGTATGTAAAGTATTGTAATCGTGCCAAAAAAAATTTTTGAGATTTTAGCGGAAATATGTCTTTTTGGGTCCCCTGAACATTTTTGACCAAGGTACAAAAAATGTCTGTGTGTGTGTGTTTATGTGTGTGTGTGTGTATGTGTGTGTGCACCCGTTTTTTGTGGCGACGATTCCGGAGAAACTACTAAAGCTATCGGGACGAAACTTCATATTTAGAAGTTTCATAACCAAACTTAGAGCTGAAAAGCTTTCTGTTGAAAAGGGTCCAAAGGAACTGGTGGTTTACTCATAGCATTTTTCGAAGATTTTGCAAATGAGCCGCTATTTGTGTAATGTCGTCAAAATAGTTAAATAATAAATTAAAGGAGAGGAAATTTTCTATAATTTATGTATATGACATTTTTTGGTAGAATTTATGGTTTAGCTGCATGAGCAAATTCTATTTCATCGAAATCGGTCGTACTGCTTTAAAACTAGTAGCCAGGATATGTCAGATTTTTTGAATCTAATGACAGTAGCTAGTGTCAAACGCTAATGTTTTGAAAATACTACTGTCAATATAGGCTGCGTTCGGATATTGAACACCGTTACACTTTTTACACCCAATAACACGTCATTTGGACGGTGTACCCGGTGTCAACGGAGTACAATATCCGAACGCAACTTTAATCGGGATATCTGTCTAGTTCTTCTAGTTTTATTTTAATGCAGACATAGCCGATCTCGATCAAATAGAATCTCATGCAGCTAAACTATTAATTTTATATATAGTATGATAAAGTCATGTGCCTGGCCACATCAGATTTTTTAAATTTATACTGAATTTATTTATTTGATTATTTGTAAAAGGTACTTTTTGTTTGATTGTTTGATTTGTATTTTCTTCTCCCTTCCTTTGGTAATACTTGAAGGAACTAAAAATAACAAATACCTAAAGTGATCAGTATGTTGAATCAGTATGTTGAATGTACTTGTAAATAAAACTTGTTAATGGTTACTTTTAATCCCTGTAGTTCAGTTATAATGTAGTCCTGATACTAATCATTTTTTTGTATTTTTCTTTTCTATTGTATAGTTTTAGTTTCTGGTTTGAGTGGAAGACCGAGATGCGGCAAACCCTTGCCGTACTCTCGAACTCACGCCTGTTGTGTCAAACAGTAATTAAAAACATCCTTATAAGCTGTTAATCTGTGTATATGTTCTTTGACTGTTGATACAATAAAGTTATTATTATTATTATTATTATTATTATTAAAGAGAAATATCCGCAATGTTACAGAAAATGAATGTAATAATCTACCAAAAAAACTGTAAAAGAAGAATTAACTGTAATATCGCTGGTTATTGGATACCAGCTAAATTTCTGTATTGTTTTTACAGAATTCACATATTCCACAAAGAATTTAAAGGGTTCCGCAATAGTAAAAAGGTTGAGAAACGCTGGTCTAGAGAGTGTAAAATGTGGATTTACATCACTCCTGTAACGACATTGCTGTGAAGAAACAATGCCATTTGTTGAAAAGGTGCTAGTAAATATGTGTACCAAATTTGGAGTCAATTGATTGCATAGTGTCGTCAATAAAAAAAAAGTCAAAATAAAAAATCTGATGTGGCCAGGTACATGACTTTATCATACTATATATATAAAATTAATAGTTTAGCTGCATGAGACTCTATTTGATCGAGATCGGCCATGCTTGCATTAAAATAAAACTACTAGAACTAGACAGATATGTCGATTAAAGCTGCGTTTGGATATTGTACTCCGTTGACCGGTGTACCCGGTACACCGTCCAAATGACACTTACGTGTTATTGGGTGTAAAAAGTGTAATGTAATATGCGAACGCAGCTTATATTGACAGAAGTTATTGTCAAAACATAAGCGTTTGACACCAAGACTACCTACTGTCATTAGAATCAAAAAATGTGACAAATCCTGGCTACTAGTTTTCATGCAGTACGACCGATCTCGTAGAAATAGAATTTGCTCATGCAGCTAAACTATCGATTTTACCAAAAAATGTCATTGTGATAAATTATTCAGAATTTCCTCATCTTTAATTTATTATTTAACTATTTCGACGAAATTCCAGAAATGGCGGCTTATTTGCAAAATCTTTTAAAAATGCTAAGACTAAACCTCCAGTTCCTTTGGACCCTCTTCAACAGAAAGCTTTTCAGCTCTAAGTTTGGTGATGAAACTTCTAAATATGAAGTTTCGTTCCGATACCTTTAGTAGTTTCTCCGGAATCGTCGCCACAAAAAACGGGTACACACACACACACATACACACACACAGACATTTTTTTGTACCTTGGTCAAAAATGTTCAGGGGACCCAAAAAGGCATATTTCCGCTAAAATCTCAAAAAAATTTTTTGGCACGATTACAATACTTTACATACTGCGTATGATAAAGTAAAAACGGAATTCTCCCTTAATTCTAATTTTCTAGTCCGCTATTTTGGATCTGCCATTTTGAATTTTGCCATGTTTATACCATATTTTGATTCAGCGTCCTTAAGAATCAATAAAAATTGCAAACTGGATTTGGCCGAGGATTTCTTTTATTTTCAATTAAAGTCCGCCATTTTGGCTCGGCAATTTTAATTTTGAAATTTAATGCCATATTCGGATTCAGCGTCATTCAACACACCTAAATGGAAAGTTTGAAGGAGTTATCAGCAATTTCAGAGAAGTGAGGGTAGTTTAGGGTAGCATACCCCAAAAAAACATGATGCACACATAGGACTTTTAGTATGTTGTTCAGAAGGTATTTACCAATTTGCAGATTTACTTTATTTATTTCAGGCTTAAAACCTAATATGCCTGGGCTAATGGTTAACAGGGTGTCCCACTTTTTCCCCGCAAAAAAATATTTTTAAATATGGACCAAAGTATTTCTTCAAATCCTTAAAAAGTTACAGCCGCTTGAAATATTAACCAAATATAGAAAAATAAATATCAAACAATGCGAAAACTAAGACAGAACATTAGCAATAATTATAACTACAATAAAAGTAAATAAATTTAAGTAAAAAATATAAAAATATGTAAACATGTAAAAATATTTAAAATAAATTAAATCAACAAATAAAGGACAAAACAAAAGACATATGAGACATTTTAGACATTTATTTATCTACAAATATACAAATACCATTCCAGGTATTTTTATTTTTTAATTCCTAAAAAACTTATGCCGTTCAAAATACACATAACCATATGAAACGTTTTGCTCAGTGCCAAAAAAGTTTTTCGGGGAGAAAAGTGGGACACCTGTATATAAAATGCATACATCTATATACAGCTACTTCACGTCCTCACGCATGTTACCTTTCAAAGAAAACTACATACGAATAGAAGGTTGTAACTCCTTAAATTTGAAACTATCTAAAACATTTGAATTCAGAATTTCCCCTTTACGTTTTCACACATTTCCCGTTTGTTAAACACAAATAATACAAAAGCAGAACACTCCGATAAAAAAATAGAGTCAACATTATGCCTATTCGCATAAGGCAATATAGGTTAAGAGTAAGTTATCTTATTTTTTTTTGTACTAATCCATAAGCAAATACTCCAAACGTCTAAAACTCTAAACAAACGAACAGCTGATTCTGTTATCTGCCGCACACAAAATGCTTTGTGTACTAAACGTTTTGTTGATCCTATATGTTGCTAGGCTATAATCTTTGTTGGATTATTATTATCCAATTAATTATTTATAGGTTATTTTTAAAACAGGAACATCCGCATGGCTGTTATATATTCCTACATTGGTAAACAAAAATGTTTTTTACATGGTTGTTCGACAATTTGTTAAATTTGGGGTCACAACACTTGTGAACATTCAACAAAATGACAAACTAGCGGTGATAGCACAAATAAGTTGTGTCGTCTCCAAGGAGAATTGTATATAGGTGACAAAAACAAAATACTGCAATATACAAAATATACAAGAATCTTACATAATTCCGTTTTCGTCCCTCATTGCTTTAGTAGAGAAGTTCGTATGGGCTCCAGCACCGTTCCAGTCACCAGGCATTGGTTTAGGGTCCAACGTAGCCACAACACCAAACTCCTCAGCAACACGATGTAAAATAAACCTCGACATCCACAACTGGTCTCCAATACTGATACCTTCGCATGGTCCAACTTGGTACTCCCACTAAACATCACCAAAACAAACCATCGTACCAAAAACATCTCCAAAACGCTCAAGAAACATACCTGAGCTGGCATAACCTCAGCATTGCTTCCGGAGATGTTGATTCCAGCGTATAAGCAAGCCCTATAGTGCGCCTCAACAATATCACGAGCATAGACTTTATTTGCACCAACACCACAATAGTAAGGACCTTGTGGGCCTGGGAAACCGTTCTTGGGCCACCCCAAAGGTCTCAAGTCCATGTCCAAAAGCGTGTATTCCTGTTCGATGCCAAACCATGGGATTTGATCCTTGGCAGCTTCCATAGCCTTCAAGCAGGAGTGTCTCTTGTTGGTGTCTGCAAATTTGAAGACGTCGCGTTAAGTTTTGGAGTTGTCATGGTTTTTTAGACATAGAAACCATGGTTAGATAACAAATACTGTTTGGAATAATGATTTTGACCACTAATCGTGTTAGAGTGAACGGAAGAAATTTTTGGTGGTGGGAAGATTTGGAAATAATACTAAATAAGTTAATAATTTGGATAAATGCTTCTTCCCTAGTGGTCATAGAAATGTTGGCAGTTTATGATCAATAATTTGGACCATGGTTTGTTTAATCTGGGTTCAACAAAACAATCAGGGTTCAAAACATGATCGTACCTTGAACTTTTCGAGTCCAAACTATGCCCTAATAAAATCTATACCCCCAAATGAAATGCTAAAAATGATAAATACCATTAAATCTAGAATTCAACATGCAAAAACAATCTACAGAACACATAAAATTTGTTAGTAAAGTTTTTTTATTGTGGTATTAGTAATATTTACAAGCTCTCTATACTTTCTCCTGTCATGTTCATTCAAATTTTGCAGGAGACCCACTAAGATTTTATTAGCACTGCATTCTAGGTATCGTGCTGTATGTATGGCATTACTACTTACCCAAGCGCTGTATATCGCACTTCAAACCGTCTGCGAAAAAAAGATAAGGCAACAGTTAAAAATCAAACACATGCAATACCGTACCGGTTCAGGTTCTATGCGATCCATAGATTGGCAACACTGCTACAGCGGCCATTTTGTCACTCTTTCAATGTCAGTTTACAGTGCCATGCAAGGCGTTCGGTCTCATTTTGATAAAATCAGTGATTATTTTTAATAATTTGCTTACATGCAATGAAATGCAAAGTAATTATATAGCAATCAATAGTTTGTTAGTTTTTGATTAATTATGTTTTTGTTTTTTTTAGGTTATAATGAAGAGAATTGTATATTGATCTTTCTTTGTTTGTAAGCTTTAGAAATCATGCGAAGCAAATAAAGAATTGCGAGCAATTTATGGTACAGATATCGTATCGATTTTACGTAAAAATAAAACGGTGCTATAACCTTATTTATGTATGTACAAATTGGGGTGAATTTTTTAGGTTATGTTAAATGATTTGACAGGATCCTCAAACGAGGACTGTGAAGTCAGCTTCGAGCGCAGCTAACTGTCACACAATGCAGGTTGTAAAGAGTAAGAAGAAAATAGTAAGTGTCAAATCAAACGAAAATCACACATTCATAGGAAAGTAAAAACTTCATAAAACAACAAGCAAGAAGAGAACAAGAATTATTTTGCAAGGCAGAATATATACTTGCCATAAATATATAATTAAATTATATATTGCCCTTGATATGACCTGAAAAGGCAAAATGCTAAAATTATGATGCTTTTTTTAAGGTTAGGTGCAACAAGTCAGCTGTTTTTCAAACCGTTTACCTGTGATGTAGTGCCCGTTATGGTTAACAGGATCTACAAAATAAAATTAGTCGTGTGTAGAAAAAAAATCGAACCCAAACAAACGAAAACAAACGTAACAAACGAAGGGGTATTAGTAGTTTGTAAAAAATAAAAAAAAAATGAAAAAAGGTGTTTATTGTATTTGGGTGCATGTCAAATATTACCTGTTGATTATAGGTGTCCAATAAAAATAAACTACCACGTTACGATACACTGCTAAAAAAAATTAGGGGAAAACTTTTTCGAAACCTGTAACTTTTTAAATAATAGTTCTATCCAAAAAAAAAAATGGTATACTTCTACGGCATAAATTTAACTAAAGAAAATTACAAAAACAATCTTACAACTCTTAGTTACTTCTAAGTTACACTTAAAAATGTAAATTAGTAACGTAAAACAAAATGGTTATTATGTGTTATTCAGCGTTTATGGAATTGGTTTCGGGCGATTGATCAATATGGTAGAAGATCCGGACAAGGTCGAAATCGAAAAACTACTCAAAATCAAGACCGATTTCTTGTCCTTTCCTCTCTACGTCAGCGTACTGCCACAGCACGAGACCTCCTAAACGACCTAAGACGAGCACATGGAATAGACATTTCTGATCAGTGTTAGAAACAGATTAAAAGAAGCGAATGTGAAACCAAGAAGACCTGTCCGCGCACCACGCCTTACGCAGCATCACAAATGAGGTTTGCTCTGGATCACAGAGATTGGCAACTTCGTCACTGGACGCGTGTACTGTTTACAGACGAGTCCAGATTTCGTTTAACTCGTTGCGACGGTCGAGTACGTGTAATATAGACGTCCTGGTGAACGCTACGCAGCCGCTACTATACAGGAAGTGGTTAGATTTGGTCGTGGATCTGTGATGGTTTGAGCTGGAATCAGTATAGACAACAGAATTGGTGTTGTGTGATTCCTGGTAGACTAAATGCCATGAATTACATCGATTATTTTTTGACGTTTCTTAAAACCAATGAAATGCTTCTTTATTTGTCACAAGGGTAAGTTTCAACCAATTATGTCATTATTATAGTGGGAATAAATCTCTTGTGATTATTCTCGGAAATAATCACTGTAGCTTTTATTTGCCTAGCAATTGTCAGATACTTGTCAAAATAATTACTTAATTGTGTCAACGCGAAATGGGTGAAAGTCATCGGTTTAGTACCTTTTCTAATGCAGAAATTACAAAAAAGATTTTAGAAACTACTTCGAAAAATACTCTAATAAGTAATCAGTCTATATGGAGACAATTTAAGACCTTCACCAAAGAAAGAAATTATATTCTGGATCAATCTACTACAACAGCTACTCTGGCATTGATTTTAAAAGATTGGGCTTTTAACATGAAAAGAAAAGACGGAAATGATTATAAAGAAGCAGTAATAAAGGCAATGTGGAATAAAACGGCAAAATTAGTTCAAGAACTTTACTTTAATAAGTATAACAAGTCCTTTGATCCTTTCCATGATATAGAATTCAGAAATGCTCGGAATGCAAGAGATGCAAAAAGAAAAATTTTACAAAAACATCCTGAAAAGCACAAACAAAGTTCTGTGGCACTTTCTAATACAGAATTGTTGCAAATTTTTAACTATTGGGACGAAGATACACCTTGTGGATTGCAAAGAAAGTTTTTTCACGTTGCATCGTATGAACTAGCTTGGAGGGGAGGAGAAGCTACGAAATGTTTAGTTCATTATTTTAAAAAAGAAACCGACATAAAAATATTAAATACTGGCCGCATTGAACACAATCCCATCTTTACAAAAACTGCACAGGGTGGAGCACAAAGGTGCGCTAACAGTAAATGGTTCACTCCAAACATAAATAACCCAGATATTTGCACTGTTCGTCTTTTTGAAAAACTAATGAGTAAACGTGAAGAAAATATTAAAACCGAACGCTTGTTTCTTACTCCAAATCCGGCTTGGCAAACTCATGGTTTTTGGTATAAAAACGTTCCTGTGGGAATAAATTCCATTTCAAAATGGATGAAAGAATCCGCAGAAAAAGTAGGTCTAGACACAGTTACTAAAAAAATAACTAACCATTCTGTCAGATCAAGTGCAGTAAGTAACCTTTCAAAAGCTGGTGTAGGAGAACAAGAACTAATCAAGGTCACTGGTCATAATTCTGCAAGTTCGATTAAACCATACTTACAATTGAACCAAGAACATCATTCAAATATAATAAATAATCTTAGAGAAAATACGCAGGAGGGAACACTTAATATAACAAGCAATTCCAAATCCTCAATAAATAATGAGTCTCGAAATATTTTTAATAATTGCGTTTTTCATTGTACTAATTTAAATTGTTAATTCTTTTAATATATTCACAATGTGTCAACGATATTTTCATATATTGTAAGTAATAATTAATTAAATTAAATTTGTCAATAATTTTATGATAGTTTTATTGATCTTTTTTATTGTAAAAATTTGTGAATCAAAAAATAATCTAGTCAAATATAACTCGAGAGTTCCATAAATTAGAAAATAATTTGACAGATTTTGTTCAAACTTGTTGCCATTTGGCAATAGTCACGAGAGCCCGCAGGGCTCGAGTGGCTATTGCCTGGCAACAAGTTTTCAAACAATCTGTCAAATTATTTTCAATTTATTCTCACTCTCTTGTTATACTATTACTGAAAACATCTTGGAGGACCATGTGGTGCCTGCTGCATATGGCGTCGGTCAAAATTTCATCCTAATGCAGGACAATGCAAAGCCACATACCGCCATAAAAAGTTACAGGTTTCGAAAACAGTGTTCCCCTATTTTTTGTTGAGCTGTGTATAACGTAGATATATGAGAAACTTAAGAGGAACTTTTTAGAAAGCCACAAAATACCAGTAGTTCTTATTAACACATTTACCCATTACAGAAACTAGTATTGTATATCGAACATATGACTGGTTGACATGGTTCTCATAGCTTGAAAAACTCGTTTTAATAAACGAGAAGTGAAAGACGGCGATTTAATATTCAATTAATACCTTCGATCTTCGATAAAAAAATGCCTTTCTACATCCTTGGCTACCAGTTTGTTTTTTCTTTCATGTTTTAATCTCGTACCAATTTAGAAATATCTAATGAGCAACCAGTTTCATTCACGTGCGTTCACGTGAGATCACGCCACGTCAAGAAAGCGTTTTGTCGTTGTAACTTGACAGCATTTTATTTATAGGTTTTTTTAATCTTTAATATCTGGACTTACTATACAAGTGCTCTCTATCTATATATAATTAAGTTGACCTCGCTCAATACCAGACAGCGTGGCGCCTATATGAATTTGCTGCTACGAAACATTATGGGGATTTAATCACTTGAACAGTTGGTATCATGGTTTTTATCAAGTGGCAAATGGAGTTTTAATAATGATCGCTTATTCGATATTTATACGGAACATGAATAAGAAATAATTTGTTCTATCCCTACACTGAATTAGTAAGTTCCTAATTTGGATACGAGAGCAGAAAGTAGTTCTTTACCTCACTCAAGCCTATCGTCTACACTCTACAGGGTGTCTCACGGAACTGGTACATTAGAAGTTTCTCATATTCTACAATTTCGGAAAACTTGAAATTTTGGAATTAGAATTTACTCGATCTGTGCTCGTCAGCTAAAATATTCCCAAGTTAGCTGTCACGTACGATATCATGATGAACTAAACATAGTCTTATTTGGTTATCTTTCTAGTTTTGGACAAACTATCATGAAACTTCTAGTTGCAATAATAACCGAGATATTTAATGTTAAATGTAACCGCGAAAATCACCAAAAAATTAGTAAAATCAAAATAACTCAAAAATGGTGATATTTAGGTATAGAAAAACCTTATCAAAAATGATTACAAAATGATACGTAGAAACCAAAAAAAAAATAAAAATTATATCATTCTATTTAAAATAACAAAGTTGATACCGACTTCCGGTGACCGGACGTGACAGTTAACTTGAGAATATTTTAGCTGAAGAGCTCAGATCGGGTAAATTCTAATTCCAAAATTTCAAGTTTCCAGACATAGTAGAACATGAGAAACTTCTAATGTACCAGTTCCGTGAGACACCCTGCATATAAGTTTATGTTGGTACTACGTTAACTGACACAGAAAAAACAACGGTTCTTCAACTCTAACCTCAAAATATCGACTGACGTTTAACAAACGTCAAAGTCAATCCTCAAAGTCAAACATCATGTTTACTCATTCATTCTCAACTTCGACAAATCACCCTGTATTTATTCGTAGATAAGTTCTATCCAGTGAATCGATAAATTAGCATAATACGCACAAATCCTTCGTTGGTATGCGGGAGAGGCAGAACAATTTAGATAAGGTCTCTCCGTTTAAATCGTCTTGAATTGAGAAATTGTGCTGCCAACTTAAGAATAGGAGAATTTTTCCTATATCTTCTTCTCCTTAGCAACGACAGTATTCTGTAATCCTGTATAGCGTTTGTGAAACTTTGTCCTTTTATGTCATACTTATCATACTTCGAACAGGTGATCAGAACATCATTAAAATTCCGATATCATTTGTTATCGTAAATTTGCATACCCGGTTTATTCATAACCGCATCACGTGAGGCAAAATTACTATAATGTATACGGATACGTATATTTAGAATCATATATTTGCATACTGACACACTAAATCACAGTTTCCACGCATAGAGGATTTTAATTTGATGCATAATTACCGCAGTTCATCAAAATACCACCTAGAGATGAATATTAGCTCATAACACAGGTAATATTTGAACTTGACCATGTTTATTAAACGTAAAAAAGAACAGCCAAGTATCACTATTTCGTTCAATACATGTGGACTGAAATAACTACTCGAAACATGTGTGCACTCTGTTTCTACTGGCACAAAATTATTTGCAGAATAACCGCTGTAATATCGAATGCGTTTTTAGTGTTTTGTGCACGTGTGTCGGACACTTAAACGCGCTATCTTTCATCGCCAGATAACCTTGCCATGCGTCTCTGGTTTTGTGCGAAAAATGTTGAAAACCGTTACTCTTAAAAATGTCGGTTAGTATGTGGTTTTCTTACCGGCTGCTTTGCCATTCGCCCTGTAGGTGTCGCACAGAACTAATTTGTTGTTTCCTCTCCTGAACGGATCTTTGAATATCGCTATGGGGTACAGATACATGTCTGAGTTTCCTCCTTCGGCCTGGTAGGTAGAGCTGCCATCGTAGTTCCAAATTGGCAATTCTGAAAAGAAAGAAAAAAATTTTTTTTTATACAATTTTCGCTATTTTCGCTGTTAGAATTAGCAAACTAACACAGGCGATGAAAATGATTTTATTTATTATGGAAATTTGCAAACCTTTTCATTTTCTAATTATTTTTTTTTAATTCTAAGACTTTTTTGTACGAATTATTTTTTTTTATAAAATGCATAATTTTTTAATTATAAGCAACTACTGGCACTGACTAAAGGCACTTAGCGCGCTATTTACTAAAATACGCCGAAACTTATCTCATGCGAGATCGAGCGGTCAAGTTTGTTAGGCATTTCACGACATATTTTTACGTTGCCCGTTATTTACATTAAAGCCAGTGCTATCATGCCCACTTTAATGTAATAAAACCAATTTTTCAACTTTTGGCACTTAGTTCACTATTTACTTCAACTCTTCAACTGTTGAAGATAAAACTACTCCAGATTGTAAGACGACAAACCGCAATTAATGACGCAAAGTACAAAAAATAGTATATTACACTCGTATTATAAGACGTATTGGCGCACTCGTTTCATTTGGGCACTCCTCGCTGCGCTCGTCGTGCTCAAAACAACTCGTGCGCTAATTTTCATATAATAAAGTTTGTATTATAATATACTATATAAAACTCGCATAATAATATACTATTGAGCCGAGGACACTCAAAAATATATACGAAATATACAAAATAAACCACACTAATATTTGATTGGAGGTATGTATGACCCCGCACGAGAGAATGGCCCTAAATGCCATCTCTCGTTTCGACAATATAGACTCCTGTGTTTGAAGGCGCATAACTCTAAAACTACCGAACAGAAAAAAATGAAATAAAGTGTACCGTAAACTTGGGTGACTTTGGCCGCCCTGGGTGACTTTGGCCACTATTCGAAAATTTATTTATCTTGTTTAGATATTTGTTAATATTTCAAACATTGCGAGTATTTTTGGTTATTTATATTTTAGATACTATATTGAATACAAAGGTGCTTAATGTAAGTTAGATGATAATTTATTTTTTATTGTGGCAGCGTTCAGAAGATAGCTTTGAAAATTGACCAATTTTGTTACTATGAACAACTTTGTTTGTGTTGAGTAATCTATCAGCATCTATGATTTGCCGCCGATAACATTAGTCCTGTGGTTTGTTAGGAATATCTTTCTGCAATACCCATGTAGTTAAAGTGCTCGGTGTAGTCAATCGAGGAAAGTAAAGTCGGGCATTCTCAGTGGAAATGGCCATCAAATGATGACATTTCTGTGGTATGACAAAGATGTCATTTTACAAGCTATAAAAACACCTGTCCCGTCCAAAGGAGGTTTCTTCATTATACCAGAAGTACAAAATTATGTCTAGCTATACCGGGTGATTCAATTTCGAGGCTTATTAGATCTCGCTTATTAGTGGAGCTAGAGGCTATGTTGAAATTTGGCAAAATTTCGTATTTTTGTGCTGAACAATTATCTGAAAAGAAATTTTAGTTATCATTTTTCATTTTAAAGATATCCGCAAAAAACTGAAATGTTAAGATATCGTTTTTAATTTTTTATTCAAAACCAAACGTAGCTAGACATTTGAAACAAAAACATTCTACAGCGACTTTTTAACAAGGAATGCAGTGTTATTTTTTAATTTGAAATAACATCAAAGATGGCGGCGTAATCATGGCCAACTTTTGTTTTTCTTATGGGCGCCATATTGAATTTTGGCATTTTCCGATAGTCGTGTTTTTTCTCATTTCCGCAATGTATAACATGTTAGCATTATTTTTTAAAATAGTCATAAAATAGTTTTGTCATGATCTTATTGCTGATTTTAACATATTTTGTTCTTGAACACTTTTAAAACATATTTGGTGGCCAAACTCGAGCATACACTAGCTTATCGTTTCATTGGCATGATAAACAGTAGTATGGCCAAAGTGACCCAATAATGAATTCTGACTTTGGCCACCCATATATATACATAAAAGAAGTATATCCTGACGTTGGAAATATTAGTGTTTTGAGATTTTTGAAGTACTATCAAAGACCCAAAAAATAGCACAAGTATGAGTAATTATACCTAATCTGTTAAAAGTTACCAGACTTCAAATTTCAAAAGTGGACTAAAGTCACCCAAGTTAACGGTATCATAATCCTGAATCATTTCTACATAAGTTGTATGACTGTCAACATTTTTTGCCTCTCGGTGTAAACATGAACGCGAGCGAAATGAGAAAAGGTTCCAGATTTTTGCACTTTTAAATTAACGGTCGTCTTTCCATTTATTTCCTCGTAAACCGTTTGCCACAAAAATTTCAATTTTTGTTCAGGTTGCACTTAACAGCCTCTTCTATAGATTAGCGTTTTTGTTTTCTTCAGTTTTTGTGAAATAAAGGTTGCGAAAAAGATTTTCATTGAAGCGGATATCTTAGTAACGAATATTAGCACGCTATCGGGATATGCACGTAATCAATCGTTATATTTTATTTAATGCGACTGTAGAAACAGAAATGCATAATAATTTTTAAGTAATTTTTAAAGCGATTTAATATGAATGATAAATTACATGCAGCGCGCACTACGTCAATCGTAACGGTAAATGGAAACGTAGCTGGGACAGTGGAAGATTATTTACTATTAGTACGATGCGATCAGAACAATTTACTTTCGGAATTTTGAATAGTAGTGCGAGTTAAATATAGATAACGAATTTAGATGTACAATTAATTATAGCCAACAATATTTTACAAAAACACATTCAAACGGATTCACTGATCGCGTCAAAACTTCGCATTTCGTTCGACTGCCTCGCACCAAAACCCACAAGCGAGTAAAGCCGAACTGCGCAAAATATTGTTCATGTTTATTTCGGTCTTAAAAATTAAGAAATAGTCGGAATACTAATAAATTCAAGGGATATGTATCGCAGTAAATAAGGATTATTTACATGCTAACTGCGTTGTCCTGCTAACATTCGTTCCTGACATATCGGCTTCCATCAAAATCTTGTTCGCAACCTTTATTACATAAAAAACTGAAGATACCAAAAACGCCAATCTATAGATTCTAGATGCAACCTGAACAAAAACTGAAATTTTTGTGGTAAGTAGTTTACTTCTCTCAGGCTCATGTTTACACCGAGCGGCAAAGAATTTTGACAGTCATACAACTTATGTAGAAATAATTCAGGAGTATGACATACTTAATTTAATTTTTTTCTGTGCAGTAGTTTTAGAGTTATGGGCCTTCAAACACAGGAGTCAATATTATCGAAACGAAAGATGGCAGTTAGGGCGATTCTCTCGTGCGTGTTCATTCTGCCAGCATATCAAGGTCAAGTGCAATGATAAATAATAAATCGATACCAAGACAAATGAAGTGTACTACCGATGATGTGGATTCCATTAGACTAATTGGTTAGCAATCAACTAAAAAAAACTCTAGTCTATAATTCAGTTCATACGTTATTCATTAAGTCCATTACTCAATCGGCCAAAGTAAATTACATTTATGAATAAGTGAGTACATAATGTTAATTTAAGAAGTTAGCAGACCGTTGTGATAATTGAACTGAGAGACTCAGACGTTTACCTAACGAAATTGTGGAATGAAATCTTTTGTAAGTTACTGCAAATTGGAGTATAACTATAACATCTCACGTTCTCTAGTTATTACGAAAATTATCTTTAATAACATAAGTATACCACGTCGGAAAAATTCTAAAATAACTTTTTACCTAATATCGAATGCAGAAAACGACCTACTATTGACTTAATGTACAGAGCAATGTTTAACTCTAATTGACTCTAATTGTATACACATATGTACTTGGAGTAGTTAACATTTTTTTTCTAATTTAAAGAAACGAGTGTTTATAAACACTGCTTTTATGTGATGTGTAACAGTGTTTATTTAAACATTGCTCTTATTGTTGGTAACCTTGTTAATTGTAACAGAACGTTTGTTAATTTAGTATTCAGAGTTTTCTATTTATTGATTTACCTCTAAAATTGTCCGAATTACATTCTTTTTTTAACCCTTGCATATTACTAACTTTCTGAATTTATCGAGAAATAGTTTTCTAGTGAAAAAAGTAAATAACTAAGACGTCTAAAAGATGTTAATTTAAAAACTATGAGACCTACAAAAATTCCTAAACTATTGCCTGTACAGGGTGGGCCCAATTCGATGTTACTATAGGAGATCTCGGTAACTATAAGAGATATCGAAAAATGGGTAAGGTTGTTGTGTCGTCTTTTTTTGAGAGAAACTCAATGGAGAAAACCAAAATTAGCTATCGTCTTTTGTTTTCGAGTTATAACAGAAAACTGGATTTTTCGCTATTTTGATACTTGTCGATATCTTTGTTGTTTGTTAAATCAGACGAATGATATTTGCACGTTCTTCAGGCACTTTTTCGATTAGAATTCAGTGGAATTCACAGATTTTAAATATCTCTAATAGTTTTGTAGATATAACATAAAGTTGTGTTTTTTTAAATGGAAACTATAGCTGGCTATGACTGAAATAAATAGAGCCTTTTTTTCCCTTTTCAACGATATATAACATGCCGGTCCAAAATATTCCAAAAGTAATGTTTTATTGAATAACACGAAATTAGTATATATCAGAGAAATTATAATTATTGTCTTCGAGATTTCTCCGAGTAGGCGTATGTCACTAGTAGTTTGACACTACTAATCAGAGAAATTAGTAAAATTTCATTCTTTTATTTTAATTGAAAATTACGGAATGCCGTTTGAATAGTATGAAAAATGAGCAATAGTCGAATACTTTATTCAAAGTAATAACAATAATTGTGATATAATATCCGAAACATAATTCTATCGTTATCCAGGTAGTGCACGACCGCACAAACTTGTTTTTGGGATTAAAAGACCATCTCATCAATTACGGGTTGATTAATATGCCAAAAGCCGAACATTGTGGTATGGATTGGTATGCTGAAGATTCAGTTTCTATTTCACGACTTGAAGTTGAGGGATTTGCAACTGCGGCTGCAACTGTGTTGGTGGCAGCTTCTTCAGCATTTTCAATATGGTAATGTTTGGGTCTTGGCATACTAAATAACCCGTGATTGATGAGATTTTCTTTAAATCTCTCAAAAATAGATTTGTGAGGTTGTGTTCTTACTGGATAACGATTGAAGTATGTTTTGGATGCAATTTCAGCATTGTTATTACTTTTAATAAAGCATTCGATCATTGCGTATTTTTCATATGCTTCATACGGCATTTCGTAACTTTTAATTGAAATAAATATTCAGAAGAATGCAAATTTAATACTTAAGTCACTAATTAGTAGTGTCAAACTACTAGTGACATACGCCTACTCAAAGAAATCTCGAAGACAATAATCATAATGCCTCTGATATATACTAGTTTCATGTTATTCAATAAAACGTTACTTTTTGAATATTATGGACCAGCATGTTATATATCGTTGAAGAGAGGAAAAAAGGCTCTATTTATTTCAGTCATAGCCAGCTATGGTTTCCATTTAAAAAAACACAACTTTATGTTATATCTACAAAACTATTAGAGATATTTAAAATCTGTGAATTCCACTGAATTCTAATCGAAAAGGTGCCTGAAGAACGTGCAAATATCATTCGTCTGATTTAACAAACAACAAAGATATAGACAAGTATCAAAATAGCAAAAAATCGAGTTTTGTGTTATAACTCGAAAACAAAAGACGACAGCTAATTTTGGTTTCACCATTGAGTTTCTCTCAAAAAAAGACGACACAACAACCTTACTCATTTTTCGATATCTCTTATAGTTGCCGAGATCTCCTATAGTAACATCGAATTTGGCCAACCTGTACATCGTGCTATTAGAAGAAATTTTGGAAATTATGGAGAATGGACTATTCCTGAATGGTCGAATGTCTTGTTTACCCATGAGTCAAGCTTTTGCCTTAACATAGTATATGAAAGAAAATCAGAATTTGAAATCCCTCCCTACACCATAACCGACCCACCATTATAACTTTTCCGTTCAGTTGCCAATGAATGGAAAGCCAACCCCCTTCATGTTTTGCCGGTGAGGGGTCGATGACAGCCCAAATCAACATTGACATTTTACAACAGTATGAGGACTTAGTGGGCAATAATTTTATATTGATGCAGGAAAATGCCCGACCACACACCAAGACAATAGTGCGAAACTTCTTTGAAGCTACGGGTATCACCATATGACAGTGGCCTGCGAGAAACCCGGATATGAACCCTATAGAACATTTGTGGGGTGAATTAGGGAGAAGGGTGAGTTCTCGCTAGAGGCGTCAAGAAAATCTCACAGAAATGGCTATACATTAGTGGAAGAATGGGATCGTATACCAATAGAAATGATAAGAAGCCTGAGTTCAAGTATGCCGCGTAGATTGAAATTCTTTAAGTTACTAGGGAATGCAATACACGGTATTAAGCAGTTTTCCCAGTTTATAATTTTGTGTTTAATAAAAACATTTTTAGTAATGTGTATCCGTTTATTTCACTAGGAAGCTGTTTATCGATAAATTCAAAAAGTTGGTTGTATGCAATGTTTCAAAAAAAAGCTGTGATTTGGACTATTTTAGAGCTAAATGAATGAATAAAAAACAAAATGCTCGTAGAAGAAGCGCCTTTCATATAGAGTATCAGCACTCTACCCTTGCTTGATTAACACACAGGGTGAGTCAAAAATGAGGGAATAAACATTGTTCCAGTTTACCAGGATACATTAAGGGGTAATGCCACTCTAGCGCGAGAAAAAGTAGCCGATTTTGTAGGTATATTTTTACAATATAGTAAATGAATTACAAAATCTCTTTAAAGCCTTTTATTTTGTTCATATTTTGAGGAATATTCACAATAAATAAAAATAAAAATAAATAAAAAATAGCAGCGTTAGAGCACATCAAAGGAAACCTCTTCCGGCGGATAGAGTTGTACGGCCGGAAAGATTTTGCACACAGTTTTTCAATTAGCCATAAAAACAAAAAAATATTGATTCTATATAAGATTATCTCGGGAAGTACGTACGGAAATTAGAAAATTCCGCTTTAAAACAAAATGGCGCACGTTTGAACACAAAATATCACTTTTAGGTACAAAATTAGGTTAAAAATTGTTTATAACAAAAAAAGTTTCGAACTTATCGTAAAATCCGTACGTACTTCTCTAGATAATATTGTTCTGAAGCTGCATATAAAATTTCAAGTGAATTGACGAAGATCAGTTGAAGTTATCGTTCCGGCCAGTTTAAAAAATGCGGTTTTGAGAAAACACCGTTTAATTGTGTAACTTGGATGTATAGAATTGTTATATTTTACTATAGTCGGCGAAGTCTGGACCATATAATTATCTTTTCAAATTAACGTTTTCCTCCTCTTGTTTCCTTCTGTTTTATTTTGACGACAGACGGGCCTGTTTTGCAGCATCAGTCAGGGATGGCTCTGAAAACATGATGCGCCGTGCGTCAGCCTTCGCGCAGATATTATAGCAGTTTGGCTAGATGCACATCCATAATACCTCCATACACTTCACTTGAAAGTGAAAATGAAATCACCAGGTGGCATTTCATCGGTCAGAATTTATGATACAGTGTCGCCCAGACGTATTTTCTTCATTTTATCAATTGAATCATGATTATGACGAATGGCTAGTCCATCATAAATTGAAAGCTCATTTATAGGCTTCTGGGTTAACTTCCCTTTTTCTTCGAGGCGCTAACTAATTTTTGTCAAATGGCGGGGACGAGTGCCATTAGTTTTTCACGTGATCTATGCATTCCTTTTCTTATTTCGTTTTCTTATTCCAAAATTTGCAAGCTTTGCAGTAAGTATTTAGATTTTATGAGAATATCAACAACATTTCTCTAGCTGATAAGCGCCACCAATCATACAGAAAAGAAAAGCTATGTTTTCTCTATGTTCCATCGTCCGAGACAGTTACGCCATTCTTTCTTTACTATTTTCAATTGATTTTTAGCCCTCCCTTCTTCTGCTGCTTTCTGCATACTTTGTTGACAGTGCTTCTGTTTCCACAAAAATGGTGCGAACAACTTTATCGTAAAATGAGTGAAAAATCTGACAAGGAAGGTCCTTGAATACGCAAAACTTTTCAATTACATCTCCACCTATTCTTATGCGCATGACAAGTATAATTCCGCTATTCATTTCATATCCTTTTTGAATAAATCGGCAATTCGGAATGAAAGTTTGTTCAAAATTCTCACAAGAAACCACGATTTGAAATACTAAGTCACGGTTGCCACTTTCGGCCAATTTCGCGTTTGATTTGCACATTTTACACACTACAACTTGTGAAATAGCTGAAAACACAACAAAAAAGTTCAAAAGATGATAATTAAACGTCATCCACTTCAACGTTGTAATAATCTTCAACCGACATTACTTTTCTACCGGTGCGGACTGTGGATACGTTATCAGGCAGAGGCGACTCTAGTTCCAAACGATTCAATGCTTGTCATATTAGTTCTATTTGAAAATCTGCTGCTTCCTTTCGACTCCTTTCGATCACGATATACTCCAAGAATGTCACTAATTATTTCTGCTATTCTTTTACCAACTAATCAAGAACAACACACGTTACATGAGACAGCTGTAACATTGTGCGGCTAGCGTCAGTTCAACGAACATACCGAGGATATTTCCACAAAATCTTTGTGTTTTATAATATTCTATGTTATATTTCACACCACGCACATGCGTGGTGGAAATTACATGATTCCATACATGAATTACATGGAATTACATAATTCCTCCAAATAAGATAAGAGCGTATAGGTCTCTAGGCTGTAACCTCTCACGCTAAACTTTTTGCATGTACGCTCGGCTAGACGCTTGGCCGTATGTTCGCCAAATAAGCATTTAAAAATTTTTTTCCAATATGAAACGTATTGTACCTTATTTCTAAGATCTCAAGGCATCATTTAAGCAAAAAGACATTTTTTCGATTTTTCAAAAATCTAGAGTGGCATTACCCTTTCAAAAAACTCCCTCCTCTTTAATTGTTTTTTGAAGACAAAGGAATTGACTACCATCAAATAAAAAACATAAAAATCATGCTATAACTTTTTCAGGTAACCCAGTTTTTAGTTCCTTGGTCCCTGGTTTATAAGGTTGGCTACCCCG
Source organism: Aphodius sticticus (assembly GCA_963966075.1). NCBI lineage: Eukaryota > Metazoa > Arthropoda > Insecta > Coleoptera > Scarabaeidae > Aphodius > Aphodius sticticus. The sequence continues at coordinate 108,796,278 of OZ014506.1, forward strand.
ATCAATTACCTACAATTTGACGTACTGTTCCATTTGATTTCACACGAAATTTCGATGAAATGACATGTATTCCTCTTTTTCGGACAATCACGACTTATGTGTTCAATAGATCAGAAAACAACATACCTTTTGGATCTTGTGGGATGAAGTCCAAAGTCCTGGTCTTCGCTCTCAAGTTCTCTCCTGTACCATCGATCCAGACGTACATCGCCTGGACTTTGCCCTCTGGCATTGGCAGATCCATGTATTTAGCAAGGATCGTTTTGTTCAACGCCGCATTGGGCGACGCTTCCAATGTTGTATTCGGCATTCCGTACTGCAAAAGAAACAAAAGAGAAAACATTAAAATTTGTAAATCCACACCGAGAAAATTGCGATCAAAATAAGCAAAAACAAGTCACTCGCTTCGGAATTTATTTTTAACTCGAGAAATGGCAAATAAGCACTCAATGTCGGCGAAGGGTATGCATATATGTTTATTATATTGGGTGTAAATGGGAAGATAAATAATTGGTTTGGTGACTTTTTATTTGCCACGATATTGAATATTTACTCTATCATTAGCATTTATTTAGAATCGGAAATATTCCGGGTAAGGGACTGTACTAGCAAAGTCACAACACTTAATTTTCAAGTATTAAATTAATTATATTGACATTTGGAGTTGAGATTTTAAAAATTACGCCTCCTGCGAAAGAAATATACAAATATTTCTTCAAATATAAGGCTTAATAACAAATTGTGTTCTGGTATTGCAAGTTAACACTAGTACCTATAGACTTTGTGACATGTCTACATTATCATATTTATCATATTTATTTATTTTTTATGTGGGTAAATACACTAGCTGGTGTCCACATTTTTTTGTGCTCAATACCAAAAAGTCATTACCAATTCCCAATTTTGAACGAATTGATGAAATTGTCAGAAAAATTTGTTTCTTGTATTTTACCAAATTATAGCGGATGAAGCCAATGTTCTAGAAATAACCCAAAGTAGAAAACAACAAGTTAAAGTTTATAATTAGCGTATATATCAGTTTGACTCATCATAATCCACAATAAAAAAATATCTCCATGTATGCAGGGTGTTGTATTAAAGCGTAGTGCAAAAAATATGCCATATTTTTATTTATTGAAACACTTTGTATATTTTAACGCATTTCACAGCTGAGATATATGTATTTGTTTTTTAAGAAAATGTTGGTTGGAGGCGACTTTTTTATATACATATAAACGACATTTTGTCAGATATTGTCCTACAACTGAAGAGTTGAAGTAAATAACGAACTAAGTGCCAAAAACATTATTCCGAGATATTTAGAAAATAGTGTGCAGCCAATGTTTTATAGAAAGCCATCCCTAATTTTTTGTGCATATTTAAACAGATTGTACATAACATGTTGGTGTTGTTTTTTGCCGAGGTCTTGTAACGCAAGAACAAATCTAAAGCTAATTAAAAAATTCGGTGCTAAGTACCATAATATTTATTTATACATATTTTAAGCTTAGTTGATATTTTTTTATACTAGAAAGTAAAACTTAATAAAAATAAGTTGCTTGACCAAGAATACTTCATACAGAGTGTTCGTTGTTCGAAAAAATACAAGGGGACCTCGTTTACTGAAAGCCATGCAAAATTTGATAGTTCTGCTCAATTTTATAGTAATTAATTTTCTTTAAAAATGCGTTTATTTGTTATTTTGCAAATGTACTGAAAAACTGTTGTTTTTTGTGCAATCTTTCTAATCTAAAGATGTTTATATACAGTTTATATTGAAAATGACTTATTTTAGTAACTTCGTTCAGAAAAAGTAAGGACCAGAAATCAAAATCCACTCAACGTTTTCCTTTTATTTTGAATTATTATTTTAGAAAAAAACAAAAGCAAGCTTTAGTATTTTTTTCACAAACTACTCAAGGTATCACACAGTATTGATACTAACAATATCGTACATTTTCTTTTTATTAAAAATCAAAATAAAATGTAATTCTAAAATAAAAAACAGAAATAACATTAACTTTTTTTGTAATACTAAATTTACCAGAACACGCAAATAATACAGCAGTAAAAAATTTATAAAAAATTTCAAACTAAACTATTTTTGGCTTTAAACAACTTTTCCCTTTTTTCAAATAGACCCTGTATATTTTTAAATTTTTTAATCCTAAGATTAATTCTAAGAATAGTTTATAGGCATCATTTTTTTTAGAAAAATCCACAATTTTTGAGTTAAAAGTAGGTATACAAAATTTATACCGGGTGGCCTTTTTAACTTGAGACTCCTCAATATCTCGAGAAATATACATGGTACGACAAAAGTGTCTGAAATAAACTTGTAGGACGCAACGGGGGAAATGAGATGGCGATATCAGTTTCATTGCAGATGGCGCTGCAATCGGTGAAAATGAGGTTAACTTCTTTTTTTTTTAAATGGGAATACCCAACTTTTTTTATAACATTATGATTTTACGCTAAATAAGAACAATATTTTGTTCTTACATTTGACATTTTTTTTCCTTGTTTATAATATTATTCATTTTATTATGGAACTTTGCAAACCTTTACTTTTTTTAATAAAACAATCCTGTATATTTATTTTTTTTTAATTCTAAGAGTTTTTGTAGGAATATTTTTTTTTATAAAATGGATAATATGTTAATTATAAGCAACTACTGCTACTGACTAAAGGCACTTAGCGCGCTATTTACGAAAATACGCCGAAAGTTGACTCATGCGAGATCGAGCGGTCAAATTTGTGTAATAAAACCAATTTTTCAATTTTTGGCACTTAATTCATTATTTACTTCAACTCTTCAACTTTTACTTGCTGCCACTAATTCGTCTTAAGCTGTATTTAATTTATATTAAAACTGTCATGTACCTATTTTAAGAAGTGTCGGTAATATTTGAAATTTAAAATATACAGAATGTTTCTTAATAACTTATTTAAGGGGGTCTTGGGTCTATTTTCAGAAAAGAAAACTAGTATGAACATATAAGCGTCTTAAGTTTTGAACTACGGGGTGGTAAAGTTTTAAGAAAAAAATCTTTTTTTATAATAACCTTGGTATGACCGTGGTATGTATCTGGTATATTCTTCTGAAACGAAGTACGCATCTTCTATGCATCAAAATGCATTTTCTGCTGTACAACCCATTTTTTTATTCTTGCCAGTGGCGTTCATGCGGAATTTGCACAGAATCATTTTAAAGAGAAAAGCGATACACCACTGCTTTTTCTCAAAGTAAAATTATTTTTGAAATCCTTATTCCTTTCTGAGCAAATCTGGTCTCTTGATTTTTTTTCGCTTGACGTACGGTTTTCGCATAACCAAATAAAATTCATTCATTTTCATGGTGTTATGAAATTTGTTATTATCAAGGATCAAAACGTATCTAGTAGATAAGGAGCAGATTTTGTTTTGTAAACAAAAACAGTTTCGACAATAAATTGTCTACCTAGTCTAGTCACCTGTCACGTATTTAAGTCATCAAAACTAACAATACAGATTTTTTTCTTAACACCCTGTAGTTCAAAAGTTAAGACGTTTAGGTCATATGTTTATGATTTTTTTCTCAAAATGGAAGTTAGAAAAATATAATAAATATAATAAACTGAAGTGGTTATAACTTGTAACCTTAATATTGTTCTGCAAGTAGGTTATTTGGTAGTTTTATGCTAATTTTAGTTAAATACGGGCTAAAGACCTCCAACTATTAATCACTCTGTATACAAAGTATACAAAAGCAAAATTATAGGTATTTTCATAAAATGTCAAATCACAAAAACATTAACAGAAAATTAAACTTTTTCCTATACCAACTGCTTTTGCTTACTATTTGACAAAGTTAATATATGTAAGCCAATAGGTAGACGCAAAAGATAGTTTTTAATATCTTTCTAACATCCGCCAATTTATTGAAAAACAATTGAATACCTTCGCATGTCGCCTAAATGCAACATCCTGTATAAACAACTTAATAATACAAAACATAATAAATATTATAATTTTATGTACAATTCAAGGATACTATACAGATAACGTAACAATAAATCAAAAGCTTATAAAATGTGAGAGGAATAAATTAATAACAAATTGCAAACAGAAACGAACAATTATCGGCTGGTTTCAAGGAAAATTACGTTCAAAATATAGTACAATCGTAGCCACAACAACACAAAAGGCAAGCGAAACAAAGGCTTTGTTGTGATTCACCAAGCAATGCCTAAAGACAAAGTCAAAACATTACAATGGAAATTAAATGGAAAATAATCACTATTCAGGTATTCAAATCTTCAGCAATATTTATAGTTAGTGCTCGCTCTATATAAGTTAGTTTAGATTATTAGATATTCTTAAGACAGTTAATTTTTAATCCTAGTAATCTTAAATCTAAAATAAAGCAACAGGTTTACTTCGAACAAAGCACAAGCCAAAAAATCGACGTAAAAATAAAATAAAATAAATAATGAATATTACCATCACAATATTTACCGGTATGTACGAACAAAAAGGCCCTTAGTCAAATCACTGGCGGTGAAAAATGTATTAAATCAGAATTGTTGGCGTACGCACTATACATATGAACCACACAGCTGTCTGATTACTTATAACAATCGCTAAACGCGCCGCAAACGTTTATATACGCTCGCTCGCATTATCTATAGAGGACACACACTCGCACACGTTCGGAAATAAACATTGCAGTCTAGCGCCACCTCGCGGCCTTCAACACAGCTGACTGAGAAACAGATATATCCCGTTGTATCTCAATTTTCATTCACACTGATTCAAACTCGACAGAAACTCTCTGTTTTAAAGCTTAATAACTAACCTCAAATTTACACAAATTAGATCACTCAAGAACATGAAAACTAACCTTAAAAATGACATTTCAAAATATGTCAAAAGTCAAAAGGGATGATTTATTTTTTGGTTATGAATCAGCATTAATTGTTTCCATATACACTCAAAATGAAAGATATTTTGTATCGTTTTGTGCTGCCTGAGGTACATTGAACGTTGTTCGTGGGCGTGTTTTTTTTTGGCAAGCGTTCAATATGACTAAAAATTGGACTTTGTTTTGCGAAATTCCGGGTAGAATGTTTGCGACAGACGACCATTCTGGAAAAGTTTCTGATGGCGTGAGATTACCATATAAATAATATGTTTTTAAAGTGACCTCTCTCAATGATGTGTGTGATGGGTTTACTCAATAATAAGAATTGTATTACTTATCGTCGGCTGGTAAACAAAACTTTATTTAATCGAAATAATTGTTATCAGTATTGCTAGCGTACGTAGGCATTGGTTATTATTGTTGTTCTCCTATATATAACGTCAACTTGATCTTATAAAAAATACAAATAGCTTTTTTTCTCTATGTGGTCCCAGTCGTGAGTAATTAATTATTAAAAATGCAGTACTTCACGCCTTACGTTTTTAGGAGGGCTAGTGCTACCTTGACCTACTCCTGTACTGGCCAAGATAAGCTGACTGCTGAGCGAGCCGTGGGGAATCCCGTGTTTGCCGTGTTCCGATGTTCGGGATTTGCCAATAAATGGATTAGGCGATTCGGCCCTGTAGGGTGGCCACCGCGTTCACCTGATTTAACGCCGCTTGATTTTTTTTCTGTGGGGTTATTTAAAACAGAAAGTGTATGCCGATAATTCGCATGAGAATGTAGACATTCCACAATTAAAAATTAGGGAAGCAATGGAAAAAATAAATGGAGAAATAATTGATTTGGTATATCGGTTGAGTTTAGAAGAAGATTGGAAAAATGTGTAGCTATAGGCTTTTTAACAACATGTTGTTAAAAATATATAAAATAAATAAATAATAACATAAAATTTTAAACTTAGAAAACAACTTTTGAAATTTGATATCTGTGCACAAAATTTTTAAATATCTATGAAACCATTAGGAATTGAACTGTTTTCTCGACAGATTATTAGATAGCACACAAGATGACAGTACTTTATTTAACCCACTTTCTATCATTAATAATAACAAATGTACGAATACAATACAACAATCCGTGAGTCACACTATACAGGGTGTCTCAGGGAATTGGTACATTAGAAGTTTCTCATGTTCTACTATTTCTGGAAACATGACAATTTGGAATTAGAATTTACTCGATCTGAGCTCTTCGGCTAAAATATTCTCAAGTTAACTGTCACGTCCGGTCACCGGAAGTCGGTATCAACTTTGTTATTTTAAATAGAATGATATAATTTTATTTTTATTTTCGGTTTCGTATCAAAATACATCATTTTTAATAAGGGTTCCCTATACCTAAATATCACCATTTTTGAGTTTTTTTGCTTTTACTAGTTTTTTGGTGTTTTTCGCGGTGACGTTTAAAACTGAATATCTCTGTTATTATTGAAACTAGAAGTTTGATGATTGATGGTCCAAAACTAGAAACATAGCCAAATACGACGATGTTTAGTTCATCATGATATCTTATACAAAGTGTTCAAAATTTGTAACACAATAATTGAATTTTCAAACGTAAAAAACTCATTTTTTTCAAATGGAACCCTGTATACCGATACGACATTCGATAGGAAATTTTATTCCCTATCAATCAATATTAGGATTCCCTATATCTATCTTTAATAGTTTTTGAGATATTGTCAGTATAAAAGAATGCAAACTAAATACAAAACGATTTATTATATTATTATTATGCCATGTAAGCATAACTTTTTAGGTTAGGACAGCCCTAACCATAAGCTGTCAGATCAGATAATACCTGGTTCGAAAATACGATAGATAACTTATTCTAGTCAGTTTTACTTATGTCGAAGTAATCTTCACAACAAAAAACACTTGTATTGGCCGCTATTTATTTCATTCGGATTTCTACGAGCCAACCACTTCCTTCGCAGTTTCAAATCTTGCGGAACAGCTACAAATAGTTTATCCGGAGTTTTTCTTGACGTATCTCTGCATTGTGGATTTATACACCATTTATAACCCATTTTTATGTAGAAATTGTGAAAACAACACATCGTACAACACAGTTACCAAACGGCGACGATGCCGATGCTGACAGACCATATGGGCCGATTTGACATCTACTATCGGGTGACGTCACACCACAGAAAGTATCGTTTTGGCGGGACTTTTTGTGATTCAATTTTTAACGCTGATTTTTATGAAATATTGAGGAAATAATTAAGAAAAATAATGCAGTTACAATGTAGAGGGAAGGAATAAACACACTAAGATGGTTTTTCAATAATAGTCAAATTCCCTATTAGAGGATCTGTTTCAGAACCAATAAAAAGTAAGGGGGATGCCATAAAAAAAAGTTGTGTGTTTTCTTCAATATTTGAAATAAAAAAGTTTCAGGCACTCACACGTGTCCCAAAGTCATTTTTTTCAAGTCGAGATAAAAACAAGGTTATTTTTTTCGTTAATCATTAAGAATTTAGCACGTGATTTTTTATGTTTTATTATTGTTAATATATACAGCGATATGGGATTTATTTACAAATGACAGCCCTATCGTCTGTCTAGACTCAAAACAATCTTTTTGGTTTTATTACAACCGACGTAGGTTATAACGAAAGCTCAAAGGACAGAAAGAACTGCTGGTTATAAGCGGTTTTTCTGTGATAACTCGGCTACTTGTTATATTAATGATAAATGATTCGACAATTTTGTTCGAAAGGGGTTAAGCTATAATTTTCATAGTCAACATTTTTACGAGACGCTGACATTTTCAGAGATAATCACACTAGAATTGTCCCCATTTTTTTTTCCTTTTTGTCTTTTTGTGTGGAATTATATTGATTTGGACATTTTGTTGATATGGATTATGATTATATGCAATAACTATATAACTATAAAAGACTAACATTTTTTTTTCGAGGATTACTTTATGGCATTCTGGTCAAATATGACCTTTTTTTTTTATCAAATTCTACGAACAAAGAAATTAACCATAAATAAAATTAGCTACATTTCTATCTATTACATATAAATATAAAATATTGGCAATGACTTTTTGTGGCCATATGCGAATAATACAGATATGAACAATAATTGCGAATAATGTATACGATTGAATGCTTTGTTTGTTTTTATTATTTAATCGATATGACGAGATTATTAAGCAATTATGTAAAATTTAATTGCTAAAGTATACCACAAAAGGTGATATGATGGGAACAATGTAAACCTAGCCGATAGCAATTGTTTAATGTGCGTCGCTCGTGCGCGTTTTGTTTTTTGTGTCGGTTTAGCACGCGGCAGACAAGTGAATCGTGCCCGACACGTGATCAACAGCATTTGTTTTATGTTTACTGCGAACAGCTATGACAAATCTCGATGTATTTTATTCGTTTTTTTTAATCTAGATTGTTCTAACGGTTGTATAATATTCATAATATTCGTATTCATTGTGCACAGGTAGTAGTTCAAACTGTAGAAAGTGTAGATATCTTTCACCAGTTAAATTATTTAAAAAAAAAATGGTGCTCAAAAAGTCATTTTCTGCTAATTCATGGACCTTTTAGGGATGAAACTTTTTAATTTTAAAAGTTTTAACGAAACATGTTCTCAAATTATGTTCTAAAGCAGCATTTCTCAACCGTGGTTCCGCGGAATTATTCAGTGTCATTTTTATGTATTATTTTAGTATTGGGTTATTATTTTAAATATTGGATTAATAAACAAGGTAAATGCAAGAATAATTTTGATTTGGAGCCCTTCTAACCCTATAAACCACTGTTATTTCGATATTACATCCAACGGGCAAGAACTTTTAGACTAACTATTCACGTCAAATGACAATATTACTGACAACGCAAAAAAATTTAAAAGTTCTTCACATATTCTATTTATATTTTCGAGTTTATACATTTAATTTTCACTTCAAGTTATAAATTACCTTGTATTAGTGCAGTTTTCAACATTGTGTATGTATGAGCAAGTTTTTTCTTATTAGATAGATAGAGTCTGTCCCACTTAAGAGTGTAACACCTTCATATCTTGTTTATTTTTAGTCCAATTTTGGTAATTTTTTCTTTCAAAAATAGAACACATATTGCTCTATTTACTGCCAAAAAAACCAATTGCTTTCTTTAAATTCAAAGCGCCTTGTGACGGCAAAATAAATGGCAAGAATCAAGAAATCACTTAAGGGATTTTTTTATCGAAAAATTTTACTAGTAATGATTGTTCAGAATTGCCCAAAAACCCTAAATCCAAAATTTCATGAAAATTAAAGAATATTGAAATTTTCTTCAAAAATAAGTCCGTAAATATGATTTGCTATATGATAAGATGTTATCTTAATTAAATACGACAAAGCACTTTGACAGTTCAGATTTTATTTCAAAATTTCCACAGCATACTTTTTTAAGCGCAGCTGTCTATGCAAATAATATTTACGTACTTGGAATTATTTTTGAAGAAAATTTCAATACTTTTTAATTTTCATGAAATTTTGGATTTAAAGTTTTTGGGCAAAAATCCCTAAAGTGATTTCTTGATTTTTGCCATTTATTTTGCCATCACAAGGTGCTTTGCATTTAAAGAAGGCAATGGGCTTTTTGGCAGTAAATACAGCAATGTGTTCTATTTCTGAAAGAAAAAAATATTAAAATTGGACTAAATATAAAAAATCTGATGTGGTCAGGCACATGACTTTATCATACTATATATAAAATTAATAGTTTAGCTGCATGAGTAGATCGAGATCGGCTATGTCTGCATTAAAATAAAACTAGTAGAACTAGACAGATATCTCGATTAAAGCTGCGTTCGGATATTGTACTCCGTTGACACCGGGTACACCGTCCAAATGACACGTGTTATTGGGTGTAAAAAGTGTAACGGTGTTCAATATCCGAACGCAGCCTATATTGACAGTAGTATTTTCAAAACATTAGCGTTTGACACTAGCTACTGTCATTAGAATCAAAAAATCTGACTTATCCTGGCTACTAGTTTTAAAGCAGTACGACCGATCTCGATGAAATAGAATTTGCTCATGCAGCTAAACTATAAATTCTACCAAAAAATGTCATATACATAAATTATAGAAAATTTCCTCTCCTTTAATTTATTATTAAACTATTTTGACGACATTACACAAATAGCGGCTCATTTACAAAATCTTCGAAAAATGCTAAGAGTAAACCACCAGTTCCTTTGGACCCTTTTCAACAGAAAGCTTTTCAGCTCTAAGTTTGGTTATGAAACTTCTAAATATGAAGTTTTGTCCCCCGATACCTTTAGTAGTTTCTCCGGAATCGTCGCCACAAAAACGGGTACACACACACATACACACACACACACACACACACACACAGACATTTTTTTGTACCTGTGTTCAGGGGACTCAAAAAGATATATTTCCGCTAAAATCTCAAAAAAAATTTTTGGCATGATTACAATACTTTACATACTGCGTATGATAAAGTAAAAAGATATGAAGGTGTTACAGTCTTAAGTGGGACACACTGTAGATAGATATATTAATTCGTGTACCATTCAGGTGTAGAATATACATTAATAATAAATGTTCATATTTTACACCAATGCAAATACGCGTATCAGATGCACTAAAAGCACTTTATTTAACAAACTTTAAGGGAAACATAGAAATGATCTGTTTTAGAGGGAATTACTGTGTACAAATATCTTCTACGTGGGTGCTTTTTCCCACGCTTTTCTTCTCAGAATGTAATTATTGTTGACTGACTGACTGACTGGTCATAAGGACTCAACTATTTTTTTAATACCTTAAAAATTAACAAAATATTAATAAAACAATATGATAAATGGCTCTAACTTCTTAAGGAATATCAGCTTGCTATCAATAAGTCCATATGAATCTTTTTACTCAGAATAAATGTTTCTTAATTTTTGGATTTTGACCAATGATATTTTTCAAATTTTTCGCATTGTTTGATTTGTATTTTCTATTTCCTTCTTTTGGTAATACTTGAAAGGGCTGGAACTTTTGAAGGAACTGAAAAGAACAAATTAGTTTACACCTAGAAAGAAATATCTGTAATGTTACAGAAAATTAATGTAATAAAGTACCAAAAAATCTGTAAAAGAAAAATTAACTGTAACATCACGGGTTATTGGATGCCACCTATATTTCTGTATTGTTTCTACAGAATTCACATATTCCACATACATTTTCCTGAGAAATTGCAGTACCACTGTAATTTTACAGAGAATTCTTTCAGTTTCGCAGGAAAAGTACTTTAATGTGACAGTAGTAAGTAATTTTCAATCATTGAACTGCGTTTCTTCACATACTTGTATCTGGTTACTTGAAAAAAAGCTTTAAACGTTTTTCTCTTCGCAAAAAATGTCTAAATTACATTGGGAAAGATATTGTATGTTTTTTGTTGGGGTTTCGTCAGGTTCCAAACCATTTTAAAGGGTTCCGCAAGAATAAAAAAGGAAATGCTGTTCTAAAGCGATGTACCGAAGTCTTGAATGCCGATTATCTTCAATTTTCAGTACGATATCAAGCTGCACATCTTTGGTTAATTTTGTGTTGGGGCGGCTAGTTTTTGGAAAGATTCTTCACAGTACCGTGTTCTAGAAAGTTCTTTTCATATTTTCCCTAAATTCCAAAAAAACCACATCAAAATATATATAAAAGTAATCCAAGTCAAAACTAAAAGAAATGACCTTAAATGAAATTATAAACAAACTTAGAAGTGAAACGAGTTATTTATTGGCAGATCCACAAAACTCTTTTACCAGAACAAGAAAACAACAACAAAAACACTTCCTGGTATACGACTCAAACGATAACAAAACATTTTTACGTTCAAGTTATATTTCTGTCTCTAGTAAGTACTGTTACTTTTCTAACATTTGTTATCCCGATAAATTCTATAGTAAATATACGGCACAACGAGGCCAGGTTCAAGAACAAACAAACGTATTTTCATATAGCCAGTTTGCATACAGACGGGCCACAGCTGATTTCTGACACTCCCACTCAATGACGTCAGAGCTACACGCGCTCGCATTCTGTGAAGTGTGCCATTCGCGAATTAACAAAAAACAATAATGCGCAAATAATTTTAATCACAACAATCTGTCACTGGAATTAATTAATGCTTTTTTTGTTTATAATGATTATTTATTGTTCTAATCACATTTATAACATTTGAAATTTCTTGAACAATATTAATTTTAAAATATAATTTTAAGCTTGGAAGAAAAGGGTCTTACTGCTAAAAAAAGTTTTCATCAAATATGCGTCTAGAATGCCGTTGACACAAATAAGCGTTCTTCCTACCAAAAAAATGCATATTTACTTGAATTAAACAATATTTTCTATGTGTTTATGCACTACAAAATTTAAATATTTTTTGCATACTTTAAACCAGTGTTTCCCAACGCTTTTTTAGCATGCCCCACCTAAGCCTTTCTAAAGTTGTTATGCCCCCCATGCATCACATATATAATTTTTAATATTAAAAAATACCGCTGTTCACTGAAAAACTTAAATGATTTGCTTTAGGAAGAAATATTTGAAGGAATTTTAGGAAATTGATGAGGAAGTAAGTTTTCATAACATTTAATAAACAATATGTTACACTTTGGGCAAAAAAACGAAAAACAATTTAATTACGCATGGTATTTACACAATTCAAATATTTCGTCAAAAACGAATTGCTATTATATATATATATATATATATATATATATATATATATATATATATATATATATATATATATATATATATATATATATGTATATATATATATATGTATATATATATATATGTATATATATATATATGTATATATATATATATATGTATATATATATATATATATATCTATATATATATAACAGAACGTTTCTGTCCAATGTTATGTTACTTTATGTTCGCGGACGTTTGTTACAAAAACATTGCATAGACACGAGAAATCTAATTGTGTACTTCAGATATTTTTAAAGATTGTGGAGAAACCATTGCCAAATTGGGTATTGTTATAGGCGGCATGTTTGATTTTAACATTTTATCGCCTAAAATCCAAAACGTTATAATTTTAATTCGATGAAATATACTGATTTTAGTCAAAAAAATGAAAACATAAAAATTTGCAAGAAAAATCTACAGCCGAACAAGTATAGTATGTACTATCTGTGAAACAAAAACAGAAAAGAAAAGAATTGCCATAGTTTCTGTATCATCTGTAAAGATTTATCATCTCAAGAATGCAGTTGGATTTGTCCTGCCTGTTCAATGTTGTCGTTGCAAACGTCCAACTCCACTGCTTTTTTGAGTAAAATGCAGTAAAAGACGATGTTTAAAAATTTTAGCCTGTGTACTAAAAAAATGTCTGTATATGATGCGACAAAATCTCTATTGTTGTTTATGACGAAAGAAAAATAAATATATTAATAAATTATTAATAAATATTAAATTGACCCGACATTATTAGAAATTACAATGAATTATTATCAGAAATGTTGCATTGCGATACATAAAGTAACATAATATTGAATTGATACGTCCAAATATTGCGAATATGGTATGTTTTCAATCTTCACTATATAACAAATTTGCTTTTTTAGGATGTGCTTTAATTTACATAATATGAGTAACGGAAAATTTGTACCGTTTTATTTTTGCCCACAGTGTATAATAATGAATAATAATATACAGGTTACAGTTTTTTCCTCGCAAAATATTTTTTTAGAAAGGAAATGTCATTCTGAGTAGAATGTTTAATATGAGCTCATTTGTTTTTTAAAAATTCCTTAAAAAGTTGGAGCCATTTAAAATACGTTATTATTATAAACAACAAACTTTTTAATGCATTGAAAACTAATTAGTCCATATAAAACTTTTTGTTCAGTTTGACTGTTGCTAACTGGAAAGAAGTTTTGCGAGGAAGAAAGTTGGACAGCCTGTATAATGAAGAATAAAAATTTTTATTTTTAATTTTAATTAAAGTTTTTCTATATTATTTTAATTATTAGTAATTATTTATTACTTTTATTATTATTTTTAATTTTTTTGTTATATAGTAAGATGTTTCTGTTTGATGCTTGCTGAAAAGAGATATTATTTTATTTTTATTTTATGTTAGGTTCCCATTTAGTTAACTTCAGTCTCAAGTTTTCCCGTTGTGTTATATACAACCGATTTCTTTTTTTTTTCAGCAATTCATTTATGGCAATAAGTCCACATTCATCTAAATGTGAAGAGCGAAATGGTAACAATGGTTTGCTTGCACATTTGGTTGAATTTGGATATATTATTTCTGCTTCCTCAAAAAGCGCTGCCATCGCTCCTTTTATATTAAATTTCTGGACGAATCCGAGTGCCATTTTTGAATTACCCCCCTTAACAATCAAATTGCCCCCCTGTGGGGCTTGGGCCCCACGTTGCGAAACACTGCTTTAAACCGTCAAAACTTTAAAATTAATAATTTAGTAATGAGACCGCTTTTGACGACAAACAATAATGTTTTTTGTGAAAGTATTTCTTAATATCACGACTCACCATTGTGTGGCGATTTTGCCATTCATATTTCTTTGTTTCCTTAGTGCAGTTCCATAATATAATACAATATAATAATAAAAACATTGAAAACTGAAGAAATCCTAAAATGCAGCCGATTTCTTAGAAGGTTATAAATGTTGATTTTAGTTTTTTGATTTTAGTTTGGGCCATTTTAAGATTAAACATAGCAAAAATGAGTTTACATGATTCTTGAGCAACTGGAGAATCTATAAACATCAAAAAAAGTATTGTTTAAACAAGTAATGTTTAAAAATATATACTGTATTTTGAATAGTAATTTTGAACAACTGTTGTTGAAAATAGTTAAAAATAGGTTTAAAGCTTATTTTATTTTTTTACCACTAGATCATATTAATTATAATACATTTTGTATTAAAAACATATTTTATAATTGATTATTCCAGTCATATATAAGTCCTAAACTTACCACAATAATATCTCGTTGGCAATACGGCGGTAGTGCTCGAAAACAATTTAAATTTTGACCGATTTTTTATCTCAGATAAATTGCGTGTTAAATAATAAGATCACAGCATTCCGAATCTGCCAAAATCAATAATTTAGCCGTAAGGCCCCTTGAGCCGGTCACATATGTTATACAAAAGATTTGATTATTTTTTAAACTTTTTCTCTGGTTTAAAAACTCCAAAAAGCGAGTCATATTGAATACAGCTGTGCCTACAACAATCTAGACTATTTCAGCTTTCTACTCGTGTTACCAACGCGATTTTATGTAACCACACAAAACGGAAATGTATTTGCTAGAAGCAGAACACAATACTTCACGTGGTCGATATCCTTATCTCAACGCAAACAAAAGTGAATCGAAAACTGCAACAATGCCAGCTGTGAAATAAAATGTTTCCTTATCGATTTTCGCAATAAAAAAGAGAAACACATTCCACCAAATAAATTCCAAATTGAACATTAAACAGCACAGAAAAGCTTACCAATATTAAAACGGAATATGCAAGTCAGTATACACAACACACTACACTATCGGATGGAAAAACTCGTCGTGTTTCACTAGTGGAAAACTACGGGAAAACTTGGTTATTCGCTTACAGTCACTGTCCCGATATAGGCCATTTAATATTAGATCTATAACTTTGAAAACTTTGGTATATGGCCGGTGAAAAACAAAACATGCTCGGCATGTCTAACATGTGCTTAACATTTGCGAACTATGAGAGACTTTGAAGCCATGCATTGCTTTTAGCGGTGTTCGTACGAACTAATGGTGCAGTGTTCTACATTTACCGACAGTACAGAACGTGTACGAGATAACAGTTTCAATATTAATCAATTTATTCCATACGTTTGCTGCTCACAAAAAAATATATGTATATGTGGATATTTTTTAACATATTTTATAATAAATGTGTAGTCCTAGGCAAATCAAATTTGGTATGCTTTAAAGGCATATATTTAAATAAAGAAAAGGAATCGGTTTCGGAAGACTGGCCAATATGTTAGAAGAGCTGGACTAGGTCGAAATCGAAAAACTACTCAAAATCAAGACCGATTTCTTGTCCTTTCCTCTCTACGTCAGCGTAGTGCCACAGCACCAGACCTAAACGACCTAAGACGAGTACATGGAATAGAAATTTCTGATCAAACTGTTGGAAACAGATTAAAAGAAGCGAATTTGAAACCAAGAAGACCAGGCCGCGCACCACGCCTTACGCGGCATCACAAAGCAGCGCGAATGAGATTTGCTCTAGATCACAGAGATTAACAACTTCGTCACTGGACGCCTGAACTGTTTACAGACGAGTCCAGATTTCGTTTAACTCGTTGCGACGGTCGAGTACGTGTCTATAGACGTTCTGGTGAACGCTACGCAGCCGCTACTATACAGGAAGTGGATAGATTTGGTCGTGGATCTGTGATGGTTTGGGCTGGAATCAGTATAGACAACACAACTGATCTTGTTGTGGTTCCTGGTAGACTAAATGCCATGAATTACATCGAAAACATCTTGGAGGACCATGTGGTGCCTGCTGCATATTGCGTCGGTCAAAATTTCATCCTAATGCAGGACAATGCAAAGCCACATACCGCCGGCATCACCAGAAACTTTTTACAAGAACGTGGAATTCAGGTCATGGAATGGCCGGCGTTAAGTCCTGACCTGAATCATATTGAACGCGTGTGGGGTCAGCTTGACTGACGTGTTCGCAAGCGCCCTAATCTACCACTAACCTGAACTGACACAAGCCCTGATTAAGGAATGGGAAAGCATACCCCAAGAATCTCTTCGCAGACTAGTGCGAAGCATGCCACGCAGGTGTGAGGAAGTGATTCGTGCTCGTGGAGGGCATATACTGTATTAAACCTCACCAATCCACAGAAAACCCGACTGTCAACGATACTATGACAGTCATTTCCATTCTAGACTTGATTTCATTTTTGCTCACCAAGGATTAAAATTTTCCTCCTGTCCAGCTAGCAAGCCTAATGTAGAGCTGTACAAATTTTAATACTTTTGCATTATTTGGGATATTTTGTAGGTTTAGAACATTTTACAGTTTATTTCAAATAAATATGCGTTGGCACAAAAAAAAAGTTGTTTCAATAGAGGCAAAAGAATATTTCTTTGCTGATAAAATATATGAGGCGTTTATTTGCAAAAGTATCTAATCGCCAAAATTTCAAAAATTCGTTTTTTTGCAAAGTTACATGATTATTTAATGAGGAATCGATTGCTTTCGTCAGAATTTTTAGATACAACCTATTTATTACCTAAAGTTTGATGCTAAAGTGTAAGTTATTTGCAAAACTCTCTGTTTGCTTTGAACGTTCATCTGCAAAACTGGCTGTCTACAGCTCAACCTTGGTGGTCTAGTGTTCACAGAGCAAACAGGTGTTTCACGCAGGAAAATAAATTCGTTTCAGTCTAAACATCAATGTTAGCATAGATGAGATAAATACTCAATGTGAAATTTTACCCTGTCCGAAAGAAAAAGGACGCAAGAAAGAGCGACAACCAGAAAACTGCTCTAGGAATGTTAAAAAACGGCTCAGGTATGTTTTAAAAAGTAGAAAATTTTAGGACATACCAATTTAATGAAAGTAGGCAGTTTCTTTTGTATCTATAGGATACAAAAGTAATTCCTACTTCCGTCACAAGAATTAACTTCTTCGCCGACGGCTGCGGTGGTCAAAATAAAAACACTGCAATTATGACAATGTTAGCGTACTGGCTTCTTAATGAATTACCACCAAATATTAAAAAAATGAGATCACATTTCTAATCGTAGGACATTCCTTTATCCCTCCTGATCGAGTTTTTGGGTTATAGAGAGAAATTAAAAAAAAACTCCTGTTATTGTACAATCCAGCCACTATGATGACATCATAAGTAGACAAGCCACAGAATTGGCATTGACTGGAAGGTAGATGACTGGAAGAATGAAGCAAGGAAAAATGTAAAGCTTCCTGGAGCCTGGCATTTCTAAAGCCAGGCAAAACGTTTCATTTTTTACAAAAAAGAGGATACTGTTTTAATATAGGGCGACATTAATTACGCCAGTAACGTTGGAACAGCTAAAGGAATTTGTAAAAAAAAATTGTTCAATTTCATCCATTCAACCATGCGAGATACTACTAGGCAGAGCTTAAAGGCGACAAAAAATCTACTATTGGTTTGCTGGTTAATCATTATGGCGGCAATTGGCGACAATTACCAGAACTCGTCTTCTACAAAAACATACTGCATGAAGAGGATCAAGACTTACGTTAAAACGAAAATGACATTTAATCCTTTCATTGCTTTTTCAAAGTTTTGTTGGCATATAAATAAGATGTTTTTTTTATTTGAAAATCTTTTCTTGACTACTAATTACAGATTACTTACTGTATAATGATCTTTCAATAAAAATTCAACAACTTTCTTTAATGATTTATTTTTATTATCTGCAAAACTCGCTCAAAATCGTATTTTGTTCTCAAAATCTGTGGTACTTGCAGGTTTAGAATCATTCAATTTATTATAAGTGCCTGGTAAACTACAGCAACCAAAATAAAGGAAGACGAAAAAGTAATTTTCATTTTCGCTAAAACGTTTTATGTTGCTCCTGAAAAGTAAACCAAGTAGCAAAGAGGAAGTTTTGCAAATAACGGCCTCATATGTTTGGAAGATCTGTTTGGTAGAAAGAACAAAGTACTTATGTTAGTACCAAATAGATCAAATTCAGTTCGGAAAAAAAACAGTTTTCTTTGTAATTTCATCAAATTATAGCGTTTAAACCCGATGTTAGAAATATCCTAGAAACTAGAGAGAAACTAAAATAGAAAACAAGAAAGTAAACAAACTTAGACATATTTCTGAGTATGTAGACAATTTTTATCATAACAAACGTCAACGTGACAATTAATTCAACATATCCAACACAAAAACAAACATCTTCCAACAGATTCTTACAATACAACGTTTATTTTTCTCTGCGAATTATTATTTTCCGTATCATTATTACGTGCTTCATGTACCCAAACAAATTGTTGCACTATCAGTGTTACCAATCGAGAGAAATGACCTTTTGGAGCGCGGATAGCATGTAACATCGCATCCAATTACTAGCGCCCACAACGTACATAAATATACATAACAAAATACTGAAAACAAGTGCCGGCGACACTCGTAAGAACACAACAGATAACCGACGTGACGCATATTTATTGGATTCTCTATGGTTTGCTGATAATGATGACATATTTTGTTGCGTTTGAATACAGAAGAAAAAACGACAAAACAACTTTTTAAACGGTGTTTTTGTTTTTTTTTAGTAAAATTTTAACTCAAAATGTGTTTTGGAGACAAAACTGTGTAATCAGTGTAATCACAGAGGGAACTTCACAACATGCGTCACAGAATGCGATGATCTTTTGACATTTTCGACTAGATAAACGAATTGGAAAGTGCAGTTACTAGACACCAGTTATCCTGTAATGAATTGCTTTTAGATGATAAATTTTAATAATTATGCAATTGTAACGGTAATTTGTCGTCTACGTTCACCATTTCATTACGAAATATACTTGAAATATCGATAAATTTAATGTAAAACCATCAATCTCGTTTACAAATAGTGTTTTTTTCCTGTTTTCGTTGGTAATAATATAACTAAAAACACGTAAATCAGTCTAAAGTTTGACGTTTTAGATTGTGTTGATTGTCCCAAGCACTGACGTTACCATAGTAACAAATTCTTTTCCATGGTAACTGTTTGTGTTTGTATTTAATAGAAGGTATAGGAAACTGGTCGAGATCAGGTGTCCAATTACTGAAACAAAAAAAGTACTAAAGCTGAGTTTTGGAACGACTCCAAGGCCGATAAATTAGGGATTCGAATTAGTGGCGGTGTTTCGTTTGCCGGGCTTAGTTGGCTGTGCTCGAACGAATCCGATATTGAACCTAACCTCTATTGAGAATTTACGAGAGAGTTGTGTTCATCGAGGGGGGATTTAAAAATAGGGCCGGAAACAAACACGGTACGGTTCTGGAAATTAATGTAGCACTTGATATTTATAGATATCTAGATAAAGATGTCGATATTTATAGATTGTTTCACCCAATGGTTTGACCAGAATTTACAGTTTTCTGTAAAGGAGCCCCTACACGCAGTGCCAACGTCTCGCCAACGTTGGTGATGTGACGCGCTGCGCGGTGTGTGCGCATTCACTTCGCCAACATTGGCCAACGTTGGTATTGGGCGCAAGGTATTTCTGTGTATCGTAGAAGGCTCGTAGCGTCCCGTAGAGAATTAAAAATGAACAGTGAAGACGATATCATTGCTGTTGCCGCAGCTCCCATTATTTTAAGCAGTGCATTGTTGCTTAGAATTAAAAAAAGGAACCCTCGAAAGAGGACACTGTTTAATAAGGTTGTTAAATATTAAACATGTTTTTCAGTCATTATTTATACAGTACGTTCGAAAATATTAAATACATTAAGGAATACAAATATACAGCAATACAGGAAACAAAATTATTTAGCTTTTTATATTTGCCACGTGACATTAAAAAATCTCCCTTTTTATTTTCTTTATGTTTCAAGCAACAAATGCGGAATAAGATGGGATAAGATCTGATACACTGAGTGGTCTATATTTTTATGCAGGACCCTGTTAATTTGTGTCGTTTCTTTATATAAATATTTCATTGCAGTCAAATCGATGATCTCATAATTTTGATTTAAAATATAATTTATATAATAAAACTGAAATTATTTATAATAAGATACAAAGAAAAATTGAGAACCCTTACATACACGGAGTTTTAATTATAGATATTAAAACTCCGTGTATGTATATTATGTAGGTATATTTATTATCAACCCAATATTTTTAGTAACAGATATACTTTTTGATATTTTTCTGATAATAAAAATAAGGAAAAGCATCCAGTATAGTTTTTAAACTTTGTTGATTACATTAAATACATCAGATTATTTAAATTTGCCGCTTAAAACTAATCTATAAATTGTTAATTAATAAATAGTTAATTGTTGTTAATTATATAAATGCAACTTTGTTTGATTGTAGTCAAGATTGTAGGGAAGAGGGTTGACCGCAGTCCTTGGACCCCTATACCGTATGACTCCCCATCGTGTGTAGATTCATATCCCGCTTCCCTTCAACCCCCTCCCTCACCTTTCCCATCCCACCCTAGCGAATAAGGTTGACCGCAATCCCAGAACCTAAATACCGTATGCTTCCCCATTGTGTGCGAATTCATTTTTAAAATTTTAATGATGACGACATTTCAGGAAAACCCGGAAGTCATACTAACCTCAAGACCATCCCATAAATTGGCATTTTCTGTCTATTAACACAACGTTCATTCCTTTGGCGTCAAAAACACAAAAAATAAGTAAACGTACCTATGCCGTGGGTCACCCATTATAACGACTTCAATATTGTCTTCAGAATATTAATTTATTGCTTGTTAATTTATTGTAACTGTAAGATTAATATAATGCTTATAAGAACCATAATTATTGTGAATAAATTTACAAAATATTAAGAAAAGTTTTCATGTTTTTACATTTGGGCAAATAATAAATCATCATTGTCCTTAAAGTACGTACAAACATAAATAATGCAGTATATATGATAAAGCATAGATAGATAAATAAACTTTTCATCGGTAGTATGTACAATGCTAAAACAGAATGAAATAAAGCGGACAAAGTCGACATATTGGCGATGTGCATTGGCACAGTTGGGTCCCGCAACGCGAAGCACTCCGATGGCCAATGATGGCCCCTATTGGCACTGCGTGTGGGAGCACCTTTACACTCCGCGCCCTTGTTTGCCAATTGGCAATCGGAACCTTCAGGGATACGTTGATTCTTGAGTCTTGAGTGTGCTGTTTTCTGTTGTTGATAATAAATAATGGACTTGAATAGTTTGCTACGACAAAGGGGATTTGAAAGCCTCATTCCAGCGTTTACAGGTAAGTGTATCTTTTTTAATATTTATAGAAACAACTAAATACGTAGGTTTTTACGCCACGATAGCGACCAGCGGACGCTTCTATGTCGCCTTTGTAGAAACTAGAAATGGGACAGAAGTCAAAGGGCAATACCGTTAAGGGCGCCAGTAAAATTACTTCAAACCAGTTGGTACCCTTATCGTTACCGGCACCACATTTTAATAAATTAATTAGATGAGAAGTAAATTCTGTTCCTCTATAACACCATGAACAATATCCAATACAATTGTCATAAAGCATACAAGGTTGTTTCCAACTATGATAACTGTACCTTCAAGTATGAAGAGTTATATTCTAATCTATCAACAATTAAACATAAAGTTTAAACGAATGACCAATATGCTTCCGTTTCCAAATTTTAACTTATATTTTATAGTATAGATTATGTATTATATAGTATTTATATTTTAGTTTGTATAGGTTATTATTATTAGAATGTCTCTAAATATATTATTTTTGTGTACGTGCGTTTTTAATTAAAGTGCGTTCATAAAAGTGTTAGACAATGGTAGTGTTGTTGAATCTATATCTATACGATGGGTAGACGAAGATAGCAATGTTCTGCCTAAGCAATTCACTGATAATTGAAAAGCACCATGTAAAGTTGAAAGAAATGTATAATAGAATTCAGGTAAGTATAGTATTTAATTCAATCAATATAATTAATTTTCAAATCAATTTAAAACAAATATTTTATTTAACTATTTAAGGTCTTGAATTAAATAGAAATTTACTTGAATCAATAAAACAAATTAATTGATGGGATTAAATTTTATGTTCAGGTTGAAAGTACATATCTTTAAATTTAAGAATTTGCCATGATCTGAATGAATAAGTGATTGCTTGAAAGTTAATAAGATATATTCTTCACTAAAATAAGATATATTTACTCTGAATACCTATATCGTCCCGCTGAATATTTGAGTTTTTTAAGTTTGAATATTTCAGTTTCTCAGCTGAACAAAATATTTCTTACCGTTTACTCTAAAGCTAAAAAAAACATTAAATGTTAATGTAAAAATGTTAAAAAAAATTAAACAATTGGTTTAATATTATAACAAAATAAACGACTTTATAAATTGAAAACAAAAACCTGGGTTTCATAAAATAGGCAAACTAATTATAACAAATGAACAATAAACTTTCAAAGTCAAACTTACCAAGTATCAAAAAATCACAAAATCACAAAAAGATCCGTAAAGTCCGAATATTAAGCGACACTTATGTCAACCACAATCAACTCTAGACTTGGCACTAATCACAAAACTTTACGCAACTACTGCGTTACGTTGATTTCAAAACCGAACTCTTTGCAGTCTAACATACTACTGAATGCTGTCAGTTCTCGCTTTCCCTTATATATCTATATAAATGCGTTTAAGGAAACTAGTTTAAAATTTCTGATATGTGGACAACAATGTCGATCGATCGACAACGGCAAATATACCCACAGCGTAATCACTTAAAAACAAATTACGTCTATATTCAAGTTCAGTTCGGAACAATGAAGATAGCGAATGAAATGTTTGTCACAAGCTATGACAATCGATAGATAGACATTTATCTTTGCTGTAAGTGTATACGAAGTGTTTGAGTTGAGTATTGGACAATAGCAATTATTGTTTGCTGAAGTAAGTATTTATAAACATATATAATATGTAAAGAGCACATCAAACTTACGTTGATATGGAATTTATTTAATTACGTGCTTAAGGATAGGATGTTATGATTTGGGTTTTTGTGACTCTGTATACTCTCTGTATACTCTGGCTTAATGAGATTTCCCAAACTTTGAGTATGTATGTGTTCAGACTGCTGTGCTGACTATTTTAGTTTTTGTGCCATTTTAAAAAAGTAAATGGGATAGAGACGATTACCAATTCAGTGGCCGGACAAAAATGTATGTCTCGCAGTGCTAGAAGTCGCCCAGCAATGAGTGTGCGTAGCGGGCACGCATGAGTCAATGACGATTTATGCGGTCGATTGGATTGATATCCATAGGCGCGAAGCGGCTGACGGTCGGTAGTAAACCGAGTGAATTCAATATTAAATGTTTGTCGTAACTATATGCAACACGTGCCCACTGAAATATTTTACTCATTTCTTGGATATGCATTGAACGATTGTATTACTGCATATTTTTCAAAATTATCTTCAGTAAAATTATTTCGCTTAGATGTTAAAATGTCTTTAAACCTTGAAAACGATCTTTCTACATCGCAGCTTGTCACAGGCGCAAAAGAATAAACCGACACCAAATTGGAATCTTTTTGAGAAATTCCTTCATCCGTAAATGAATTCGTAGAGATTTGTTTTAAAATATTAAAATCCGGATTTCTATGTACTACCGCATCAATTTTTTTTTTGTAATTTTTTACTGATTGGTGCTTCAATGCTTCGTAATCTTTCGTACAGAGATTCAGTCCTTTGAAAACTGCTTGCAAGTTCAACATTTTGTTGTTCTAGAAACTTTATGGTTGGCAATACTTGCGCAAAATTTGTATCAATAAATTTTAATTGTTCATGCAAATCTTGTAATGATAGTACTTTTTTGCAGTCTTTAATACTAACTGCTTCATCCGGCAAATTTAAGACGAAGGGTTTGATGATATCAATGTTTCTTGCATAAAAAATGGCCGCTTCTAACCATGTACCCCATCTCGTAATAACTGGTTGTGGTGGCAAAGCTAGATTAGGGTACTTTTCCTTGTAAAGAGACAATCTGGAAGGAGCTTTCAATAAAATTTTTTTGCATGTGCTTATTAGCGTATTCACGTCTGGAAATTCTTCCCTAATAAATTCACAAATTCTATGAATAGCGTGTGCAAAACATGTCAAATGAAGCATATTTGAAAAATGTTGTTTAAGTAATTTTCCAACTTTTAACATAATCGCAGCAGCGTCAGAAACAAACAGTAATACTTTGGTAGCGTCTGTGATTCCTACTTTTTTTATGGCGTCATTTACTATTGTACATATCTCTTCAGCTTTGACGGTACAGCGAAACTGAGTAGATATTAAATAGGGTTTATATAAGTCTTGCAGGTCCAAAAATCCGACAACGACGTTGACCACACATCTACCCTTCATATCTGCAGAAACCCAAATATATTTATCGGATAGTTTTGAGTTTATTGTAGAAATTGTTTTGTCATATTGCCCTTGTACGTAATATTTTCTAATTGTGGATTCATCGGGTAAGTCTCGTCCAGTATACTTCTTGATAATTTTTTTAAAAACGGCATTATTATTTTTGTGAAAGGTATATTAGCAGAAATAAATGTTTCACATAAATCATCAAAAAAGTTTTTAGTTGACGTTCCTGATACATTTTCCATGTGTTTTTTTGTTTTTACATGAGCCCGAAGACATTGTTTATTACGCATAATTAAATTTCGTGAGGAGAAATTACAAACCACTTCCCCTTTCTTAACGAACGTGAAAGTATTGCCAAACTCAGCTAGCAAACAACTATAAAATAAAAAAAAATAATTCAACTCTAAGTATAAAACAGAAGAACAATTCGAAAAGGAAAATAAAAACAGATATTCACA
The DNA here is from genome assembly GCA_963966075.1 of Aphodius sticticus. Taxonomy (NCBI): domain Eukaryota; kingdom Metazoa; phylum Arthropoda; class Insecta; order Coleoptera; family Scarabaeidae; genus Aphodius; species Aphodius sticticus. The sequence continues at coordinate 108,821,875 of OZ014506.1, forward strand.
CAAAATTTCAAGAAACAACACAATTGAAAGAAACTGCTCAAATTATCTATCGACGAAGCGGAAATTTAATCAAGGCAAGCGATTGTACCCTATCAACGCCAAAACAAGTGTACTGGTATGTAGACCACATGAGCCGAAGCCACACCGGCTAGCCGCTCGCGTCCCCACCAGCACGTGTCCCATGCACGACACTGGAAAATATACATTTTTGTCCGGACACTGAATTTATCATACATGTCTCGATCATGGATATATAAAGCAATTAATCCTGAAAATTTCAACTCTCTGTATACTCTGGCTTAATCAGATTTCCCAAACTTTGAGCATGTATGTATTCACACTGCTGTGATGATAATATTTTAGTTTTTGTGATATTACAAAAGAAGTGGATCGTGCCATATTAAGGAAAATAAAAGTAGGGCACCACTTTTCAACTAAAAACTTAATATTTATTAAATAGGAACAAAAAAATATAAAAGCATGTTATTCTCATGTTACAAACATGTTTTTTCTTTCATTTCCTATGACGACATCTAACACGAATCGATGAAGTATAATCTACTAGACATATAATTATACAATAACAATTTCTGCAAGCTTCTAAGAAAGCAATTCCCACACTCTATAATCAAGCAATTTTCCCTGCATAATACCAACTTTTATGAATTCCATTAGAGCCAGTCAATTGTCGATATAACGATAATTATAATGATGTAATTTGGTTCAATAAAGCGGACGCTTTTTTGCTCTGTTATTATAACCTACAAAGGGAATCTGGGTCTCTATCATAAATCAACACTTTTTTCTGGCTTGCGGACTTCATGAATTATGTTGCAATAACCTGAACGTGTGTGTTTCCGGTAGATTTATTTTTCTATGTAATGTGCAGGTGCTTTTGGCACTCAGTTCTCACAACTAAACTGTACTAAAATCTTTATTAAAGTCCTGGGTCAAAGCCAAGATGATTAAGTGGATATTTTGTCTACCAATTCAAGCTAAACGACGTAAAGCAGATTTCAAAGGAATTAAGAATTAAGTGTCTTATTTGTGTGTTCATCGTAGTATTAAAAGTTTTTCACTACGTCACAATTTCGGGTAATTTTGCATAAACATTGTCGGTGACAGATTTGTAGGACAATTCTTTTTTTAATATAATTGAACTGGTAAGTTTCTTTCTACACTTTCTACAGTTTGAACCACTACCTGTATATAATGTACTCTATTGATCTTTTAGTATAGGCCAATAATGTTCCGTTGCCTGTCAAACTTTTGCACGTACACTGATAAAAATGAGTGCGAATTTACAAATGAAATTTACATTTTTTTCAGTAACCCTACCCTATTTGTCGGCAATTTTACCATAATTTTAAGCAACAATTTGCTAACAAGTTTGTAAATTTCATAATAACAATTACTTCAACGGAATAAAATTACATATCTATACATTAAAACTACTGACTGATATGTAAATTTGCCTTCTGCTCGTGCAATTTTCCTTTCTAGATGGTAAAGTGCTACCGAGATAATTTTTATCGCGCTTGCGCAATAATGGGATATACAGTTCTAGTTCCGTTCGCCATCCGTTTGGTTGTGTTTACAGGAGCTAAGTTAGAGTTTTATTGAGTGCGATTGTTATATACAACTAATTTAACACTGTTAGTGCCTCTGTGACTTATCCTTTATCGGTGTGGTGTGGAATATTTGCTCCATATGGTTCTATAGTATTAAAAGATATAATATTGGTACATTCATCTCTGTATATTACGGAGGACTTTGCAAATATATACTACAAAGTGCAGGTAAAAGTTTGCAGTCTTGATATGTATAATTCCACTTTCACTAATTGGATGTTCTTTTTAGGATACAAGTGTTGATGATACTGACATTCTACAAATTCAAGGACTGGTGTGGTGTCCATAGGTAAGATTTCGTTTAATGTTCTTTATCCTACATGCGGTCTTACAATCAAATTTATTACTAACATGTATAACACAAATCATTTCAATCACCAATATAAAAAACACTTTTCTATAATCACTCATTAATAACACACACTCTGTACCTCAAAGGAAAGCAGCTGCCGACATTATTATACCCTGTATATGATATATGACTCATGTACTTCTTATTTTGATTTCAGGTGACACATTTTGGACCATATTATATGCTGTGGTTGGATTATACCCAGGCTCTCTTACTCTGGAGACGGTTTAGCTTTTTAAAAATTATTCCACGTCAGGGTTCAAAAACGAATAAGGTGACGTAAATTTACCACAGGTATTTCAACTTAATATTGTTGAAATAAAATTTCATTTATATTTAAAAGATATATTTCTCTCTGTGAAGCAGATCGATTTATTTTATTATACGATATGTAGATATGTATAGTCCATGGGTTCCTATTTTATTTCATTTACTTATGATTACATTTTTGTCAAGAACTTCTATTTATTTAATGTTAAAAATATGAAATATTTATAAAAAATATGTAGATATATATATATTATAAATATGTTTCACATGTTATTGTTAAAATTATAATAAAACTTCATACTATTATTTTTTGTTCTTATTTATGATCTCCACATTAATAGGATTTTACTAGTGATTTTACAGTTGACAATACAGGCTTGTCCGAGCAGTCGCAAAACCAGTTTACAAACAGTACTTTTGTGAGAAACCAGATAATGTTTCATTGGTATTTATAATGGAGTTATCATAGCAACATATGTGGTCCGTCACAAAAGTACTGATTGTTAACTGGTTTTGGAGTTGCTTGGACAAATCTAATATTAAAGTTGCAGAAAGTTTACTCTACAACAATTAATTTCAATTCCGTGTTTACGGTAAATTTACTGAACGTCAGTAATTTTACTTACAAAAGTATATATAAAACCGTACACATCGGAAACCTCATTTCATATGAGAAGTAAATATATTAGCTCGAAGTCAAATTACAAACCACATGGTATTTTCCCTTCGATACACGGAGGTTAAAAATGGCCGCCGATCCACACGGTAAAATTACCTTTTCAGCTTTATCAGTGTAGCACAAACTAGTTAGTTTTATTTTATTAAACGCATTACTGGGAAAACACAAAGAAAACATGCTTAAACCTTAAATACGTCTAAATCTACATGATTCTTGGTCTCCAGTATTTGATTTCAATTACCCATGATAATCTAGCAAAAAAATCGAAATTAATATAAGCTTAAATTACTAAAAACCCGTTGACAGCGTAAAGTAAAACAGCAATTATTATTCTCGACGGCTCCACGCTTTGTTTGTGGGTTCACGTCACAAAAATGCCGGTTGAGTATTCATCTTGTGTCAAATTTGCATATACATTGAATAATAAAGCTATAAACTGTGGAGAGATGCGACGAGATAGGTCGAAAATTAGCTTTAACGAGAGGAGTGCTCGAACGCTTGGAAAGTGCTTTAAAGATGATAGCTTTGTTGTTATCAAAACACACAAAACACCTTTATGAAAATGATTACATCATACTCAAAAAAGGAAATATTGTATCCATTATATGGATTATGTTTTTGTTTGGGTTAATAAGTTTGCAAACTTGCATACTTACTATGTTTAGTTGGTTCATTTAATATTAGCTTCTGTAATTGTTCGTATAATACAACAGAAATTATTGCAGAAATATTAATAAATCTCCGCGTTTGAACGTTGTTGTCAGCAACCTGTAACCAGTATATTGTGTTGTAATTTTAAGCTCAATTTTTTGATGACACCTACACAGGAGTTTTTAATAAAATTTTCTGAAAATATTAATCAACATTTTGAAGCTAATATTAAGGTTTGTCGATTTTTCTAGAAACCGGTTCTTGAACCTTGTTTTGTGATACTCAAAAACCAGTGTTTAAATTAAAAAAACTTTTCAATTTGTATATCCTACTATAATTTAAACTATAATTTCCTAAAATAACGAAATTGTTGGTTGAGTTAAAATGCAATATTTTAAGGTAGCGATAAATGATTCTTTGATTAAAGAAATTATTAGTTTGTTGAAGGAATTATAGTGGACGTATTATTGACTAGAACTTTTCGGAGGGTACAGTAGAACAAAATCTCCACCAGTGGTTGGTTTTCCCAGACCTACCTATAGTCAAAGTTAGGGTAGCAAAGTGTACGCCGATTCGGAATCGGAACTTGAAACTGCATGCACTGTGCTCTATACTGCCGATCACTAGACCTCTTTGACAATTTAGCCAGACATCAACTGAGCGGTAGGCTTTCACCAGGATACTATTTATACTCAAGATAAGGTCGAACTGCGAGGAGATTGTTTACAGCCCCATCTAACAATACAGTTGGATGAGGTATTCACACTAAAAATATATTTATTAGAATCAAAATATGATTCCTTTGGCGGAAGTAACCCTATTTCTGAGCCAAAGCAAAAATATTTCTTTGAAGGAAATAAATCTAATCTCTTCTTGTATACAAATATATTTGTTTGAATCAAACTTAGACTTCTTTGGTGTAAAGAAACGTCTTTTTTAATCAAATCAAAAATATTACTTTAATGGAAAGTATTTTTGTTTATATCCAAATATATTCATTTGACTTAAATAACTATTCCAAATAAATTAATCTCTCCAAGCAAATAAACTAAGAGTATTCAAAGAAGTAAGTGTAAAAAGTGGGTTTTACTACTTAATTATATTGATTTTGTCTGCAAAAATTCGAAAGCCGGTTTTTTTAAATGTTTTGGAAATGTTTTCTTGTAACTAAAAGACCAAATCCCAATTTGTCTAAACTAAACTACCAAAAACCACGCAAAATAAATTTAAATTTGGGATTAAATTATTGATATCCTGAACAATGAATAATTTCCGACCCCTTTTGACGTTTTCCATTTATGATACTATCAAAAAATGTAAAATGATAAAAATGCTAAAGAATGTTTTCTAGAGAAAAGCAAGAAAAATGTGCGATAAACACTAGTTTTTGACAGATTTTTTTTTCTCAGTACCAATTCGGGCTTAAAAGTGTCTATCATATCTGATGTTTGTACTTAGGGCATGTGTTTTAGGGCTTAGTTTTAAACGAGAACTTTTATGTTTAATAACTTTGAAGTAATCAATATTCAATAACTTTGACCGATTCTCCTTATTATTTGTACATAGTAACGTAATTCACCGGGGGGAAGTTAGCCATAAAAGTTATCCATAAAACTTTTTTTCATCCGATGTTAATGAATGACACATTTTTGGAAAGCCTTTAACGTACTGAGTCTACAGTAGTTATTGCAGAGGGCGCAATTCATAACACTACCTACAAAATTAAAAAGAAAGTCATTTTTTGTTTAAATTGGCACATTTTTACAATCGCATATCTCCGTTAATGCTTTACCAATTACGACATCTCTTACAGCAATCAAAAGTACAAATGTAGACCATACTTCCATAGTTATTGCAGCCCAACTTAAAGCACTAATTAGTGGTTTAAAAAAATTCCTGAACTTTGACTATTTTTATCCAGGGATGCGAGTATGGAAGCATACACCGTTCCAGTAGAACAGTGAGCATAACTCCTTTTTATCATCCGATTGTAACAAACTATACACCAAACGAAATAGGAAGCTTGTCTGCACTTATGCAAGTTATTGCAGTCCAAGTTTCCGCTAATTAGTGGTCTAAAAAAATTCATGAACTTTGAATATTTTTACTTTCGAGTATAGAAAAATACATCGTTTCAGAAAAACCCTATGCATAACTTGTTTTTATCATCTGATTGTAACAAACAATTCACCAAACGAAAGAGGAAGCTTGTCTCCACTTTTGATGGTTATTGCAGTCCAAGTTTCCGCTAATTAGTGATCTAAAAAAATTCCTGAACATTGACTATTTTTTCCAGGGAGGCGAGTATGGAAGCATACACCGTTCCAGTAGAATAGTGAGCATAACCCCTTTTTATCATTCGATAGTAACAAACTATACACCAAACGAAAGAGGAAGCTTGTCTGCACTTATGCAAGTTATTGCAGTCCAAGTTTCCGCTAATTAGTGGTCTAAAAAAATTCATGAACTTTGAATATTTTTACTTTCGAGTATAGAAAATACATCGTTTCAGAAAAACCCTATGCATAACTTGTTTTTATCATCTGATTGTAACAAACAATACACCAAACGAAAGAGGAAGCTTGTCTCCACTTATGATAGTTATTGCAGTCCATGTTTCCGCTAATTAGTGATCTAAAAAGATTCCTGAACTTTGACTATTTTTGTCCATATACGATAGTTATTGAATTCCGAGAATACGCTAATTATTGCATTAAAAATATAACGACTTTGAACATTTTTACGATCAGATGGACTGACTTAAAAAGCAAATCGAAACTAGAAAAATGTAACTAATCTGAAATAAAATTAAATTTATTTACAAAAATATGATTCGAAAAATTGCAACAAAATTAATTAAATAAATTAATTAAACGGTGATAATCACATAAAAATTAACCGTAAGTGACAGATCGGCATCGTGTAAACACAACACCGTACCGCAAGAGTTCAAGTGCTCAAAGCCGACAAAGGGACCGCTGGTTTTTGCAGGCGGCAAAAGTCGCAGTCAAGCCTTTGTCGGTATGTTGTGGCGCCATTTCCACATCGGAACTGAAAGGCGAAAGCCCAACGTTAGGCAAAAAGTTATCCATAATTTTATTACAACCGTTTATAATAAATGATACGTTTTTGGAAAGCTCGCAACGTGCTGAGTATACTGTAGTTATTGCAGAGGAATCAAATCTTAATTACTACCTAAAAAAATAAAAAGAATGTCATTATTTGATTAAATTGGTACATTTTGAAAGTTTGCAATGTTTTTACACCACTAATTAGCGGAAACTTGGACTGCAATAACTAGCATAAGTGGAGACAAGCTTCCTCTTTCGTTTGGTGTATAGTTTGTTACAATCGGATGATAAAAAGGGGTTATGCTCACTGTTCTACTGGAACGGTGTATGCTTCCATACTCGCATCCCTGGATAAAAATAGTCAAAGTTCAGGCATTTTTTTAGACCACTAATTAGTGGAAAGTTGGGCTGCAATAACTATGGAAGTATGGTCTACATTTGGACTTTTGATTGCTGTAAGAGATGTCGTAATTGGTAAAGCATTAACGGAGATATGCGATTGTAAAATGTGCCAATTTAAACAAAAAATGACTTTCTTTTTAATTTTTTAGGTAGTAGGTATGAATTGCGCCCTCTGCAATAACTACTGTAGACTCAGTACGTTAAGGGCTTTCCAAAAATGTGTCATTCATTAAAATCGGATGAAAAAAAATTTTATGGATAACTTTTATGGCTAACTTCCCCCCGGTACGTATTCATCAAGATTATAACACTTTTGCAAATTAAAAAAAAAGTTAGTTACTGTGGAGGTTTTCAAGTACACATTTATAACCCCATATCAATTATTAACATTTTATTTTTTAATTCAACCTTACATCTGAACCTTTGTAGAAGATACAGGGTTTCAAGCAAAATATTCCATTGTTTTACTACCAGAAACACACTGGTAAAACTGAGTTTTGCGATTCAAGTTGAAGATTCCGCAATCTTTCAGGATCGAACAATAAAACACATCCATTCGATGCCATGTCGACTGCATCCTATAAATTAAACAAGCAGTGGACATACACGTTATTAAAGTATCAAGTACTCGTTCAGTTCCACTTATTAAAATGTAATTGTTTACCCATCAGTTTATTTGTTGATTTCTGGACATTAATATCTTTAAATTAAATCATTGCTGATATTAAAAACAATAATCTAATACTCTCAATAAAGAAACATTTCCTGCAAGGTTCAATCATATTTCAAATTGCGAAGGCGTGTTCATTTTTCCAGTTCAATTTTTCTTTATTAAAAAAATAAGCGACTATCCGCTATACGCTAAGTATAATCTTACTACCACTACTCATTTTGCCATAATTTCTTCAATTTTAGGATAGTGTTGGTAAGAAATGTTTTAATTTTTCGATTTTTTCTATTTTTTATGCAACTTTGTATACGCATATCTTACACGGAAATAAACAGCACACAACCAAGCTTAACTACCACAACTATACCACCGCACAATAGGGATATTCGTAGAAAGTTCTAAGGAACCCAACATTTGCAAAGTTACGTATAGTCGTATATATAGCTGGTCTCGTAATTATATGTCGGGTCGCACAGGTCGATAGGGAATTAAGTTGAAATATCCACGTTATATATTTAGTAGGAATTATCGATCCAGTAGAAAAACGAACAAGCCGACCACCACCAGACATCGGCAACATAGGTCTCTACTCTTTAGACTTATACCGAAACTTATACCGAATATGGATAATAATTCAAATATACCGCTCCGGGCGAAAATTAATTAAACCTCAGATCAGAGCGGGCGGTGAAAGTAAAGTAAAAAATCACGTAATTAAACTTCTACTGGATGATAACCAAGAGAGCTTGGATTAACTTAACTTAATTAAAGAATTGTGGGCAGCCATGATAGCGTGTCTCTAGCCTTTCGTGTTAGCTGAAATTTGCGATAATTCGTACGATAATTAACAAATTGTTTCTCACGTACTTTATTCCCTGATCTCTTGTGACACTATGAATGCTGCTTAGGTACTAATCCAACAATTAATAAGGCCACTAGGCCATTGTCACTAACATTAGACAAATAAAGCTATCATTTAACTAGGAATAACAGTAAAGTTATAAAAGCAAGTATTAAAAAACTTTACTAAGGTGAGAGGGCAGCTATGAATGTTGAATTACTTGAATTGGAGGACCATGTTGTGCCTGCTGAATATGGCGTCGGTCAAAATTTCATCCTAACGCAGGACAATGCAAAGCCACATACCGCCGGCATCACCAGAAACTTTTTACTAGAACGTGGAATTCAGGTCATAGAATAGCCGGCGTTAAGTCCTGACCTGAATCCTATTGAACACGTGTGGGATCAGCTTGACCGACGTGTTCGCAAGCGCCCTAATCCACCACTAACCATACAGGAACTGACACAAGCCCTGATTGAGGAATGGGAAAGCATACCACAAGAATCTCTTTGCAGACTAGTGCGAAGCATGCCACGCAGGTGTGAGGAAGTGATTCGTGCTCGTGGAGGGCATACACTGTATGAAACCTCACCAACCACAGAAAACCCGACTGTCATCGATACTATGACTATTTTTTTGTTGGTAATATTTTGCTTCATGTATGATTACGAGGAAAGTAGCTGTGATAAAAATTATTTTTATACACGCTTTGGTCAGAGATACTTTGGGTAATTAATTCTGAGAAGTACAGCCCTCCATCTATTTTAGTTTGAAAAGTCCGGGTAAGAGAAGTTCGGGTAAGAAAAGTCCGGGTAAGAAAAGTCCGGGTAGGAAAAGTCCCGGTAAGAAAAGTCCGGGTAGGAAAAGCCCGGGTACGAAAATTCCGGGTAAGAAAAGTCCGGGTAAGAAAAGTCCGGGTAGGAAAAGTCCGGGTACAAAAAGGCCGGGTAGGAGAAGTCCGGGAAGGAAAAGTCAGGGTATGAAAAGTCAGGGTAAGTAAAAGTCCGCGTAAAAGAAGTCCGGGTAAGAAAAGTCCGGGCAAGAAAAGTCATTATTTTTATACACGCTTTGGTCACAGATACGTTGGGTAATTAGAGAAGTACAGCCCTCTATCTATTTTAGTTTGGGCAGGAGGAACTTAAAGTTTACGTTATTTTTTTGTTGGTAATATTTTGCTTCATGTATGATTACGAGGAAAGTAGCCGTGATAAATAGTATATTATTCTATGAGCAAGTAATGTAAGCAATTACTCACGAGAACGAAGTTTGCAGCACGAGTCGTAGGCGATTGCTGCAAAACGTTCGAGTGAGTAATTGCCATTACTTGCGAATGGAATACTATACTTTTTCTACGACTATACACTATTTTTTTTAAATTAATTTAGTGCGTATTGGGGCGGCGGTGACGCGGCGGTATTCTGTTTATGTATGACACTATGTCGGTATTACAGATTTTTTTTTTTAAGTGTCAAATATTGACAGTGAAGAAAAGATAACAAGGTATCTAACCTACAAAATGACAGATAATTATTATCCCTTGTGCGTATTGATGTATTAAATAAGTCACATTATAACACTTTTTTGGACGACTTAAATTTGTCGGCAAGCTCACCAAAATAGGCTATCAAAACATTTTCGGAAAATGAGCTTACATTTTTTCTGATTCGCCACTCCATAAACGCTTTGTTTTTTCATATTTTGTCCTCGATTTTTCGGGCAATAAATTTAATGTGCGGATTTGCGCGGCTTGTATTACATCAGGTGGAGTACACATTTCCTCTTGTTCGCTATCAGAATCCATTTTTTTATAATTATGATTAACGAATTACAGTAATTACTGTATACTGTATGTGTATTTCGTTAAAATATCTGACAGATTAAAATTGTTTGTAGCGCTCGTCGTTTAGCAACGTTGTCAACGCCATGACAACGTCGCTAAGCAGTCTCTCTAAACACGATGGAAATGAAAATCCGCGCTATGATTGGTTCTACGGCCGTGAGAAATGAAATATTGCCGTGAGAAATGAAATATTTCTCACGGCTCGCGGGGTATGAGGAACCTGGAATGAAATGTTTGTCATGTGTGTGGGGAATGGTTAGTATTACTTATCATAAATTGCCATGATAAATAAATGCATTCATCAATAGGAGTAGAAAAAATTATTTTTATGCACGCTTTGGTCACAGATACATTGGGTAATTAATTCAGAGAAGTACAGCCCTCTATCTATTTTAGTTTCGGCAGGAGGATTTTTAAACTTAAAGTTTACGTTATTTTTTTGTTGGTAATAGTTTGCTTCATGTATGATTATGATGAAAGTAGCCTAGAGTCATTTCCATTTTGTTTTGCCTTATTAATTTACTTTTTTAAGTGTAACTTAGAAGTAACTAAGAGTTGTAACATTGTTTTTGTAATTTTTTTTAGTTAAACAAATACCGTTCAAGTATACCAAATTTGATTTTCGCAAAATATTTTTTGTAATTAATCGCTTCTAAAGAGTCGTAGAATCACTCTTATCGTCAAGATATATACGTACAGCTGACTGATAAATTAAAATTACTACATTGACAATATCGCAATCACAAAGAATACTCTGGTATATAACCTTTAGCACAGTTAAAAGTGTGATGGCCCAGATAGATTACAACATTATCGGCCGCAATAATAAAAAATGACACCAGTATCGTTTTTTTTTCAATCTGGATCGGTATTACATTAAATATCTGAACATTCTAAGGTGTATATCTCAATTTAGATTACAACCAAAATTGATTTATAGAGTATTGTGTAAAACTAATCACCAATATCTTGTAGTATTGTTACTTTATTACTTTAAAGCTGACCATAAAATGAATCCTGTTTACTCCAGATTTTGAATCAATTCAAAAAGGATTAAGTAGGCTGTCTCGAGAATAAGACGTCAATAGGTATCTGATTACAGATTAATCGTTAAGAGGTAATATGATTAAAAAAAATCCCCAAGTTAAAAAGTGAGTTGACTCATGGCCGAATAATGTGAGAACAGTTGCTCGTACGGAAAAAATCAATAGGACCTTTATTGTAGAAAATTAAAAAATCTACAAATTTCAATCTAACATTTTTTGTCGTCAGACTAATAGGAAGCGAGATAATGTCACATACACGATTTTGCCCATGTTTCGAAATCGAGTTTTCACACTACCTTGCTTCCTATAGATCTTTTTGCGTTAATACGGTGAAAAATGTCATCTACTTAAGTAGTTTTCTAGATTCTACATAAATTCTTCTATATAACTTCTATATAACTTCTATATAAAGATGATATAAAGTCGATTGTAGAAATATATAATATACTGTGCAGTGAATAAGTATACTTGTAGAAATAAGCCTACTTCTCAAACAGGAAATAGGTCAAGCACCTTATTTTGATTCGGTGTGTACGTACAGTCAAAGTCACTTGAGCACGTGGACTTAGTAATAAGGTCAAATCTCAGATGATCATGAGCGCGTTTATAATATATATGAAAGCATCTGTGATGTGTATCTCCTTATCTCATTTTCGGAGATATAACTACATAAATGAAGCCGCACGATACATGTATTATTATTATTTTTATTAACAATTATAAACTGCTCAAAAAAAATATGGGAACACTATTTTCGAAACCTGTACCTTTTTAAATAATAGTTCTTAATAATTCTTAGCTTGCAATGCGGCTGCAACACCGCATTGTAGGCGATTTTGCACTTGAACCCAAACCGAATAATATGTGGCGTGAAAATTTATAAATTAAATGAACCCACACACACTACAGTCGGCCGAATTCTGGCAACAGCACTCACTTTCAGAACGTTAAATTAAATCATTGGTCATGTGTGGTATCACTGCAAAGATATTTTCAAACGAAACAACTTCTGCTGGAAACACTTCTTTCCAAATCATGCGGTTTACGAAATAAACCATATGATCTCGGGCTATCCTTTGTTGGACAGGTGACTGTCCTAAGGTGACTTGTTGGCTTTAAGGTTTTGTCACCAGACGCGCTAAATCTTTAGCTATCGATATACTATCACGTCTCTTCACTACTAACAAAATAAAACATGAATACGTGGATTGTTCTTCTGATCACAGCTTATACAGACAACTTAACATATTATGGGTTCTTTTGTGAGGCGCATGGTTTAGAAAATGTTTGTTCAAATAAAAGTTGTTTCTATTTAAAATATCTATGCAATGATACCACACACGACCTAGGTTCTCGTTTGAGATTTTAAATCCAAATGCAATTATGGCTACTTCCGGTATGTTCCGGAAATCATAATTGATGCCATAAAATACGTCAGGTAGGCTTATGTTATGCCATTTTTTTCTGAACTCTATGACGTCATATAACAAAAACACATGTATCTGTATTTGTAGAAGCTCTCCAGATGACAAGGGGCTCTCTTCACCAACCAAAAAAACGTTACCGTCAAAAAGTGGCACCTAACTTCAGCAAATCCTAAAACTATAACATCGAAGCTCAGCAATAGAGCACTTAATCCAGTCGTACACCGTCGTACTTTTTTTATAACCTTATGGTGAAAGTTAATTTTATTAAGTACTAAAAAAAGTCAAATTATTACATCAGTACAGCTTCCATAAAGTAATACGCACCACCACACGTCTCCTCCATTGTAATTATTCAAAATAATGGACAAAAATTAACGTAAACATGCGGTCACACTGACATAGATGAATTTGCGAATGGTTATGCACTTTTGCCACTGAGCGTAAAGTTCAGTTTGTGATGGTGCCACACCCGCGCATTTGAAATTTTGACGACAACTTGTTAAGAGAACTGATCTTTGACTATTTCTCTTAATATTTAGTGCAGTTTGAATTACAAATGCGCAACTTCATTTTTCATTTTTGTTCAGCTAGCGAAGCAGAATCTACCACCGTGCATCGCCCTTATTCAGCATGGCCACTCTATTCGACATGTCAGCAGGGACCTTCGAGTTTCCCCTTCTGTTTTTCAGCGTTTATGGAATCGGTTTCGGGAGACTAGCCAATATGTTAGAAGAGCCGGACAAGGTCGAAATCGAAAAACTACTCAAAATCAAGACCGATTTCTTGCGCTTTCCTCTCTACATCAGCGTATTGTCATAGCACGAGACCTCCTAAACGACCTAAGACGAGCAGATGGAATAGAAATTTCTGATCAAACTGTTAGAAGCAGATTAAAAGAAGCGAATTTGAAACGATGAAGACCTGCCGCGCACCACGCCTTACGAAGCATCACAAAGCAGCGCGAATGAAGTTTGATCTGGATCACAGAGATTAGCAACTTCGTGACTGGACGCCTGTACTGTTTACAGACGAGTCCAGATTTCGTTTAACTCGTTGCGACGGTCGAGTACGTGTATATCGACTTCCTGATGAACGCTACGCAGCCGCTACTATACAGGAAGTGGATAGATTTGGTCGTGGATCTGTGATGGTTTGGGCTGGAATCAGTATAGACAGCAGAACTGATCTTGTGGTTCCTGGTAGACTAAATGCCATGAATTACATCGAAAACATCTTGGAGGACCATGTGGTGCCTGCTGCATATGGCGTCGGTCAAAATTTCATCCTAATGCAGGAGAATGCAAAGGCAGATATCGCTGGTATCACTAGAAACTTTTTACGAGAACGTGGAATTCAGGTCATGGAATAAAATTTTTTTGTTTTTTGTTTCCAAGATATTGTTGTCAATCGTTGTCATCCGTTCTTAATTTTTAAAAATGGTCAGAAAGCTGTCAATTCCTGTTGTATTTGACTTTGTTTTACTATTTCTTTATTTACTAGATTCAGGCACTATTTTTAGGGTTTTCTTTGTTGTTGTTGTAGTTCAGTTGCCTACCACCTAGGGCCGGCTCTGATACAATTTAAAAAATGTTTTGATTATATTGCATTAATGTGTGAACTCTACTTATTCTAGTGCTTAGCAAACATTGTTAGGTGCGTGTACTAAAAAAACTAAGCACTAAAAAAGGGGAATACCTTGCTAACTGCGGTTCATATATGTGGTGTCCACAACACACAAGTCAGTCAATGAGAAACAACCACAAAATACACCGGAAGAACTCATACAACAACAAATATTTTTACCAGTTCCAACAGTTCCAACTATATCCTTACATCAACAAAAAACAATTTTTTTAACAACGCCCGTGTTATTATTTGTTATACATACAGCGCACCGGCAATATTTGTCTTTATCAGCGTTCTTTTGTTATCAAAACCGGCGGACAGACCGGTACAAAAACCGCGTATACGGCGTACCAACCACTGAATAAATAAATCTATATGCGCCAAACAAGCGCTACGCTAAAGTCAACGTACTTCAACGACGTACGCACACACACACACACACACGCGCGATACTGGAAGCGTCGCGACGCTTATAGGCGATGGAAAAAGTCGTTCCCGAATAACAACACGGATGTGCGGCGCGCAGCACGCAGCGACCTCGTGCGGCGAACACGTGAGATAGACGCCGACGCGACGCTGGTTCGGGTCGACGGAAACGAAGGAAAAGCACCGACGACGCGGTTGTGGACCGACGCTTGGCGTACCGACGACTGGTTTGGCACGGTGCCCGACATGCGACGCTCCTAAATGTTGGGTATGCACTAGGAAATTTGGCGCGCAGGTCAGAATTGAGGGGTCAATTTAGTGCCACGAAGAAGGATAATAGGTGCTTCCTTTGTTTAGGGTTAATTCTGTGTGCAGAATGGCCAATAGGGAGAGAAAGTTGTTTTGACCTATTGTCTTACCTTAAAAGGGGTAATGCCACTCTAGCGCGACAAAAAATAGCCGATTTTGTAGGTATATTTTTTACAATATAGTAAATGAATTACAAAATCTCTTTAAAGCCCCTTATTGTTCATATTTTGAGGAATATTCACAATAAAAAAAAACAAAAATAAATAAAAAAATAGCAGCGTTAGAGGACATCAAAGGAAACCTCTTCCGGCGGACAGGGTTGCACGGCCGGAAAGATTTTGCACGCAGTTTTTCACTTAGCCATAAAAACGAAAAAAGAATTGATTCTATATAAGATTTTCTCGGGAAATACGTACGGAAATTAGAAAATTCCACTTTAAAACAAAATGGCGGACGTTTGAACACAAAATATCACTTTTAGGTACAAAATTAGGTTAAAAATTGTTTATAACAAAAAAAGTTTCGAACTTATCGTAAAATCCGTACGTACTTCTCTAGATAATATTGTTCTGAAGCTGCATATAAAATTTCAAGTGAATTGACGAAGATCAGTTGAAGTTATCTTTCCGGCCAGTTTGAAAAATGCGGTTTTGAGAAAACACCGTTTAAAATATTGTGTAACTTTGATGTATAGAATTGTTATATTTTACTATAGTCGGCGAAGCCTGGACCATATAATTATCTTTTCAAATTAACATTTTCCTCCTCTTGTTTCTTTCTGTTTGATTTTGACGACAGACGGGCCTGTTTTGCAGCCTCAGTCAGGGATGACTCTGAAAACATGATGTGCCGTGCGTCAGCCTTCGCGCAGATATTATTGCAGTTTGCTCATCCATAATACCTCCATACACTTCATAAGGCTGGATAATGCATCATTGACAACACATATAGCTATACTTGCTGCAATATCCACAATTACTTTGCCACTTGAAAGTGAAAATGAAAATGAAATCACCAGGTGGCATTTCATCAGTCAGAATTTATGATACAGTGTCGCCCAGACGTATTTTCTTCATTTTATCAATTGAATCATGATTATAACGCATGTCTAGTCCATCATAAATTGAAAGCTTCCCTTTTTCTTCGAAGCCCTAACTAATTTTTGTCAAATGGCGGGGACGAGTGCCATTAGTTTTTTCACGTGATCTATGCATTCCTTTTCTTATTTCTTTTTCATATTCCAAAATTTGCAAGCTTTGCAGTAAGTATTTAGATTTTATGAGAATGTCAACATTTCTCCAGCTGATAAGCGCCACCAATCATACAGAGAAGAAAAAATATGTTTTCTCTATGTTCCATCGTCCGAGACAGTTACGCCATTCTTCTTTTTACTATTTTCAATTGAGTTTTAGCCCTCCCTTCTTCTGCTGCTTTCTGCATACTTTGTTGACAATGCTTCTCTTTCCACAAAAATGGTGCGAACAACTTTATCGTAAAATGAGTGAAAAATCTGACGAGGAAGGTCCTTGAATGCGCAAAACTTTTCAATTACATCTACACCTATTCTTATGCGCATGACAAGGATAATTCCGCTACTCATTTCATATCCTTTTTGAACAGGTCGGCAACTCGGAATGAAAGTTTGTTCAAAATTCTCACAAGAAACCACGTTTTGAAATCCTAAGTCACGGTTGCCACTTTCGGCCAATTTCGCATTTGATTTGCACGTTTTACACACTACAACTTGTGAAATAGCAGAAAACACAACAACAAAGTTCAAAAGATGTTAATTAAACGTCATCCACTTCAACGTTGTAATAATCTTCAACCGACATTACTTTTTTACCGGTGTGGACTGTGGATACGTTATCAGGCAGAGGCGAGTCTAGTTCCAAACGATTCAATGCTTGTCATATTAGTTCTATTTAAAAATATGCTGCTTCCTTTCGACTCCTTTCGATCACGATATACTCCAAGAATGTCACTAATTATTTCTGCTATTTTTTTACCAACTAATCAAGAACAACACACGTTACATCAGACAGCTGTAACATTGTGCGGCTAGCGCCAGTTCAACGAACGTACCGAGGATATTTTCACAAAATCTTTGTGTTTTATAATATTTTATGTTATATTTCACACCACGCATGTAATTCCTCCAAATAAGATAAGAGCGTATAGGTTTCTAGGCCGTAACCTCTCACGCTAAACTTTTTGCATGTACGCTCGGCTAGACGCTTGGCCGTATGTTCATCAAATAAGCATTTAAACATTTCTTTCCAATATGAAACGTATTGTACCTTATTTCTAAGATCTCAAGACATCATTTAAGCAAAAAATCTAGAGTGGCATTACCCCTTAAGATTGTACAATTTTAAATGGATACTATACTTATTTGACTTAAGAATTTGTTCTTTTAAATCAAAAGGTTGGGTAGTTAGATTAATCAGCTCACATTCTTGGATTTAAGTAACATTCACCTACTTGTTTTAAATATGATCATGTTACTATGAAAGCAATAATATTTTACATGGAATGCAATTAACGCATCAAAATAAGAATATTGTTATTTTCCAACTAGAGAAGGCACCCGGTGTCCCTTTTGAGTCTCTTTCCATCAATATTGGAGCTGTTGGACATTTCTACTGTTAATGTATTAGTGTCAAATAAACAAATATTTTGTTGTTGTTGCCAAATCATCAAAAATTTGCTTATTTGAATCAAAACATGTAAGAAACTGAATTCTTTCTTATAAACAAAAATCTAAGGTAAACGTCCAAAATCCAGACACTGTCCTAAATTCCGACATACTTATGTTTAGTTGGATAAAATAAGAAACCTACAACATAGAACTTTATTTTACGTTCTATGTTGTAGGTGTCTGTAGGTTTCCGGTCTGTTGATTTGACATTACATCTATCATACCCACAATAGTTTCTTATTCTACCAATGTTCCAACGGTCAGAATATAACCTAGAAGTTGTTGATAATTGATAAATAAGATCTTGTAAATTTGACGTTAACAACAATAGAAACTTGAACAAAAACATAAGTGATCAGAACAGACGAGACTACAAGCTCCTTTTGTTTAAAGTTAAATTCTTTTGTCGGTGCACCCCACAGCAAGCTTCAAACTGTAGGAAGAAAACGAGCATTAACGTTATTCACCATTGCTGAAATGGAAGAGCGCAAAAGTGGGTAGCACACTTACAGAAATATTGTCAAAAAGTGGACCTTTCAAAAAAAAAAAACTCATTCAAATCGAGCAATACGTTCAAAAGTTACTGCAGTTTGAAACTGGTCATCATTTTAGGTGTTGCGTTTTTTATGCCGCTCAGTGTAGTATGATAAAGTCATGTGCCTGGCCACATCAGATTTCTTTATTTTAAATTGTTTTAACACTTTTTATAGATTTTCTATATTTTTGTCTCAAATATATATATATATGAAGGGTACACGGGAGTAACGATCAAAGTCACAATTTAGTATATTCGAGAAAACTCAATTTTAATGTTTCGACCTCTATAAATCGTAAAAGAAGTTTAAAAGAAATGTGATTCTTTTATATGCTAAAGAACAAACTAAATCAATAAGTTTACTATAAATAAAGAAACATTAGGTACTAATTGGAAAAACAAAAAAGCTAAATATTTAATAAGATGCCGATTTTTCTTGCGAATAACGTTCACAGTCCAATCCGTTGTTAGCGGCAGCCTATAAAACGCATGTTAAATAATAAATATTAGTTTTTTTGTAAAGTGGTGTACACTACAGGTAGTTAGTACCTTTCAAATAAAGTCCTCCTCATCTCCCATAGCTGCGGTAGGTAAATTAGAAAAGAAACCTGCGCGGGAGCTAAACAAAATTTTTTCAGATATTGCAGATTCGCATATTTCTCCTTGCTGATAGGGAGTCGATTGTTATATAACACCTTGGGAGAATCGCTGTCCACAATTTTTACTTTATCATACGTAGTATGTAAAGTATTGTAATCGTGCAAAAAAAAAATGTTGAGATTTTAGCGGAAATGTCTTTTTAGGGTCCCTGAACATTTTTGACCAAGGTACAAAAAATGTCTATGTGTGTATATCTATGTGTGTGTGTGTGTACCCGTTTTTGTGGCGACGATTCCGGAGAAACTACTAACAGTCTACATCGAGTTGAAATTGTCACGTGTCTCGGGATTTAAAGGTATCGGGACGAAACTTCATATTTAGAAGTTTCATAACCAAACTTAGAGCCGAAAAGCTTTCTGTTGAAAAGGGTCCAAAGGAACTGGAAGTTTAGTCTTAGCATTTTTGAGACTTTGAAAATAAGGCGCCATTTCTGAAATTTCGTCGAAATAGTTAAATAATAAATTAAAGTAGAGGAAATTCTGAATAATTTATGACTATGAAATTTTTTGGGACTATCAATAGTTTAGCTGCATGAGCAAATTCTATTTCATCGAGACCGGTCGTACTGCATTAAAACTAGTAGCCAGGATATGTCAGATGTTTTGATTCTAATGACAGTAGGTAGTGTCAAACGCTAATGTTTTGACTATACCTACTGTCAATATAAGGTGCGTTGGGATATTGTACACCGTTACACTTTTAACACTGTTTACGTGTTATTGTAAGTGTCGTTTGGACGGTCGTTTGGTCGACATATCTGTCTAGATCTACTAGTTTTATTTTATTGCAGACATGGCCGATCTCGATCAAATAGAATCTCATGCAGCCTACCTCTATTAATCTTATACATAGTATGATAAAGTCGTGTGCCTGGCCACATCAGATTTTTTTATTTCGAATTATATAGTTTTCCCAGCTACCGTTAAAAGAAGTTCGTAGAGTGATTGTTTGGGTATCTGTTTCAGCTATTACTTCAGAAATTGGACGTGTACCAAACGGGCATTTTGCTTTGTAATAAGGTTTTAAAAAATCCGTCCAACTGTGCACATGATTTTGACCACTGAAAATGGTTTCGGGTTCTTTCGTGCACTTTCAAAAACGTCATTCCATTCATCAGGTAGCTCACATCTGCTTCTTTGGTTAATTAATCCCATATTTTTGTCGCATTCAAGATAGCTATGTCCTCTAACTGGAAATGTAATTTCGAAAGATTGAAACCTTTTCCTTATTGTAGTCATGTAATGTAGATACCGTAGATACCGTATAATTCTTGTTTTGTCCCGCACACGAATCACAAAACACTTCAAGTACTTTAACTTCGTCAGGTAAACTGTTTATAATGAAGTGATGTAGAAAAGACACTGCTCCTTTTGCAGCAACCGTTTGGTCGTACGTATAAAATATGGAGGAATCCTTCGATGATAACACGTGTATATTAAAGGAATAAAATGACAGTTGCCTTTTGAAGTACACATCATTTGTACTTATATTGGGACATGGAAGATTTTTTTGGAAGTTTCTTTCTCTAAATGTACTGTATACTGTGAGTTAATTTGCTTTAGTTCTGTTTCTAACTTAGCTTTATTTAAACTAGAGGCAATTTTTTTTTCCAAGCTACATTTACGGGCAAGATATTCGTCGCAACAGCTACAGCTATCTGTACGAGGATATCTGAATGATATATTGAATTTTGTATTGAATACTACTATTATTACTAATAGAATAAAATATTCGATATTTAATTTATTCCAGATACTGTTTGGTAGGTGATATATCCGTATAACAGGTTTCACAAATGGACACTGATCGTTCTATGAAAGTATGCTTGGACTTTGATCGCTTTTTCAAAGGACACTTTATTTCAACGCGTTAATTAACGTGATTGCGATCGGGTTTTCTAAGGAATTGGTGCTTTATTTCATAGTACTCGTTAGTAACTATGAGATGGCAGCGCTAACTCAATTTGGGCAAAAATGGACTTTGATCGTTATTCCCGTGCACCCTTCATATATATATATATATATATATATATATATATATATATATATATATATATATATATATATATATATATTACAACGTAGTTTGAGATTTTTGTTTTTGAATGGATATCTTGTATCCATGGGGCTCGCGAAATGAGGGTGCACCTAGGGCCCCCAATTTAGAGAATACGCCACTGGGTATTTCTATGAGAGGAAAACAGGGAGAGCAAGTTGTTGTCGGTGCTTGTTTGTAAGTCTGAGATTACCGGATACAGCAAAATAACAACGCGTAATCACATGTTTATGTAATTCAAAGTACCCACCATGTTTATCGTGTATTGTTATAAATAAACTCATGGGCTAAAAAATCCGGATATGTACCTACATATCTTATGGTCAATAACTTACCTAACTACTTGGCAGGTTTTTATATATTTTTTTTCTTCCAGTACATGAATGAATTGTCGTGTGCTATTATAATTTTGAATAAACAATTACACCATACACAAATGTTTGCACAATAGATAAATGTACTTATAATAATTCTGTGTTTCTACAGGCTCAATTCTTTATGATGCAAGACTACTGGTAATGTGACGTATTTGTTTAAACACGTGATAAGAAAGGTAATTCGTAATCATTTTAACCCCATGCAAACATTCAATAGTGTTTGTGACATTTTAACTTTAGTTGTATTGAAAAAATATATCTACCAACATATCTTTCAACATTTCTTATACTTTTATTACCTAATAATAATTAATTTACGCTTTTACTATAACATATACAAGAAAAACTCCCTAGTAAACAAAAAAGATAATTCAAATTTTCTCAGCCCGGTCCTGTACCAAAACAAAGCATTACTGCCAAACATCCTTTGTAACGTTCAAGGTGACCGTCTGAAACAGCTGTTCCTTATATACCAGGAAGCAAATCCAGAATTCCCCCCTACAAACTTAAACTAAATAAACAAATCTACAAAAAACATCGGCATTTTCATATTAACATCACTTTTATCCATACACTTTTTTTTATCCAGATAAAAATAGATTAGGAGCGTCCCGCATATTGATCGCCATTACATATTGATGAAATTACGTTACATATAAATACGTGATGAGTTTTCCGAACCGTACCATTCGAAAAGATAAAACAAAAGGAGAATATGTCATTTTTGGATGGAGCAAACCCAGTTTTGGATCGAACTCAAAACTGTGGGCGTTTAAATTTAACTTTTGTTATTTCATAGTTGGGAATAGCCAAAAGTAAAAGCCTGAAAATTTAATTAACCTATTTCAGTTACGTGCAAGTTTTCTCGTATGCGTGGAGAAAAACAAAAGGGTCACGATCTTCACTAGTTTTATATCCCAGTTGTTCCTTGGGGTGCAAAATTGCATGCCATGAAGTTTTCATACCTGCCTGAATTTTAAAACGATAGAAAAGGATACAAAGATCGGCCTTTGTAGTCGAACTTCAAAGGTTAGACTTGAATATTTTACAGGGACTTTACTATTTTAGTGGAAAGCCTCCATTGCAGTGTTTATTGTTCCATAGTATACTTACTAAAGAAATTACTGTACAGAGTGTACACAAATACACACAACGAAGCCTTGTCTCAATGCAAAGCAACCTTTGTTAATCGAAAACAAAGGTTGTTTGATATATACGCAAAAATATACAGTATGTCCCCCGATGGACCTAACTATACCTATAATGGACGTAATTTTTAATTTCTCGAGAAAAAGTCATTCTTTATAAAGTGTTTTGGATGTCTTAAAAAGTCGCGAGCCATTGTTAATATTTTGATTTACCATTCAGGGTTGTTAGAAAACACGAAAATATTAAATTGGCCGAAGAGTAAACTATCGGTTTTTCGGAATTAGATCAAAAATGTTAAAGAAAAAAAATACAAGAAAAACTATTCAAGAAACAAAAAGAAAATACTACCAATCTTTGTTTTCTCGCAATAAAGGCAACTCAAAGAACATGTGGGAAATAGTTAAAAAAATAACAAACAACACAAGGGAAAAACAAGTTATAGAAAGTATTAGCAAACCAGACGGCACACCAACATCCGACCCACAAGAAATCGCAGACACAATAAACGATTACTTCACAAATGTTGGGAGAGTACTAGCAGAAAACCAAACAAAAGGTAAACAGACGCAACCAAAGGCCACAACAACGACAAGGATACGTGCAGAAGAAGCAGTTTTTCACAACACAAACGAAGACGAAATAAACTACACAATAAGCAAACTAAAAAACAACACAGCACCAGGGTACGACAAAATTACGCCAGCCATAATACAGAACAATAGAAAGACATTAACGCCATTACTAGTAAAAGCAACGAATAACATAATCGACACCGGAAACTATCCTGAATGCCTCAAAACCACGATAGTCAAACCAATATACAAGTCCGGGGAAAAAAATAAACCAGAGAACTTCCGACCAATAGCACTACTATCCACGCTGAACAAAGTTCTAGAAAAAATTATCCAAAGCCGACTGAGAGAACATCTAGAAAAATTCAACATCATAGACAAACAGCAGTATGCTTATCAGAGAAATTCAGGGACAACATCAGCGGCCTATGACATGATACACGAAATAAAAACTAGACTCGATGAGAGGAAGATTGTAGTAACACTATTCATAGACCTAAAAAAGGCTTTTAACACAATATCTATAAAAAAACCTAATAAAGAAACTAGAGGCAATAAATGTTACTGGCAAGAACCTAAAACTGATAGATACGTACCTGACAAATAGACCTCAATATACTAACACAAACGCAGCAATAAGCGAGACACTATACTCAGGAGAGTATGGAATCCCACAAGGAGGAAACCTCCCACCTACGCTTTACATCATCTACACAAACGACTTGGCGGAGACAAATATACAAGCCACACACTACATGTATGCAGACGATTCGTGCTTCATATATTCAGGAATAACCCAACAAGAGGTACAAAATAAAATAGACAGCGATGTGAAGATTTTGGAGCAGTGGTTCTACGACAACCAACTAACTATTAATGAAAATAAATGTGAATACATGGTCTTCGAAGCAAGTAAAGAAACAAACAACATCGAAATAACAATAAATGGCAACAAAATCAAAGAAGTGAAATACGTCAGGTATCTTGGGCTAACAGTACAGAATAATTTGAAATGGGACAAACACATTGAAAAACTAATGAAAGATAACGCAAGAACAATTGCAACTATGTGGAAACTGAAAAACTTGGCACCCCACACAATGAAGAAAGCAATTTATCACAGTTTATTTACATCGAAAACCAACTATCTGATTCATGTGTGGGGAAACACAACAGCAACAAACATTAATAAAATTCAGACACAACAGAACAAAACACTCAAAATACTATATGGACTAAATAGACTGACGCCGACCATTGAACTGTACAATACAACCAAAATACTGAACATCAGCAAAAGTAATACATGTAACAACTTAACACTCATACATAAGATAAAGAAAAAGAAAATAAAAACCAACATAAAATTACAAATAAACAACGACTTCCATCAGTACCGAACCAGAACATGCACCCACATAAGGACTCATAAATTCAAGAAGAACAAATACGCTCAAACACTACTTACAAAGACAATCAACACATACAATGGACTACCGGACCACCTAAAGGTGTCACCGGTGAATGCTTTCAAAACAAAAATTAAAAAGCTGCTCTCAGAGAACAAACTATAGACTAATAAAATGACAAAAAAAAACAAACAAAAAAAGAAAAAAAAAAAGAAAAAAAAAAAATAAAAAATAAAAAATAAATAAAAAATAACTATTAATAATAAAAAAAATATATATACATATAAAAAAAATGCACCCTCAATACCGATAACCCGAGGAAGGAGGCCCCGTCTACATGTGGAAGACCAACCCCGAGGCGAGGACAGAGGGACGAAAGAAGATGTGTTCATCATATGTTATATTATTACTATATAAATACAGTGAACATACTTTACCATGAATTGTACTGCTTACAATTAATAAAGAAATCTTATCTTAAAAAAAAGGTAAAAGTTAGTTTGAATTAATTTTATGCTCAAATATCAAACTTGAATGTTCTATTTGAAATTTTACATCTCGGACCAGTGAAAAGACATTACATAAAAGTGAACAAAAAATTTAGAGACCACAATTATGATTGATCAGTTGACAGTAGTAACAGCGTATCCAAGCAATTTGTTGATAGAAGCTGATTGAAAGTATGTTGACTTTGGAGCAAAGGGTTTATTTAGTTCTTTGTTACGACATAGGTGAGATATAGTACCGCCGTGCTATTGAAGTTTTTAACAGAAAATACCCTGAGGTATACCTTTCTGCCAATTGTGTGAATTGGTTAAAAAATTACATGCAACAGGAGACGTGAAAAATATCAAGAAAAAAAAGCGAAATGGCAAAGATGATGCAGGAGCTATGTTAGCTGTTGATTCCGTGAACACTTGCCCAAAAAAATCGTTGAGGCAAAGCTCTCCAGACTTGAACATTAGCAAAAGCCACCTACAAAGGATCTTTTCAAATACAAAATTTCAACTTTATAAACCAGTACTGATACACACTTTAGTAGAAGGAGATGATGCTCGTCGATTAGAATTTTGCCTATTAATTGGAAAACGAATTATGGTCGATAAATATTTCTATAGAAAAATTATCTTCTTTGACGAAGCGACGTTTACCACAAATGGAGTTGTTAGTTCACAGAATTGCAGATATTGGTCTCAGGGAAATCCAAATTTCCGTATTACAACCAATTCTCAAAAATATAAAAAAGTGAATGTTTGGTGTGGGATTTATTACAAGAAAATAAGTGGACCATACTTTTTTGACGGTACTGTAAACCAAAACACTTATTTTGATATATTGGAAAATTTTTTGCTACCTACTTTGGACGAAATCAACTTACAGCTCAGGTGTTCACTACACTATCAACACGACGGTTGTCCTGCTCATAGCGCATATCTAGTCAGGGATTGGTTGAACAGACATTTTCCAAATAAGTAGATTGGACGATTCGGCCCTATAGGATGGGCACCACGTTCACCTGATTTAACGCCGCTTAATTTTTTTCTGTGGGGTTATTTAAAACAGAAGGTGTATGCGAATAATTTTCATGATAATGTAGACATTCTAAAATTAAAAATTAGGGAAGCAGTAGACGACATAAATGAAGAAACAATGGGTATATGGGAAGTTCAGAAGAAGATTGGAAAAATGTGTAGCTGTAGGAGGGGAACATGTGGAGTAATGTTTTGTTAAATTACTTTGTTAATAATAAATAAAATATAAAACTTAGAATACAACATTGAAATTTGATATCTGGGCATAAATTTAAATATAAAACAACTTTTACCTATAACATTTTTGTTCTAATTCCGAAAAACTGGTAGTTTATACTTCGGCCAATTTAACATTTTCGTGTTTTCTAACCATCCTGTATGTTAAATCAAAATATTAACAATGGCTTTCGACTTTTTAGGACATCCAGAACTGATATCGTCTTGACATCGTCTAAATATGTCTAAGTGCGCAGACATCTCGAGTATTTATTAGAACGATTACGTAAATATGTCAATGTCAACATAACCTATACTTTAGATGATAATTTCAAACTTTTTCGAATAACAACACGACAGCTATTTTTGCATACCTAAGATTCATAAACTCACACTGCTTTGCATGTCCGGTACAACTAGTAATTTAGTACAAAGTTCATTTTATATACACACAATTATTCAAGGATTCAAGGATTTCTTGATTGAATTTTCCACACAATTAAAAAATATTTCCAAGCTATAGGTTATTATTAAGTGAGAAATTATAGTTAATAAACAATAAATACTTACAGAAATAAAATATCCAGGTAGACAATCGAGTAGTTCGGTTGATTAGCACTCTAAAACAAAACAAACAACACGTCAATACAATTTATAAATATTACACAAGGAAGTGCTTAATAAATTGTGAAAAAATAATACAATAAAATCTGTAGAAATGCATTGAAATATATTAAACAATTATAAATAAACACAATAGGTGCGATAAGTGCCTATAATGTCGGTACTCCTATATTGTAATCTTGGAATTATGCAAATAAATCTGGCTCATGCACGGCATGTGACTTGGCACTTGAATTTTATTGTATCCTTTGTTATCGGGCATTTTTTCAAACCTTGAACCGTATATTATTGGTAGTACTAAATGCGGTAAACACAAAATCGTATGGTACTTCATGTGACAACGTTATCTCATTCATATATATGTGGACATAGTTCGATATTAGGGTTTGATGTTTGATATATAGTTCGCATAGCCCGAAAAGGCCCGAATACTATGTATTTCCGAGTATAAAACATATTTATTAGAACAATTGTTGGTGTAATTGCAAATATGCAAATATGCAAATAGCAAATATTTGCCAAGTATATGAATATTTGTCAAGAAAAAAAACCGGCTCTATTCAATTCGAAGCGAGTCCACCTCTAAAATAAATTTATATATTCGACGTTCGGCTGAGCGGACGAGTTTTTTTACGCCATATACTTGGTATTTGCAATACCCAGTTGAAGTGGGTATAGTAAATGCAAAGGCGACAAATATTGGTGCATTTATTTGTACTCGATGAACATTTTAGTACGCTATTTAATTTTTCCTTTTTTTAATTTCGTTTTGTGTGTAGAAGGTCGTATACGAAGATTGACAATAGACTTGTAATTATCAGTAAGATTTTTGATTTTTCTAAAGGGCGAAAACCGCATAAAATTGTAATTTTGTGAAACCGTCAGACAGACAGTTTTCCGGAAACCGTCAGACAGAAATTAAAAAAAAAATATTGTTTTTTTTAACTGTCCACACAAACTCAATGTTATTTCTTTCCAAGAAAAACGTACACCATATACAGAGTGTATCCTAAGTTGATGCTTTTCAATGAACTATATAGATGATACTCATTTATGAGCTTGCAAAATATAACCTTTTTGTTAAACATAAAAGCTACACAAAATTGTCTCTACTATTAAAATATTTTTAATCGTTTTCATTTCTCTTCAAGTAATAAACATCTTACAAAGTTTATAAACAGCACGTCTATAAAATAATTTATTTGGAAAATTATACTCTATTTGCTTGTATTTATATATTTGTCAATTTTTTTGATGTTTATTATTTGAATAGAAACGAAAGCGGTTAAAATATTTTAATAGTAGAGACAATTTTGTGTAGCTTTTTTATTCAACAAAATGGTTATATTTTGAAAGCTCTTTGTTTCAGAACCTAATTGATCTGTATTTCAGACAATATTAGGACATATTTATACAACGAACCTAGTAGTACAATTGGATTTAGTAGAACTTTAAAGATGACGAAGAAACCATATCTGACATTTATTTTATGGGCAATATCTTCCTAATTTAAATAAAAAAATATACATTTTTTCTCATTAAAATAATAATTTATTTAAACTAGTTCACATCAAATGACCAATTGTATTATTTTACACTCTGTTAAAATTAGATGCTGCGAATTAATAATACAGAAAGCTTATGAATTAAACAAAAAATCATTAAAATGAAACATAAAGTAGGACACCATGTCAACACAAGAAATTGTGATTACATCAGAAAATGAACATCTACTGTACAAGGAATTGCAAAAGGAAATATCCGCAAGAAAGCAGATAGAAGCCAAATTTAAGGACTTAGAGGAACAACTCAAAGCCCTGCAAGAGAAATTTCTGGAGCAATCTAGTAAAACAGAACCGAGTACTCCGAATAATAAGGAGTATTATACAGATGAGGAAGAATTGGCCAGAGAAACAGAATGGGTAGTGAAAAAGGCAAGGAAAAGCAAAAAGCGCAAAATGCATGAATCACTAGTAGTCTCACCCCAGCCCACAAACACAAATCAAAATAAAGAAACAAAAAAAGACAAAACGTTCTTGCCACCACCTGTCATTGTGAGCCAAGTAACAAACTACGAGTCAATGCGAAATTCTTTAAACAATAAAGAATTCAAGTACAAAGCTACGCTAATGAATTCTGGCGATATAAAACTCAACGTAGAGAAAATCGATGAATACAGGAAACTTACCGAACTGCTAAATGAACAAAAAGTAAACTGGTACACTTATGAAAACAAACAAACAAGACCAATTAAGGTCATGGTCAGGCGCCTACATCCAACCTGCAAAAATGAAGACATAGTGAAAGAACTAAAAGAAGGCGGCTATTCTATAATTGACGCCACGAATATACTAAAACGAAGCGATAAAACTCCACTACCGATGTTTATGCTTACGTTTAGTAACGAGGAAGATATTAAGAAAATCTATAATATTAAATCCATCTTAGGAATGAAGGTAGAAATAGAGGCGGTAAGAACGCCTAAACAGGTACCGCAATGCAAAAGATGTCAAGCTTTTGGACACACCCACCGATTCTGCAACAAAGAACCCCGATGCGTTAAATGCGCGGGAAAACATTTTTCGACAGAATGCAAGAAACCAAAAGAGGTACCACCAAAATGCTGGAACTGTGGAGATGCTCACCCTGCAAACTACAGAGGCTGTATGGTGGCAAAAGAAATACAACGAATCAGAGACCAGAAAGGGCTACCCAACTTACCAACCCAACCAAAAGTGGGTCAACAACAGCGTGCAGGTAACATCCCAAAATCAAAACCAATTAAAAAAACAAATACAAGCACAACATATGCTCAAGCGACAGATTCCTCAAAAAAGGACAAGCCATCAACTTCAGGTGACGCTACTATGCAGCTGCTACAAAAAATTCTAGAAAGGATGGACAAAATCGAAGAGAGATTATCTAAGCTAGAACAGTAAAAGACACACACATAAGATGACTAATGATTTACGAATCGCAACTTGGAATGCCAACGGTATACGAAACAGAAAATTGGAAATAGAAGTTTTTCTAAACACACATAAAATCGATATATGTCTTGTTTCAGAAACACACTCAACAAATCAGACATATCTAAAGCTGAAGGGATATCAGGTGTACGAAGTATGTCATCCGGATAACCAAGCTAGAGGAGGAAGTGCCGTAATAATAAAAAATAGCATAAATCACTATGAGGAGTGCCATCTCAAGAGCGCAGAAGTACAACTTACGGTCGTTGGTATAAAATCAACCAAACAGAATTTTACTGTAGGTGCGATATATTGCCCCCCAAGGTTTAATCTCAAGAAAACAGATTATAATAAATTCTTAGAACATCTCGGAGAAAGGTTTATACTGGGTGGTGATTATAACGCCAAACATACAGACTGGGGCTCCAGACTGATAACCACAAAAGGGAGAGAGCTGAGAAACGCAATCCAAGAAAGAGGATGTCGATTCCATTCCACAGGTAACCCAACCTATTGGCCTACTGACCAGGACAAAACCCCGGATCTTTTAGACTTCTTTATAACAAGAAAATTTTCGCCGAACTTCATTGATATTGAGGAGAACTTTGATCTGGACTCTGATCACTCTGCAATACTAATGACTCTAAGCGAAAGCATAATCAAAAAGGAATGTACCCCAACCTTGACCAATAAAACTACAGACTGGGTAAGCTTTAAAATAGAGCTTGAAAACACTATACAGCTAAATATCCAGCTTAAAACCAGAGATCAGCTCGACGTAGAAGCCGAGAAATTCATCAACACCATCCAGAAAGCCGCTTGGAACAACACTAAAGAAATCACCCACAGAACTATTGGAAATAATTATCCTATGGAAATTAGAGAAATGGTCAAGCAAAAAAGACAAGCTAGAAGAAGATGGCAACAGTCACGAGATCCAGCTGACAAAACCATACTTAATAATAAATCCCAACAACTTAAACGCGAAATTCAAAAACTAAAAGAGGCATCATTGGAATCCTTCTTAACCAAATTGACTCCCGATAAAGAAACAGATTACTCGCTGTGGAAAGCAGTGAGGAAATACAAGAGGCCAGTGGCCCATGTCCCACCTATAAGACGAAGAGACGGTACCTGGGCAAGAAACAATAAACAGAAGGCTGAAATTTTTGCAGAACATCTAACAGAAATCTTCCAGCCACACAACATCGAATCAGAGCCAATCACGAATGAAGATATAACCTATGATGAAGAAGCCATACAGCTAGTTACTCCAAAGGAAGTTGCCAGAGAAATCAAGACAAACCTGAATCCAAAGAAGGCACCTGGATATGATCTTATCACAGGAGAAGTTCTTAAGCAATTACCTAAGAAAGGTATTGTTATGCTGACGTACCTAATAAATGCATCGTTCAGATTAAAATACATCCCACATGTCTGGAAAGTAGCAGAAGTCATCATGATACCAAAACTAGGCAAACCACCGACCGAGGCCAAATCATATCGCCCAATATCACTGTTACCAATGATATCGAAACTCTTTGAAAAGTTGCTTCTAAAGAGAATGAAACCTATCATTGAGAGAAAAGAACTAATTCCTAATCACCAATTTGGTTTTAGAGAAAAGCATTCCACTATAGATCAAGTCCATAGAATAACAGATATCATAGAGAAAGCATTAGAAGAAAAGCTTATTTGCTCAACAATCTTTCTTGATGTGACACAAGCGTTCGATAAGGTTTGGCATGAAGGATTGATACACAAACTAAAGAGTATGCTACCTTTACAATACGTCGAGCTGCTAACATCCTATATATCTGATAGACTATTCAGAATAAAACAGATCGATGAATACTCGGAACTAAAAGAAGTCAAAGCTGGGGTACCCCAGGGTAGTGTATTGGGACCAATTCTCTATCTACTATATACAAGTGACCTTCCACAGATGGAAAATGTAACAGTGGCCACATTCGCAGATGACACGGCTCTAATGGCAGTGGGATCAACTATTGGTGAATCTACCAGGAATCTTCAACAAGCTAGTAACAAAATATACAAATGGACCAGAAAATGGAAGACCAAGCTCAACGAACTGAAATCTGTCCACATTAACTTCACAAACAAAAGAATCGAGGACATACCTCATGTCAAGATTAACGACGCCATAGTTCCATATGCGAACACTGCAAAGTATTTGGGTATGACACTGGATACAAAACTAAGGTGGAAAGAACATGTTAAGAAGAAAAGAGTAGAGCTTGGCCTCAAATACAGAGAACTGTACTGGCTTCTGGGAAGAAACTCTCAGTTGTCAGTACAGAACAAACTACAAGTCTACAACCAAGTACTAAAACCGATTTGGTTATACGGCATCCAGCTTTGGGGCTGCGCAAAAAGCTCCAATATACAAGGAATCCAGACCTTCCAAAATAAAGTACTAAGGAATATGGTTAACGCTCCTTGGTACATACGGAATAGTGACCTGCACCGTGATCTTGGTGTCCCACAAGTCATCCAAGAGATAAAAAGACTCGCCACTAAGCATGAATCTCGCCTAAGCCATCACGTCAACGTAGAGGCCCTGCAGCTACTGGACAACCAGAATCTAGTGAGAAGACTAAAAAGAACTAAACCCTTCGAACTAGTGAATCAGTGAAATGTGTAAAAAGCAGAGCACAGTGAGTGACGTGTTAGTGCTTCTTGTTTGGGACAAAGTAAATATAGGGACATCAGTGGATAGCCTATTAGAGACAAGTACCTAGTTTTAAGAATTCAGATTTAAATTGATGGTTAATCTTTTAGATTAGTTTCAATATGTTAAGCATCTTATGCTTATTAATAAAAAAAAAAAAAAAAAAAATGAAACATACAGTTTAGTCAAGATTTGTTTTGTAAATTTTCACAAGAATGCCCTTGTTAGTACGCAGTGAATTCTGTTATTAAAAATATGTCGGCATTATAAAATAAAACCTTGCTTGTTCGTAATCAAATTATCAGTTTGATTTGAAAAAGCTAATGTGCAAATAAGGCGAACTAAGCAAAAAAATAGCTAGTGCCCATTCGGTACGCACATGTAGCAAGTCCTCAAAGAAGATTTTCACGTATTAGAAAATGCTATGTGGTGATGCATCAATGTCCGATGCATTTACTGTTGCAGTGCAACTATGACGGTCCGAAATCACAAACGAATATTGTACAAATTTGTTGGTATGTCACAGATTTTTTTGTGTTTTATAAAAATCAGCCGGTAATCCAGGATCGATAAAAAATATTCGGTGAGCGAACTTAAAAGGAAAAATAAATCACTCATGGCATCGTTTAAACCAAACAATAACAAACATTTTCGATTTGCGCGGCAAATATATTTACCAAATATTTAATATGTGGCAAATATTTGATATTTGGCAAGTATACGAACGTGTAGCCCGCAACTTCGTCACTGGACGCATGTATTGTTTACAGACGAGTCCAGATTTCGTTTAATTCGTTGCGACGGTCGAGTACGTGTATATAGACGTCCTGGTGAACGCTACGCAGCCGCTACTATACAGGAAGTGGATAGATTTGGGCGTGGATCTGTGATGCTTTGGGCTGGAATCAGTATAGACAACAGAAGTGATCTTGTTGTGGTTCCTGGTATACTAAATGCCAGGAATTACATCGAAAACATCTTGGAGGACCATGTGGTGCCTGCTGCATATGGCATCGGTCATATATTCATCCTAATGCAGGACAATGCAAAGCCACAAACTTTTTAAAAGAACGTGGAATTCAGGTCATGGAATGGCCGGCGTTAAGTCCTGACCTGAATCCCCCTGAACACGTGTGGGACCAACTTGAACGACGGTTCGCAAGCGCTCTAATCCACCACTAACCATACAGGAACTGACACAAACCTTGATTGAGGAATGGAAAAGCATACCCCAAGAATCTCTTCGCAGACTAGTGCGAAGCATGCCACGCAGGTGTGAGGAAGTGATTCGTGCTCGTGGAGGGACACTGTATTAAACCTCACCAATTCACAGAAAACTGGACGTAAAACTTTAAACGCGTTCTTCTCGAAACAGTTTTTTCGCGACTGGTGGGCATGATATTTCAAATATTGGACCGATCAATTTTTCAATATCCATAATATTTCTGATTTCAAATAATGTATGTCCCAATACATAATACAAAAAAAAAAAAACAATATAAGCCTTTCGAATAAATATAAAGCAATTTAGAAAACGCTCGGTCCGACTCAAGATATTACCTCCTACGTCGGCAAAGGGCTTTGGGCGTCTGTCCAACTGAAATATATCACCGAAAAAGGCAGACAGCAGAGTCTGGGTCGCACAAACATGCATATAATATTTATGCTCCACAAGGTAGGGATGAAATGGTCCACGAAAACCCACTGGAATGCCGCAGGTTCAAGCTGTCCGGTCCCGGTGTGACAAAATTGGATTTTTCTCATCTCTCAACTGTACGATGCCCTTGCATAGGAACGAAAATCCTCAAGGGACTACGGTAGAATGACTATCTCGGATAGGCACTTCAGCACAAATTGACTTCTTCGATATTTTTCACGCTAGATTGATTTTATAGGGGTTGGTTTTCGGCTGGATATATGATTATAACGATAAGGATGGAGACATATTATAATAGCTTAATAAGAAATGAGGATGCTATAAAATAGATTGATTTGAGATTGTTGTTGTCATTGGCCACAGAAATAAGAAGACATTTTAAGAATATAATAAATAAATAACTGACATAAATGGATCAATATTATATTTATTTAAAAGTGTTATAATATGGAAAAAATGATGTTGCGGTATCCGTACCATTAGGTCTATTTTTCCAGGATATTACACCATAATATAATGTTTGACCTTCAATTATTTATGACATAATTTTAAAAAGATTAGTTTTTTTTACAAAAAAAAATTGAGATTTTAGCGGAAATATGTCTTTTTGGGTCTCCTGAACATTTTTGACCAAGGTACAAAAAAATGTCTGTGTGTGTGTGTGTGTGTGTGTGTGTGTGTGTGTGTGTGTATGTGTGTGTGCGTGTGTACCCGTTTTTGTGGAGACGATTCCGGAGAAACTACTAAAGGTATCGGGACGAAACTTCATATTTAGAAGTTTCATAACCAAACTTAGAGCTGAAAAGCTTTCTGTTGAAAAGGGTCCAAAGGAACTGGTGGTTTACTCATAGCATTTTTCGAAGATTTTGCAAATGAGCCGCTATTTGTGTAATGTCGTCAAAATAGTTAAATAATAAATTAAAGATGAGGAAATTCTGAATTATTTATCACAACGACATTTTTTGGTAAAATCAATAGTTTAGCTGCATGAGCAAATTCTATTTCTACGAGATCGGTCGTACTGCATGAAAACTAGTAGCCAGGATTTGTCAGATTTTTTTATTCTAATGACAGTCGGTAGTCTTGGTGTCAAACGCTAATGTTTTGACAATAACTTCTGTCAATATAAGCTGCGTTCGCATATTACATTACACTTTTTACACCCAATAACACGTAAGTGTCATTTGGACGGTGTACCCGGTGTCAACCGAGTACAATATCCGAACGCAGCTTTCATCGACATATCTGTCTAGTTCTAGTAGTTCTATTTTAATGCAAGCATGGCCGATCTCGATCAAATAGAGTCTCATGCAGCTAAACTATTAATTTTATATATGGTATGATAAAGTCATGTGCCTGGCCACATCAGATTTTTTAAATATTAAGTATGATACATAAGTATGATATATAAATTTTCTATTATTTTACGAAAAAGTAGCGTCTCCTCATTAGGAAAAATATATATATATCACTTCTCCTTGATCCTTATTCTTATATAGGTAGATAATATAGGCTGAACATTTTTATCATGTAATTGTTTTCACTATTTATTTAAAAAAGTATGCAATACATTCACATTACAAATACTATACACAATGTAAGCATTAGATTAAAAAAATCTGATGTGGCCCGGCACATGACTTTATCATACTATATATAAAATTAATAGTTTAGCTGCATGAGATTCTATTTGATCGAGATCGGCCATGTCTGCATTAAAATAAAATTAGTAGAACTAGACAGATATGTCGATTAAAGCTGCGTTCGGATATTGTACTCCGTTGACACCGGGTACACCGTCTAAAGGACACTTGCGTGTTATTGGGTGTAAAAAGTATAATACAATATCCGAACGCAGCTTATATTGACAGAAGTTATTGGCAAAACATTAGCGTTTGCCACTACCTACTGTCAGTAGAATCAAAAAATTTGATCCAATCCAGGCTACTAGTTTTATTGCAGTACGACCGATCTCGATGAAATAGAATTTGCTCATGCAGCTATACTATTGATTGTACCAAAAAATGTCATAGTCATAAATTATTCAGAATTTCCTCTTCTTTAATTTATTATTTAACTATTTCAACGAAATTCCAGAAATGGCGGCTTATTTGCAAAATCTTTCAAAAATGCTAAGACTAAACCTCCAGTTCTTTTGGACCCTTTTCAACAGAAAGCTTTTCAGCTTATGAAACTTCTAAATATGAAGTTTTGTCCCGATACCTTTAGTAGTTTCTCCGGAATCGTCGCCACAAAAACGGGTACACACACACACACATCCACACACACACACATACACACACACACACACACACACACACACACACACACACACACACACACAGACTTTTTTTGTACCTTGGTCAAAAATGTTCAGGGGACCCAAAAAGACATATTTCCGCTAAAATCCCAAATTTTTTTTTGGCACGATTACAATACTTTACATACTGCGTATGATAAAGTAAAAAATCCATATGATGCTGACTTTCCTGAACAACTGTAGGTACACATTTTCAAAATAACAGATTAGATGGAGATCAATAAGTTGGGAATATTTATGTGAAAATTAAAAAAAAAAAACAATAAATTGACGCCCAAAAACTCCTGAATTTCGTGCGCGCTGTAAAAATTAAAAATTTAAAACACTATAAAAATAAAATAAACTTCTATAATTTATATTTTGTGAAACGATAACAATTATATGTTCTTGAGAGGGGCAATGTAAAAAAGACAAGAACGTCCTTAAATAATTATTAATGCTACTTTTTATCTAGTCCCATAGAAAGAAAATCCATGGGGGTAAGTCGGGTGATCTGTCAGGCCACCTTGTATTGTATTATGTGATAATTTAATAAACGTGTTGTACATGGTTATAAAGTATTTTAAATTTCTATTTAAAGCTGTAAAAATTCAATATGGCGTCTATAAATAAAAAAATCTGATGTGGCCAGGCACATGACTTTATCATACTATATATAAAATAATTAGTTTAGCTGCATGAGATGCTATTTGATATAGACCGGTTGTGTCTGCATTAAATAAAAAACTAGTTAGCCAGGATTGTCAAAAGATGAGCGTTAGATACTACCTACTGAAATAGCTGTCAAACCCCGGCTAACTAGTTTTATATTAATGCACACATGACCGATCTCGATCAAATAGAATTTGCTCATGCAGCTAAACTATTAATTTCACCAAAAAATGTCATACACATAAATTATACAGAATTTCCTCTACTTTAATTTATTATTCAACTATTTTTACGAATTTACAGAAATGGTGGCGCATTTGCAAAATCCTTGAAACATGCTTAGAGGAAAGATCCAGTTCCTTTGGACTCTCGAATAAAAACCTTTTCTGCTCTAAGTTTGGTCATGAAACTTCTAAATATGGTTTCGTCCCGATACCTTTAGTTCTTTCTCCGGAATCGTCGCCACAAAAACGGGTACACACACACATTCGTACAAAAACATTTTTTGACAACAAAAATGGTTCAGAGTATGCTAGTGTGTAAGAATATAACATTTCTACTTTGTATTTATCGTAATAACGAAATTATTCAAGAAAAAAAGCAAAAACTGGAAAGATTGCATATTTAAAATCTGATTGTTATATATTTTTTTTTGTTTCAGATAATTTAGACTAATAAAGAATAAGAAAAATTTCCATTAGATGCAAGCTTTCCTGGTCACACTGTATGTGAAATAGACTTTTATATAATAATGGAATAGGTTAGCAAAAAAGGGGATTCAATAAATATTGCAAATCATGCGGCATATTTGGATATAAAAACACGATAAAAATGGTGTGTCAAGTACTAGTATACAAAAGTATGTGTGAAAAGATTTATATTATCTATCGTCGATATAAAAATGACATAGGTGCTCTATATAAATAACGTATCAACCATTCAAAAAAACTCTATTCAGTAAGAACGATGATAAATGATGTTACCCACGTTAGTTCAGTCTGAAGTTGATGCAACACGTCTTATGCAATAAATTTAATGCATGCAAAACCGAGAAAAAACCAGTACGATTACATTTACTATACGAACAATAACGATCAATAATTATAATAATATTATATGCAGATCGTGCAATAGCCCGCAGTAGAGAACGTGAATTATTACCACATGTTTAACTTATTTATAAATTTCATTATCTCTCGGCCATTGTACTTTCAGAATCGATATTATGTTCCCAACAAAGTGCGGACACATACAACGTAAATTGCTTTAATTATTCTAAATAGCACTAAAATGACTTGCAATATTCATTCATTCGCAACAAACCAAAATTGATTTTCTCTTTATATACAGTGTGTCCCCCGATGGACTTAACTATACCTATAATAGACGTTTTTTTAATTTCTCGAGAAAAAGTCATTCTTTATAAAGAGTTTTGGATGTCCTAAAAAGTCGAAAGCCATTGTTAATATCTTGATTTAACATACAAGATGGTTAGAAAACACGAAAATGTTAAATTGGCCGAAGAGTAAACTATCGGTTTTTCGGAATTAGAACAAAAATGTTATAGGTACAAGTTGTTTTATATTTAAATTTATGCCCACATATCAAATTTCAATGTTGTATTCTAAGTTTTATATTTTATTTATTTTTAACAATGTAATTTAACAAAACATTACTCCACATGTTCGCCTCCTACAGCTACACATTTTTCCAATCTTCTTCTAAACAAAAACTATTCGCATACACCTTCTGCTTTAAATAACCCCACAGAAAAAAATCATGCGGCGTTAAATCAGGTGAACGTGGTGGACATCCTATAGGGCCGAATCGTCCAATCCACTTATTTGTAAAATGTCTGTTCAACCAATCCCTGACTTGATATGCGCTATGAGCAGGACAACCGTCGTGTTGATATTATAGTGAACACCTGAGCTGTAAGTTGATTTCGTCCAAAGTAGGTAGCAAAACATTTTCCAACATATCAAAATAAGTGTTTTGGTTTACAGTACCGTCAAAAATGTATGGTCCAATTATTTTCTTGTAATAAATCCCACACCAAACATTCCCTTTTTTATCTTTTTGAGAATTGGTTGCAATGCGGAAATTTGGATTTTCTTGAGACCAATATCTGTACTTCTGTGAACTAACAACTGCATTTGTGGTAAACGTCGCTTCGTCAGAGAAAATAATTTTTCTGTAGAAAAATCTATCGACCATAATTCGTTCTCCCATTAATAGGCAAAATTCTAATCGACGAGCATCATCTCCTTCTACTAAAGTGTGTATCAGTACTGGTTTATAAGGATGCAATTTTTGATTTGAAAAGATCCTTTGCAGGTGACTTTTACTGATGTTCGAGGATCAAGATCTTTGCCTCAACGATTTTTCTTGGGCAAGTGTTCACGGAATCAATAGGTAACATAGTATTTTTCACGGCTCCTGTTGCATGAAATTTTTTAACCAATTCACGAACACAATTGACAGAAACGTATACCTCAATGTATTTTCTGTTAAAAACTTCAATAGCACGGCGGTACGATACCTCACCTAAGCAGTAACAAAGAACTAAATAAACCCTTTGCTCTAAAGTCAACATACTTTCAATCAGCTTCTATCAACAAATTGCTTGGATACGCTGTTACTACTGTCAACTGTTCAATCATAATTGTGGTCTCTATATTTTTTGTTCACCTTTATGTAATGTCTTTTCACTGGTCCGAGATGTAATATTTGAAATAGAACATTCAAGTTTGATATTTGAGCATAAAATTAATTCAAACTAACTTTTACCTATACCATTTTTGATCTAATTCCGAAAAACCGATAGTTTACTCTTCGGCCAATTTAAACATTTTCGTGTTTTCTAACCAGGACATCCAAAACCCTTTATAAAGAATGACTTTTTCTCGAGAAATTAAAAATTACGTCCATTATAGGTATAGTTAGGTCCATCGGGGGACACACTGTATAGAAGCTTGACAATCTTGGATTTTGGACAGTACGCAATACTGTCTCTTGAGACATGACCCGTGATATCAATGTTGACACCGCTAAACTTCTTCTTCCTCTGTGCTAAATTCGATTTAATAATGTTTACGGTAATAAAATTTTTATTATGCCACTTCAAGACATTTAACGACTTTTTTATTACCTAATAATCGGTTTATTAAATAAACATGACAGTAATCCAGTTATTTCCTGTTCCTACGGCATGATTTAGTATTTAGAATTTGTGTTTTTTATTTATTTAATCGCAGGGTATTGTTTGAGGATAACATAGCAATTACCTACTGTAAAATGTAGAATAACAGCAGAAATAACAAGGCTGGTAGTAAAAATGGTAATGTAATCACTTGAAGACGAGTACACAAGTTTTTGTAGGTCTTCCAATTAATTTACTTGTTTACTGCTAGGTTCTGGACAATCTAGAGAAATGAGGGTAGATAAATTGATTTTCAAACGTGAAAAAAAAAGTACAATCTCTTCCATTAGCTGTGTAAACTGCAATGGTTATCGTGTTGTATGTTCATTCTAGAATACTCAGTACATATTTTGTTGTCCAAATTGTTATGCTAATGTATTTTTTCTACATCATTTAGTCCTATATCTATGTTTACTAGTTTTTGTGAAATCTGCAATTTAAAGAGTAGCTTATATAAAACATTTAAAAGGTTATAGAAGAAAATATTAAGATATTACAAAATTTAAAATAAAATCCAATAATATCTACTTACGGTATTTGACTGTATTAAGAATATGGCTTGTATTATAGTCATCCTAATAGATTACCGTTTAAGAAAACTATTTGTTATTACTTTTCAAAAAAATATGCTTTATTTCTATTAAAACCCAAAATTAAAATTGAATTTTGTTTACGTCCTATCACGTGATTGAAAACGCTCTGTAATTGGCTC
Organism: Aphodius sticticus; assembly: GCA_963966075.1. NCBI lineage: Eukaryota > Metazoa > Arthropoda > Insecta > Coleoptera > Scarabaeidae > Aphodius > Aphodius sticticus. The sequence goes on from OZ014506.1 coordinate 108,863,149, forward strand.
AGTCTCCAGTGACGTCATTCGTTAGTACGCTTAGAGCGCGTTCGGTTTGTCAGGGTAGGGTATGGGGAGAGCAATGCTCAGATAACCTGGGTCGGCTGTCTCCCTCTTATATGCAGATAAACGCCTTATGACGTTAGTCCGCCTATTATGCCGCGCGTCACTCTCACCGTACAATACCGGGTTATCCGAACGCGCACTTATGCTTCTCCCGTTTGAATTTAATAGCACTAAAGTGCCATGTAAGCATAACTTTGTAGGTTAGGATAGCCCTAACCTTAAGCTGTCAGATCAGATAATACCTGGTTCGAAAATACGATAGATAACTTATTCTAGTCAGTGTTACTTATGTCGAAGTAATCTTCACAACAAAAAACACTTGTATTGGCCGCTATTTATTTCATATGGATTTCTACGAGCCAACCACTTTCTTCGCAGTTTCAAATCTTGCGGAATAGCTACAAATAGTTTATCCGGAGTTTTTCTTGACGTATTTCTGCATTGTGGATTTATACACCATTTATAACCCATTTTTATGTAGAAATTGTGAAAACAACACATCATACAATACAATTACCAAACGGCGACGATGCCGATGCTGACAGACCATATGGGCCGATTTGACATCTACTAACGGGTGACGTCACACAACAGAAAGTATCGTTTTGGCGGGACTTTTTGTAATTAAATTTTTAACGCTGATTTGTATGAAATATTGAGGAAATAATTACGAAAAATAATGCATTAACAATGTAGAGTGAAGAAATAAACACACTAAGATCGTTTTCCAATAATAGTCAATTACCCTATTGTAATACCGAAAACAGTGTTTTCAATGTGTCAATTGTGAAAGCAAAATAGAAAAAAACAATGTAGTTAATTCATCATAAAACATAAATCTATGTAGTACTTAGCGCTTGACTCTTACCTTAACCACCAGACCTTTGTATACATAAGGCGTATTCTCGCGAACATACTCGGTATGTTGAAGTATGTTGATACGGTTACCTGTAGTCAGTGGATGACGTAATAATTTGCTTACTTTCGGTTACATCGCGAGTATACGAATAGTTAGTTCTGTCAAGTTACTTATGTCAACTGACAAATGTATGGATGGTGTAGGTTACTAACGTAACCTAAATTTTCATACTTCATAGTAATTGTCAGCCGCAGATGAGGAGGGTGGGTATTTTTGCGTGTATAAGAAAATGTTGCACTTAAGCTACCAGCAATTTGTAATAATGTATAAATAAAAGCCTGTTCTTTGGAAGCTTATTAAGGAGCTGATGATGAAAGTAATGCAGTGTGTTGTTTGGTCGGCCTGCTGAATTGTTCTTATCGTTCTTTTCTGTATAGTATAGCAAGACGCACCCGATAGCCGTATACCAGAGGTCATTCTGCTATGGAAAGCCATAATTCGAGAAGATGATGAATAGCATTTGCATTCTGAGATGGTATTCCTTTGGATTACCTCAAATGTATTTGAGCAACTGCTTCCTCTTCCGTTGCTAAAAGTGTTTGTGCTATTGATAGCATCTAGTATTTCTTCCTCGCTATCAGGGTACATTTCAACGCAAAACTAAACAAATGACTAAACTGATCAACAACTGTCACCGTACTGTCATCGTAAAGATAACCAATTTCAAATATCGATGGGTTTGACGTAGCATACTCTTGTCAGCAGTCAGGTAAGCTTCAGTAACCCCAACCAGCTTACTCAAGGTAACTGTGACGTCACAAGTTTGTCGCGAGAATGACACTACACCTTACTTCAGATAACTTGAACTAACCGTTGCTCGCGAGAAAACGCCTTTTGTTTCTCTTCAAAAACTTATATAAAAATATCCCGACTTAATAGTCTTGCAAACAAAATTCCACCATAACTATTAACAATTAAGATATCACAAAAGAGCAGAGGTCAGTATCCCTTATCTCAATAGTAATTAATAATCGATCTACCCGAGAAAAAAATACTCGAAAAACAAACAAAATTATTGAGTATATCGGACCATAGATGACGTTTGATCTTACAAAATCCTTTCCAAATATGGTGTACGTGATACTTGCAAGCAATTCCAACATAACTACAACAAAAAATATTGTAGTTTCTAAATAGATAGCGGGGAATAAAAATACACGATGCCAATTTGTCTTTGAGCGATAATGTCACTCAACGGACGAAGAAAACACGCATATTGCGGCCACTCCGATGTTTATTGACCTAATTGGGGAATTACTCAATCTGCCTTATTAATGCGTTGTCAATTATAGGAGAATCTTGATGAATTGCGTTGAGATTACAAACATAATATCAAATTGTTCTTGAACGTTTCAAGTTGGCCGCATTTCTAAAAAGGTGATCACTATTATCTTTACTAGCTATATCACCACAGGGTAACTGAACCTCATTAGCTGTTTTATTGTTTTTCTTTGTTTATTTTTTGTTAAGTTTAATGTGTATTACTGAAGATAATAGTCTTATTTTTGGTAAGAATATGTCATAAATATGTCTCTTTCCCTTGTGGACACTAGCGTAATTATTTTTATTTAGAAAGCAACGATCCCCTCCAAATCGTTTCCAAATCCAAAAAAAAGTGAACAAGTATTTTTTTTTTCGAAATTTTGATTTTTAATGATGCCTTTCGAGGCCTCAAATTTACATGGGAAGAAGATATTTTTTGGTATTTTTCGAATAATTGTTCGGGGTTTGGGAAAACTTATGTTAAAGTTATAGGACTTGTAGACGACTTTCCTAGAAAGAATTTGACCTACTATACATATGAATTTGACGCCCCCAATCCACCCCACAGTAGGGATGTTCGATACGATACGATATTTCTAAGTACCCGTACTTTACATTCCGATACCCGATATTTTGTACCGGTTCTATAGCATCCAATACGGTACGATACGATACGTTTTTGGACGATATTGTATCGCGATATTTGTTGTTGCCAACAACTAGCGTACTCTAGCGGCAAACCAATATAAGTTTATTTTACAAGTGACACTGATTACAACGAAGGAATTTGTATTTGTGTTCTTTTACAGTGTCAGTAAACGATCAGGGAAATTCCGACTAAAATTTAACCTAACTTTGGTGTGCAAATCTTTGAGTGCGAAAGTCATTAAATCCGTTAGCCATAGTGCTTTTTACAAGCGAAATACATACAAACATGCCACGTTCGTCGAGTAGGATATGGAAAGTGTTTATTAAAACAAGTTGGGTGGAAAATGCGAACTTTGAAACACTGACGTTAAAATTGCGGAATTTACGACAAACATGAAAAAAAAAACACATTCAGCGGGGGCATCCAACATACAGATTAGAAACAAAGAAAACACTGATGGTTCTGTGGGTGGTACCATGGTGAAACAAATAGTTCCGTATGTGATAATATAGCAGCGTTTGATATTTTGTTCGGAAAAATACATTCATAATGCATTTATATATTTTGTACAAAATCATAATTAAAAAGCCCATTAATTTCTGGAAAACACTGGTGGTGCCATGGTGAATCAAGTAGTTCCTATATCATGGGTGGTACGATACTTTACATATTCCTATACTTTTAAGGCGAGAGTTGTCCAGTGTTATTTTGCCAATTGTTAAATTTTTGCGGTTTTTTGATGTACTTGACATCTATCAATTGGCATGTATTATGAACATTCTATTGATAATAAATGCACATGCCAACTCTGGCTGAAAATACAGTATAATGAATGATCTCATTTTTCAGCATTGTGAAACATTTGTAATCCTTTCCTACAATAACAAAAAAATAATAGAATTAGATGATAGATATCGGATAATCGGTGCTGCACTTGCATTGCGACCATATAAACTATTTTGTTACGTTTTATGTAGGAGGCAAAAAAAGCAGCCAATAGGACCAATGCAATAGTATATAATACATATGATAGCAAAAGATAATCTACCTTAAGCACTACAGAGAAAGAAAGTTTCAAATATTTAATAAAAACCGCATCATATTTATTCTACTGTACATTATTTTTTTCATATAATTACAATAAAAGAACTCTTTGGCCTTTGCAGATTGTTTATTTCTCTAAGTAACATATACGGCTTTGGATTACTTGACGTAAGTTATAGTTTTTCTATTGTGTATGTAATGTTTTTAAATTTTATAATTTATGACCTTGAGTGATGTAATTATAATTGTAGATTTTAAGCTGATGATGATCTTTGATCGAAACCGGTATCGAAATAAACAATCTGCAAAGGCCAAAGAGGTTTTTAATTGTAATTATATGAAACTACACCTTTGAATATGGACTACTTCAAGTACATTATTTTATTTCAATGTGTGTAGGTATCTGCCGCTACGCAAAATATTTTTTTTTATTCGGAATTACGACTTAAAAAATGTACCGGTACCGATGTACCGGTACTTTGTGCTCCGGTATGGTACAGAACCGGTACATTTGATACGATACAATACGATACGCGATACCGGTACAGCAAGGTGTATCGGAACATCCCTACCCCACAGTGCTCTGAAAACTACCCCAATGAAAAAATGTACATTTTTCAGAAAATTGACCGTTCATTATCTAAATTGACATTTCATCATCTTTTTTCTCATAGAAATCATTACTATAAGTCTTGTGGAATGTTTATAAACATGTATTAGTTAATTTCCATTTGTTTAAACAAATTCTATTTGTTTAAATAGTTCGTTTTTCTCGAAAATCCGTCTAAATTCTGTTTTCTGAGTTCGAAATGGCAGTTTATTACCTTAGAGGGATATTATTCATTAAAAAATGTCTTCCTATTGTTTAAACAATCGATTATAATTCATTTTCAACTTTTTTCTAATTATGGTAGAAAAGTCAGTTTATTCGCGATTATCTAATAAACCCACCTTTGTTTAAACAAATGCCATTTCTTTAAACATGTTTTTTTTGTAATTCGCCTAAAATTAATTTTTTTTAGATCGTTCTGACGTACTGTTATTCTGAAGTGACATCATTTATATTTTGGGATTATTTCCAGTGTTTGAATAATAAAATAATATTCGTTTTGAATATTTCATCAAATTAGAATACAGGGAACAATTTCCAGACAGCAACAAATCAACATTATCTTGCGACACACAGTGGTAGGAAATCAGAATAAGAAATGGAGAATGAAATGTGATTAATAAAATTTGTTGACTTTAAGAAATTTTATATTTTAAAAAGAAATGTAACTCCCCAATTTCCAGAAAAGGAATTTAAATCATTTCCGACCGACCTAAAAAAATTAATTTTAAGCGAATTGTTTAAGCAAATGGAATTTGTAGTCACAATAAAGCTGACTTTTCAAGAATAATTAGAAAAAAAGTTGAAAATGAATAATAATTGATTGTTTAAACAATAGGAAGAAATTTTTAAATTAATAATGTTACTGTAAGGTAATAATTTGCCATTTCGAACACAGAAAACAGAATTCAGACTGATTTGCGAGAAAAACGAATTATTTAAACAAATAAAATTTCTTTAAACAAATGTAAATTAACTGACAAATGTTTATAAACATTCCACTTGATTTACAGTAATAATTTCAACAGTGAAAACAGTTTCTGAACAATGAAAAGTCAAGCAACCCAAAAAAGGTAGGCTATTTCTTAAAAGTTTCTAAATGTTCAAAATTTGTTCATTTTAATTTTTGCAAAATGAAAAAATGAGTTTGTATGATTCTTGAGCTACTGGAGAATCTATAAATATCAATTATTGTTTAAATAAATAAACTGTTTCAAAATGTTGAATAAGACATGCTGTATTTTAAATAGGCATTACAAGGAAAAGTGTCTCTAAAAATAGTTACAAATAAGTTTAAAGTGTGTTTGGTTTTGTTTTACCACAAAATGTTATTAATTAGTATACATTATGAATTAAAAACATAAATTATTATTGCTTATTCCAGTCATACGTAGTCTAAAACTTACCACGATAATATCTCGTTGGCAATACGGCGTAGTGCTCGAAAACAATTTTTTGTTGGGCATAAGAATGTATTTTTCTGTGCAGCGAGGTAGATACATCGTTATTCGACCAATCTCACAAAGAAATTGAGGTTAAAATTCGTTGCCGAGGAAATTCTCCAGGTATGAAACGAATGTTTTTTTCTGCGTTTCGCAAACTTGACCCGCTTTTTCTCGAATATGTTTTCAAATGTTTTCAACTCTATACCAGGAAACGCACTTGTCAGATGTATGGAAATATTTTATCATGTTACTTTCTTATTGATATTGTGCAGTTGATAAATTATCTATTTGCTCATCAAGAGATACCTTTTAAAAATTAAAAACCCATTTTTCGTCAAACGGAATATCCTGTTTATTATATTAATATACCACTCGAAATTTCAGTAAATAAACAATAAATAGCAATAGATATTTTACATTATTTTGTTTTAAATGCAATATTTCAAATTATCTAGTATTTATAACTGTCCAGTTTGAACAGGGAGCCCTTCCGGTTTAACCGGAACCGGAAGTGATATTGGTACCAACAGTTGGTAATCACCTAGGAAAAGACGGCTAAATACAACCCGAAGTTATTCTTTATTTAACATGACCCGATTTCAACAAGACGTTTTGTTCCTAGGTTATTTCCAAATATGGTACTAAAATATAAAGACATAATACTGGAAAGTGGTTCATGAAAATCAAAATGTGAAACGAAAGAGTTTCCTCTGTATGCTACTTTATATTTGCATAATGTGTGGGTGTAAAGTAAAGATTATTAAAGACATGGCGTAGCAATCATATATGAACAAATCACAGAGAAAGCAGTCCAATAATGGCAGAGAATTTTCTATATCTACATTTCAGGCATAAGTTTTCAACTTTCTCCTTTTTGTAATTGAAACGCCAAAGGATCTAAATGAATCATGTGAAAATAATGAAACATATGTCCTAAAGGTCTTAACTTTTGAACTACTGGGTGCTAAAGTTTTAAGACAAAAATCTTTTATTTATCATTCCAAAATGTGTTTAGATTACTTTAATTTTATAATTTTACCGCTTAAAAATTATTCTCTGAAATAAATTTTTGTTTAAAGTTGTATTTTCTTTAAACTGCTTTTCTTGTAAGAGGTTTAGAGATGCAAATGAATGAATTTTATTTTTGTATGCATAAAACGTACGTTAAACAAAAAAAAGTCAAGGTTACCAGATTTGGTAAGAAAGGAATGAGGATTTCAAAAATAATTTTTACTTTAAGAGAAAGCAGTGGCGTATCACTTTTCTCTTTGAAATGATTCAGTACTACCGCCACTGGCAAGAATAAAAAGATATGTTGTACAGCAGAAAATACCTTTTGATGCATAGAAGATACGTACTACACTGAGAAAAATGGCTGTAAAATTACGCATAAATCATTGTGAAAATTACAATAGAAATGTGGTCTAAAGTATAAAAATTGCACGTACCTAACTCCAATTATTTTTACAAGTCTGTGTACTATTACAGCAATATTGCTGCTTTATTTCAATTACAATGATCTTTTAGTAAAAATACAATGGAAATATACCTTAAATCCGCAAAATTACAACGTATGTTGTGATTTTACTATTACAATAGCGGGTTTGTTGATATTGTAACGCCCAGACGCATGCGCTACGTTTGATCAGCTGTTTTGCAAACGAACGCCGGCACGCATACCATCGAGTGCAATATGTAGTAGGGCGCGTTGTATTTCTGTCTCCGGTAAGTAACAATGATACAGTGAACTAAAACTTATCATAGATACCATGTAGGTGTAGGTTAAAATACCATGTCACACCGCAGAACAATTGTATTGCCTTTGTAGATCACCAACGACGACAATTAGCCATTAGAAATTGATGTCTTAACGTTAACGCCATACCTGGATGAAAGCTGTAAGTACAGTCTTCTACGTTTCTGTGTGAAAATTTGCTTTAAGATTGAAGGGTTTTATACCAACAGAAAGATAATGTGCAATCTTCTTTTTAGCTTTTTTGTGTCTGTCTAATATGTTCCTTGTTCTTACAGATACAGATGCGGAACATCTTGTACCAAGTGTGTTTGTCAGAAAAAGAGTGAACGAGTATGTGTGTTCATGGTTGACCGAAGTGCATTTATATATTTATCCGTGTGTTTTCTATGGTTAAGTATTTGCGTACGCTAACTATTTATTAATTGCTTCTCTGTAGTTTTAATGTATTTTTATGTCCCACAAACTATTTTATACTTGTATGTACGTCTACATATTTATTTTTTTACAAGTAATTTTATCTATACTATTCTGTTTGACCGTTTGTACTATTGTAACATTTGACTGTGTGCATGATGTTATTGTTTTTTTGTATTATATGATAGATAATGTTAATATCTACTCAAGATCAGAATAAAATTATACAAATAAAAAATACTCCATATTTCATTGTAAAATTATTACGCATTACCTCATATTTCATTTACAATTACATTTAAATTGATGTTCAAATATTACGCATTGCCCCAGATATCACTTAAAATTACATTAAAATCGGTGTAATATTTCAGCCAAATTCTTGTAAAATCACAGTGTAAATATACAATGACAATGTAAAAATACAATTGAGATGTAAAATTACACTTATTATCGCAGGGCAAAAAAACCCTACTATTCCTACTGTAAATTCACATCAAAATTTTTTTCAGTGTACGTTTCACAAAAATATCTAGGGTCGTACCAAAGTTATCATAAAAAAAGAATTTTTTGTTAAAACTTTAGCACCCTGTAGTTCAAAAGTTAAGACCTTTAGGACATATATACATATATATAATTTTCTTTTCTCAAAATGGATCCAAGAATACTTAAATATTAGCTTGTTATTAAGAAACATGCTAATGTTCAAACAAGCCGATGGTTTTAGCTAATAGAAAATTTATTATTGCTTTTTGACCAAAAACTTAACTTCAGAACAATTACCAATGACATTTACTACCCTTTTTCTGTTCAGATCAATTCAGTAAAATGTACAGTTGTCAAATTACACAGTTTTCTTGAGTTTCCCCCAAAAAAACCCCGATTTGGATTTAGTCTGTTCCTCCACTCACCGGTTCAAATATAAATCACACTGTAGCGTGCGATGTTATAGTAGATACAACTGAAATAGATCGACCAAAGGTCCCGTAACTCACTGCATGAGTTAGATTCACTTAGCTCAATTGATCTGATCAGATGTAATTTGCAAATTGCACAAGGAAGATATTTTTCAATCAAATGTAGGAGGAAATGCTAATTGAAAATTAGTCGGCAACCTGTTCGGTCCAACCCACTTACTTCCGGTGTATGGTCCAGTTAGTTTTCAGTGTAATATTTGTAATAGAATTGATAGATTTAGTTATTCAAAATGTGTCACTGGTTATCTAAAATAATACAGTTAGATATTTGTTAGTTTTACTAATCTGTTTTATCATGTCATGCATCAAATGAATGTAAAGTCATCCATAGACAAAACATAACACAATGTTATTGTATATTGTTATTGTGCATCATGAATATCGTACTTTAAATCTAGAAACATTAGCAATATAATGCAGTACATATTATCTACCTAATATCATATTTGTTCTATAAGTTTGACCGATAAGAAATCCCTAGCAAACAAGTACTTTATACAAGTACAAATACTCGCATTGTCATAACAAATAACATTATAGTACAGACAATAGGCAATTGTATCCCAAAAATTAGTATTTTAATACATTTCGATAAGAAATGTTCTGATCATAAAACATTTAGTATATTTATTTATTTATTTAACATACTTATACTAAAATTTAAGTTTGTGTGTGATTTTCTATTTTATTGTTTATTAATATACTATGGTAATTCTTGTTAATTCTTAATGATTATTTTTTGACGTTTCTTAAAACCAATGACATGCTTCTTTATTTGTCACAAGGGTAAGTTTCAACCAATTATGTCATTATTATAGTGGGAATAAATCTCTTGTGATTATTCTCGGGAATAATCACTGTAGCTTTTATTTGCCTAGCAACTGTCAGATACTTGTCAAAATAATTACTTAATTGTGTCAACGCGAAATGGGTGAAAGTCATCGGTTTAGTACCTTTTCTAATGCAGAAATTACAAAAAAGATTTTAGAAACTACTTCGAAAAATACTCTAATAAGTAATCAGTCTATATGGAGACAATTTAAGACCTTCACCAAAGAAAGACATTATATTCTGGATCAATCTACTACAACAGCTACTCTGGCATTGATTTTAAAAGATTGGGCTTATAACATGAAAAGAAAAGACGGAAATGATTATAAAGAAGCAGTAATAAAGACAATCTGGAATAAAACGGCAAAATTAGTTCAAGAACTTTACTTTAATAAGTATAACAGGTCCTTTGATCCTTTCCATGATATAGAATTCAGAAATGCTCGGAATGCAAGAGATGCAAAAAGAAAAATTTTACAAAAACATCCTGAAAAGCACAAACAAAGTTCTGTGGCACTTTCTAATACAGAATTGTTGCAAATTTTTAACTATTGGGACGAAGATACACCTTGTGGATTGCAAAGAAAGTTTTTTCACGTTGCATCGTATGAACTAGCTTGGAGGGGAGGAGAAGCTACGAAATGTTTAGTTCATTATTTTAAAAGAGAAACCGACATAAAAAGATTCAAATGGTTGAATGTTTTTCCATTGAGTGTCCATCTTGCTCCTTGGCTATACCGTACTGATGAGGACTAATAGTCCGAAACACGTGTATACGGTTGCTTCTTCGATCTTCGATCTTCGTATGACGGAATTGCCCGACAAATACCTTTCTCCATAATAAATAATCTTAGAGAAAATACGCAGGAGGAAACACTTAATATAACAAGCAATTCCAAATCCTCAATAAATAATGAGTCTCGAAATATTTTTAATAATTGCGTTTTTCATTGTACTAATTAAAATTGTTAATTCTTTTAATATATTCACAATGTGTCAACGATATTTTCATATATTGTAAGTAATAATTAATTAAATTAAATTTTTCAATAATTTTATGATAGTTTTATTGATCTTTTTTATTGAAAAATTTGTGAATCAAAAAATAATCTAGTCAAATATAACTCGAGAGTTCCATAAATTAGAAAATAATTTGACAGATTTTGTTCAGACTTGTTGCCATTTGGCAATAGTCACGAGAGCCCGCAGGGCTCGAGTGGCAACAAGTTTTCAAACAATCTGTCAAATTATTTTCAATTTATTCTCACTCTCTTGTTACATTATTACTGAAAATTTTTAATTCTATTTTTACTTTATACCGCTATTTGTGTAATGTCGTCAAAATAGTTAAATAATAAATTAAAGTAGAGGACATTTTGTATAATTTATATCTATGACATTTTTTGGTAAAATTGATAGTTTGGCTGCAGGAGCAGATTCAAATTGAGATCGGTCGTGTCGGCGTTAAAACTACGTGGTCAGGATTTTAATTCTAATGACAGTAGGTAGTGTCAAACAATGATGTTTTGACAATACCTACTGTCAATAATATCAAAATATCCGCAAGAGGGTGCAGCGCCGGAACCACCTGTGCAGCGCCGGAACCACCTGACCAGCCTGGGGACGAGCACGAAGGCGATGCGGATGCAGGACCTGTGCAACTAGATGCTGAGCGGGACGTCAGCGATGAAGATAACGTTGAGCCCGATCAACGAAGGAGACGGCGAAGGCGGTGGCGGTAGCTGCGTGTGCGTGCTGTGCGTGTTTTATTACATAATTTTTAGAGCAAAACCTTTTACGTTCTTTTAAATATTTTTGTAAAACTATTTTATCGTTTTATTGTCGCTTGCTTTTAAAAATTTACCAGCCAAGCTGTTCTCTCACTGGCGGGTAAATCATACAGATTCCAAATTTGTAAATACAATTTCGGATAAGCGCCCACGGCGCAAGGCACCGTTTGTTTTATATCATTTGAAATTATGTTAATTCATAATGTGTATTTTCTTTAATTAATATATTTGTGTTAATGGTTAATGGAATCTCAAGCAGCTAAACTATTAATTATATATATATATATACAGTGTGTCCCACTTAAGAGTGTAACACCTTCATATCTTTTTTATTTTTAGTTAAATTTTAATAATTTTTTTTTCAAATATAGAACCCATATTGCTCTATTTACTGCCAAAAAACCAATTGCCCCCTCTAAATGCAAAGCACCTTGTGATGGTAAAATAAATGGCAAAAATCAAGAAATTACGTTAGGGATTTTCTTATCGAAAAATTTTACTAGTAATAATTGTTCAGAATTGCCCAAAAACCTTAAATGCAAAATTTCACGAAAATTAAAAAATATTGAAATTTTCTTCAAAAATAATTCCGTAAATATTATTTGTATAGGCAGCTGCGCTTAAAAAAAGTGTGCTGTGAAAATTTTGTTTGAAATGAAACATGAACTGTCAAAGTGCTTTGTTGTATTGTGTCGTATTTAATTATTGTCTGAATAATAATGCTTACACTTGCCGAAAAAGTGGAAATAATAAGATTAGTCGGTGATAACGCGCGATCAGCAAGGGAAGCAGCTGAAGAGTTTAATAATCGCCATCAGGGTCGTCCTCGAATAGATCACGTAAGAGTTTGGCGAATTAATACTGAATTTAATAGAACGGGCACGGTAATCAACATAAAGAAGAAACGATTGAGGGTACATGTTGGTGAAGACCAAATACGTGACTTTGTAAGACGTAATAGAAGGATGGGCTTAAAAAGAATGTCAGCAATTTTAAACGTATCAAAAAGTAAAATTTGGCGATGCATGCGTCGGAATAAACTACATCCCTTCAAACCAATATTCTTACAAACATTAGAAGAAGGAGACAAAGAAAGGCGACTGGAATATTGCCTTTGGTGCCAGGGAGAGTTCTTGAATAATCGTAATTCTTTTAAAAACATTTTATTTTCCGATCAGGCCACATTCACTACTAATGGCACAGTTAGCCATAAAAACACGCGGCATTGGTCTGTTGACAATCCACATTGGGTTATAAATTGTCGACGCCAGTATTCAGAAAAAGTTAACGTGTGGTGCGGTATCCTTAACGAGCGACTAATTGGACCATATTTCTTTGAGGGAAATTTGAATGCGGAGCGTTTTCTGCAATTTTTGCAAAATGAATTTACAGACGAAATCGATTATTAGGTATAATAACATAATATTTCAACTTGATGGAGCTACAATTCACAATGCAATGATTACGCAAAATTGGTTAAACGACAATTTTCACCGGAGATGGATTGGAAGAAATAGTCCATTAATTAATTGGCCTCCGAGATCACCCGACCTCACGCCCCTAGATTATTTTTTGTGGGGAGCTCTAAAGAACGAAGTCTACAAGACTCAGCCAAGAAACAGAGACGAACTGAAAACCCGCATTCGACAAGCTTGCGCTGAGATTACGCCATTAACTCTCCGGAAAGTAGTTAAACATAATGAAAGGCGCATCAATGCATGCATTGAAGCTGATGGAGGTCTAATAGAACAAAAAAAGATCTAATTTGTACTTTGTATTTATTATGCTGTAAATTTTCTGCGAAATTAAAGAGAAAAAAATGAATCGAATTTTAATTAATAATTTTATTTATTACATTTCTATTGAATAATAAAGGCTATTATGCAAAGAGTAACCTACAAACCTGGCAACATCTTATCTTAATTAAATACGACAAAGCTAGTTCAGGTTTTATTTCAAACAAAATTTCCACAGCACACTTTTTTTAAGCTGTCTATGCAAATAATATTTACGGACTGAGCAATATGTGTTCTATACTTGAAAGAAAAAATTATTAAAATTTAACTAAAAATAAAAAAGATATAAAGGTGTTACACTCTTAAGTGGGACACACTGTATATATATATATATATATATATATATATATAGTGTGATAAAGTCAAGTGCCTGGCCACATCAGATTTTTTGTTTATGTTTTGTAAAAAACATTCATGTGACTATAAATTTAAAATAAGTCTATAATAAGAAGAACGGACAATACGCAGACAAAGAAATATCCTTTTGATTCAATCGCACATGTACGATCACAAATTATTTATAACCCTTCAAATCTGTATTGCACCAAATTGAGATTGATAGTCAACATACTTATTGTATTGTTCAATTCTCGTATAGTAACAAGATAGACATAGTAATTATGTCATCGGATTTTACTTTAGAACAGACAAGATAAGGACATTTTTAGTACGTACGTCATTAACTATATAAATACAGTACACAAGGAAACGAATTAACAAAGACAATACGACAATAAATAATCGATGTGTGTACATTATAATCTAATAATAACAATAAAATAATCATTTTTCCTAATGTCTGGCTACCGTAAAATATAATGCAACAAAACGATAAATGGATTTGATATGGTTTAACCTATAAATTTGTCCTGTTTAGTTTACTACACAATAATCGACGTGATATAAATGAAATATTTTTTATTGTTTGCTCGTTATGTAAAAGTCAAAGTAGTCGTTACATGAATAAAAAATGATTCTAAAAAGGAAATATTGTGTAACATCTGCATTGCCATAAAAACGTTGTTTTATTGTGTGGTGTTGCTACCGACAACGATATAATAAGAAGTACTAAAGCAATCAATGACAAATCTCTGACAAAAGGATTGAAGCCGTCATAGTTTATAATGCAAGTTTATGGTATTAGTGCATTTGTTTTCTTGGTGTTCATTGCTACTTTATCTACAACAAATTACTTCATCGGAGTCCAAACTATTGCACTGATGTGTAAAAGTAAGGTACTGTTTGAATGTGTAAGCATAGGGCATTGTTCTGGGATAACTATAAAATTCAATAATTTTTGACACAATATACTGGTTGATTTAATATGCTTTCATGGTGATTAAATCAATAGCATTAATCCCAGAACAGGAGCTAATTTATGGGTGACATTTTAAGACATAGCTTCTTAAAATTGACCCAGCCGTTGTCAAGTTGATCTGGTTTTTATGAAACTGTGTCGAATTACTACGAACTGTCACCGCGGAGCTCTGTAAAGACGGTTTCTGTAATAAAGTCCACAGACCGAGACAAGGGAGATGAGTACCAACAGCTCAGATCAATAATAACTAACAGTTGACAACAACTACCGTAGCTGCCTATTGGCAAAGAGCAGAAATCGGCTGAACAAATTAAGTAAGTATGTTTGTTTATACACAAGGACTTGAGTACAACGGTTCACCGTAGATGGAACCACATCCTGGGCGTACTACAGACTCAAGGCCGACGTCGATTTCACTAGCATAAATGCCCCTCTTAAACTTTTGACTCGCGTTATTTGTTTTTCAAATTTGATATTTGAGTACTCGCAGTGCTAGAAGTCGCCCAGCTGTGAGTATGCGTAGCGGGCACGCATGAGTCAATGACGACTTATGCGGTCGATTGGATTGATATCCATAGGCGCGAAGCGGCTGGCGGTCGGTAGTAAACCGAGTGAATATAATATTACATGTTTGTCGTAACTATATGCAACACGTGCCCACTGAAATATTTTACTCATTTCTTGGATATGCATTGAACGATTGTATTACTGCATATTTTTCTAAATTATCTTCAGCAAAATTATTTCGCTTAGATGTTAAAATGTCTTTAAACCTTGAAAATGATCTTTCTACATCGCAGCTAGTCACAGGCGCAAAAGAATACACCAACACCAAATTGGAATATTTTTGAGAAATTCCTTCATCCGTAAATGAATTCGTAGAGATTTGTTTTAAAATATTAAAATCCGGATTTCTATGTACTACCGCATCAATTTTTTTGTAATTTTTTACTGATTGGTGCTTCAATGCTTCGTAACCTTTCGTACAGAGATTCAATCCTTTGAAAACTGCTTGCAAGTTCAACATTTTGTTGTTCTAGAAACTTTATGGTTGGCAATACTTGCGCAAAATTTGTATCAATAAATTGTTCATGCAAATCTTGTAATGATAGTACTTTTTTGCAGTCTTTAATACTAACTGCTTCATCAGGCAAATTTAAGACGAAGGCTTTGATGATATCAAAGTTTCTTGCATAAAAAATTGCCGCTTCTAACCATGTACCCCATCTCGTAATAACTGGTTGTGGTGGCAAAGGTAGATTAGGGCACTTTTCCTTGTAAAGAGACAATCTGGAAGCAGCTTACAATAAATTTTTTTTGCATGTGCTTATTAGCGTATTCACATTCTTCCCGAATATATTCACAAATTCTATGAATAGCGTGTGCAAAACATGTCAAATGAAGAATATTTGAAAAATGTTGTTTAAGTAATAAATCCAACTTTTAACATAATCGCAGCAGCGTCAGAAACAAACAGTAATACTTTGGTAGCGTCTGTGATTCCTACTTTTTTTATGGCGTCATTTACTATTGTACGTATCTCTTCAGCTTCGGCGGTACAGCGAAACTGAATAGATATTAAATAGGGTTTATATAAGTCTCGCGGGTCCAACAATCCGACAACGACGTTGACCACACATCTACCCTTCATATCCGTAGTTTCATCTGCAGAAACCCAAATATATTTATCGGATAGTTTTGACTTTATTTTAGAAATTGTTTTGTCATATTGCCCTTGTACATTTTCCATGTGTTTTTTTGTTTTTACATGAGCCCGAGGAGATTGTTCACTACGAATAATTAAATTTCGTGAGCAGAAATTACAAACCACTTCCCCTTTCTTAACGAACGTGAAAGTATTGCCAAACTCAGCTAGCAAACGATTCATTGCAGGATTTTCAAACTAAGTACAACTATAAAATAAAAAAATAATTCAACTCTAAGTATAAAACAGAAGAACAAATTCGAAATGGAAAATAAAAACAGATATTCACACAAAATTTCAAGAAACAACACAATTGAAAGAAACTGCTCAAATTATCTATCGACGAAGCGGAAATTTAAACAAGGCAAGCGACTGTACTCGATCAACGCCAAAGCAGGTGTAGTGGTATGTACACCATGAGCCGAAGCCAGACCGGCTAGCCGGTCGCGTCGTGTTTTCAGCACTACGAGCGTACTGAGGAGTGACCCCGCATGAGAGAATCACTCTTACTGCCATCTCTCGTTATGACAATATTTACTCCTATGTTTGAAGGCGCATAACTCTAAAACTACTAAACAGAAAAAATTGAAATGAAGTGTGTCATACTTCTGAATCATTTCTACATAAGTTGTATGACTGTCAACATTGTTTGCTTCTCGGTGTAAACACGAGCGCGAGAGAAATGAGAAAAGGTCCCCGATTTTTACATTTTTAAATTAATGTTTGTCTTTCCATTTTTTTCCCTAGTAAACCGCTTGCCACAAAATTTTCAATTTGTGTTCAGGTTGCCTTTAGAGCCTTTTCTATAGGTTCGCGTTTTTGTTTTCTTCAGTTTTTGTGTAATAAAAATTGCATACAAGATTTTCATGGAAGCGGATATCTCAGTAACGAATATTAGCACGATATCGGGATATGCAAGTAATCAATCGTCATATTTTATTTAATGCGACTGTAGAAAAAGAATTTCATTATAATTTTAAAGTAATTTTTAAAACGATTTAATATGAATGATATAAATTTCGCGCAGCGCGCACTACGTCAATCGTAACGGTAAATGGAAACGTAGCTGGGACAGTGGAGATTATTTACTATTAGTACGATACGATCAGAACAATTTTATTTCGAAATTTTGAATAGTTATTCGAGTTTAATATAAATAATGAATTTAGATGTACAATTAATTATACCCAACTATATTTTACGAACACGGATTCAAACGGATTCACTGATCGCGTAAAAACTTCGCACCTCGTTCGACTGCATCGCACCAAAACCCACAAGCGAGGGAAGCCGAACTGCGCAAAATATTGTTCATGTTTATTTCTGTTTATATCTGATAGACTATTCAGAATAAAACAGATCGATGGATACTCGGAACTAAAAGAAGTCAAAGCTGGGGTACCCCAGGGTAGTGTATTAGGACCAATTCTCTATCTACTATATACAAGTGACCTTCCACAGATGGAAAATGTAACAGTCGCCACATTCGCAGATGACACGGCTCTAATGGCAGTGGGATCAACTATTGGTGAATCTACCAGGAATCTTCAACAAGCTAGTAACAAAATATATAAATGGACCAAAAAATGGAAGACCAAGCTCAACGAACTGAAATCTGTCCACATTAACTTCACAAACAAAAGAATCGAGGACATACCTCATGTCAAGATTAACGACGCCATAGTTCCATATGCGAACACTGCAAAGTATCTGGGTATGACACTGGATACAAAACTAAGGTGGAAACAACATGTTAAGAAGAAAAGAGTAGAGCTTGGCCTCAAATACAGAGAACTGTACTGGCTTCTGGGAAGAAACTCTCACTTGTCACTACAGAACAAACTACAAGTTTACAACCAAGTACTAAAACCGATTTGGTTATACGGCATCCAGCTTTGGGGCTGCGCAAAAAGCTCCAATATACAAGGAATCCAGATCTTCCACAATAAAGTACTAAGGAATATGGTTAACGCTCCTTGGTACATACGGAATAGTGACCTGCACCGTGATCTTGGTGTCCCACAAGTCATCCAAGAGGTAAAAAGATTCGCCACTAAGCATGAATCTCGCCTAAGCCATCACGTCAACGTAGAGGCTCTGCAGCTACTGGACAACCAGAATCTAGTGAGAAGACTAAAAAGAACTAAACCCTTCGAACTAGTGAATCAGTGAAATGTGTAAAAAGCAGAGCACAGTGAGTGAAGTGTTAGTGCTTCTTGTTTGGGACAAAGTAAATATAGGGACATCAGTGGATAGCCTATTAGAGACAAGTTAAGAATTCAAATTTAAATTGATGGTTAGTTAATCTTTTAGATTAGTTTCAATATGCCTATTAATAAAAAAAAAATGTTTATTTCGGTCTTAAAAATGAACAAATAGTCGGAATGCTATTAAATTCAAGGAATATGAATCGCAGTAAATAAGGATAAGTTGCATGATAACTGCGTCGTTCGCTAACATTCATTCCTGAGATATCGGCTTCCATCAAAAACTTGTACGCAACCATTATTACATAAAAACTGAAGGTAACACAAACGCCAATCTATAGAAGAGACTCTAAATGCAAAAAAAAACAAAAACTGCAAAAATCTGGCACTTCTCTCGCGCTAATGTTTACAACAATTTTGACAGTCATACAACTTATGTAGAAATGATTCAGGAGTATGACATACTTTTTTCATTTTTTTTAAACTGTTTCTGGGGATTATTTTATACCCTTCTAGGTTTCAAAATTTGAAAGAAAAAAATTGATTTTTCCAACCGATTATATGTGAACCTCGAGAACCATGAGAACAGTTAAATATCACCTGTAATATTACCACCCATCTATCCAATCAATTGTGTGAAATAATACACTCATTTCTAAACAATTTCCCTACTATACTTGAAATTAGTTCAGAAACATTTCTTCTTCTTGTCGGTCGTCGACACATTTTCGAAATAGCAGAAATTATTTATAAATCCTGCTGGCTATTTATAGCATTGATTGACACCAGAAACAAAGTCCAAGTTGTGAGAAAGTGTGATTTATGTGACTGCCTAACATTTATTCGATCTGTGTAAATTATTAAAAACAATATTGATAATTTATGTTAGTTCGATAAACTAGTTTTGTAAAATTCGATGATTTATTGATTTCATTAGATGCAATCTCAAATTATAATATTTTGTTTTGCTGTATCAATTTTTAGGTATATAATATTGCGTGACATAATAAAAAAATCCCCTTTTTATTACCTTATAAGCAGAAATTACGTGATTACTCAATAAAATAAGTAACGACAACTTACAACTTTTACGGTTTTTCCTTTTTTGGTGGAAAACTAGTTATAAAGAACGTATCTGCACATAAAAAGTCCGCATTTGGGTGCTCATAATTAATCGTAAAACTCCAGCCAAGTTACGAACTGGATTCGTCTGGAAACTTGTTAGGCATTCGTTATCTTCATCAAACACGAAGTAGCTTCCGAATTAAAGTTTTCCCCCTGCGAGTACAGAACAAATTTCCGTTTCCGGTATTCCAGGATACCGGAACTAATTTAGTTACCTTACGAGTTTTGGCGCAGACTTCAGTAGAAATATGAACATACATATCTTCCAAGAAATCAATTACTAATGCTATTAATGCTTTTTTAATGTCAATCGTCAATCAGTTGGAATATGACATAAAACATGAAAATATTATTCAATGCTATTCGTAGTAATAACAATAAAAACTAGTAAGAAAATTATCTTCACCCGTGCTGACGTTAAAATACCCCCACCGTGAAAAAAAAAAATAAAAACAAGTTAACCGATTTTGCCCATTCACGAACTTGTCCTCACTTTTTAAGAGAAAGGCTTGTATACCAAATTACAGATCAATTACTTGAAAATTACGGCAGTTATCGTGTACACAGACGGACAGACGGACAGACAGACGGACATAGCTAAATCGATTCAGTTTTCAATTCTGATCAAATCCATACATATATATAGAAAAGCTGGTTAATCGACGGTAGGATATAAAGGAGAAAGGTATTCGTCGGGCAATACCGTCATACGAAGATCGAAGATCGAAGAAGCAACCGAAGAAGTCTTCGTATGACGGTATTGCCCGACAAATACCTTTCTCCTTTATATCCTACCGTCGATTAACCAGCTTTTCTTTAATTTCCATGGGCTATGGTGTACCTGGGGTGTACCAGTCACCTCCGGCGCGACGTCACTTCTTGTCTTCGAATCCTGAAGATGTTGGGACTGAAGCACCAAATTGGCGACATTGGTCACCCCCTGTAGGGAACCATTTGAGTGTTTTTCCATTGAGTGTCCATCTTGCTCCTTGGCTATACCGTACTGATGAGGACTAATAGTCCGAAACACGTGTACACGGTTGCTTCTTCGATCTTCGATCTTCGTATGACGGTATTGCCCGACAAATACCTTTCTCCTTTATATATTTATATATATACAGGGTGTTTATGGTCTTCTGATTTTATTTTCAAAGGGTGATTAAGCATCATAAAAGAAGGCCTTTACCATAAAACTTTCTGTACAAAAGTTGCATAATAAGAGAGATATTAAGTTAGGTACTGACATTAGCCTACTTAGTAAAAAATTCACTTATAACTTATCGTTAGAGTTTAGATTTACTTTGCACAAGTTGTTGATCAATCGTTTTAGCGTTAATAACCTTCTTTTAAAGTGTTTAGGCATCCCTTAACATTAAAAACAAGGAAAAAAATAACAGTATAATCACACGTATTGTGCAACTTTTGTTAAGACATTTTTACGTTAATGGCTTTCTTTTAAGATGTTTAATCACCCTTTAAAAATAAAATCACAAGACCGTAAACACCCTGTATATATATACAGGGTGAGTCACTAGAGTCGCGGTGGTAGATATAGCAATTATCTTTAGAGATGGAAAAAAATATTTAATACAAAAGTTGTTTGGCATATCATTTTTTACAACGTAAAATTATTTTCATTTATACTGGGTGTTGCATTTAGGCGTAGCAGAAAATAAATTAACTTTTTTAAATGGAATGCCCTGTATATTATAACATATTATGATTGCGAAGAAAATTGTCTTACTAATTGTATCAGGTGATATTGACGTAAAGCTAATAGTTTCTGCAATATTCAATTTTTTATTAAAAAAATGGCCGTTGCAGGCCTTTTCCGAAAACTACGTAATAGCGTCATTTTTGCAGATATTTTCTTACAACTTTGTCAGAAAATAACCAATACTAATAGGGAGGTGATAGTGCCCAAAGAAATTTGATGCGCTATACAGGCTGTTCCTAGCACCTAATCAATTTTGATATTTTTCAAATGGCTTTTTCTTGAGTTTTTTAAATGGAACGCCCTGTATATTATTTGCTGGTTGCATTTCCCATTAAGTTGCCTTTAATTTATATTAAGTGTGGCATATACATATTTGTACCCGTTTTCGTGATATTTGGAACTTAAAGAAAATGTGTAATAAAGTATACCAATACAGTGCTTTAATATTACACCCTGTATAATTGAGTTAGTTTTTTCATGTATTTTGTTATAATATAAATAAATTATAAATGTTGGTAAAGTTAAAAATGCTATTTTTTATAAAGATACATTTAAATAGCAGAGTTACGCTAATATTTTAAGTTAGCTTAGATTTACTTAACCTCGTTGTCATGGAAACAAAAACAAATAACAGACGTGTAGTTATTGCTGTCAACCACCAACAGACTTAATATAGCTAACCAACATTTGTAATCTCTGTTAACGATGAATTTTAATTATACTAAAGAGGAACTGATATATATTATTTACATCTATGGAGAAGCCGGCAAAAGCGCTCTACTGGTCTCAAGAATTTACGCTCAGCGATATCCCGAAAGACGGCATCCCGATGCAAGAACAATTAATAGAGTTCGGGAACGTTTTGAATCAACAGGTACTATTACTTACAAAAAAAGAAAAAGAACAAAAGCGGCGACACATGAAGAGAATGAATTTCTGGTAGTTGCTAGTGTGGTAGAAAATCCATACTCAAGCACTAGACAAATAAGAAATCAAGGAATAACCCAATCATCTGTGTCCAGAATAATACGGCGACACAAGTATCATCCATATCATGTGCAACATGTACAGGAATTGAGCGAAAACGATTTAGAAAAGAGATTACATTTTTGTAATTGGGCAGCTGCTAAAATTCAACAACAAGCAAATTTTTTTGACTTTGTTCTTTTTACTGATGAAGCTACGTTTCATAAAAATGCGTATGTTAACCAACATAACTTCCATTTTTATGCAACAGAAACTCCTCGCGTTATCAGGCCTTTGGACCATCAACATAGATGGTCACTCAATGTATGGGGTGGAATAGTAGGTACCAATTTGCTAGGGCCTTACCTTTTTGAGGGTTCCGTAAATGGTGAAAGGTACTTACATTTTCTTAACAACCATCTACATGAATATTTAGATGATTTGCCGCTTAATATTCGCCAAAACTTAATTTTCCATCACGACGGAGCCCCACCCCACTTTAGTTTGAACGTAAGACAATTTTTGAACAACCAATACCCCAACAAATGGATTGGAAGAGGAGGCCCTACGTTATGGGCGCCAAGATCTCCTGATCTAAATAAGTTGGATTTTTTTTGTGGGGTCATGTTAAAGAATTAGTATACCAGACACCACCTACCACACAAGACGATATGAAGATTAGAATAAGAAATGTTTTTGCTGACATCAGAGAAAATAAGAGAGAGATGTTAAGAAATACTTCGAGATC
Source organism: Aphodius sticticus (assembly GCA_963966075.1). Lineage (NCBI taxonomy): Eukaryota > Metazoa > Arthropoda > Insecta > Coleoptera > Scarabaeidae > Aphodius > Aphodius sticticus. The sequence goes on from OZ014506.1 coordinate 108,886,486, forward strand.
TTTTACCCATCGGATTAATGCTTGTAGAAGACAAAATGGAGGGCATTTTGAACACCTACCAAATCAATAACTACTTGTTGTTTTATCTTTAATTGTTATAGTTTTTTACTAGTTTTATGTTAATGCTTATCAAGTTTAAAAAATAGTTTAATAAATGTTATTAGTTGTGGTTTCTCTTAATTATTTGTTTTTATTTAATTTTTAGTTGTCTCAAATTATATTAATTTTTCATATTGAGTAACTAAATGGTAATTCCATGTACTTTTCAATTTATTTTGAGCAATTCTGTCAGTTTTTTAATTCAACAAAAGTATTTTTTTCCTTTCTATGTTCTCTTTACAAAAAAAAATCATTAAAAAAGAACCATGTTATGCAGGGTGTAATATTAAAGCACTGTATTGGTATACTTTATTACACATTTTCTTTCAATTCCAAATATCACGAAAACGGGTACAAATATGTATATGCCACACTTAATATAAATTAAAGGCAACTTAATGGGAAATGCAACCAGAAAATAATATACAGGGCGTTCCATTTAAAAAACTCAAGAAAAAGCCATTTGAAAAATATCAAAATTGATTAGGTGCTAGGAACACCCTGTATAGCGCATCAAATTTCTTTGGGCACTATCACCTCCCTATTAGTATTGGTTATTTTCTGACAACGTTGTAAGAAAATATCTGCAAAAATGACGCTATTACGTAGTTTTCGGAAAAGGCCTGCAACGGCCATTTTTTTAATAAAAAATTGAATATTGCAGAAACTATTAGCTTTACGTCAATATCACCTGATACAATTAGTAAGACAATTTTCTTCGCAATCATAATATGTTATAATATACAGGGCATTCCATTTAAAAATGTTAATTTATTTTCTGCTACGCCTAAATGCAACACCCAGTATAAATGAAAATAATTTTACGTTGTAAAAAATGATATGCCAAACAACTTTTGTATTAAATATTTTTTTCCATCTCTAAAGATAATTGCTATATCTACCACCGCGACTCTAGTGACTCACCCTGTATATATATATATATATAGGAAAGCTGGTTATCTTATATAGTCCGAAACACGTGTCTACGGTTGCTTCTTCGATCTTCGTATGACGGAATTGCCCAACAAATACCTTTCTCCTTTATATATTGTGTGTTACAAATGTTGTGTCAAACGCAATATACCCTCACCACATTAAATGTGGGGGGTATAAAAATAGTTACAATAGGTGTAACAATGCTATAAACTATCAGCTTAATCAATATTTACTTCATTGAATACTCTAGTTTATTTGCATCCATTAGTGCCATAAGATTTATGTATACATATTTTAAAAAATATCAACTTATATTTTTTATACTAGAAAGTAAAACTTAATAAAAATAAGTTGCTTGACCAAGTATACTTCATACAGAGTGTCCGTTGTTCGAAAAAATACGTGGGAACCTCGTTTACTGAAAGCCATGCAAAATTTGATAGTTCTGCTCAATTTTATAGTCATTAATTTTCTTTAAAAATGCGTTTATTTGTTATTTTACAAATGAACTGAAAAACTGTTGTTTTTTGTTCAATGTTTTTCGTGCAATGTTTCTAATCTAAAGATGTTTATATAAAGTTTACATTGAAAATTACTTATTTTAGTAACTTCCTTCAGAAAAAGTAAGGACCAGAAATCAAAATCCACTCAACGATTTCCTTTTATTTTGAATTATTTAAAAAAAAACTAAGACAAGCTTTGATACTCTTTTTTCACAAACTACTCAAGGTATCACACAGTATTGATACCAACAATATTGTACATTTTCTTGTTATTAAAAATCAAAATAAAACGTAATTCTAAAATAAAAAACAGAAATAACATGAACTTTTTTTGTAATAATAAAATTTCCAGAACACGCAATAAATCACCAGCAGTAAAAAAATTTAAGACATATTTCAAACAAAACTTTTTTTGGCTTTAAACAAGCTACCGTTTAAATATATTGTATTATGGAAATTTGGTAACTTTTCCCTTTTTTTCGTCAAATAGACCCTGTATATTTTTACATTTTTTAATTTTAAGATTAATTCTAAGTGATTAATTCTAATGATTCCAGTGATATCCAGCCCACTTTAATCTAATAAAACCAATTTTGAATTTTTGCCACTTAGTTCATTATTCACTTCAACTCTTCATACATGTTTGTATTTGTTTGTATTTAAAATTATAATCTGTCACAACATTTACTAAATGTAAGTTTCAGCAACAAATCTAACTTATGTTTGAAATATCCCTCGAAAACAAAAGACGATCTCATGCTATATTAATTCACTCTCAAAAATGCATGGCTCCCTTTTATTTTCAAAATGCTAGCTTTATTTTTATATGTATAAACTTATCAAGATTTTATTCGTTCAGTTTTGGTAAATAGAAAACTATTGCGCAATTTGTGTTTCCCAATTGACCTAAATTTTGTCTTATCTTCAGATTGTGAGTCCAAAAATAAACAATAAAAAAAACACTTCAAAATACGCTTTCCGATCACTCAAATTAATTTTTACAATGCAAGCCACAAGTGGTTAAACAGTTCCCTGATCATTCTGGCTTATAATAGCTTAATTCTGAAAGATTGTCATGCAAAAAATCGGCTCACCTTTTGCGCGCGAATCAGCTGACTGGGTGATGGCAGCACACGCTGTTGTATATGTAGCCTCGGGCCTTTTGTTTATAAATAAAACCACTGACTGACACAAGTCTCGTGAAGGCGGACTATCGGGGATTCCGCGATACGTTTCAGTTTTATCATATATGGCCCCACTCCGTGCCATGCGCATCTCACTTCTTCACACACAATTCACCATCAACATCAAATGGCAGACCATGAATGATGATGATGATGATGATAGGGCTCGTTACAGTCATTTGTCAGATGGTTATCAACGATGTGATACTACGTACAGTGTGGAATTTTCTCAAAAACCTGGTCTAAACTCAATTATAGCTTTTATAAGCACCCACAAATTTGGCTGAAATTCAGTACCAATCGGGAGTTTTAAAATTTGATAGAACTTTTCGTTAATAAAATGTTCATTATCAATTTGTCAGAAATTTTATTCTTGATAAAAGATTCTGGATTGTCTTAAATCTAAAATGCAAATATTAGAAAGTAATTATCTGCTTGCATGTACCGGGTGTTGCCAAACCTATGAAAAACTCTTAAGAATAAAGTGCGTTTATGATCAAAGCTATGCAAAAATGTTATTTGCAAAACGTGTTTAGGAATATTAGAGATCTTTAAATACGAAATTATAATCACCTTCTCCGTTGCATATGCTTGCCAAAAAGATGAAAATGATATAAGAGTAAAGTGCCTACATCATCAAAACTACACAAAAATACTATTTGAAAAAAAAAAGTAATTTAAAATATTAGAAGATATTAAATACGAAATTATAGTCACTGTCGACGTTTCACATACCGGGCTAATTTCGTATTTAATACCCTCTGATATTTTCTAAACACTTTTTCAAATAAAATTTTTGTATAGTTTTTAAAACAAAGATAGTTCACTCTAAAGAGTTTTTCATACTTTTGGTAACACATTGCAAGGAGATAATTACATTCTAATATTTGCATTTTATGTTTAAGACAATTCAGACACTTTTATGAAGAATTAAATTTTTGGAATCGTAAAAAATGTATACTGTTTGTGTAATATCTGCCAATAAAATGATATTTATTTCGAAGTTTTATCTCTCGTCTAGCCCAAGTTTTAAAATAACACAATTGTGGTCTCATGTGGCCATGAAGTTTTTTTTATTTATTATATTTTGTGGCATAACAATTTTATGTATCATGTAAAAATACCGATGGACCTAACTATACCTATAATGGACGTATTTTTTAATTTCTCGAGAAAAAGTCATTCTTTATAAAGAGTTTTGGATGTCCTAAAAAGTCGAAAGCCATTGTTAATATTTTTATTTAACATACAGGATGGTTAGAAAACACGAAAATGTTAAATTGGCCGAAGAGTAAACTATCGGCTTTTCGGAATTAGATCCAAAATGTTATAGGTAAAAGTTAGTTTGAATTAATTTTATGCTCGAATATCAAACTTGAATGTTCTATTTCAAATTTTACATCTAGAACCAGTAAAAAGACAAGTTGAACAAAAAATTTAGAGTCCACAATTATAATTGATCAGTTGGTAGTAGTAACAGCGTATACAAGCAATTTGTTGATAGAAGCTGATTGAAAGTATGTTTAGAGCAAAGAGTTTATTTAGTTTTTTGTTACGGCATAGGTGAGGTATCGTACCGCCGTGCTATTAAAGTTTTTAACAGAAAATACCCAGAGGTATACGTTTCCGCCCATTGTGTTCGTGAATTGGTTAAACAATTTCATGCAACAGGAGACGTAAAAAATATCAACAAAAAAAACCGAAATGGCGAAGATGATACAGGAGCTATGGTAGCTATTGATTCCGTGAACACTTGCCCAAAAAAATCGTTAAGGCAAAGATCTCGAGACTTCAGTACAAGCCACCTGCAAAGGATCTTTTCAAATCGAAAATTTCATCTTTATAAACCAGTACTGATACACACGTTAGTAGAAGGAGATGATGCTCGTCGATTAGAATTTTGAATATTAATGGAAGAACGAATTATGGTCGATAGATTTTTCGACAGAAAAATTATTTTCCCTGACGAAGCGACGTTTACCACAAATGGAGTTGTTAGTTCACAAAATTTCAGATATTGGTCTCAAGAAAATCCAAATTTCCGTATTACAACCAGTTCTCAAAAATATAAAAAAGTGAATGTTTGGTGTGGGATTTATTACAAGAAAATAATTGGACCATACATTTTTGACGGTACTGTAAACCAAAACACTTATTTTGATATGTTGGAAAATGTTTTGCTACCTACTTTGGACGAAATCAACTTACAGCTCAGGTGTTCACTACACTATCAACACGACGGTTGTCCTGCTCATAGCACATATCAAGTCAGGGATTGGTTGAACAGACATTTTCCAAATACATAAGTGGATTGGACGATTCGGCACTATAGGATTCCCACCACGTTCACCTGATTTAACGCCGCTTGATTTTTTTTTCTGTGGGGTTATTTAAAACAGAAGCTGTATGCGAATAATTTTCATAATATGTAATGAAGACACTCTAAAATTAAAAATTAGGGAAGCAGTAGACAAAATAAATGAAGAAACAATTGATTTGATATATCGGGAGTTTAGAACAAGATTGGAAAAATGTGTAGCTGTAGGAGGGGAACATGTGGAGTAATGTTTTGTTAAATTACTTTGTTAAAAATATATAAAATATAAAACTTAGAATACAACATTGAAATTTGATATCTGGGCATAAATTTAAATATAAAACAACTTTTACCTATAACATTTTTATTCTAATTCCGAAAAAACGATAGTTTAATCTTCGGCCAATTTAACATTTTCGTGTTTTCTAACTTTCGACTTTTTAGGACATCCAAAACTCTTTATAAAGAATGACTTTTCCACTGTTCTGTTCTGTGACTATGTGTCTCCACGAATATCTAAGGCGATAATACTTAACAAATTAATCTTTTTCTCAGTGTAGCCCAAGTTTGTTTCTTTTGTAACTTTGACACCTCAAATCAAAACAGCCAGTCACTGCTTGGTGAGCGAATACGAAATTTCCAAAAAATACTCAATACGTAAATTTTGCTTGTAGTCGTCCACCAACTTCATATCAAAATGTCTACTGAATCTTTGATGATATAATTCTACAAACTAAATAAAAACTATCAGTGATAAGAAAACATTCCTCACGAAATGTTTGCATCAATAGCTTCGACGTATTAAGCTTAGTAGAACAATTTGTCCACCATAATAAGACCGATCTGGATACTCATACATGATAACCAAAGAATTACTTAACAAATTGAAAGAAGTACTAAAATTCTGTAGTTTTGACAGAGTAGCTTATGACATAATATCTGTGTTCTGAAAACCCGTTTTTTACCTCCTCACAAATCTATATCTTGCAATATTGTTAAGTAATTCTTTGTTTATCATGTACCTATACCCTTCGTCTTTAATATGGTGAAAAAGTTTTTCTGCTAACCTTATTACTTTCGGAGATATTGATGCAAACATAGGTAGACGACATATCGTGACGAACTTTTAAATCACTGATAGTTTTTGATTAATTTCAATAATAATATCATCAAAGATTCAGTAATCTTTTGAAATGATGTCCATGAATTTTTCCGAATCCACTGGTATTATTTTCATATGCGGGCGAATTATTTGTGTACCCAAATCTATCATATCTAAATGACTAGACTATTGACCTAAGATGGGGTTGACATCAATAATACCTCAAAAGCAAATTCACAAAAGTTGACATTTCTGCGTATATAACTATTTACTGTGTATACGTTTAGCTCACAATTAGATATGATAATAATTCCTGACCTGAATAATTCCATCTTTTCAGCATAATCTTTGCACTTTTGATGTCATTGCCTTTGAATAATTAACCACACTAATTGCATCATGTTCTGATTTACAAATTCTTTTTATTATTTAATGAATGCAACGGATGATAACGCGTACAAATCTTTCATTATGGACAAAACAAATGATTACATATTTTATCAAGTTTTACCATTCATGCGATTCGAACGAAAAACGACACAAAAAAACTTCCTGAGTTTAATAAACTAATTTGAATACTACGCAACGTAATTAACTATAAAAAATATATATTTTCTGACTAAACAAAAACTATTATTAGTGGCGTAAACCGTTGGCATGTCAGTTTTCTACTAACACGCAAAAGAAGAACACGCAACTTGCTACCAATTGTATAGTTTATAGAGGCTTTTTGTGGCTAAGCGTGACATATTTGATCAGGCCAATCGTTTCGACATTGACGGTGTCCGTTTTTCAACAAATTGACGAAAATTGGTGCCCAATTACCAGTGGAATACCTAGAAACGTATTTGTTCAGCTTTTATTCAGAAATCGTTTTACTGATCAATTTTCTGTATTGTAAAGATAATATACTTCTAATATACAGTCACTTTTGTTGGTCACTGGTCACTGATCAACTTTCAATTATCTTTGAATGCATGTATGCAGCCTCTAATAGGTATAGAAAGGATTCACACAGAAAAGTGTTTATTTGGAACGAGAAAACATAATTGCTTGAATTTATTTACTAGATTCAAATGCATATTTACTTGGATGTAGAAAGTGAGGTATATACAAGAAATGCCACATACTCAATATAAGTAAAATAATTTCTCAGATAAATGCTGTCAACAAATAAATTCTTTCTTTATAAGAACCAATATTGTATTGAAAGAAGTAATTGAATTTTTCGTCCCAAAAATGTTAATTTCTCCAACGAAGTAATAGTAAATCCATCCAAGTGCGTAGTTACTTGATCCAAGAAAATATAAGACATTTAAGTAAGTATTGTTTACTGAATAAAAACCCACCAATTATTTAACTGAAGTGATTCGCACTTCTTTCAAGTAATCCCTTTCTCTGGAATAAATACGCGCACCGTGATTTTGTCAAGGCCCGCGCGTGGTACTGGCGCCGTATAGGAGCCTCTAGTACGCAAACAACAACGACGTACCCGTAGGGGATGTGCCTTGTGATTTATTGGGGATGTGTATTGTGATTTATAGTGTACAATAAACGTTTCAACACGGAATAGTTTGATGTAACACACGCATCAGTTTAGAACGAGTAAGTAAATATAACATACCTATCTTGTTAATTAGCAATGGAAAACGTATTTGTGCCAAATCTTTAAAATTCTTACATTAAGTAGCTAAAAATATTTACCGGGAATAAAAATATACACTTCATTGAAGACTGTTTACTTACTTCACCAGAGTAACTACTTTTTTAAATCTAGTAATTATTCCAAGAAATAAAATTTCTTGGTTGAAGTCAATAATCGCTCGCGTATATACGAACCTACCAACTACTTCAGCCAAGTAATTCTCTCTTCGTTCGAGAGATCACTTTTCTGTGTGTAGAAAATTTACGATATAGTCTATGTCTCCCAGCGCTCTATTAATAGTGGTCCGACCATACACCAGCTTTTTGCCAAAACGTGTTATACAGAGTGTTATACAGGTAAGATGATGTACATGGGGATCTCGGAAACAAGAAGAGCTACGATATCGATACATGAGACAAAAGTTACGTAAATGTAGATACTTTTCAGGACAGTTTTTACATTTCAAAAATTTTGCTTGGATCACTAGATATTACGGAAAAAGTAAAAACTGTCAATTTCTTTTTCTCACCTATTACGACAAATGGAATGTCGAAATCTTGTATTATTACATAAGCGGATCCTCTAAAGCCATTTTTGATGTTAAAAAATGTTTTTGTCCGCTGGCTTTTGCTGGGCGATATTCAACTAATAAGTAAAATCTGACAACCCTAGTGGTACTCATTTGTGAAATTCCATTAAAGTAAAAACAACCCTGGCTAATATAATTTTTCCATTCTTAAGTGCAACTAAAAATAAATCTTTTTACCTGACAAATGTTAAAATTTCACTTTATATCTTCTCTATTATTTATTTTATTTCACATACATCTATGGTATTGAACGTGGTTTTCACGGTTTTGACCAAAAGTTTTGCGGACTATTGCCCTGGTGTAAACGTGCCTTACCCTATATGTGCTACGTGCTAGATAAATAGATAAATTGTTTACAACTGGCAGCTTTGTGTTATTTTTTAAACGATAAACTTCTGCCTCCTGAAGCCGTAGGCGAGCGTGTAAACATGCGAGCGATTTATATCCGTTGTGTACGAGTCGTATACGACGTTTTACCTACGACTCACAAATTCGATTTTATATTAAATATTTTAAACGTATTTGTCAATGATGGCGAGGCGAACTGTCACATAACTGTCATCCACGTGGGTTTTGACAGACTTTGACACTAGCGTTGTATAATGATGACAGTTCCTTCAAATAATGAAGTCATGCTATTTTGTTACCGTTTCTAGACAAATTTTAGCACAATTGCTCAAACTGGGCTATTATCTGAGAATTATTGTAACTCCACACTTCATGCAATTAATAATAAATAAATTCGCTCGCAATTTAATAATGGGATAATCATTAAAACCAACTTTAAGAACCATATCCTGCCTATAACATTATCATATCATTATCAACTCTACATATGCAGCTGTTGCATAAGTTCAAAAATTTTCCGTATAGCATTTGTCGTAATAATACATACATTGATTAATTACTATCATCGTGTGATATGCATCACTATCTGTTTGTTTAATATTCAAAGTTGCCACCGGGCAATCACTAGCAAATACGTAAGCTTTCCTATGCTTCTAACAGCAGCTGCGTTGCCATTACAAATCGTGCATGCGGCCATTATGTTAGATTAAGATTATGCCTATGATAAAACAGAGTGATCACTTCTCGTATGCAAATTGTTCTACAGGGTGGTCTATAATGATTAGTGAGATTTAATAATAATATATACATCGTCAGGGTTTTCCTTACTATTTAGCGATGGTAGGGAAAGCCAGGCTGCTTCATTGTTTAAAATTATCACAAAAATGAGTTCATTTGTGACCGTTTTTCAACATTGCAATTAAATAAATAAGGGGTACAAAAATAAACAATAAAACGAAAAAAAATCGGGCTTGCAAATTTTAACGCATGCGTTGTATGATAATCGCGTTATATGAAGATGTAGTCGCAAAATTTTTAGCGCGTTGTAGGAACCGCGTTACAGGAGAGTCTACTGTACTACTAATGTTAATAAAAATGTTTGGTAAAACCTTAAATCATTATTTTGTGGATAACTAGCTATCTCTGATCATTATTGATCTCTCTGATCTCTATTATTTTTTTCCTTTTCCTAATATCTAACAAAGTTTATATTTATTTATTTATTTATTTTATTTATCTTTTGCCTGATTTGATAGTATTAAAACCAAAGCAAAGACTACATAGAAATACTATTTATAGCACTACTACAAAAACAGGAAAATCAAACAGAATAATACTAGTAGAAAATAAACAATTTAATTCTGTCAACATTCACAAAATAACTCTCCAATTCACAGAGGGTTTTTTGTCATTTGTAATTTGTCTAACACTGGCATATTTATTAAAAAGTGAATTCTGATAATAAATGGCTTCTGATTTCAGAGCTGCATTATCGGATTTGTTGGATTGGTCGCCATTGGCGAAGGGGCTTTCCACTTCTCTATTCATTAAATACAAAATACTAGTTCTGTATTTTCTCAAGTAATGTCGGATGATTTGTGATTGTAAAAATATAACGTTTACGGGCAATGGGACTGTCATTGGATGTGTTAACTTTACCCATAGACCCATTTCCATTGGCTAAATGGCACCTTGAATAACATTGTCACGCACGAGTCCGACCATGCACCACGCGGATTGTTAGGTACTTCCCAGACAAACGCAAACAACAGTGCACTTGTCGACTGCTTAGGAGGGGTGGGGCGCATTCATGCGTCTACTGATGGAAGGTCTTTGAAATTAATTTATAAATTCCGGTAAATTACCAACGGTAATTAAAATTATCGGTAAATTACCAACGGTAATTTAAATTGACGGTAAATTACTATCGGTAATTTACGCCGTAAATTACGGTAATTAAAAATCGGTAAATTACTATTAATTACGGTAATTAATTCGGTAATTTACGCGGTAAATTACGGTTTTACATCCCTGCATACACGGTATTAAACCTTACCAATCCACCGAAAACCCGACTGTCATCGATACTATCACAGTCATTTCCATTTTGTTTTGCGTTATTAATTTACATTTTGAAGTGTAACAAGTAACTTAAGGCTCCGTTTTAAAAACATCGCAACTTCCAAACGAAATATTTCGTTGCGATGTTTTTTTTTGCTGGGAGTGGTCTGCCTGGCCCCCACCAACGTCAACCAGGCCACAGTTTTATGATACGGGGAAGTTGGGGGGTTTAGAGGAAGCAGGCAAAGGCGGAGCATAGTCGACGTGAGTACATTCGAAGGGGAAGTACTCAGCCAGTTTGTCGCCGCGTGTCGGCGCTTTCGCTTTCGCTCAAGTTACAATGTATTAGTGTTCTCTCTCATCACGGTCGCAGATGCATACAGCTGGCTGGCGGCCGCCAGGCGGTAAAAGAAAATATATTGATTTAATGTAGAGAGAGCGCGCTTGCTATTATAATATTTAGTCTTTTTAACAGCGTGACATACCTACAGTATAGTAAATTGACAAAAATGTATTAACTGATGATAACTCATCGGTGAATTATGGATTTCAATTTAGAAAGGCATTAATTAAAATCGAGCAATGAGGACCCAATACATCTATAAACATGCTGGATATCGAACGAACGCACGGCAGTGACACACGAAGACAAAAATAAAAAAAAATAATCTGATGCGTTCAGGCACATTACTTTATCATGCCATATATAAAATTAATAGTTTAGCTGCATGAGATTCTATTTGATCGAGATCGGCCATGTCTGCTTTAAAATAAAACTACTGGAACTAGACGGATATTTTGATTATATTGACAGTAGGTATTGTCAAAACATCAGCGTTTGACACTACCTACTGTCATTAGAATCGCAATATCTGACAAAGCCTGGCTAACTAGTTTTAATGCAGCGATCTCGATAAAATAGAATTTGCTCATGCAGCTAAACTATTCATTTTACCAAAAAATGCCATAGTCATAAATTGTTCAGAATTTCCTGTAGGTACTTTAATTTATTATTTAACTATTTCGACAAATTTCCAGAAATGGCGGCTTATTTGCAAAATCTTTCAAAAATGCTATAAGACTAAACCTCCAGTTCCTTTGGATCCTTTTCAACAGAAAGCTTTTCAGCTCTAAGTTTGGTTATGAAACTTCTAAATATGAAGTTTCGTCCCGACACCTTAGTAGTTTCTCCGGAATCGTCGCCACAAAAAAAAACACACACACATACACAGAATTTTTTTTTTACCTGGGTCAAAAATGTTCAAGGGATCCAAAAAGACATTTCCGCTAAAACCTCAAAAATTTTGTTTGGCACGATTACAATACTTTACATACTACGTATGATAAAGTAAAAATCATAGTACATAGTCCAAAGTTCCCCAAACCATTTATATAGATTCCAAATATTTTGTCACCTACAAGTTCGCTATATTATATAAACGTTTTGGGCTTTATGAATGCAAGATTCATGAATGAAAACAAATTCTGGCATTGGCTATATCCAATTCCCGCTGTAATACTGCCCAATACAGTCGCTGAACTAATATCCATTAGAGCCGACCCAAGTTCGTCACTGCTAATTGTCTCTTCCTGTCCACAAAACCGACATTTTAAATAAAATGTTCATTTGAGTCCTGTTCTGGTCTCTTTGTCTCATTTGTAATTAAATAATTATAATATTGTTCTTTTAGATTATCTATACATATATTTTAACTTAGGTGGCACGTAGTCGTCTTTTACTAATTCGTCTAGAGGACAGATGCGGATGTTTAGGTATTTTGCCACGACTTCTACCCATTATTAAACAAATGTACCTAACACCTAGCAGGCATAACTACACTAAGTATAATATCATACAGTATATACTTTTATCGTGTGTTAAATTTGTAAACCGTGCGTATAAATGTGAAATGCGAGAACTCGGTTCTCCCGATTCAATATTCGCTACGGTCATAACTTGTGCACAGTCTAATCTAAAAATAGCAGTAGGCGTGGCGTAGTTATAGGCGGTGTTTAAAACTCCTAACGTCTGCTGTCTACACCGGGCTCGTAATATAGGCAAATTACATACATTTCTGGCAATTACGCTTTGTTATCGCAATTATAATGTTTAGATTAAAATTGTACTTAAATAAAAAATCTATTTTTGTATCATGAGTTGGGCTAAATGTTTTATATTTGAAAAAAACCAAAGATGTAGAAGCAAAATTGATTTTTATATTTAAAAAAATTTTTTATTCATCCAGCCCAACTCGTTATTTATCTAAGAAGTTACATAAAAAATTTCATAAACTTTGAACAATAAATAACGCTTTTATTTGCAAACGCGTTTTAGGAGAGGTAGAACTGGGTCTTAAGGGTTGTAACATTGTTTCTGTAATTTTCTTTAGTTAAATATATGCCGTTGATGTATACCAAACTTTATTTGCCTAGAACTATTATTTAAAAAGTTACAGTTTTCGAAAAAGTGATCCCCTAATTTTTTTGTGCAGGGAATTTTAATTGGATTTGTACGTATCAATTCTAATACTAAAATCATTGAAGTTATTCAGTTTTGAAATTTATTTATTCACCAGTCTACGTGCACTCACTCCACTACTTATCGCCTTTTCAGATTGTATGGTATTTCATTGATCAATGCCAGACAGGATAAAACACTTGGCATATCGATAATATTTAAACAGATACACATCATAATATCTTGAGTGGTATCTAATAGGTACTAATAGTACTCACTATGTACCTAGAATGAAGATAACGGGGCTATTGGAACAGTAATTAGTTATGTGGTTTAAACCAGTTGCAATCTCTGCTGTAGACTTTGATACATTTGATGCCGTTGCTAAGCATTTTTTATAAATAGTTACGTACCTATACTCGAAACCAGGTAGAAGTGAGAGTACGTCAGCTTTGATTTTACGCTACTTTGAGTACAAGTTCTCAAAACGTGAAAAAATTACCTTCAAAATTTTTGCATTTTATTTACTTCGTCAGCTCAAATCTAAAAGACCTAAATTAAAATGTGTTAAAGCCATTGTGATGCTTCCTACAGCGATGAATTTATTTTTTAAGAGTCTTTAACTATTCATTTGTGTTCATTTGTATTCATAGCAGATAAAATTGCAATTACAAAATAAGTAGTATAACCCAGCACCACAACAAGTAAATGTATAATAGCATTTCGTTTAACAAGTATTTTTCAGAGCTAATTAAAACATGGACATCCAGTATGCAGTTCGTTTCCTGTTTTAAATTAATTAATGCACTTTGGCCCGAACAAACTTGCTAATTACTATTCATTTAGTAGTGCATTCACGAGCGTACACATATGTGAATAAATACAACGAGAGATTAATATAAGTACCAATTATACATATACGAATCTGGAATACACTAACATAGTTAACGTTGTTTATAGATACCCAGGCATTTAAAAAAAAAATAAAACTATTTTTGTTGCCTGATTACCCATGCAATTAAGTTCATAATCATTTAGTTAGCATATTGGGCCATATTTCTTCGATGGAAATGTTCGTTCATCAATAGAAATATTTGGATATGTTTGCATATCAATAGAAATATTTGGATATGTTACAAACTTATTTTAGGAACAACTTGAGGAATTACCCTCGAATTTTATACAGTCAATATACTTTCAGCACGACGCACAGTGGGGCAGATGCCTAAAATGCTGGTCAAAATACGAAAGCGGTTTGCAATTTAGCTGAAACTTACTATTTGGGAGTTTTTGAGGTCGCTGATTACGAATCCTAATTCAAAAGTGCAAAAAACAAAATGGCGGATCCAATATGGCGGAACATTTTTCTATAAATACTCATTTTAGCTGAAACTCACTACTCGGGAGTTTTTGAGGTCGCTGATTACGAACTTGAAGACAAAATTTCAAAAAGTAAACTGGCAGTTGCAATGTGGCAGAATATTTTGCGTGGAGTGCAACCAATAGAATGCGTTACATTAGTGGTATTGCGGAGAGAATCAGGTCAGACATTAATAAAAGTACAAATTAAAAAAATTATTTCATTGACAGTTTAGTAACAAAAATCCTGCTGATCATCATCTGACTTGTATATTGGAAGTGATTCGCTTTCCGATGCAGACGAATCTGAAATCTTAAGAAAATTATTGCCTTGTGTATCAGAAAGAATTGCGGGTGGTTTTAGTAATAAAAATGTCCATTGATCCATCTTGATCTAATGTTAGAAAATAATAGAGACAACGCATCCGCCATATCATCTCGTATTTCAAGAACATGTCCTCTTCTGTCTACAATATCTTTTTGTAAGGCATTAATAATGACTTGATAACCATCTTTCATGTTTTCTTTAATCATGAAGAAAATATACTTTCTCGCAAAAGAAAATTATTGTGTATAGGAAGACCGTGTAAAAATATAATTCAAATGTAATTGGTATCATGGTCACACAAACAATAGTACTGCAATCAGTGATGGACATTTTTAGTCGAATAAATGATCGAAGTCCAATGACTAATCTTGCGCATACGTTTGTCATGTTAAATGTGTACTTAATTACTCATTAATATTGCATTTTCCGATTGATGATTGATTAGTCATAATCTAGATTAAAAAAATTGATTTATTCTTTAGTCACAAGCCATATCGGACCTAGCGCTCCGCTCCCAAGCCCCGAATCCCCTATACCATATGACTGCCCATTATCTGCAAAGTCATACCCCCTTAATGCCCCCTCTCTTCCTTACATCTATCCCATACCCTCACCCCTCTCTCCCTTTCCCCCTCTCCCTCGACCCCTCACCCCCTTCAACCCCTAAACCCTCCCCTCCACCCTCCCCTTAACACGTAACATCCTCACTGCCACCCTCCCCTCGACCGCGCACCTCTTTCCCTTCTCCCTCGACTCCACACCCCTTCCCCTCCCCATCTATTCGACTCCACATCCCTCCCACTCTCCCTCCCCCATACAACAAAATACAATCAATCCCAACCTCTCTGACACACGGCGTTGCCGTATCTCTTATGCGAGACTATTAATTGATTGAAAATGTTTCGACTAATTTGTCAGCACTGACTACTGTTTGCGGCACCTTGCGGCAGCTACATTTAACATATGTCAAAAATAATAGTATAAGGTATGTGTCCCAGGTTGAATGAAAGCAAAATGTTGCAAAAGTTTTTTTAAAAGCACTTCTAAAAATAGTTTTTACGTGAAACATTTTTATAGGTTCGAATACACCGTTATTTAATTACATAAACGTGAAATAGAAACTAAATATGTATAAAAACATATGATCCATACCTCCAGGTAGACTTTCCATTTTGAGAAATGTTAATCGCACTATTATTAAGATTACTATACCACTTTATAGCCGGCTAATTTTCGGACTCCGCAACACGTTGCTTGCTCTGGAAACGAAGGCCAACTTCGTACTTTCCTACTAACCAGATGGAATCAGATACAGACGTGCCATTCTGGAAATTAATGCTCTGACAATTCCCGAACACAACTAGACAATTTATGGTACAAAATAAAAATGTTCATTTTTGGGGTTTTGGCCACGTTTTTGCGATTCGGCCCCACCGTGCGTTGTAATAAAAGTTGCAAAAAAACATGTTAAATTATTTAACTGCATAGAATAAATTATAAAACATATTTACATACCTCGAGGAACACTCTTCATTTTATAAAAAAGTAATAAAGTTATTGCCAACAACCCCACAGAAAATTACAACTATTACAATGGTGTCAAACACCCAAACATGCACTTTGCACAAATCGAAACTTTGAACTGATACCTACCATTCTTAACCGGTTTAGCAAACATTTTTACAATTTACGTTTCTTATACGCGAGTGATCAAAGAGTTATTATGTAGGGGTCAATTCTGTTTATTTTGAAAACTACAAAATATGGGTTTCGGCCAGCTTTGTGGAAATTTTTCACACTGTGCGACGGCTGTCCAGCTAACCATTCAAACATTGTGACCGCATGGTTAAATTTAAAATTTCCTCAACGATTGATTGGACAAAATGGTCAGCACGTAGTCCTGATCTGACAAATTGTGGACTTTTATTTTTGGGGACGATTGCAATAAATTTTTTACAGTGAGCCATTACAAATCGATGCAGAACTATTAAAACTAAGAATAATGAATGCGATAGAAAATCTACCACTGGCGATAATTCGAAATTCTTATAAAGAATTTTTAACTCGTCTTCAAATGTGTGCCGAATGAGGAGGTGATTTGTTTGAATAGTTGATGTGTTTACTTAAAAATAATAAAATTAAATAAATTCCCCCCCCCCCTCCAAAATTAGCACGCCATATCTCATAAATACCCTCCTTTTCAACAAATTAATAATGGACACCTTATAAAAATGCCTCTTAAATCCGTAGTCATAGTATCATTGTTGTATAACACTATACACATATAAGTTAAAGAATTACCTACCTTAAACAATAAACATTTGCCAGCAAACGTCTGTATGATTTGGCGAATATGTCTAATGTTAACACAATAACATGTCAAACTGTACCCGAAAAATATGAACCATGGTCACAATATTCACAATAATTATTGTCAGTTACTAATAATAGATAGGTACTTCAAAATTGCCGACACTAATTACTAGAACAACACGAATAGCAGTAGATAAATTAATTATTTAGCAGAACTGCACAACTACGATTTACAATATATCCGCGAGCATAGTACGTATCTACTAAAGGAAACAACGAAAACATCTGCGCGTCAGGTAATTTTCGAAAATACGATATTCGTTGGCCGGCAAGTTTTTGTGTGTCTCTCGCAGCTAAGAGGTTGGATGGTAAAAGAAAATTCTGGACCGGCCCGACTAAAATCTATGTATAGTAAACGGGGCATTCAGACAGGTTCAGGAATTTTTGTTACGTTTGTAACTGTAGAATTTAAAGATATCTGCCTATTCATTTTTAAGGAAAATTGATAATGGTTATGTAATTTATATTATATTTTTATATTAAGTTTAACAATTGCCCTTAATTCCGACACTAAGCGTATATTTTGATCCGAAATCAGACACCTCGGTGAACCTAATTCAGACAGTGATCCTAAATTGGACACTTGAGGTACATACATTATTCCGACAAATATAAACATTCAAGTAAATATTAAGTGTTTTAAATGTTGTTAGATAAGAGTTATTTGACATTTTATTCGCCACCAACTGTTAAAAATTAACTAGGATACAAGAGCTATAAAGAAAAAACTAAAAAAATCTAGAAATTTCAACACCCTGTAGATCGGCAACGAAGCGTTTGCGGACCTATGTTTATATGAATTTTTAGTCATTAAATAAGCCAAAGAATTACCCTTTTAGTAGTTACATGATATTTAGGAACACCCTGTATATACCACCAGAAATTACTGTATAAAACAGAATCGTAAAATAAAGCATGTTTTTTATTTTTGAAAGTCATTTTCAAGCACTTTCCTACTGCACAAAAAATCGCACAGCGATACCTGCATTTGTTAACAAGTTGTTTACACAAATGCCAAACAATCGTTCGTGATTATTTTTTGACGTTTCTTAAAACCAATGAAATGCTTCTTTATTTGTCACAAGGGTAAGTTTCAACCAATTATGTCATTATTATAGTGGGAATAAATCTCTTGTGATTATTCTCGGGAATAATCACTGTAGCTTTTATTTGCCTAGCAACTGTCAGATACTTGTCAAAATAATTACTTAATTGTGTCAACGCGAAATGGGTGAAAGTCATCGGTTTAGTACCTTTTCTAATGCAGAAATTACAAAAAAGATTTTAGAAACTACTTCGAAAAATACTCTAATAAGTAATCAGTCTATATGGAGACAATTTAAGACCTTCACCAAAGAAAGAAATTATATTCTGGATCAATCTACTACAACAGCTACTCTGGCATTGATTTTAAAAGATTGGGCTTATAACATGAAAAGAAAAGACGGAAATGATTATAAAGAAGCAGTAATAAAGACAATGTGGAATAAAACGGCAAAATTAGTTCAAGAACTTTACTTTAATAAGTATAACAGGTCCTTTGATCCTTTCCATGATATAGAATTCAGAAATGCTCGGAATGCAAGACATGCAAAAAGAAAAATTTTACAAAACATCCTGAAAAGCACAAACAAAGTTCTATGGCACTTTCTAATACAGAATTGTTGCAAATTTTTAACTATTGGGACGAAGATACACCTTGTGGATTGCAAAGAAAGTTTTTTCACGTTGCATCGTATGAACTAGCTTGGAGGGGAGGAGAAGCTACGAAATGTTTAGTTCATTATTTTAAAAAAGAAACCGACATAAAAAGATTAAATACTGCCCGCATTGAATACAATCCCATCTTTACAAAAACTGCACAGGGTGGAGCACAAAGGTGCGCTAATAGTAAATGGTTGACTCCAAACATGAATAACCCAGATATTTGCCCTGTTCGTCTTTTTGAAAAACTAATGAGTAAACGTGAAGAAAATATTAAAACCGAACGCTTGTTTCTTACTCCAAATCCGGCTTGGCAAACTCATGGTTTTTGGTATAAAAACGTTCCTGTGGGAATAAATTCCATTTCAAAATGGATGAAAGAATCCGCAGAAAAAGTAGGTCTAGACACAGTTACTAAAAAAATAACTAACCATTCTGCCAGATCAAGTGCAGTAAGTAACCTTTCAAAAGCTGGTGTAGGAGAACAAGAACTAATCAAGGTCACTGGTCATAATTCTGCAAGTTCGATTAAACCATACTTACAATTGAACCAAGAACATCATTCAAATATAATAAATAATCTTAGAGAAAATACGCAGGAGGAAACACTTAATATAACAAGCAATTCCAAATCCTCAATAAATAATGAGTCTCGAAATATTTTTAATAATTGCGTTTTTCATTGTACTAATTTAAATTGTTAATTCTTTTAATATATTCACAATGTGTCAACGATATTTTCATATATTGTAAGTAATAATTAATTAAATTAAATTTTTCAATAATTTTATTTGACATGAAAATGAAAATAATTTGACAGATTTTGTTCAAACTTGTTGCCATTTGGCA
This sequence comes from Aphodius sticticus, assembly GCA_963966075.1. Taxonomy (NCBI): domain Eukaryota; kingdom Metazoa; phylum Arthropoda; class Insecta; order Coleoptera; family Scarabaeidae; genus Aphodius; species Aphodius sticticus. The sequence continues at coordinate 108,906,341 of OZ014506.1, forward strand.
ATAGCCAAATGGCAACAAGTTTTCAAACAATCTGTCAAATTATTTTCAATTTATTCTCACTCTCTTGTTATATTATTACTGAAAATAAAAATTTTCTAATTACTTATTGGAAAATCTTATAGTTATAAATTTATAATATAATATAGGTACCTACAATAATATTTATGTAATAGCTTTTATGTTTATTGTGACTGCAAGAAAATTCTCAGAAATATTGGTTGCTAGTATTATTGTAATTTATACTAGGAAATATATACATATAACGTGTCGGTACTTATCTATTTTTTAATACAAACCGCAATATGTGTTTATAGCAGTTTATTTACAGGTGCATATTAAACATTACTAAACCAACAATCACCTGTTTCATTACGCACTATCGTCTTACGTGAATATATGTACATAATTTTGTTGCTATGTTACATACCAAATACCAACAGACATATTTATTGAGAAAAATTTTCTTCGATGTAATTTTATTATTTATTGCAACCGATAAGAATTAGTACGTACCTACTTGTTTTTAAAGCAATTGTAAAAATAACTAACATATTGTTAACACATAATAATAAGACATAATTATACAAAAATGCAGCTCAATAAGTATTTTAATATTTTTCATCGTCCTGTTTACCTACCTAGTTTATGATACGCCAATGCTTGCGTGCTCTCTTGTTGACATTGAAAGATAATACAATAATTACACACCAAAGAAATCGTCGGAAATTCAAAACGTATACATTATTAACCCGTTGATATAAATTATTCCACACGAATACTTTTTTATTATACTAGGAGTAATTCGTGGACATTCAAATCATTAGTTTTTTAGGTTATAAACTGAGTAATTATTACCGCAAAACTGTACAGTTTCACTATACTTTTGCGTGGCGTTAAACCCTGGATGTCACATTATGTAGCTCACCAAACATAAAGCTATATCATTACAGATTAAATAATAACACATCCCAATAGTACAAATCAAAACGGGCCCCAAAATACGCCTAACAAGGCCGTTGATGAGATATAATAGTAGTTTTACAATTCATCGACCCATTACGTCATTTAACAGTTTGAAATTGAGCGGAATATTATCGCTCGGTCGGTACCAACTGAAAAACATCCTGTGAACCTTCAACATTCATTTATGTTATTATTGGGGAACAGAAAGTGAATTTGCTAATCAATTTCAATCTGTCATCGCAATATGTGTAGGTGTGTGATATATGTGACCCCCCACGAGAGAATCGCCCTAACAGCCATCTCTCGTTTCGATAGTATTGACTCCTGTGTTTGAAGACGCATAACTCTAAAACTACTGAACAGAAAAGATTGAAATAAAGTGTATCATACTCCTGAATCATTTCTACATAAGTTGTATGACTGTCAAAATTGTTTGCCTCTCGGTGTAAACATGAGCGTGAGAGAAGTGAAAAAGTACCCGATTTTTGCAGTTTGAAATTAATGCTCGTCTTTCCGATTTATTTTCTCTTAAACCACTTACCACAAAAATTTCAGCTTTTGTTCAGGTTGCATTTAGAGCCTCTTCTATAGATTGGCGTTTTTGTTTTCTTCAGTTTTTCTGTAATAAAGGTTGCGAACCGTTTGAATTGAATCCGTTTTTGTAAAATATTATAATTAATTGTACATCTAAATTCCTTATCTATATTTAACTCGCACTACTATTCAAAATTCCCAAATTAAATTATTCTGATCCTATCGTAGTAATAGTAAATAATCTTCCACTGCTCCAGCTACGTTTCCATTTACATTACGATTGACGTACTACGCGCTGCACGAAATTTATATCATTCATATTAAACCTCTTTAAAATTATATTAAAAATTATTATGCAATTCTTTTTCAACAGTCACATTAAATAAAAGGCTTTCGATAAGGTGTGGCATGATGGGCTCTTTGAGAAACTGGAACAGCAGCTTCCTACTGAATATACAGAACTGTTAAAATCATATCTGAAAGACCGTCACTTCAGGGTGAAACAGGATGACGAATACTCCTCGCTACGCAATATCAATGCCGGAGTACCACAAGGAAGTGTATTGGGACCACTTTTGTACCTACTGCATACTTATGATATTCCTGTTCCGGGAGAAAGCACACTGATAAAAATGAATGCGAATTTACAAATGAAATTTACATTTTTTTCAGTAAACCTACGCTATTTGCCGGCAATTTTACCATAATTTTAAGCAAAAATACTAAATATCATTGAAAATGCAGTTACATTCATTAATTGTACAAACTGTAGGTAAATTTGCGAACAAATTTGTAAATTTCATAATAACAATTACTTCAACGGAATAAAATTACAAATCTATACATTAAAACTACTGTCTGATATGTAAATTTCCCCTCTGCTCGTGCAATTTTCCTTTCTAGATGGTAAAGTGCTACCGAGATAATTTTTATCGCGCTTGCGCAATAATGGGATATACAGTTCGAGTTCCGTTCGCCATCCGTTTGGTTGTGTTTACAGGAGCTAAGTTAGAATTTTATTGCGTGCGATTGTTATATACAACTAATCTAACACTGTTCGTGCCTCTGTTAGTTATCCTTTATCGGTGTCGTGTGGAATATTTGCCCCATATGGTTCTATAGTATTAAAAGATATAATATACTACAAAGTGCAGGTAAAAGTTTGCAGTCTTGATATGTATAATTTCACTTTCACTAATTGGATGTTCGTTTTAGGATACAAGTGTTGATGATACTGACATTCTACAAATTCAAGGACGTGTGGTGTCCATAGGTAAGATTTCGCTTATTGTTCTTTCTTGTACATGCGGTCTTACAATCAAATTTATTACTAACATCTATAACACATATCATTTCAATCACCAATATAAAAAAATACTTTTCTATAAACACTCATTAATAACTTTACACACACTCGGTACCTCAAAGGAAAGCAGCTGCTGACATTGTTACACCCTGTATATGATATATGACTCATGTACTTCTTATTTTGATTTCAGGTGACACATTTTGGACTATATTATATGCTGTGGTTGGATTATCCCCAGGTTATCTTACTCTGGAGACGGTTTAGCTTTTTAAAAATTATTCCAAGTCAGGGTTCAAAAACGAATAAGGTGACGTAAGTTTACCATAGGCATTTCAACTTAATATTGTTGAAATAATATTTAATTTATATTTAAAAGATATGTTTCTCTCTGTTAAACAGATCGATTTATTTTATTATACGATATGTAGATAAGTATAGTCCATGCGTTCCTATTTTATTTCATTTACTTATGATTACATTTTTGTCAAGAACTTCGATTTATTTAATGTTAAAAATATGTAGATATATATATATATATTATAAATATGTTTCACATGTTATTTATTGTTAAAATTATAATAAAACTTCATACTATTATTTTTTGTTTTTATTTATGATCTCCACATTAATAGGATTTTACTAGTGATTTTACAGTTGACAATACAGGCTTGTCCGAGCAGTCGCAAAACCAGTTTACAAACAGTTCTTTTGTGAGAAACCAGATAATGTTTCATTGGTATTTATAATGGAGTTATCATAGCAACATATGTGGTCCATCACAAAAGTACTGATTGTTAACTGGTTTTCAGTTGCTTGGAGAAATCTAATATTAAAGTTGCAGAAAATTTACTGTACAACAATTAATTGCAATCCGTGTTTAAGGTAAATTTACTGAACGTCAGTAATTTTACTTACAAAAGTATATATAAAACCGTACACATCGGAAACCTCATTTCATATGAGAAGTAAATATAAGCTCAAAGTAAAATTACAAACCACATGGTTTGTAATTCCCTTCGAAACACGGAGGTTAAAAATGACCGCCGTGCCACACGGTAAAATTACCTTTTCAGTTTTATCAGTGCACAGTGGCAACATTTGCAGACGACACGGCTATTTTGGCGATTAGTGACAGTGTCGAAGAAGCAACTGAAAAATTAAGATAGCTGCAAACAAAATCAACCTTTGGACAAAGAAATGGCGCATCAAACTAAATGAAGGAAAATCCACGCATGTAAACTACACCAATAAAAAAGTTAACTATATTCCAGTAACCATTAATGGGAACGATATTCCATACGCGGATACAGCGAAATACCTTGGCATGACACTGGATGCCAAGCTTAGATGGAAAGTACATGTCAAGAAAAAGCGGGACGAACTCGACCTAAAATTCCGCAAAATGTATTGGCTAATGGGACGGAGGTCAGCCCTGTCAGTGCAAAATAAGCTCCTACTATACAAGCAATTATTAAAGCCAGTATGGGTGTATGGAATACAGTTATGGGGATGCACTAAGCAGTCCAATATCAACCTCATTCAGAGGTTCCAAAATAAAGTTCTAAGGGCCATTGTTGGTGCACCATGGTACATCAAAAACACCAATCTTCTTCGGGACCTTCGCATGGAGATGGTAACTAGCGAAATATCAAAAGTTGCTAAGAAGCACGAGGATCGTCTAATCCACCACGACAACATTGAAGCCATCCAGCTGCTAGACAACCGTGCTACAGTGATTAAAAGCAGAGCACCCGTAGTGTATTCACAGTGATAGTATATTTAGTGAAAACAACCGCCGTCTACTTGAGTGGTAAAAACTGTCAGACTAAAACTACTTGGGCCAATGGGCAAAATTGCAGAAATACTCATTATTTTATCAATTTAGGTTAAGTGAAAATAACTTGTTAGTCATTGACTAGGTGTTATGCCACAAACACTTTGTGTTTGAACAAAAAAAAAACATTAAACAAAATATGACGATTGATTACGTACATATTCCGATATCGTGCTAATATTCGTTACTGAGATATCCGCTTCCATGAAAATCTTGTTCGCAACCTTTATTACACAAAAGCTGAAGAAAACAAAAACGCCAATCTATAGAAGAGGCTCTAAATGCAACCTGTACAAAAACTCAAATTTTTGTGGCAAACGGTTTACGAGGAAAAAATTGGAAAGACGAGCGTTAATATAAAAGTGCAAAAATCGGGTACCTTTTCTCATTTCTCTCGTGCTCATGTTTACACCGAGAGGCAAAAATGTTGACATTCATACAGTTTATGTAGAAATGATTCAGTATAAGACACTTTATATAATTTTTTTCTGTCCAGTAGTTTTACAGTTACGCGCTTTCAATCACAGGAGTCAATATTACCGAAACAAGAGATGGCAGTTGGGGCGATTCTCTCGTGCGGAGTCACATACACAATGGTAAAATAAAATTATATGATTGCCAACCGGTAATCTTTGTTGTTCTGCACATAGGTGGCAGTACTGCCCACAATCAGAAACTTTACCCATAAATTAAGAGATGGCGCTAGTCTGCAATACATTATTTTTCATTGTTAATATTATAAAATATCGTTTTCAAACAGTGACAAATTGAAAAATGATTATATAAATTACAACAAAATCATAATTTAACTACTAATTTACTTGTAAAAGCTCCTCTAATAAACCCGTCGATAGATGTCGCTGCGTCAACAAAAACTTACCGACCGAACTGTCACAAGCACGATCTCCAAACATTTTTAGGTTATGCCGTAATATTTATTAACAAAAAACCGGCACAATTACAACAAAAACACCATGCTGAAGATAATAAGCACCGAATTGACCGCAAGATGCGTCGCCACGAAACTACCAAAGCAATTCCTAACGTCAATAGTACCAACAACGCAAGAGAAACGCTACAACTCCTTCCGTACTAAAGAAAACAACCCCACGAAACATTCAACCGCAAACCTAGGCCAATTTTACAAGATATCCGATGAATTACAACAGAAATTATTCCAACACGGAGGTTTACCCAAATCGTTTGCTATACAATCGAAAACGTTCACGGAAACGTGCGTAATGGTCCGAGAACCAGCGGTCGATATCATAAACTGCATGAATAATTTGGATTTTTCGAAACCGATGGTGAGATTTGTGCTATACGGGAAAAAAGGTAGCGGAAAATCCTTGACGTTGGTTCATTTGATGCACAACGCTAGAGAATCGGATTTTTTACTAGTTCATGTACCCTGGGTGGGAAATTGGATGCGTTATTGTAAAGAATACAGTAATTCCGCAACGAAAGAAGGTTACGTTGATATTAATTTAGACGCAGCAGCTTGGTTGGTCCATTTTAAGGCGCAGAATCTGGAGAAATTGCAACAAAGCGACTTCGTAACCTCAAAGGACTACGTTTGGAGTAAACGTGAGACTACCGCAAAGGGGGCCCCGTTATTGGAGATGATCGATCATGGGATAAATAGGGTTAAGTACGCGTCGGACTGCGTTGTTTTTTTGGCGGATGAAGTTAAGAAATTGACCAACGACGGGGTTTGTAAGACTTTTGTCGCGATTGACGGGTTTAATGCGTTTTTCTATCCGGATACAAGAGTTAAAAACGAGAAAAAGGAGTATGTTCATCCGCATAAAATAGTTATTACGGAGGCTTTTTTGAATTATACTAAGTTCGATTGGAAAAATGCTGTTTGCGTTGTTACCGTGGATGAGTTGGCTGTTACGGGGGTAGAACCATCTTATCTACCGAGGTATGTTGTAATATTGGTTCTAAAGTTAAGGTTAAGTGGTGTAAAAACAAGACATTCGTATCTTATGTTGTAATTTTTCAGAGACAAAAAAAAATAACGTTACAAAAAATCTCATAAAATTTAAGCAAACTATGTATGTAAATGCCCGACGTACATACAAATTTTATATCCTACAATCGTTTTGTTCCTCCGTTTGAATAATATTAATAAATATTTTGACGTTATCAAGTGACATGCGTATCTACGGAGTTGAAGAACAATACAAACATCGGAGTTGAGTGACAATATAGACAATTAATTGTCAAACTTATAACCTTAATCGCCAATAATTGACATTGATGAGTGACAATACAGACAATTAATTGTCAAACTTATAACCTTAATCGCAAATAATTGACATTGACGATTTAAAATTTACAATTTGAATGACAAATATTTGATATATTTGGCATATAACCATGGCAATCCTTTATGCCCTAGGGCGCAATAAGAATCTTTATTGCCCTAGGGCGCAACAAGAAGCTGTTTTCGTCCCGGTATCTAAGATGTAAAATGTCACTTTATGATCATTTAGGACATAAATTATTTAGTATTATTTCCTTATATTTATCTAAAGCTATAAACTATCATAAACTATAAATAATAAAACTATAAATTCTCCAAAACGAAAATGACGTTGAAATACAAAAAGTAAGGTTTACTTTGAGAGCGTTCTGTTTTGAAGTTTCTAAGGCGTTGGATTTGTTCTTTGTAAATTTTCCAAAATCAATTCTTCTTTTATTTATTTTAGCCTGACTTTTTTTCAAAATCTTAGTCACATCTAGACTCTAGACTTTTATACACACTAAATGAATGTATTGCAAACGCTAACTTAGTTTTTATTTACATACTACAATTTTGTGTGGTTCTTATTTTGATTTTCTTTTATACATTTTTGTGGGACCCTAGCAAATTTTCCTTTATATTCATAATTAATTCTTATGAAATTTGCGATTGCTTAATTTATTTTAGCCACAAAGGCGTTCAAATTGAGAATAAGTTTAATTCGATTAAAAGAAAATAATTCTTTCACTACAATAACTTTACATAGACAGAGCAATTAACATTTTTCTGAGTACTTAATTTGTCTAACTCCTGTTATATAATATATTCAGTACAAAAATAATCAAAAACACTTACTAACTTTCACATGCCTGCATGTTGTAATACTTTTTAAAATACAGTAGAGCGTCGATAATCCGAAATTGTTCGGATTTTCGAAAATAACCTAGAAAATGATACTTTAGGCCTAAAACATGCGTAAAAATGCACTTTAATCGATTAAATATACATATATTAAACAAACTATAACATAATTATGTATTTAAAATCTTTTAAAACGCGTTCGGATTTTTGACGTTCGGATTTTTGACGTTCTACTGTAATTAGACGTACTTTTTTTTCAAGTGGCTCATTGTATATTTTATAGTCATTTTCAAGACATTCAAAGGAAGTTCCACTGTATTATTCTGAAAATATGTTCGCTTGCAAAAAATTATTTGTTCGTTACTTTTCTTGATGATTCTCACCGCATTTTAAAATGACAGGTTTGCAAGCTAAGTAAAATACATACAACCAATATAACCAAATTACTAATGGACCTGATGATTGTTATTACATATTATAGTATCTATACTGGTGTCCAACGGTAAAACGCCTTATGTACATACAAAAGATCGCTGCAATTTTTCTATTTCAATGTTTCAAAAAACATGTACATTTTTTAGATTTTAAAGAATTTACCTTAGTCTAGCATGTTACGTAACTATTTGTACGTAAAACAGGCTAATTTATTTTTAACTATTAATGTCATATTTAAGAGAAAACGGAAAATATTTCAATCAATGTCATTTTTGTACATACGGCACTTTCCAAAAGCACGTTTTTTTAAATTATCTTTTTCAAATACCTATAGATAATTGAGTAAATTCACAAAATGCATGTAGGTAGGTGAGCTGCAATCATTTAAGATCAAAATATTTCCCTTTTGAGATTAGGCCAGAAAGTAGCGATATAACCAAATATTTGATATTTTTACAGTATGTACTGCTTTTTTCAGTAGAATCTGAATGTGAAGGAAGCAATTCTGAATTGAGGCTAGTTTGTGAGAAAATCAATAATAAATAGTTGAAAGAAAAGCAAAAATGCATTTTTGTCTCAAAAACTAAACTCTAAACTCGGATTTCAGATATCGATTCTACGGAAAAATGCATAGCAAAAACTCTATTTTGTTTGTTGTTGGCCAGGGTAGTCACTGAAATTATTGTATTTTTGGCTAGATGGCGACACAACACACAAAATAAACTTTATGTTAAAAACATCTTGCCAGTTCCAAAATGTAAAATGTTGCAACCCTTAATCATGTAAAATGTATAAATCATAAATTAAGACATTTTCAATCTCATAAAAAAAAATTACTTTTGCTACATTTGTTTGTTTCTAGATACTTACTGGGCAAGGAAGGTTTTGAACATCTGGATCCGTTTGTTCCAATTCCGGTTGGCGACTACAACACAAAAGAACTGACCAGTTGCATGGACTACTACCGCGACAGAAAATGGGTACAACCTTTACCCGGACTAGATGATGAACTGTCATTTTTGAGTGGCAATAATCCCTATAAACTCATGGAGTTGTGCGGACCTTTGTAATATGTTGTAGTTTTGTAATATAAGTTAATAAAAAAATTGTTATAAACAAATTTAGTTTCAGTTTTTTTTATTTTTATTATTTATACTTTTGCCGGGCACTGTATAGTGTATACTAATAAAAATATTCAATCCTAGTGCTAATAAGTACCAAAAGCCGGTAATTCAGGTTACCTACTATTCTGTCATCTGTCAATAAACATAATTCTAAACCAGATGGCGCTAGTACTTTTATTTTACAAGTTATATTGGGCTTATTAACAAATTAAAATCAACATTCTTTCAATGCTTGTCATTTAAAATTCACATTTCATGAATATTTTCTTTCCACGATTCTAGCAACATAAAAATACGCCAAGCAAATGCCAAAATTCCAACTTCTGTTGTGTGGTTCCCATGGCAACCACCAACCGAGATTCTATTGAAATGAAAATTGAAATTATTGATCTCCAAAATGTAAACGAAATAGGGATTCTGCGCGTCGCACATTATGTCAGGCAATGTCAATATACATCGTGCCAAATAATTTCAAAACAGACTATAAACTCCAAAAGTTTCGCCGTGATAGTGATGACTAACCCACCAAAACAAAGCCAACTTGATTACAGAACCGCTCAACCTTACATTTCCAAATGTTGAAATTCTGTTCATATCGCAGTTTATCGTACTATTATACAGCACAAAGTTAAAATAAACCATGCAATTGAATACACATTAATACAGGTGAGGTTTTTAAAGATCTACAAATACATTTTTAGGTTATTCACCCAAAAATTTTTAGGTGTTATTTCAACAAACAGACAAACATGTCAGGCGGTGCGAATCGTAAGAAAAGCAGCAAAGTACAAGGCTGGGAAGACGCAGGTATAGAATTCTACCAAGAAAATTATCTTTCGAATGACGTAGAGCTTCAAGATGTTCTACAGAGGGATCCAAAACACTTGGCTACGCTACTGCCTAGCAAACAAAACCGCGCTTGTAAGTTTTACGTGAAATATCATATCTATACAATTTTATTTTGAATCTTTGGTAGATTCGACTATGCGTATGCGTTGTACTGATACGAAGTCACGTACTGTTCGACGGACAACAGCTACGAGGTCTCGTAAGGAAAATTCGATGCGTAGACCTTCCGCTGCTGCGGAAGTTCAAGTTGCTATGTTACCAGATTTGTCGGAGCCGATATCGAATGAGCAGACCGCTTGGGAGCAAATTATGAGAATTAAGGAGTTACCGATTACGATGGCTGAAAAACGGGAGATGAAAATGAAGATACAGGTACGATTCTAACCTAAAAATATCCACGGTGGTTAATGTGGTGTATAAAAAGTTTGACGTTTAAAATAATTTTATTGACGACTCCCATATAATAAGTTCATTGCATACTTCATTATTTGAACATTATTGACAAATACACTTAAAATATTTGATATAAAATTGAATTTATGGGTCGTAGATAAAACGTCGTATTCGACTTGCACACAACGGATATAAATCGCTCGCATGTTTACACGCTTGCCTACGGCTCGCATATAAACTTCATGTTCGCGACTTATATCCTTAGTTATGTGCTCGTCAAATAAGATATGTACTATTATTTTTGTAGTCTACATATTTAATTGATGAAAATATCAAAATTGTTTTGTTGTATTTAAAGATTCAATTATATAAAATTACAAGTAGTGTTAATAAAATTATAGTTATGTAATATTCATAACAAAAAAAGCTTTAGTTTTCTATCCAAATTGTTTGCTAAGTGTAAATGCAAAAATCAACATTTTAACATTATATTACAGGAATATTTTTGTTGTGTCTAGTGTGGGAATTGTCAACTAGATAAAGTGCTAGAATATTTTTCTTATTGATTTTGTTAGATACTATAAATCGTCTTATGGTAGCATAAAAAATGTATGGCTTTCCATACGAAAATATTTGAAGAATATTTTAATAATTTTAATATTTTAATTTTAAAATAGTTTATTTATACATTGTGGATTTATACACCATTTATAACCCATTTTTATGTAGAAATTGTGAAAACGACACATCATACAACACAATTACCAAACGGCGACGATGCCGATCCTGACAGACCATATGGGCCGATTTGACATCTACTAACGGGTGACGTCACACAACAGAAAGTATCGTTTTGGCGGGACTTTTTGTGATTCAATTTTTAACGCTGATTTTTATGAAATATTGAGGAAATAATTACAAAACATTGCATTTACAATGTAGAGTGAAGGAATAAACACACTAAGATGGTTTTCCAATAATAGTCAAATACCCTATTCTGACAGAGGTGTCAGAATTACAAACATAAATAGTCCCTAATTCCGACATAGAAATCGACAGGCATTATATAGGAAATGATGAAATAAGACAGGTGGTGCAACACTGGCAGCAGAGAGTAGCGATTTTGTTATTGATACACCACCTTTGGAGATAATAGTTGAACTCATGCCATCTCCATTAAAAAAAATGATTATTCTAGCCTGAAACACCAAAAAAAAAGTAAAAAGAAACTGTTCTGTAACTATTTCTGACGTATGGAGAGAATATTTGTTACTAAAAAAAAAAGCACGAAGCACAAAAGAAAATTATTCTAGAAAAACAAGAATTGAGGCAAAAAAAATCACCACCTCACTCAATTTTTTTGGTTTAATATAACCTTAATTAATACATTAGTTATCCAAAATTTCCAGAAAAACATTTTTTAGATCAACGTAACAAAAAAACTAACACCGTTACTTCATTTCAGAACTCCCCGAACTTACGACTGCAAGGCTACGAACAATTCAAGTGGAAACGGCGGAAACTCATTCAGCGTTTCCGACAGACCGTCGCAGAAATCCGTTCAAAACTCGAACTATGGCGCGGCCACATGAAACACATGGAGGGCCATTTCGGCACCGGAACCGTAGCGTACTTCCAGTTCATCAAATGGCTGATATTCTTCAACCTAGCCACCTTCCTACTCATCTTCCTATTCCTCATAACGCCCACAATATCCGCACCGCAACAAAACATAACCTGCAACGACAATTCCACAACGGATATCACACCAATAAACACCGAGTGCTGCTTGGCGTCATACCTAAACGATTCCTTTAATCTAACGATGGATTTCCTCGAGGTTTTTAAAGGAATCGTCCAGGGTGGGGGGTTTATGGAGTACACGTTGTTTTTCTACGGGAACTATACGTTTAAATTGATACCGTATAAGATTTTTAACGCGACGTTTTATTATTCGTTACCGCTGGCGTACGTGTCGGTTACCTGTTTTTTGTTTGTCGCTTCGTTGTTTATTATCGTTCGAGAGTTAGCGAAGAGTTTCCGGTATAAGATCATCGAGGGGGAAGGTCAGTTCTACCGGTATTGTAACCTCACTTTCGGGAGTTGGGATTTTTGTATCCGGGACGAAAAAGCGGCTGCGGTTAAGAAAAAAGCGATTTTTAACGAGGTTAGGTCGTATCTAGACGAGGAGAGACACCTCGAGGAGAAGAAAAACCGTACGAAACAAGAACGTATGAAGATCGTCGCGGTTTGTGTTACGATCAACATGGTAGAGTTTGGGATTTTAGTCGGTTGCGCTTGGTTGATCTACGCGGTTTTTAGCTTCTCCTCGGGGAGGATCTCGGAGAGTTTAACGGAATTCGAGGTGTTATTTTTCGAGTTTCTACCGTCGTTGACGATCGTTTGTTTAAATATTTTCCTTCCGATGTTGTTCAAACGGCTGATTGTTTACGAACGGTACAGCCCGAGTTTCTCCATACAGATCTTACTAGTGCGTACGATTTTTTTGAGGTTATCCTCCGTGATAGTCTTCTACGGTTCCATGTATTCCGTCATAAACCGCTCGGGAGAGAATTGCTTCAACTCCGAATACAAATGTTGGGAAACGTTCGTCGGGAGACACATTTACCGCTTAATCCTAACCGATTTCGCTATACAAATCCTAATAACGTTCTTCCTAAACTTCCCTCGCTCCCTTCTAGAGAAACACTTCCAAAATAAGTTCACGAAATTCATCGGGGAACAAAATTTTGACCTTCCGAAGCACGTTTTAGACATCGTTTACCTCCAAACCCTCTGTTGGTTAGGGACCTTTTACGCCCCGATGATCTCCTCCCTCTTCGTAATAATCCTCTTCGTACTATTCTACATTAAAAAATTCGCTTGCACAGTAAATTCTAAACCTTCCCGATTAGTTCATCGTGCCTCCACGTCAACCTCAATGTTCATGTCGATGCTCTTAATAGCTTTAATCGTAGCTGCTTTTCCGGTGATCTACACGATAGGCGAGATAACTCCGAGTAGATCCTGTGGGCCTTTCCGTGGTCAATTGACCGTTTGGGAGTCCGTTTATCGTGCTTTAGAAAAGACTCCTGCGGTGATACGGATCGTAGCTTCGTATACGACTACGGCGGCCGTAGCTGTTCCGGCGTTTGTCGTTTTGATCCTTTTGTTGTATTATTATACAGCTGTGAATAATGCGAATAGGCATATGGTGAGGGTGTTGAAGGATCAGTTGATTCTCGAGGGACACGATAAGCAGTTTTTGTTGGAACGTTTGAGTATGTTTATTAAACAACAGCAGGAGTCGTTGAAGCATTTGAGGAGGTACGACGGTGATATGAATCTCGCGAATCTGTCTTCTAGTCATTAGTTTGTTTTTGTGGTTTTTGAGTTATTTTTTTGTGGTATGTTTGATACGTTTTTAAGAGAAAATGTCTGGATTAAGTCGGAATTGTCGACTTGTAATATACTGTGCGTTTAAAGTATATAGAAACATGATAGAATCTCTGGAAGAGCTTGCTCAAATATGACAAAATGTATATTAGTGTTTATTTCGGGTATTATTTTTAAAACTGTCGAGCGATTACTAAGTTTTGTTTGTAACTGTCTATATTTTACGAATATTCAGATATTGGGATTAATTAAACAAAAAATATTTGGAAATATTATGGCTTTTTAACAGAGTAGGTATTTGAGCACCTGTCCGCTAGGGTTTATACAAAACCACAATTTTGATAAAGTCGGTTTTTGAATTTTTGCAGACGAATTTTATTGATTGTCTGAAATACTGAAATGTTTGCATTTAGCGTTTTGTTGCTATTATTTCTCGAGGTTCTTCAAATTCCCTATGAATTAATTTTTTCATTACTTTTCAGTTTCCCATAAGCATTTATTTGATAATAATAGCTTTTTATCTATCATATCGTTGGTTTGCTAAAATAGTGGTGCAACTATTAAAAATAGTTAAATTTAAGAAATTATATACAGGGTTAGCCAAAATTACCGGAGCAACTAAATAATTCTCCAACCGTAAAAAATGTCCAAAAATTGTTCAAACAAAAGTTTTTTGGCTTTAAACAAGCTATCTTTTAAATATATTTTCAATATACAGAGTGCTCATTTTATTATAGAAATTTGGTAACATTTCCTTTTTTTAAATAGAACCCTATATATTATTACATGTTTCAATTCTAAGATTAATTCTAAGAATTTTTAGAAGCTATTGACCAAAAATAGTCTAAATTACCGGAACACTTAAATAATTTTCCTGCAAACAAATTCGAAAAATTTTCGAATAAAAGTTTTTTAAACAACCTCTCATTTAGATACAGTTTTAAATAATATACAGTGTGTTCCTTTTATTATGGAAATTTGCTAACCATTCCATTTTCTAATAGAACACCCTGTAAATTTTTATTTTTTATATTCTAAGATTAATTCTAAGAACATTTTATAGAAACAAGTTTTTTTGAAAATGCATTATGTTTGAGTTATGAGCAATTAAGCAAAACTACTGAACTTCCAATTAAGAATATTTTACCACATTTATTTTAATGTGATAGTTTGGACATTTTTTTTACTCTTAATTTTTTTATTTTTTACCCGTTTGGTTAAAGTAAAAGTCATGAGTTTATATGATTAATTTCTTATAACTAAAAAAATTAAAATTTTATAAAGAAATAATTCCAACGTAACATTCTTAGAATTAATCTTAGCATTAAAAAAATGTTCTATTAGAGGGTGTTCTATTAGAAAAAGGAAAGGTTTGCAAATTTCCATAATAAAATAAACACCTGTATATTAAAAATATATTAAACGAGAAGTTGTATAAACACAAAAAATTTTTATTTGAAACATTTTTTGATTTTTGTTACAGTTGGAGAATTATTAAGGTGTTCCGATAATTTTGACTATTTTTGGTTAATTGCATATAAATAGAAAATTATGCATTTTATAAAAATATGATTCCTATAAAAAATTCTTAGAATTAATCTTAGAATTAAAAAATCGAATAACATATAGGGTGTTCTATTTAAAAAAGGATAGGTTACCGAATTTCTATAATAAAATGAGCACTCCGTATATTGAAAATATATTTAGACGATAGTTTGTTTAAAGCCAAAAAATTTTGTTAGAACAATTTTTTGATATTTCTTTCGATTGGAGAATAATTTAGGTGTTCTGGTAATTTTGGCTAACCCTGCATATAGGATATGCCCCTTTTTTCAAATTTTTTTTTTCATATAGAAACCTGAGTGAAAAACTTATTTGTTTTCCCAATTACTTGAAAAGTTACAAAGCGGTATTTAAACACCTAATTCCTTCAGGAATTGAAAAACAATATGTCGATACAACACTATTTACTCAAAATGAAATTTACATTCTAAAAAAACAATAAATAGTTTTAAATAGGTTTATTTGATTATTCTTTTTATTTTTAATTGTTCTTACTACTTTATATTGATTTATTTTTTTATTGTTGACTGTAATGACGGTCAAATGACTAACAACTAAAATTTGAAAAAAAGACCAATAGGTCCTTATAAAATATAACCTAGAATGACACTTCAGGAAAAAAAATGAACAAAAAAAAGTGAGTCACCCCCTATATTTATTGAAATCAGTTTCCATACAAGAAATAAATAATATGTACAATTGATTTACTTATTCAAGACAATAAAATAGCAATTTTTTATCAAATACCTCTTTATTTTTACATATTCATTGTAAATTTAAACTGGTATCTAAAACATTTTTTTTTTTTTAAATATAAAAACCAGTTTTTGAATGTCACAAAAACAGTTTTAAAATTGTCACATCAGTAAAAAAAAAAAATGTTTGAAAATTGACTGAATTTTTGTTTCCTAAATTTGAAAATACATAATAAAAATAAAAACACGAGAATTTCAATGTATTGTACTTTTTATTTTTCTGTAAAATAATTTTTTTAATTACGTCATTTTTTTTGTAGTCAGTTTTTTATGATCAAAGAACTTCCATTTACATACTATTTTTAACAAAATATCGGAAGTAAAAGGAAGCTCAAGTAAACTCCAGAAAATAAATTTATTAGCACTCCAAACAAATTTGTTTCGCCTAGCATGATATTTTAAAAAATAAAGTACTAAAGTTTGTTAAAATGGGTCAGGCCTTTATTCAGATTTGATCATGTTTCCATACTTTTCACACACACTGTATACTTGCATGAGGTTTCCATACATAACTGACATAACGATGGAAGATTTTTTAAGATTTTTACATTATTTTTAAGTAAGGAAGTGAAACTCAAAATAATAAATTTTGGTTGATTTTTTATATAACAATTATAAAACTCAAATATTTTAGTCATAGATCTGCAACGGGTACAATACTGAATCTTTTTACCAGTAATTTAGTAGTATAGATAATTTTATTGAGATTGTGTACATATTAAGATGTCAGATTATAGATTTTTATTTAAAATTTTATAGCGTAGGCAAGAAAATGCTATGTAGATTATCTGGCAATCGTTTTTGATTAAAAAAAAACTCAGATTAAGATCAACAGAGCACAAATTTCTTTAAATATTTACATATTATACGCACAATTTTAATTATTCCAACACCTATCCTATAGCATATCCAATTTTATATACTATACATCTTACGTATTGCAAAATAACTCCAATAAATATCTATAGTAAGCCGCAAATGTAATTATTATAAGAAATATTATGCTGTTTTATCAACGACTCACAAATAATTCATTCATTATGTTCGTATCTACAGTGTTTTATGATCATAAAATTACCAAACTGTCATCTACGTAAATTTATGAATATTATTCATAAGAAACGTAATTTTTGAGTCGTACATAAAACGTTAAATTTGACTCGCACATAATGGTTGTAATTCACTTCGTACTAGTGAATTATAGCCTGCATTATGCACTCGTCAAATAAAATATACTATTATGCCATAAAATTTTAAAATATTATTTTGTTCCTATATCATGAATGAGCCAAAGCAGCAATTTTGCTAATCTTCCGTGTACATAGAGGTTGTATATAATGTATTATTGTGTATGTTTGACGTCCATAATGTTCATTTGTGTAGTATTTTATAATGCGTTCCGGGTCGTCCTTAAATGTATTTTATATAATTATAGTAAGACTGATATTATTATTATCGTTTCGAAATGCGGACATGAATGATGATGATTTTATTATAATGAATCTCCGAGACACTCTGTATCAAGCTTCTAGCTCTCAGAAATGTATGATTACAATAAAGTATTATATTTTTAAAATTGTTCTCTTTTTTTTTTAATTTTAATTAAAATTAATTAAAGGTTGATAAAAGTTTGTTGCCCAGAAATAAAAAGTACTGTTTGTTGACAACTGTCCAGCACATCCCAAAACTGTACAAGCAAAACTAGAAAATATTAGACTGGAATATTTTCCTCCTAATCTAACCTCCATCCTGCAACCAATGGACCAAGGAATTATAAAAAACCTGAAGCACCATTACAGAAAAAGAATCGTTATGAAAGTTGGAAAAAAATCAGATGAGGCCAGATAGTCCAGGGCTGTGGAGTCGGTAAAAAAACTGTCGACCCCGACTCCGACTCCAGATAATTTTGGTAGTCCGACTCCGACTCCGGCAAAATTTTATTTGTTTCCAGCTATATTCGATGGAAACAAATAAAATTTTGCAAAAATTAAAAAAAAATTTGAAAAAAAATTAAATCTGACAATGGCCTGTTGATCGGACCACAAAATTATGGCCATATTTAAAAGGGACGCTTTTTATATTTTCAAAATATCTCTGAAATCAAGAGAACTTCAACTGTTTTCTCATTAAAGAGCATATAATTCTGAACTAGTTTGTTACTTGAACCGATGTTCAATCTTTAATAATAACAAAAGTAATGACAGTATAGTACAAAGTAAAATTCATTTCAATGAATACGACATTAAGTGCAAAATAAAATGAAAATTATCTCAACTCTTACTTCTCTTAGTGGTCATGACGTCACAATTCTGGCTGCAACGAATATGACTTGCATACTTGGATATTCCTACATTCAACTTCAGGTAGAGTTTAAATGGGAAATGCAGTTATAATTTTTAATCGGCTATTATACATATATTATACATGTTTAGGTTTATGCATTAAAAAATACGTTAGAGCGAAGTTTGCACCTTTGCTAATAATAAAAAATATATCTGGTGCAATTCTGTGTAGGTGACGAAATCTGCCCATTTTATATTTAATGCATGTGTGTAGTTTTTTTGTAAATGTACAATTACAATTTATTAAGTAAATTCTCAAATCCCAATTATCTTGAAATTTTGTGTATTTAATATTAATTTTTTCAATATTATATTGTCATGCAAATACATGCAAGAATAGGCGAGACTAGTTTACATAGATGTTTTTACATAAATTGCACCGCACAAATGATGCAACATTTTTGTATGGTTCTGTTGCTAACACGGTATTTTTACTTTTGGTGTTTGACAATAAAGTACTATTTTATAAATAAAAGATTAAACATTGTAACAACTCGCCCCAATCTTCCCTACATTAGGTTGTCCATTATCTATACCTACCGTAAGCATATCGACTTTTAAATACATTATTTATTTAGATATATGAAAAAATATAACAATAACAAAAACACAAAATAATTCTCAAGTCCAGGAATCAGTTTAAAAATAAAATATATTCTTAATAAATAAAATTAACATTAGGTAACTCAAATAAAATCTGTATCACATTTACAAATACAAAAAACAAAAGAAGATGACGTCCTATAGTTACAAACTTTATCTTGCTTTATTTTTACAATATAAATGGTGTAATTGTAAAAAATAAAGGTCTAGAAGGACTTTTGTATTCAAAATTAAATATAAAACATTTTTTAAAGTTTTGTATTAAAAAGATAATAAATAATAAGTTATAAACAAAATAATTTTTCTTGCCACGAATTGCAAAATACAGAAGCACTATCTATGTACGTATGCACTGGCAGAATAATACAAACCGAGTTTCTAATTTATTACTTACTTAGCTTTTAAGAATTGCGCAAATAAGCATGACCCAAAGAGTTACACACTCGTGCATGCAATTAGTATGGATTGGCATTTTTTAGTCTCGTTTTGATAATCTTCCTTATTTTAGTCATGAGTAGTAACTAAATAAGTTAGTCAGGACTAACGTCACTAAAGGCCCAACACTGAAAACCCAGTGAATAGATTCGTTGTGTGGCGATTATGGAGATACTAACAGAATTCCAAATCTGAGGCTCTATTATATTGTAGCATCACCTTAATGCTATATCGAAATGAAATATATCACATTGACCACAGCATGCTGGAAATTATTAATAATTGCCGGTAATTATTAATAATAACCTATTTATCACTATGACCGTAACATATATACAGAAATAGAGATGGGTTTGAAATTCTTTTTAGCATTTTAACTCTCAAACTAAGAAGTTATAAAATTCCCCTAATTGATAAAAACAAAAAACGACCTACCGTATTGTAATCGTAATACGAAACGGTACTCAATAAAATTAACATAATTACCTCCAACTTGATAATTTCACGAATGCTTTGACGTCGAAAGTGTTAATTCTAGCAAAAAAAGGCCAACAATTTGCCATAATATTTAAAATACGCGCCGAAAAAAGCACAGCTTTCTACATAATTTTCCGGTAGGTAGGCAGCATAAAAAGTAATAATACATTGTCCTGTGCGGACATATTTCGAGATAACTGCTTTTACTTCTCAGCAAAACAAAAAAAAATGTAACAAACACGAACTGAGTGACACTAGCAGTGATTATATATTATACAATCCCTGCTATCTTTGCGTAACTCGCGATTATATTTCTTAATAAGATTAGGTACGCGATGAAATTTGAATCGCGGAATTGGTTCAATCAATTGTTTATTTGTTTTGTTTGTTTCGCCGATTTGTGAAGTGTAAAACCAAAATGTTGCGTCTCTTCAAACACGGTGGGTAGTTATTTATGCAACAAAACACCAAACTATTTCTAAAGGATGTTTATTGCAATATTTGGTAAACTGTTTCTTCGAAAAACCACGAATAAAGTTAGAAACAATCAAGGTATCTATAAAACTACTGCACAGAAAAAATCTCTTAAACCACTTACCACAAAAATTTCAGTTTTTGTTCAGGTTGCATCTAGAGTCTCTTCTATAGATTGGCCCTTCTGTTTTCTTCAGTTTTGTATGTAATAAAAGTTGCGAACAAGATTTTGATGGAAGCCGATATCCCAGGAACGAATGTTAGCAGGACAACGCAGTTATCATGGAAATAATCCTTATTTACTGCGAAACAATTTAATTCGTTGCAGAAATAAAAAAAAATGTTAAGTTGGTTTAATACCCAGTATATTATTCGTCTAAGCAAATTAAACCGAGATTGATATTTTATAAATAAGTCAACGCTCAAAAAGTCCTAGAGTATAAAAATGTTATGTCGATTCGAAACAAGCATATGTGCACTTATAAAACACGTTTCAAATTCTCGAAGCGGACCGGCCGGCTGGACAAAAACGTGTTCTATTATAGCTGTAAAATAACTACGCCGAATGTTGCTCGAATATTTGATGAAAACATACTCATACCGTCAATGCTCCACGGAAAAATACATTTTTCTTGTCGAAAGAAATTGTTTTCGAGGCATAGTACGAGATATCTTTTCATATTTCAATTTCGACAAGGAAATAATATCCTTGTACGAAGTATGCATATGTTTGTTTTTGCTGCATTTGGTACTAACGCGTTTCGGATTATATAATAATATGAAATGAATAAGGAATTTATTGTTGACGCCAAAAACACTATACATACCTACATTACAATAAAAATATTATTTAAATGCTTTAAATAAACAAATATTGTTAAAAATGTACGCTGTTTTTCCGTCGAGTTCAAAAACAGTACATGTCCATGATGATTGTTTTAATCATAGCTCTGCTTTTAATGCAAATATAAATAAAATATGTAATACATTTAATTCTCTGTGAACTACTTTATATTTTGTCTGTTGGCACAAAATAGCTAACTGCTATACTGTTCAAGATATTGCACTGACAAAATAATTTTCCCAGAACTCACATTTTGGACTTAAGTGTTTTCGAACCGACCGATTCCTGTAAATCAACCATGTACATTAGAGTGGTTCACATTGGCTATTTTTATTTAGAAAGCAACGATCCCCCCGAATCGTTTCCAAATCCAAAAAAAGTGGAGACGTATTTTTTTTTTCGAAATTTTGATTCTTAAGGGTGCCTGTCGAGGCCTCTAATTTACATAACAAAAAGCATGGGAAAGAAACATTTTTTGGT
Organism: Aphodius sticticus; assembly: GCA_963966075.1. Classification (NCBI taxonomy): domain Eukaryota; kingdom Metazoa; phylum Arthropoda; class Insecta; order Coleoptera; family Scarabaeidae; genus Aphodius; species Aphodius sticticus. The sequence continues at coordinate 108,928,263 of OZ014506.1, forward strand.
ATTTTTCGAAAATTGTTCGGGGTTTGGGAAAACTTAAGACTAAAGTTATAGGACTTGTAGAGGACTTTCCAAGGAAGAATTTGACCTATCATACATATGGATGTGATGCCCCCAACCCACTCCCACAGTGCCCTGAAAACTACCCTTAAATGAAAAGATGTAGATTCTTCAGAAAATTGACCCTTAATATTCCATTCTCTTTTTTCTCATAGAAATCATTATTATAAGTCTAGTGGGATGTTTGTAAACATTTGTCAGTAAATTTCCATTTGTTTAAACAAACTTTATTTGTTTAAATAATACGTTTTTCTCGAAAATCCGTCTGAATTCTGTTTTCTGAGTTCGATATGGCAGTTTATTTTATTACCTTAGAGTGACGTGAATCATTAAAAAAAATCCTCCTATTGTTTAAACAATAAATTATTATTCTTTTTCAAATTTCTTCTAATAATGGTAAAAAAATCAGCATTTTCGAGAAATTAACTTATAAATTTCATGTTCGAGATATCTTGCCTACATTATCTAATAAAATGACATTTGTTTAAACATTTTCAGACAGCAACAAATCAACATTATCATTGATAGTCATTGATAGTTTAAACAATAGGAAGAATTTCTTTAATGAATAATGTCACTCTAAGATAATAAACTGCCATTTCGAACTCGGAGTTTTGAGAAAAGCGAATTATTTAAACAAATGGAAATTGTTTAAATAAATGGAAATTACCTGAAAAATGTTTATAAACATTCAACTAGACTTATAGTAATGATTTCTATGAGAAAAAAGAGAATGAAGTGATTAGAATGGTAAATTTTCTGAAGAATGTACATTTTTCATTTAAGCGTAGTTTTCAGAGCACTGTGGGGGTGGGTTGGGGGCGTCATAGCCATATGTATAATAGCTCAAATTCTTAATTGGAAAGTCCTCTACAAGTCCTATAACTTTAATCTTAAGTTTTCCCAAACCCCGAACAATTATTCGAAAAATACCAAAAAATGTCTTTTTCCCATGCATTTTCTAATTAGTAAATTTGATGCATCGATAGGCACCATTAAAAATCAAAATTTCGAAGAAAAAATAAATACGTGTCCACTTTTTTTTGGATTTGGAAACGATTTGGGGGGATCGTTGCTTTCTATCATCACAAAAATGTTTGCAATGTATTTTTGAACCACCCTAATGTACACAATTCCGACACATGTCTGATTTACGGACTTTACGGCTATACAGGGTTAGCCAAAATTACCGGAACACCCAAATAATTCTACAACGGTAAAAAATTTCAAAAAAAAATTATTTTATTATGGAAGTATGGAAAACTGTTCCTTTTTCTCATTAAACGTCCTGTACATTTTTATTTTTTAATTCTAACAATTTTTTTCAAGTAGGTTTTTATAAATTGATTCCTTTTTTAATTATCAGCAATTAATCAAAACTCCAAAACATTTATTTTAGCCGAATGGATAAATAATAACAATGTAAAGAAAAAATAACAAAACAATTAAATTAAATTTTCAAACTGCCATCCCTGAGCGGCTTGACAGTGCCCCAACCTATCAACAAATTCCCGTAAACAGTTGTCTAAATGATCGACAGTAATACTCTGAACTTCGTCCACTATCCTCTGCTTCAACGCATCAATGTTGTGCGGCCTATTGGTGTAAACGTTGGACTTTAGGTGGCCCCAAATAGAAAAATCCAGTATTTGTAAATCCGGCGACCTAGGTGGCCATTCAATGGATCCTCTCCTTCCAATCCACCTCTGCGGGAAAATTGAATTTAAATAATTCAGAACTTGGAATACGGCGGTGCACCATCTTGTTGAAACCAAATATTATTCAGATCTTCGTTGAATATAACTAGGAGATGAGGTATTACTTCATCTAATTGCTTATAACTAAAAAATTATGAAATTTATAAACAAATTATTCCAATAAAAAATTATTAGAATTAGTCTTAGAATTATAAAATGTAAAAATATACGGGGTATTCCATTTGAAAAAAAAAGTTAACCAAATTTGCATAAAAAATGAACAGCTTGTATATTAAAAATATATTTTAATGATAGCTTGTTTAATGTCAAAAACTTTTGTTTGAATGCTTTTTGAAATTTTTTTACCGATGGAGAATTATTTGGGTGTTCCGGTAATTTTGACTAATTTTAATTAATTGCTTAAAACTCAAAAATGATGCATTTTATAAAAAAATTATTTTAATAAACAATGTCCAGAATTAGTCCTAAAATTATAAAATGTAAAAAGATACAGGGTTTTCCATTTGAAAAAAAAAATTTACGCGATTTCTATAATAAAATGAACACCCTGTATATTCAAAATATATTTGAACGATGGATGTTTAAAGTCTAAAAACTTTTGTTTGATTTTTTTTTTGAAATTTTTTACCGTTGTAGAATTATTTGGGTGTTCCGGTAATTTTGGCTAACCCTGTATTTACATGTTCCTAATAACTGTTATCTTGTAGCGATGTAAATTAAGTCGAAATGTAGTTACCTTATAAGGAAAAAATCAACTTTTAACATAACACTCAATTATCAAGATCAATCAAACTTCTAGGTTATATTCTGACCGTTAGAACATTGGTAGAATAAGAAACGATTGTTGGTTGATAAGTGCCATGTTAATCTGCCCATTCATGAGTTAACACAATTTCAATTTCATGGTTTTGTTCTTCTTAACAAGCCCCTAAACGAAAAATGATATAAACAATATTTTTCCAAAAATTTACCAAAAGAATGGGGACTTGAAAATTTGAACAATGAGACATTAGACTCCAATAATTAATAAATAAATTGGCGTACAGTGTTTTTGTTTATGTTTTTTGTCGAATTTGTGCCACACTTTATTGCAAATATTATACGAAGTTTAGCGCCAATTATAGACTAATTACCGGATAAATGATTCATGATCATTATGAAATTAATAAAGCGGCAATTATTAATTGTTATGAAAATATCATAACACCTTTGCGAGACAGTCTCGAGAAGAAGTGCGAAAAAAAGTATAAAAATGTATGAATTGTTAGCAACGGTTGGCATTGTTCACGGTTCATTGGCGGACTCGATTAGAAAATTCTATAGAAGAATTTATTTTGCGTCGCTTTCTCGTGTTTTGTGGCACCGGCGACGTCGTCCAACTTTGGAGGTAAAACTGGTGGGGGTAAAAACTACTTATAACATTTCTCAATAAAATTACAAGAATTTTGTGTCGCCCTAGACTTTAGTCATGGCGTGGTTACTAAGAAGTTGTCACTATGTAAGTACATAATTAAATTATAAACATGTAATCATCACATAGTCGATTGTTTATTTTTAGTTTTTTTTTTGAGGGTTTTGTTCCAACGAATTTATTGTTAGTTGTGATTCATTTCATAGATTAAATATGTCACTAGTAAGATTACCTAGGTTTACTATGACTTATTACGATGACTGGCTATTTTTGTTTGTTGAATGCTCGTTCATACTTTTTTACTGTTCATAGATTGGAAACAATTGCTTTTTGGGTATTTCCTTAAACAATTTTTGAACTAATGTAAAAGAAACTAATTCGACCAAAAAAATGTGTGTTTTGTAGTTCAATGTAACGTTTTTAACGTTACATTTTGACATTTTTACATTTTTAACGTTTTTAGCTTCGGTACAAAATTATCATACAAAGTCATATGCCTTATAAAATTCTGCACAGAAAAGGTACAGTATGTCCCCGGATCGAGATACTAAGAGAAAAAAAAGATGTTTATTACTGGTTTTTCTAACATATCTCCAAATAATCAACCGAAATATTTAGATATATTACGAAAACATTTTAATGAACGATTTGAGGAACTACCCTTAAATTTGATACTCTCCATTCAAACTTTATAACCGAAAAGTAAATTTACAATTGCCTCAAAAATTGATTGGACGAAATGGCTCTGTTTTATAACCAGCAAGTAGTTATGATCTGACAATTGAGGGGCCTAGAAGTAAAAGGGTTTAAGTGCACTTTTTGTGGTTCCGAGATAATAAGTTTTACATTAAAAAGTGGTATTTTAAAATTAGTATTTTAAAGTTGTAAATTTCAGAATTAAATAAGTTTGGAAAATTATATTATTATTTTAATTTTATTCAGTTATAAAAGGATTATAACGCATCAAGTCTCTAAATTTTTTTGTTCAACTTATTTTTTTCCACAAACGTACTTGAAACATGTGGGTTTCAAAAATGTTGGTGGTAAAATAGTTCAAGTGCATTTACTGTTTTAAAATGAACTTTATTAAAAAGAAATACAAATGACAGGTTACCTAAAGTAAAGTATAACGCAATGTGTGTATTCGTAATCGAAGTATAATATAACGGCGTCATCTTTATGAGTATACCAATAAATCATATTTTTCTTGTGTTCTTTTCTTCCAGCTATTGTTACATCATGTTTTTTATCTATATTTGTATAAAAGGCGTGATCGAGTGGTGGGATATATTCCAACAATGTCGCTTTATGTTGAGGAATGTATTGTGCAATTTTAATTAAGTGGTAATTATTCAGGGACATCAGGAAGTCTAAAAAGAAAAGACTGTTCCATGATTCACGTATGGAGTGGTTTTTAACTCTACAGTCGTGTGTTTTATGTTTTTTGCAACAAAGCGCTTCTATAAATAAGGAAATAAGGAAGCTTTTTTTGATTTGTTTGAGGTGTTCTAATAAGCTTTTTTTTTATCATAATTATAGCTAACGTTGCCAGATCTCCATTTGATATAATCGAAATATTTTATCAAATATTCTATCATAAAATTTTGATAAAAACATTGAGATTTTTTTTAATATGTGCCCTGCTCGGAAGAAAGGGGTATCACTATCAAAATTTTCTACGGTTCGGTTTAAAGATGAGCGCGACAGAAGTGTAAAGAGGTACCCGATTTCTGCAGTTTTTTTCTTGTAAACCTCTTACTGCAAAAATGTCAGATCATGATCGAGTAAAATTTGGTATCTTGTCTATTGATTAGCATTTATGTTTTCTTATGTTCTTATGTCTCATGTTGAAGTACCTAAGAGCAGACAGTTTTGATAGTTATACATGTTATATAGAAATGTTTCAGGGGTATTCGGGGTATTACACAATTTATTTGATTTTTTTTTCGTTAACTCATTTCAGAGTTATGAATATCTTTGAGGTGTGTTTGAATATGTTTTAGGGCACAGTTCACGTTGCTAATCAAGTCAAGTGCTCTGACTGCACATGTTTCGCAGCTGTTTATGCACTACAAAATTATACAATTTCTTGAAACTGAAACCTTCAAAGCTTCAAAATTTATAATTTAGTAGTATATTATCTATTATTTTTTTGAGAAAGGTATCTTAGTATTACGACTAGTCACTGTGTGGCGATTTCGCCATTTATATTTCTATGTTTCGTTACTGCAGTTGCATACTATAATATCGATGATATTAAACAGTGAAAAGTGAAGAAACCCGAAAAAGGCAAGCAATTTCTGAAAAGTTTATGAAATTCACAATTTGTTGATTTTAGTTTTAGCCATTACAAAAATAGACGTTGTAAAAATGAGTTTGTATGATTATTGAGCTACTGGAGAATCATAAAAAGTGTTTAAAAATGTTTAAAAAGATATGTTGTATTTTGAATACTACGGTTGTTGATAATAGTTACAAATAGATTTAAAGTGTACTTGTTTTTCAAGATCATATTAATTAGTATACATCATTTTGAATTAAAAACATAAATTTATTATTTCTTATTATATTACAGTCGTACAATATGTAGTCTAAAACTTACCACGATAATATTTCGTTGGTAATATGGCATAGTGCTCGAAAACAATTTTTTGTGGGCATAAGAATGTATTTTTCTGTGCAGCGTTTACAACGTTATTCGACGTTATTTTGATGTTTGATGTTTTATTCAAAGGCTTAATATAGAAAATCAGAAAGGCGAACATCCAATCATATCATTTTTAGGGTCCTTCATTATTTCATAAAATAGTAAAAAATAGTAAACATCGTCTTTGGTCATATTACACACACAAAATTTATTGATTTGCGTCTTATTACGACCTCCCAATCTGCACAATATGACAAAAACTTGAGGAATTTGCATTTTCTTTCTAAAATAAACCAAACCACGGCCACACTCCATGTATGTATGTCCAGGTTCAAGGAACTTAACCGATATAACTTAATCTCTGTTATATTGGTGATTTGAATACTGAAACTGAATAATTTTCAAAAGTTTTTTGTTTTATTTTGACGTCTGCAGGAATTGCTGTATACAACAATCTTTAGTAAAATATACTTTAGAAGTGGTTAATAAGGGTGACAGCAGTACCTATGGCAAATAAAAACAAATAACAATATTTTTAGAGTTTTTGTTTTTAGTAATATCAGAACTCATGTTACTTTATGTGACACTATTTAACCACTAGTAAATATACTATACCCTATTCACGATAAGAACATAGTAGTGGCAAACTGAGCCCCATTTACACTGGAGCAATATGCTGTCAATAGCGGCAAATTGAAAGGTTATGTCACGACAATGGTGTGCCATAGGTCGCACCGCTGATTTATCAATTAGCCACCGTTATGTAATGTAGTGCGTTATATTAAAACGTTGTATTAAGTGTGCTATCTTTTATTAAATATTAGTACACAATAAACACTTAATGATATCAATAAAGAATAACAAACAAAGAAATAAGACACAAAGAAAGGAATAAAATATCACTGTTTATTCTCGTATCTCTACGAGCAGCAATTTGCTCCGACAGCAGTTCTCAAAGCGTCCTCACACGTCTTCCGTTATATTGCTGTTTAAAAAAGAAAACACGAAAAATTGTCATTTGAGCGGTCTTTGTGACGTCACAAAGACCAATCCTAATTCAAACTTCAAACAACGATTTCTCTTAATTTAAAACAATGTTTGATATTTTACTTGTGAAGTAGCAAACAGTAGCACCCATACTTTGTAAAAAATGACAATTTCAAAAACACCGGAATACCCTATTGTGAATAATGTTCAATAATGTTTTCAAGGCGTATGAAAATACTTAAAATAAATAAATACTTACGTTAAAATTTAATATTGAAACTCAAAATATTCTTGAAATAAATAAACCTATTCGTCCAATAGTTATTTCCATCAATACAATTGACAATTTTGAATTAAATAAATAAAATAAAAAATGTCATTATAAGTTTAAGGTTATAAGTTTGACAATTAATTGTCTGTATTGTCACTCAACTCCGAATTGTTTGTATTGTTATTCAACTCCGTAGATACGCATGTCACTTAATAACGTCAAAATATTTATGAAAAATTTAATTTTTTATAAAAAATTCTGATGTGGCCAGGAACATGACTTTATTATACTGTATATACAAATACTATACCCTATTCACGATAAGAACATAGTAGTGGGGGGTGAAAACTGAGCCCCATTTACACTGGAGCAATATGCTGTCAATAGCGGCAAATTGAAAGGTTATGTCACGACAATGGTGTGCCATAGGTCGCACCGCTGATTTATCAATTAGCCACCGTTATGTAATGTAGTGCGTTATAATAAAACGTTGTATTAAGTGTGCTATCATTTATTAAATATTAGTACACAATAAACACTTAATGATATCAATAAAGAATAACAAACAAAGAAATAAGACACAAAGAAAGGAATAAAATATCACTGTTTATTCTCGTATATCTCTACGAGCAGCAATTTGCTCCGACAGCAGTTCTCAAAGCGTCCTCACACGTCTTCCGTTATATTGCTGTTTAAAAAAGTAAAAGAAAACACGAAAAGTTTGTCATTTGATAAATAGGAATTCCTTATTTCATTCGCTTGTAGATGGTTCAGTATCAGACCACAAATCTGATGATGATCCTGTATTGGTTGTTATAATAAACTCTTCTATAATATCTTCAACAATATTGTCCAGTTGATATAATTTGGTTTCTTCGCTGACTACATGTTTGATGCAAGCTTTCCAACGTTCCGCAATTGCAACTTCCAAACCCTCAAGAAGCAGAGTTTTTACCTCCGGCAACTTAAATGTTTTATTGTTTGCGGCGACATGATGTTTAACTTGGGCCCAAATTATTTCAATTGGGTTTAAATCGCAGTGATATGGAGGCAATCGTAAGATTTTGCGACCACTTTCCTCCACTAATTGATCGATTACATAGTTGACTGGGTTATCACTTGTATACTTTTTTGCCATATCTAGAAGTTCTACTTTCAACATACTGTTATCTACGGTTACGCCTTTTGACATAAGCCATTCTATTAATGCCCCTTTTCGCCGAGAGTTGTTTGGTACTTTATCCATCTTCACGGAATGGTAAGGAGCATTTTCCATTACAATTACACATCCAGGCTCAAGTCGTGGCAACATATTTCTCATCCATTCCGTGAAGACGTCGCTGTTCATGTCTTCGCGTTAGGCGCCAGTCTTTTTTGATTCAAATAACAGAAGGTCGTTATCTACAAAACCTGCTTCCGAGCCGATGTGTAGAACAATAAGACGTTTTTCTTTTCCAGAAGGATATGTTATACCTCGTGATAACCGACGAACAAATGCTTGTCGAGCGCTTGTTATAGTAGTATCTTTCCAGACCTTTGGTTTTGAGTAACCAGCATTAACCCATGTCTCATCTAAGTAATAGATTTCTTTCCCCATTGAGCGGTACTGTCTAATACTGGTCAAATATCTTCGTCTCCATAAAACAATATCCTGTCTTTCAATTAAAATACTTTTCCTGCTTCGGTTCTCCCATTTAAATCCCAGCATACGCAATATTTTCCACAAAGTTGTTCGCTTCACCGTAGGTATGAAATCATCTGCTTCAATAGCCTACACAAATTTCCCTTAATTTCAATATTACATAAATAAACATATCATTACCGTTAATACTTTGGAAATAGTTGGTAATTCATTGTTAAAATAGAATGAATGAACATGTAGCCTAATTGCATTTTTCTGTAATTCATCCAATTTGTCGTAAGTGTTTTTCCGTTTACATTTTTTGGTTGGAGAACGTAATACTCCAGAAGTGCCCGTTTCCTTTACAATGGCCCACATTGTTGATTCTCCAATATCTACAAGCTTCGAAGCTAATTTTACAGAATCTGACTTCGAATTTCCAGGTTCACGACTGTACTCGAGATATGCATTGTAGGCCATCAGCCGTTGTCCACTGCAAACGGGCTTTCCTTGCGGATTTTTTGATGAACCAGCCTGCATTCTCTCATCCATATTAGCACTATTAAATATCATCGTAAAACATGAACAACAAATATTATTGGCAATATTAAGACTACCTGTTGCAATGTTAACATTGTGTGGAGTTCTAAAAAGAACTGAGTTTTATTTGAATCGATTGTTGAAAATAAATTCGAAAGACTGCAAAATATTCCGAACACAACAACTAGAACACAACGAAAATCTTGAATCATGTGACTTACGCTATCATGTGACTTAACTCTGGTATACTGTAGGAATTAATAAGGTTTAAGTACACTTGAATTCTTTTACCACTAACACTATTAGCAAATACTTGAATAGATTTTTAAAAATCCCATAAAAACGGTACTAAGGGAGGTGAAATTTACATGAATTATTTTTCCCCTAAAATAGGGTATATTTTAAGTGTAGTATACTGTACTTAACTCAGTTTCTTAAAAACCTCATGCAGCTAAACTATTGATTTTATATATAGTATGATAAAGTCATGTGTCTGGCCACATCAGATTTTTCTTAAATAGAATATGAATCTAAATATACTGTTTTTTACATTTTTCAAGGTTTTGCCAAAGAATACAAAGATTGTACTTTTTCATTTGCATAAACACAAAACTTGGAACACAAACACAGAACGTACCAGTTGCAGTAGCTGTTTAAATTATATTTCTCAATTAGTTTAATTTTTTTATTCACCTTTTATAGAGTAATTGCAAATACATCCATACAAGGACGTGATTTTGCGCTCACAGAAGAAAAAAACCAATTAATTGCGATGCAAAGTTGAAGGAAACAAAACACGATCGACGTTTCTAAATTTGCGGTTGTTGCGGTTTCAAACTGCAACAATCATTCTCAAAACAACGAAGGAAGTTTTTTTTTATTATAGTACAAATCCACATCATCGTAGGTTGGAGTAATTATTTTATAAAACAAAAGCGCATCTAATTTCCATTTTCGAAAACAAAATCACCTACAAAACAATTTACTTCTTTGGGATATTTTCATCTGTCACTTATATTTTAATCTAGAGTATTAAGTCTCAATATTCTTTGTCAGAGTATGTTCGAAAATATAGTAAGTCTTGAGAAATTGATAGATAACAATGGGCACTACCATAAAATAGAATTCAGAAAATTGTTATTGGATGTTGAGATTATCGGTGTTCTCATAAAACAATCGTGGATTTTATTGCTCTGAATGAAAGCCCTGGTTTATAATGAGGCAAAATATTTAACTGATACAATTTAGTTGTTACAATGCAATATGAAGAATTACTAAGGAAACAAAAATGCTCAGTTCAAATCCATATTAATTCTTAACATTCTTAACAGTGGGGTAACCACAGGGTGTCTCAAACTTAGACTAAAACGTCATTTTGGGTCTCTCAGTATCATCAATAATTGTATCATTTCTTTTTCAATTTTTTCAATGTATATATGACAACCTTGATGATTTCTTTACAATGTTAAAAAAAAATAAGGAAAATCGATCAAAGACTATCAAATACAATTCTTACATTTCAGGTGACCATTATATTCGCCTTATGTTTGATCCCTTACGAAGCATTTGGCTGGTCACTAAGATCTTACAACCACAATAAAAGAGCAGTTGCAGGTTTGTACTTTTTTATTTATTCATTTACACAATTTTTAAATCTTAACATTTTCAACTTTAAACAGAAGAAGCTGAAGATGCGCAACCAGCACAGCAACAGAACAAACCCCTATACAGCTTCGACCTTGAAAACTCTTACAAATCCGAAATCGACGCTTTGGACAAAGAATACTCCATCCCCACAGCCTACAAGATGGAACCAAAAATAGCACCGGCCGAAAACGAAAAAATTCAAAAAGAAGCCACCGAGGAGCAAACGTACGTCTCCAAAAAACCGAAGAGGCGCGAACACAAAAGAACAAAAGCACCCAGAGAAAAATACGTCTTCGAATCCAGCAACATCGAGCCAGAACCAGCCAAGAACATCGACCCATCCAACTGCGAGGAAGTCGAAAAAGACAACATGAAATGCACCATATGCCAAGACAAGAAAAACGGAGGAAAATCAAAAACTTGCAGCTACAGCGCCACGCAAAAACCAAAAGAATACCACCACCAAAAAAGCTCAAAATATACAAGTCCGCGTAAAACTGTCGATCTAAGATATAAGCGAACACCGAAAAAAGCGATTGAAATGGATCCTTACGAACAGTTTAAGTCTGAATCGCAAGCAGCCGCTGATTATCAACCGAAAGACGGTTATTTCCACGAATACAAACTCCCAGCTGATTACTTCGAAGGCGACACACTGGAAAAGAGTGAAACCGAAGACCACGTGACGAAACTGATGAAAGATGGCGCTGACTGCAAAGAGGTTAACAAAGACGACATGACGTGCACTGTATGCAAGAACAGCGAAAACGGTGGGACATACGAGAAATGCTCGTATAGCATGAAGCCAAAGGAAAAGAAGTACGCTTTTGTTAAAGAAACAAGATCGGACGGCCCGAAATCTGATGATGGCAAATCTAAGAAATCTAGCTCCGCCGGTAAGGAAGAGAACTTGAAGAAGCAAGCGTCTGAGAATGTCACGCAAAGAGCTTCGTCTTCGGCCGAGGATGTAGAAGATAAACAAGTGGAGGATAAAAGTGATAAGGATGTAGATGACGTCTTGAAAGAATTTTCGAATAAAGACCGTAAAGATTGTAAGAAATCTGAGAAGAATGGGATGACGTGTTATTTGTGTGTTGACAAAAATGGCGGCAAACATGAGGAGTGTATGTTTGTCTCCGGAAATCAAAAGAAGAATTAGGTACATAGTTAGGTATAAGAATATAGTGCGTAGAAATGAAATAGCTTGTCAATAACTTATAAATACATAGATAGATAGATATATAGATAGATAGAACGGGAGGGATTGTTGAAATAATATTAATAATAATAATAAATACGTAAAGTGTTCCGTAATGCAATAGCTTGTTTAATAATAAGTTTCTCCTTCGAGAATGTTGTTTTTATATCGTAATTTCATTGCGAAATAAACTTGTTTTGTTATGTTGTCTTTCTAAATTTGTTACTTGGTAATTGGCAAAACCACAGAGAATTGAGCGATACAAAATAATGTGTATGAAACAGGATATCTATTGTTAACTACAGCACCCACTTATCCATATATGAACTAGTTTTTTGTCCATAACCAATTTTTAATCATTGAACTACGACAGTGAAAATATTGGTAACGAATATAGATAGTTGGCCATAGGTTAGTTGGGGCCATGACATCCAGAGGGCAGGTGTTTGAGCAAGATTCATTCACAAATTATAGCGTTTTCGACTTTTTTTCGAATTTTTCGAAACCTGTAACTTTTTAAATAATACTTCTAGCCAAATAAAATTTGGTATGCTTTAAAGCCATATATTTAACTAAAGAAAACTACAAAAACAAAGTTACAACTTTTAGTAACTTCTAAGTTACACTTAAAAATGTAAATTAATAAAGCAAAACAAAATGGCAAAAAAGTGTCAAGTATTCTTTGAATTCACGTATGAAAGCCTACTAAAGATGACAAATGAATTCAGTTGTCAATTTTCGTTGATTAGAAACGTCATTAGAACTAAAATGAGGCATATTAGTAAAATGCAAGTTGCTCGTGCTGTCGCCCTTATTCAGCATGGCCACTCTATTCGACATGTTAGCAGGGACCTTCGAGTTTCCCCTTCTGTTATTCAGCGTTTATGGAATCGGTTTCGGGAGACTGGCCAATATGTTAGAATCGAAAAATGACTCAAAATCCAGACCGATTGCTTGTCCTTTCCTCTCTACGTCAGCGTACTGCCACAGCACGAGACCTCCTACACGACCCAATAGACCAAGAGCCCGTGACCGCCAGACCTTCCTCATAGTATAAAAGCTGCAAATTTCTCTGCGCATTTCCCCAACAGAAGTAAAGAACGATTGGCTACTATGAAGTTTGGATCATAGTGGCTTTGGCAGGTAACGGGTAGCAAAGGGGTAGAAAATTGCTACCTACTTTCGTCAAAGTATAAAGCGTAATTTTTTTTATATTTTCTTCGGAATAATATTAGAAATCTCATTAACGATTGCCAGACACTTACTATCGTGGCAACCCTTCGCCAGACACCCTTAAACTTTAATAAATTGTAGTTGTACTTTCGTTATTTTATAAAGGCTGAATTTTATATATGTTACTTGGGTAACTATTAGAAGATGTTTTCTGAAAAGCCAGACAGTTTCGACAGTTCTAACATCTTGCCAGACAAAATTGAAGGGCAGCTGTATGTGCGAGCGCTGAGGCAACATTACGTTCAACGGGTGCGAGTAAAGATAGTTATTAGGATTTATCGGATAATTTCATTATATAGAAATATTTATGACAAAAAAAATAATTTTTAAAGGGTTATTCAATATTATTTTCATGTTATATAAATATAAATAAAAAATGACCGATCTAATAAATGAAGAAATAATTGTTTAATCGACAGAATAGACTGTATAATTTTCACAATTTTATTTCACAACCAAGTTACAGACAGGTGATGTATATACATGTAATACGTTTGGTGTCGATCACAATACTGAAAACTAAAACTAGACCCGGTCTTCCTCGAAGCATACGAACATAACCGGAAATCAAAATAAATGCGTTTTAAACTCAATATAAAATCTTAACATTCTCCCCCGCGTTGAACAGTGTTCAAAACAAATAAATAAGAAATATGTATAAAAAAATCAACTTAATTGAATTTTAACAACCATCAATAGTTCAAAGATAAATAAAGCACACAATTCATAACATTATAACTTAATAATTCAAAATCCAACATATCAAAAATATGATATACCTAATTCGTTTTCAATATCGTCTTCACTGTCAGTTTCTGTAAAAACGTAAAGAAGTTAATACAATAATTATGAATAGCTAGAAATGTATGTATAATTTGAAATAATAATGAAATACATGATAGAGTTTTTAGTGAATCACTGACGTAATTTGGCAGCTGATCCCCTTCAAACCATTTAAAATGATACTGGTTGCTTTCCTGTACCCGCAAACCATTATTTTCTGGTTGACATAATTATACATACATTCGTAGCTACCTATTCATAATTATTGTATTAACTTCTTTACATTTTTACAGAAACTGACAGTGAAGACGATATTGAAAACGATCAAGCTACGGACTGTAGTAGTGACGAAGATAGCGATTACAACGATGAAAAGTAATAAACGATTAAACATTTCTTTAAATCCTGTATTATCCTTATAGTATAAATACATATTTTTTATATTGTACACGATGGGTATGATATAATATTAAACTATTTTTCATTTGATTTCTTAGTACTGAAACAATTCCTTTCTCTATAAACATAATAAACATAAAATTTTAATGAAATGTCGATATTTGAACTAAATTGAATGTTAAAAACAAATTGAAATTCATGAAATTATAAAACATTATTTATTCATGTATTAAATGTCTTTTTTTATTTATTTATATTTATATAACATGCAAATTATATTGAATAATCCTTTGAAAATTTTTTTTTTTGTCATAAATAATTTTATATAATGAAATTATCCGATAAATCCTAATAACTATCTTTACTGGCACCCGTTGAACGTATGTTGCCTCAGCGCTCGCACCTACAGCTGCCCTTCGATTTTGTCTGGCAAGATGTTAGAACTGTCGAAACTGTCTGGCTTCTCAGAAAACATCTTCTAATAGCTACCCAAGTAACATATATAAAATTCAGCCTTTATAAAATAACGAAAGTACAATTACAATTTATTAAAGTTTAAGGGTGTCTGGCGAAGGGTTGCCACGATAGTAAGTGTCTGGCAATGGTTAATGAGATTTCTAATATTATTCCGAAGAAAATATAAAAAAATTACGCTTTATACTTTGACGAAAGTAGGTAGCAATTTTCTACCCCTTTGCTACCCGTTACCTGCCAAAGCCACTATGATCCAAACTTCATAGTAGCCAATCGTTCTTTACCTGTGTCTGGGAAATGCACAGAGAAATTTGCAGCTTTTATACTATGAGGAAGGTCTGGCGGTCACGGGCTCTTGGTCTATAAGACGAGCACATGGAATAGAAATTTCTGATCAAACTGTTAGAAACAGATTAAAAGAAGCGAATTTAAAACCATGAAGACCTGTCCGCGCACCACGGCTTACGCAGCATCACAAAATGAGGTTTGCTCTGGATCACAGAGATTAGCAACTTCGCCACTGGACGCCTGTACTGTTTACAGATCAGTCCAGATTTCGTTTAACTCGTTGCGACGGTCGAGTACGTGTATACTGTATATAGTCATATAGACGTCCTGGTGAACGCTACTACGCAGCCGGTACTATACAGGAAGTGGATAGATTTGGTCGTGGATCTGTGATGGTTTGGGCTGGAATCAGTATAGACAACAGAACTGACCTTGTTGTGGTTCCTGGTAGACTAAATGCTATGAATTACATCGAAAACAGCTTGGAGGACCATTTCATCCCAATGCAGGACAATGCAAAGCCACATACCGCCGGCATCACCAGAAACTTTTTACAAGAACGTGGAATTCGGGTCATGGAATGGCCGGCGTTCTGATTTTCTGATTTTTTTGAGCAGTGTATATTTATATTTCGGAATAAATTGTTAATATCCTAATACCGGTAATATTACACAAGAGAACCGCCACCTTTAGAATTAGTTATTCGCTAAGGGCTTGAAACGGTTTCTTTCAAGAAAAAGGTCATATTGTGTGTTGTAACGTTTTTGATAATATGCTAAGTTAGTTGCAATAAATCATGAAGACAACGTGGCAACCCATCTGAATACTAATCTGCAACTGTTTGCAATATTTAGTTTATTAAGTTTATTCTCTAAAAAAATAACTCTTTATGCCAGACAATTTATATATGATAGACCCAAATAATTTTAGTCAATCTACCACTTCTGCGTTTCTTTCTATATTATTGAAATTTGTCTTTATTTTATATTTAAAACAAATACACCGTTTATCTAGTCGCTTCTTGTAGATACGCAATCAAATTCTTTCGGTCTTCTGCTTTTTTCAAACCCATAAAAAATTTGCGACCGGGTAAATATCTTTTGGGGTTCTCGATGTATTGGTTCAAAGTATCACCGTCCCAAACAACCGACTTTTTCTTGAATTCCGGACAATAGTCGAAACCAGAAGCCGTTCCAGAAGTCCTGCCAAAAATGCCGTGAAGATTTGGACCAGTTTTGTGTTTACCATTTGCCTCAGTAGTATGACAAACCTCGCAAACTCTCAAAAATACCTTTCTCCCTTTTTCGACATCACCCATGACGTTAAATTATCAATGTGGCATAAGGGCCATAAGCCATAACATGGGCATAACCCAGAATAAGACTGCTTGGAAATAAAGGAGAACATTAAGTAAAATGCACCTACCTCAACATGCCTAAATCGTCTTGATAGAAAACTTGCACCAAAACACTAACGCACTCTGAAACATGCATTCACGAAAACGAACCCACATAGTATGAAGTCATTATCACAATACCCATGTTTATATCACTCATTATAGTTAAATCTTTCACTATAACTAATTTTTAACTAACTCGGTAATCACATACGATAGGCAAACGGTTGATACCGGCCAAAATTAGGGTTATTTTTGTGGATAAGTGGATTTCAAACTGAAGTAAGCCACTTTTGACAGTTTAGTTTCGACTGGCTCTCGCGCGCCATCTACCGACTCGGTAGTGGAACTTGTTAGTTCCACCGAGTGATCATAGATGGCGCGTCAATCTGTTTGGTTTTCATAGCAACTTTTGGAATCAATTTATTTTATAGGTTTTTAACTCGTAATTTCGAAACTGTTCGGATTTAACTTGTTCTCAACTTATCACATAGAGTAATTTCAGATACGAATAAGAACTACTAATAATTATTATATTTTGTTGCACTATCGTATTGACAATATTTTTAATTTACAACGTTCTGGCCTGATCTCAAAGGAACAAAAAATATTTACTTTTTGTATGGTTGTACCTATCTACATGGATTTTAGTTTATGTTTATAATAATTTATTTAAATTGCAAACCTGTGATTTTAATATGTAGACGGTCATAAATAAAAGTAGCAAACCGATCATTTTGTAGGCGAACTGATTTTTAAATTACCTGAATATTTTGTCTCAGTAGTTGTGGCATCTTCTTGTAGGTGCAAATAGGTAAAATTGGGTAAAATGACATTTTTTGAGGACTGTAATAAACAATTGGAATGAATGAAACTGTACTGACAGTATATTACGGTGGAACTTCTTTGGAATGGCTAGAAAATGACTAGAAAATAGATCAAAATATGTTTATGCTCAATTTATGGACGTAAATGCTCCAATTCATAGGAATAAGAATTTGGAACAGATGCTTGATCTCAATAAATTGAGTATAAAGTATATACTGATTTTTATCACCCTGTGTTTCGTTGTTTTATTAACAATAAAAATTTTTAAAAAAACATTTATATCTCATTATTTTAAAAATAATTGAATAGGCCATTTTATTTTATCAAGATTACCAAATTTATTTTATCGTTTGCTTGTTTTTTAAGTTTACTAGCAATTCGTTATTTTTCTATTCATTTTTTGCCGAATAAGTACCATGCTTACAGTACCCAAAAACAATTGAGAAAAAGACAATTGTAAATTAGGCTAATTTTGTTCCATATTTTATTTTATTTAATTTTGATTTTGAAGGCTGGGAAACATGAGTTTTTGTATGCAAAGTAGGTATAGATTTAGATTATTTTTTGCTCAATACAAATTTAAATCTTAATAAATGAAAAAAGCTTTCCTTTGAACCTTCTGGAACGCTGAGTTCATTCGCTATAAATTTATAGCTAATCATACTTTTTTGGATTTCAGGGTAACTTTTTCTTTTCAAAAAACCTGACTGCAATTGAATGATAGATAAACTTTTAATGCCGTTGTTTGTTTATATAAAAATCATTTTGGTTTTCCCAGTATAATTTGTCATCTGTATTTCTTTTGAGAATTGTCAACAGTAACATTTGTTTTGTTATATATTTCTTTAAATAATCTGTTTGATTTTGTTTAGAATATTTTGTTAATTAATTTTTCTTAAAAAAACTTCCACGGTTAAATACAAAGCAAAAAATCTGTTGTGGCCAGGCACATGACTTTATCATACTATATATAAAATTAATAGTTTAGCTGCATGAGATTAAATTTGATCGAGATCGGCGGTGTCTGCATTAAAATAAAACTAGTAGAGCTAGACAGATATGTCGATTAAAGCTGCGTTCGGATATTGTACTCCGTTGTCACCGGGTACACCGTCCAAATGACACTTACGTGTTATTGGGTGTAAAAAGTGTAACGGAGTACAATTATCGAACGCAGCTTATATTGACAGTAAGTATTGTCAAAACATTAGCGTTTGACACTACCTACTGTCATTAGAATCAAAATATCTGACACATCCTGGCTACTAGTTTTAATGCAGTACGACCGATCTCGATGAAATAGAATTTGCTCACGCAGCTAAACTATTGATTGTAACAAAAAATGTCATAGTCATAAATTATTCAGAATTTGCTCTACTTTAATTTATTATTTAAGTATTTCGACGAAATTACGGAAATGGCGGCTTATTTTCAAGATCTTTCAAAAATTCTAAGACTAAACTTCCTGTTCCTTTGTACCCTTTTCAACAGAAAGCTTTTCAGCTCTAAGTTTGGTCACAAAAATTTAAATATGAAGTTTCCTTTAATAGTTCTTTCGGAATCACAGAAATTTTTTTGTACCTTGGTCAAAAATGTTCAAGGGACCCAAGACATATTTCCACTAAAATCTCAAATATTTTTTTGCACAATTGCAATACTTTACATACTACGTATGATAAAGTCAAAATAAATAATACAAATACTCTTAATCATTTATTATATTTATTAAGAACCGCATACAAGCATATAAAAAAATTATAAATTAATCCTTTCTCAATTCAAATTTCTCCTCCTTAATACCATCTTTAGTGATAATGTTAATAACGATGCTATCGCCAGTATAGATATCTCTTTCCGCAGCGGAAATAAACACGTCCTTCAACACGGACAAGGCCCTTTCCAAAGAAATCTCCTTATTAGTGATATTCTGCATATTCTTCAACCCAATTTGATTATCGAGCAACGGCTGAAGCAGGGCCCCCGCGGAGCCCCCGGCGCGGTACGTGGCCCTCTCGCAATGTCCAATCGGATCGTAGCTAAACACGCACCCCTTTCCGTCAGAATCTAACCCACACAAGATATTTGAAATGTAATACGGGAAAAAACGCTTATAATACAACATCGTAGACAGCATCTGCGCCGCAGCTGTTGTCGACATCGTCTTATTATGCTCCTGCTCGTACATCTGCATGCGTGCCTTGAGAATCCTGGTTAACGTCAAAGTATCGCACCAACACCCAGCACACCCCAAGACAGTTTGGTCGCTCAGTCTGAAAATCTTGTTCTGTTCTCTGGTGTAGATCGCAAAACCGGTGCTGAGACGCGTATCGGCACCGATAACCACGTAACCATCACCTCCGATAGCTACAACGCTCCTGAAAAGCGAATTTAAGGATTTTATATTTTAGGTTATGTTCGACTTACCCTCCGTTGTCGGCGTAGGGGCTGAAGTGGCGCTGAACCGGCGCTTCTGTTGCATAATCCGGGTAGTAAGGGCGAGAATTCATTAAAGCCATATCGAGGGTTTGAAGATTATGGATAAGTTTGACCGCTTTTGTACGAATTTGCTAGTTCACGAATGACAAACACAAATGTATAGCGTGAAGTTTGCAACTGAAGGCGAACTGTCAGATATCGTATTTATATTATGAACAAAATAGTTTTATTGGGATAAGTCGTAATATAAATGATTATAGATGATTAATAAATCTAGAATTGAAGTTTATTTCATTGAATTTACACACAAAATAAAAAAAATTGATTCACAGGAATGTATACATTTATGTATTCAACCACCCCAACACAACAGAACTAAAGTCCCTGTTATACACGTGGTCTACGTATTTACTTTTGTAGTTTGCTATTATAGCTCAATTTTACAGCATTTTTTGTCTGTAATCGATATATTATACAAAATCTAACATGGGTAAGATGAAAAGAGCAAGAAATAAGCTACATATAAGCAGCAGAACCCCGAAAAAACAAGAAGAACCGAATACAATAAGCGAATCGGAATATAAATCACCTCTTCTAGTAGCACCATCAGAAAACCCTTTTGCTGGGATAAAAATAGATCTAAGCAATCTCAACAAGCTAAAAAACGATGATCTAGCTAGCGTAAAGTCTTTTAAATCCATAAAATCTCAAATCGGAGGGGACAAAACGCTATCAAAAAAGGATAAAATGAAGTTGAAACGTGAAGTCTTGATGCGGAAGATTGATACGGTAAATCAGATGAAGAAAGAGCTAAAAATCAAGAAAAAACGGAAGACGAATGTGATTATTGGCGATACGAATGCTTTATATGATGCGTTGCCTGATCTACAGTCACTTTTGAAGAGTAAGAGTGATAAAAAGGCGAAGGAGGAGTCTACGAAGAAGAAGGGGGTACAAAAGCAGTCAAAACGGAAGAAAAACTTGGTGAAAGGCGTACAGGTGTTCAAGCATCTTTTTAAGAATAAGGAGTTTAATAAAGATCCTATTGGCGTTATTTCCGAACATGTCAAAGCTGTTGTCGAAAATAATCAGTTGAAGTGATTTTTTGTGTGATATTCTGTATAGCTTTTAGGTTTCTAAATAAATAATGTTTAATTTTATCTGATTTTTATTATATTTAAATAGTCGAGTCAAATTATGTATACACAAATACTGCGGTATGTTGGGACCTATTAAAACTATTCCGATTGTTCAGTTAAAACGTTGCAAATTTAATATATTAACACCTTTATAGTTTAAAAATTGACACTATTTGTTTATTCAATAGTTTGCATTAATCACCAACAATTAAACATGTGATAAGACACAATTAATTTAATATCAGATAAGTTTCCATGTTTTGTAATGCATTTATTTAAGTGAGGTTATCTACCACAAAGTAACTAAATAATAAATTGCCCAATCCGACAACACTGGTTTAGATCTGGTTGAGATCCAAGGTCTATAAAAGGTATGTTCGATTGCTGGCCGCGATCTTTTACAACTGAGCGCGTTCTGTTCTTTTTGATCGCAAATTTGAAATACTTGCTTCCTATTGGTGGAATCAGTTTGGCTCAGACGTCAAACGAGCAATCGAACTGCACTTTAGCCAACTGAGCGCTAATCAGATTGAACAGAACTAAGCGCGGCCAGCAATCGAACACTACTAAAGTAGTAAGGTTATCCAGAAACGAGATTTCTCAGTTTGAGGGGTAAAGGGAGATCGTGACGTCACTAGAGTCGTGCGCTGCCACCAATTTGAATGCTTATTTCGTTGTATGATTTAGGTTAAGTAGGTGCATAATTATATTGAAAAAATAAATGCATCTTTATTGTGATCATTTTTAAATGATTAGGATGGAAAAAAAATGATGAATGTGATTATCACAACATGCTATTTCAATAATTTGTTAATAATGCTGAATAAGTACATTAGTATGTAATGTATGTCCGATTAAAGAAATGTGTTGTGCTAAACCAGGTCTCTGCAGTTGGAATCAAAATTTAGCAGAAATTCAGTGAGTGGAGTCAACCTACAAACAAAGTCAAGAGCCGGAGTTGAAGGTGGTATAACGGCAACCACATATTTTTGCAACCATGCAAATTGGGGGTTGAAACACTAAAATTATCAGGAATTGAAGTCGAATGTTTGGTTTACCGACTCTACAGATAAATAAATAGAAAAACTATAACTAAATCAGTATTGGTAGTATTGGTACAACTTGCTTATTAAACCACTCATTGGCTTGTCCTGATTACAATATTTGATTAGAACATACGTACAAAGAAAAAATAAAAATTCAGTAAGAAGCTTTATTGTACAAATTTTCTCATCTTTGTTGTAATTTTATTTTTAATATCAGCTACTCTTCGTTAAATATTTTGATTTTTTTGCTGTTGAAAAGTAAAATTTAAAGAAATTTATCCGTACATATATTCTTTGCTCGACAAAAGCTTTCAAAACTATGGTATCAATAATTGGATCTTGTTTTAAAAGTTCTCTTCTTAATTTACTGCTAATTCTTTTCGAATTATTAATCCCATCCCCCGTAAGTCTTTCGAACTTGCTAATTCATTTTATTAAACAAGCGTTTAAATTCTTCCGACGGATTTCTTAGGCCGTCAAAAGATAAATGACGTATCCAGGATGGAAGGGAGTATGGGTGCTCTTGCTGGTCTTCGTATGAGTAATGTCCCAATAGTGGATGAGTTCTGCTTTAAACTTTGATCACGTGGAAAAGTAAAATATGATATTGTTAATCCAATGTTGAAATGTTATACCTCATACCGCAACCCGGTACGGAGCAAACCATAGGCATCTAAAATTGATACATGATTTAGAATAATGTAATTTCCAATATAAATTAATATCTTACCTTTACTAACTTAATTACATAAAATACTACACTAATAAAACAACCAATAACGTAAAACTATCAACTATTGAATATAACAATATAAACGCAGAATAACGATTAAACACGAACAAAAGCAACCTTTCTAATTCACTAAAAAACCTATAACGAGCTGAGCTGGCAATAATTAAACGTATCTTTGAACAAACTTAACGGGCGATGCAAGCGACGTGATGCGAACTGCTAAGTGGCCTGGACTCTAGTGACGTCACGAATATAGAGCATATAGGGATCTGAGGGGGGTATATAAAGTGGACTATAGGAAACATAGCAAGCTGGATAACCTCTCTCTTTATAGACCTTGGTTGAGATCAGCTGTGCAGGTTCAAACGTTTGACAGTAGATGGCGTTAACAAATGTCTATTCCGAAAATTTCTTTTCAATTTTTAAAAGATAACATCACCAAATCAATCAGAATATAATTATCCGTGCATAACACGTTCAGATTCACTTTATAAAATTTGAATATCCTTCGCTAAAAGTAGCATTATTAGTCTAGAAGCCCATGGAATAAATTGAACAAATGAAAGCTACCCCGTATTGTTAATATTCGCAGTTAATTCGAGTTGATTATCTTCGTAAGTTAAGTGTGTTTGTACACATCAAAGAATATTCACGATGATGAGCTTGACAGGGGGAATAACCACAGGTAGTCAAGTAAGTAAATATGTACACAAATCGCAGAAGCAAAAGTGCACGAAACCCTTCACGGTGAAACTGCCATTTTTGCTGTATGATTCATACCCCTATACGGATATATTGCCTCGTTCACGGTTTGCTTTGTTTATTCAAACGAATTTTGCCCAGCGACAAGGTTGTTAGCCGCCATTCTACTTTTTTGAGTTGTCAACGTAAAGTCGCTGTTTTATGGTCCGGAAATAAACAATAAATCACTATAGAAATGCCTCGTTTGGAATTAAGTTCATCTGGCGTGAGTCTTTGTGATTCTACCGGCGGAAGTTGCCGCTTTGCCGTAAATTAATTGAAAAGTACCATTTTCGCATGTTTATTTTTTTCTTTCAGACTATAAATTTGAAGGTGATAAAAGCGGCTGTTACGTCGTTCGCAGGCTCTGTACAGTATATGAAGAAAATTGTCCCGTTGTGTGTCACAAATATTATGCACAGTAGAATTGATTTCGATCCGAAATACTTCAAACATCAGCACGTAGCCGGGTTGAAGTTTGTGACGTTTGCGCCTAAGGTCGATAAAAATCACGTGACTGCCGATACTTATTGGTGGTGCAAAGGCGCAGTAGAAGCTATCGAGAAAAAATATGTAAGTCAATTTTTTTTACATAACCTTGCTTTTTTAATGGAACACTATATATATATATA
Source organism: Aphodius sticticus (assembly GCA_963966075.1). NCBI lineage: Eukaryota > Metazoa > Arthropoda > Insecta > Coleoptera > Scarabaeidae > Aphodius > Aphodius sticticus. The sequence goes on from OZ014506.1 coordinate 108,952,488, forward strand.
TAGGTATATTATAGCAGTTTTTGATTAAAATTTGCCTAATCGTTTTGACAGTAACATTTATTAGGCTATTACACTTGCCAACAAATTTGGGTTTGTTGTCATGGGGCCCTGTGCAATTTTGAATTTGGGGTCCCCCATATACCGTGTTGAATTAAGAATTACTTTTTATACAAAAATAATATGTACCAATACTAAATAAAATCATAAATAACAAGTAAGGTATTTGACTTTTATGCAACAACATTTAAGCACCTACATCGTTATTTAAATCAACAAATGAATATTCTTAAGAAATACAAAATAACAAATGAATAGCTTAATAATTTAAAAATCAAAATTCGTAACAAATAAAATATATTATCTTAATTACTAAATGGGTATTCTTAACAAATAAAAATTAACAATTTCTCACATTAGGGAATCTAGATATAATCCTGCTTGAACAGATTTCTTTAAAAATATTTTGCATATTGGAAACACTGCGATAGTCCATCCTTAAATACGCCATCATCACTATCTATGTCCTCTGGATATTAAATGTGTAATGCAGTTTTCATAGTCTTTTGGAGATATTTCTTTTAATAAACTGTAATTTCCTCTTTCTTTTGCTAACATTGTCGGTTTTATGACCTTTATTCTTAGTTAACGCATAAGATTCCGATTGCATATCATCAAAATTTTAACAAGAAGAAACGTAACGTGTCAATATCTGGTCCTGAAAGTTTAGAAGAAAGAAACCGATTAAAATTTTAGGAAATGACTTAAGCTACAAACTTGAATGACCTTTGAATATACAGGGTTATGCATTTGTAAGAAGCAGACCAAATTAATTTTTTAAAATATAGCACCATGTAACTCTTGGAATTAAGTAAGTTCTATAAATATTTTGGCAGTGTGTCGATGATACATCCAAGTACAAGTTTTTTGTTACTCTGGTCGACCGCTCGGCCGCTAAGTGCAAAAAATTGTCCGTTTACGCTTCAACTCGTATATCGGAAATTTATTATTTGCGAAACCTTGTTCGAATGCTTTGAATTGGTTTATAATGATTTATATGTTTCTATTTATTAGCTTAATGTGTAATTAATTAATGTAATTCCTACATTGCAATGTAACTGTGTTCTTATTAAATATAACGTTAATTTTATATTAATAAACAGTAAAGTTTTCGATTACATGAAATGAAAATCTCATTTCAAGATATTGCATACAACACAACAAATTATACTTACAACCTTATTGCATCTAATAGCTTCTTTTGTGTTAATAAATACAAAAATCAATTTGTTGTTGTCAATACTTTTACTTTTCAGGTTATCTTAGAACTGACATATGTATTAACATTTATTCACAAAACAGAAATAAATTAAAATTAAGTTGCTTTTAATTTGTCTTTATGGTAATTTGTTAAATGTGATTTACTGGTGTTTTCGAGATATTTAGCTTCAACGATATTTTGCAGTGTTTAACTTAATAAACAGAAAGGAGTATGTATTTTGTATAGCATGAATGTATCATTGCTATTTTTTATATTATTATTTTGAATTTACCTTACAGCAATATGTTTCAAATATCTGACAACTGAAAATAATGACATTATGTATATCACTAATTTACAAAAATTTTTGGAAGCAAGCTCTAAATTTTCGACGAATTTTGATGGAATGTAAATATGTTATAATTATTATTAACAAAAAATAAACCAAAAAGACGACCATCTAAAAGAACATTTATACAACATAAAAATTATTTCATCAAATTTGACCTGGGATGAGTATAGATTGTGTTGGTAACGGGTATATAATTTCCCGAAAGGAGACGCTTCAGAAAGAAAAGTTGTTGGTTTCTCTTACGTATAGCTTTTATTGCATATTAATTACTCGCATACTAATTACAATAAAAGCTATACGTAAGAGAAACCAATAACTTGACGATTTGAACCAGGGACCTTTGCGTCGCTAGCACAATGCTCTCCCATCTGAGCTATTGACATTGTGCTAGCGACGCAAAGGGCCTTGGTTCAAATCCAGGTTGTGGCTGTAATTTTTGATATATTTAAAATTTACATCCCGCCTGTATGTTACCATATTATTAACTTATAATATTACTTTGACAAAGTATGTCGTTAAACATTTTCAGTTATAGTTTATATTGTTTGGAAATTAAAAAGACCTTCATTTTTAATGTATATGCATTTTAGCTAACCTTACAGTACACAATTCATAAGTCAAAATGTTATTTTTAACTTATTATCGTTGTTAATGCACGCCTCTTAATTTATTTAGAAAACAAATTTAGAAATAAAATTTCCAATAATGTTCCAGCTAATATATAGTAAATGAAAAGTGTGTGCTTATTGAACTGGAACTATATTACAATAAAACTTCTGTAGAGCTCTTTGAAATATTAACAAAAAAAGAAAAATAAAAAATTAATTAGTTATCAAACAATGCAAAACCAATAATTAAACACAATAAATACATATTACAACAATAAAAAATTATTAATTATAAGTAAAATTTTAATAATTTGTCTTAACAAATGAACAAAAGAAAATACCAAAATGTTTGGTCTTTTTTTTCTAGAAAGTAGAAAGTAGTATGTTTCATATGGTCTTATTGGTTTTCTCTGTTCCTCCTGAAGTTGGAGCCGTTTAAAATAAGATATTGTTAATAATTCAAACGGCTGTAACTTTTTAATGAATTGAAAAAGTAATTTACTTTCTGAAAAAAATTGTTTTGCGGAAGAAACGTGGGACACCTGTATATATTGCTATAATTTAAATTATTTTGGTTGTCAAGCATGTATTAGATGTCATGAAAGTAATTGAACATTAACTGCTGTAAAGTAAATACAGATATGAAATTTCCATTGTCCTTCATACAAAATACATGCTCGTCCTAAATGTAAATATAAATTAAATTTAGAGAATTATTTACATTTAGTGAATATATTTTAATATTACAATTCTGAAATAGTCTATATTTAGTGATAATCCTTGGCATCAAGTTGATTTGCGCATTTACTTACTTACTTACTTAAGCCCGTCATCCTACTGCTGGGCAAAGGCATTTACTTGCGTAATTAATATGTGTATTAGTTAACATAAATTTATATAATGTGTCATGATATTACGCAATATCTTAAAATGAGCTTTTCGTATCATATTATCAAATTTCATGTTTATTAATATTATTATAAAAGTAATTCTATATTTAATTAAATACGTTACCTACTCGTAAACTTAACTGTAGTGATCATATTTCATTTATTACATTGCATTGAAGATATCACATTAAGGAAAAGGTCGGACACGCTAAAAATAAACTAAATCCCGTTACATTACATCCATCGAAAAACCACCTCGTGACGGACAACTTTTTGCGACGCGGCCGGGTCGAGGTAGAACAGTACACGAATATATAACCGACATACTATTTTCAAATCCTGCGATAGCGATACGAACTTACTTATTTCCATGAAGCAATAGTTTTCGTACGGCAAACAACTAATAGTACTCCAAAGTTGTACTACAGTTTATAATTTAGGATAAATTTAATTTTTAGTTAAAGGAGATGTTCCTGTATTTCAAGGCCAACGATAGTAACGACATTATTGAACACTATAAGTTCACATTTAAATATAACGACGAAGAAAAGTAAGCACACTTTCTACTATGTTGTCGTTCAGTAATTTAAAGAGTTATTTTTAGTGCTGGTCCGGTTGACAAGACCGACATTGTCCCGAAAACTAACAAATTGTTTGATGTCATAAGAGGTATGAGCACCATAAAAAAACTTTCTGCAGAGACGGGTGTTCTGATAGAGCTTGTGTACAATGAAGACAGTAAGTCAGATATAATTATATATTTGTTTAGGGTTTTGCTATGCTAGCTTGATTTTGTTACCTCCTGAAGTTCACGCATCAAAAACATGTTTTGAACAAAGAAAAAATTGTTTTAAATAAATACCTCCCTTGTTTTTTTATGAGATTTTTCCAAAACTTACCAGTCTTATTTATTTGATTTATATACTGATCCGCCTGAAGGTCTACCTGCCCTTCTACATGTACGTCTACCTGGCCTTCTACCTGCCCGTCTACCTGACCGTCTACCTGTAAACTCAATAAAATTATTTATATTACAGGTCATACTTAATAAACTCAATAATTTATTGTCATTAATGTTCAATAATGGCACTAATTAAAAAATGCATACGTTTTTTCCGTTTCTTTCCTATTTTAAGCTTTGTTAATCGCGTACGAATGTGTTGTCCGTTACCCAGGATATACCCATAGGTGGATAAATTTGTTTTAATAATTGTTTGTTTCATTGAATTATTTATTTAGCTGATAGTTTGTTATATATATATATATATATATATATATATATATATATATATATATATATATATATATATATATATATATATATATATATTTTGATAGTGTTAAGGAAATAAGTCTATTAAGGGGTAATGCCACGCTAGATTTTTTGAAAAATGAAAAAAAAATTTTTTTCTTAAATGATGTCTTGAGATCTTAGAAATAAGGTACAATACGTTTCATATTGGAAAAAAATTTTAAATGCTTATTTGATGAACATACGGCCAACCGTCTAGCCGAGCGTACATGCAAAAAGTTTAGCGTGAGACGTTACGGCCTAGAGACCTATACGCTCTTATCTTATTTGGAGGAATTACATGCGTGGTGTGAAATATAACATAAAATATTAGAAAACACAAAGATTTTGTGGAAATATCCTCGGTACGTTCGTTGAACTGGCGCTAGCCGCACAATGTTACAGCTGTCTGATGTAACGTGTGTTGTTCTTGATTAGGTAAAAAAATAGCAGAAATAATTAGTGACATTCTTGGAGTATATCGTGATCGAAAGGAGTCGAAAGGAAGCAGCATATTTTCAAATAGAACTAATATGACAAGCATTGAATCGTTTGGAACTAGAGTCGCCTCTGCCTGATAACGTATCCACAGTCCACACCGGTAAAAAAGTAATGTCGGATTATTACACCGTTGAAGTGGATGACGTTTAATTATCATCTTTTGAACTTTGTCGTTGTGTTTTCTGCTATTTCACAAGTTGTAGTGTGTAAAACGTGCAAATCAAATGCAAAATTGGCCGAAAGTGGCAACCGTGACTTAGGATTTCAAATCGTGGTTTCTTGTGAGCATTTTGAACAAACTTTCATTCCGAGTTGCCGATTTGTTCAAAAAGGATATGAAATGAATAGCGGAAATATCCTTGCCATGCGCATAAGAATAGGTGTAGATGTAATTGAAAAGTTTTGCGCATTCAAGGACCTTCCTCGTCAGATTTTTCACTCATTTTACGATAAAGTTGTTCGCACCATTTTTGTGGAAACAGAAGCATTGTCAACAAAGTATGCAGAAAGCAGCAGAAGAAGGGAGGCCTAAAAGTCAATTGAAAATAGTAAAAAGAAGCAATGGCGTAACTGTCTCGGACGATGGAACATAGAGAAAACATATTTTTTCTTCTCTGTATAATTGGTGGCGCTTATCAGCTGGAGAAATGTTGTTGACATTCTCATAAAATCTAAATACTTACTGCAAAGCTTGCAAATTTTGGAATAAGAAAAGGAAATAAGAAAAGGAATGCATAGATCACGTGAAAAAACTAATGGCACTCGTCCCCGCCATTTGACAAAAATTAGTTAGCGCCTCGAAGAAAAGTTAACCCAGAAGCCTATAAATGAGCTTTCAATTTATGATGGACTAGCCATACGTCATAATCATGATTCAATTGATAAAATAAAGAAAATACGTCTGGGCGACACTGTATCATAAATTCTGACCGATGAAATGCCACCTGGTGATTTCATTTTCATTTTCACTTTCAAGTGGCAAAGTAATTGTGGATATTGCAGCAAGTATAGCTATATGTGTTGTCAATGATGCATTAACCAGCCTTATGAAGTGTATGGAGGTATTATGGATGTGTATCTAGCCAAACTGCAATAATATCTGCGCGAAGGCTGACAAAACAGGCTGCAAAAAGGCTGCAAAACAGGCCCGTCTGTCGTCAAAATCAAACAAGAGGAGGAAAATGTTAATTTGAAAAGATAATTATATGGTCCAGGCTTCGCCGACTATAGTAAAATATAACAATTCTATACATCAAAGTTACACAATATTTTAAACGGTGTTTTCTCAAAACCGCATTTTTCAAACTGGCCGGAAAGATAATTTCAACTGATCTTCGTCAATTCACTTGAAATTTTATATACAGCTTCAGAACAATATTATCTAGAGAAGTACGTACGGATTTTACGATAAGTTCGAAACTTTTTTTGTTATAAACAATTTTTAACCTAATTTTGTACCTAAAAGTGATATTTTGTGTTCAAACGTCCGCCATTTTGTTTTAAAGCGGAATTTTCTAATTTCCGTACGTACTTCCCGAGATAATCTTATATAGAATCAATTCTTTTTTTGTTTTTATGACTAAGTGAAAAACTGCGTGCAAAATCTTTCCGGCCGTGCAACCCTGTCCGCCGGAAGAGGTTTGCTTTGAAGTCCTCTAACGCTGCTATTTTTTATTTATTTTTGTTTTCTTTATTGTGAATACTCCTCAAAATATGAACAATAAGGGGCTTTAAAGAGATTTTGTAATTCATTTACTATATCGTAAAAAATATACCTACAAAATCGGCTATTTTTTGTCGCGCTAGAGTGGCATTACCCCTTAAATAAAAAATTAAATGCGGAATATTTAATATTGTGTGTACTTGTAGGTTTGCTACAAAAATGTATTGAAAGTGATCTGAATTTTGCTCAATTGTTAAGTCTAAAATAGTTATTTATGTACCAAGGGCATTAAACGGATGTTTATGCCCCGAGGGTGACCGATCAGCCCTCGAGCTTTTTAAGTCACCCGGGGGTATAAACATCAAGTAATGCCCGTGGTACAATTTTATGTCCTACAATGGTTTTGTTCCTCCGTTTGAATAATATTAATAAATATTTTGACGTTATCGAGTGACATGCGTATCTACGGAGTTGAATAACAATACAAACAATTCGGAGTTGAGTGACAATACAGACAATTAATTGTCAAACTTATAACCTTAAACTTATAATGAAATTTTTTATTTTATTTATTTAATTCAAAATTGTCAATTGTATTGATGGAAATAACTATTGGACGAATAGGTTTATTTATTTCAAGAATATTTTGATTTTTAATATTAAATTTTAACGTAAGTATTTATTTATTTTAAGTATTTTCATATGCCTTGAAAACATTATTGAACATTATACACAATTCTACCTGTACGTCCACCTGGCTGTCTACCTGCCCTACTAAGACCTTGTAAAAAGACGGCAAATCGGTTTAGAACTTCAGGAGGTCGTAGAAGAAAATTTGAGCTCATATAGCAAAATCCTTTGGAGATTTTGTTAGTCAGTGCGCGACGATTGGTTGCGGATCTAACCTAAAATTCTTTTGTTTTTCTATTTAGTCACCCCAGATGGATATTCTCCACCATATTTTACTAAGCATAACGATGAGCATGGTATGCCTTTGATGTGTCAAGTCGAAAACAACGATAATACCATGACAATCGCAAATTTGAATACTGGTTACCATGTCATGAAGTGTGTGGCTGCTGGTGCGGTAAGTACTGGGCGACAGATTATTTTTTGTTGTCTGGTAGGGATGTTTCAAACTAAGAAGAGGGTCTGACGTCATTTGCCGGCTGGCTGCGCAGTTGGTCAAATTTTGGCGTAGATATTTTTGTTATTAGGACAATATGGGGTGCGTTCATATGGATATTTGGAATTTAGTTTTTTTTAATCAATATGAGATGTCACAAAATAACGTTAAACCCCCTTAAAAAGTTCAGTAAATTTGCTTTTATTTTTTATTTTATTTTTATTTTATTTATATGGCGTAGTTTTAACTTCGGACTTCCGCTTTCTTTTTCAATACTTACTGTATGTTTTTAAATTTTTTAATTCTAAGATTATTTCTAAGAATTTTCTGTAAGAACCATTTTTCATAAAATGCATCATTTTTAGTTATCAGCAATTAATTAAAACTGCTGAACTTTGAAACTGTTTTTTCCCACATACATACACACATTTATTTTAATTTGCTGTTTGAACATTTAATTAACATTTCATTTTATTTTTCTATTTTGTTGTTCTGGTATTTTTTGTCCGTTTAGTAAAAAAAACAAAAGTTTATGAGTTTTGATTAATTGCTTATAACTAAAAAATGATGCATTGTATAAATAATGATTCTTACAAAAAATTCATGGAATTAATCTTAATTATAAAATGTAAATGTATGTGTTCCATTAGAGAACGGAAAGGTTGCCAGTTTCCATAATAAAATAAGCACCGTGTATATTAAAAATATATTTAGACGATAGCTTGTTTAAAATGAAACAACTTATGCTTGGTTTTTTGAAGATGTTTACGGTTGGTCAATTATTTAGGTGCTCCGGATATTTTGACCAACCCTGTATACTGGTATGTAACAACGATATTATCAATCAATAACTTAGTAATTGCCCTATGTAGATCGCAGTCGTAATTTGCATCAAAGAACTGTACCAAAACGATACAATAGATTCAGACATCATAGAAAAATAAGACTGGAATAACTTGGAACTGATAAGATTTATTTGAAAGAGATAAATAATATATTCTTGTTTTAAGTAATTATTGATTTAATATTGCTATTAATATTAATTTTCATTAGTAGTCTTATAATACGGATGGTTAATTTATTGATATGCATTTGCATTTCTTCAATAATACAGAAATAAATATCATTGTCTGGTATATTATCCATTTTAAATGACAAATTATAGTAATGGGGACGTCACAAATCGAGAAAAAAATACTATCGGATATTTAATTTAATATCAATGTAAGCAATTTGTATTTTGCATATAAATTTATCGCGTTCAAAATTTTGAAATTTTTTTATTTCAATACTAAATAATTTATTCCATTACATTTCGGGTTGCATTGATGCTCGAAGAGCTCCTTCACCGCACGTGTTTGATGTCATAAATCAGACTCATGTCGTAAATAATACCTTCGGGTACACACAAAAACTGCTATGCGCCTCGTCAACAATCCAGTTTGAATGGATCGATACGAGAGCGCACAACTGAGGCGAGTCGCTCGGCGAACGGGTGATTTTTATCCGACTATCTGCATCCGTAGAGACTTCTGGCATTCGAATGTTAGCGAATTTGGGCGAGTGTGGCGTCCACACTCTCCCAATTCGCGGTCTCTCGCTATGTCTCGCGAAAGTCTGGAAGAGGTATTGGAGTTATGCGCCTTCAAACACATTAGTGAATATTGTCGAAACGAGTAATGGTAGTTAGGGCGATTCTCCCGTGCGCGAAACTTAGATTTTTTAAAAACATTTCATGTATATTTGCAGCTACGTGAAAAACAATCCCATTATTATTTACATTTTTTTCAAGTTTTGGTGTAATCATAGGTGCAGTATTATTATACTCAGTAATAATATAACAAGAGAGTGAGAATAAATTGAAAATAATTTCACAGATTGTTTGAAAACTTGTTCCATATTTGACTAGATTATTTTTTGATTCACAAATTTTTACAATAAAAATGATCAATAAAACTATCATAAAATTATTGAAAAATTTAATTTAATTAATTATTACTTACAATATATGAAAATATCGTTGACACATTGTGAATATATTAAAAGAATTAACAATTTAAATTAGTACAATGAAAAACGCAATTATTAAAAATATTTCGAGACTCATTATTTATTGAGGATTTGGAATTGCTTGTTATATTAAGTGTTTCCTCCTGCGTATTTTCTCTAAGATTATTTATTATATTTGAATGATGTTCTTGGTTCAATTGTAAGTATGGTTTAATCGAGCTTGCAGAATTATGACCAGTGACCTTGATTAGTTCTTGTTCTCCTACACCAGCTTTTGAAAGGTTACTTACTGCACTTGATCTGACAGAATGGTTAGTTATTTTTTTAGTAACTGTGTCTAGACCTACTTTTTCTGCGGATTCTTTTATCCATTTTGAAATGGAATTTATTCCCACTGGAACGTTTTTATACCAAAAACCATGAGTTTGCCAAGCCGGATTTGGAGTAAGAAACAAGCGTTCGGTTTTAATATTTTCTTCACGTTTACTCATTAGTTTTTCAAAAAGACGAACAGGGCAAATATCTGGGTTATTTATGTTTGGAGTCAACCATTTACTATTAGCGCACCTTTGTGCTCCACCCTGTGCAGTTTTTGTAAAGATGGGATTGTATTCAATGCGGCCAGTATTTAATCTTTTTATGTCGGTTTCTTTTTTAAAATAATGAACTAAACATTTCGTACCTTCTCCTCCCCTCCAAGCTAGTTCATACGATGCAACGTGAAAAAACTTTCGTTGCAATCCACAAGGTGTATCTTCGTCCCAATAGTTAAAAATTTGCAACAATTCTGTATTAGAAAGTGCCACAGAACTTTGTTTGTGCTTTTCAGGATGTTTTTGTAGAATTTTTCTTTTTGCATCTCTTGCATTCCGAGCATTTCTGAATTCTATATCATGGAAAGGATCAAAGGACCTGTTATACTTATTAAAGTAAAGTTCTTGAACTAATTTTGCCGTTTTATTCCACATTGTCTTTATTACTGCTTCTTTATAATCCGTCTTTTCTTTTCATGTTATAAGCCCAAACTTTTAAAATCAATGCCAGAGTAGCTGTTGTAGTAGATTGATCCAGAATATAATTTCTTTCTTTGTGAAGGTCTTAAATTGTCTCCATATAGACTGATTACTTATTAGAGTATTTTTCGAAGTAGTTTCTAAAATCTTTTTTGTAATTTCTGCATTAGAAAAGGTACTAAACCGATGACTTTCACCCATTTCGCGTTGACACAATTAAGTAATTATTTTGACAAGTATCTGACAGTTGCTAGTCAAATAAAAGCTACAGTGATTATTCCCGAGAATAATCACAAGAGATTTATTCCCACTATAATAATGACATAATTGGTTGAAACTTACCCTTGTGACAAATAAAGAAGCATTTCATTGGTTTTAAGAAACGTCAAAAAATATTCAGTATTATTATTAGTATTGCTATAATTATACTCAGTTTTATATTTTTTTTTACTTTGGAATATCTACCATAAACGACAGTTTTATTACGTTTGTACAAAGTCGGGATACCCTCTTCTTAGTTTGAACCAATTTAATTTCTTTATACTTCTTTATTTTAACAGTGGCGGCGAAGGATTCTTCTGTTTATTTATCTCGTCATGATCTTTTATTCTATGTATTTATTCTCATTTTTCTATTATATTTATTTATTTTTATTTGTAGTTTCTATCAGCACCAAGTAACACTGGCGAGACAGTGGAAGTCCTGGAAGAAGAAGAAGATGAGATGGACAACGAAAAGGAAGTCCAACCTGTCCCAAAAAAACGAAAATTATCGGTTGACGTTGACAAGCAACCAGAAGATCAGGACGTCGAAAAAAAACTATCAAAATTAATGGGTATCTAATTTTGTTACTCACTCGAATGATTTATAATACTAGTAACTTAATACAGGGATTTATCTAATGATAATCCGAATAATAATCGTATATAACAGAGAATCGATCATTCGTCAGTAAATTTAGAGTAAATTTAGGAATGGAGAGTTTATTTGGTTTCCTAATTTTTTTTTTGGTTCTCAATTTTCAGGACCACCAGAAGATGCTGCCTTACTATCAGATGCTGAAACTTTAGAGATTGAGCAGATCCATAAAGATCGACCCATTGTAAAGACCCAAAAGGATGATTCCGTTTTGTCGATATCTGATGACGAGGGTACGTAGTTAATGCTGAAAATTACAATAGTGGTAATTTAAAAAAAGAACAAAAAAATCTTTTTTTTTCGAGATTTTGATGACTCTCTTTCCGGTACATCCAAAACAAACAAAAAATATTTGTTAGAAAAGATGTAGTATATATATATATATATATATATATATATATATATATATATATATATATATATATATATATATACATAGGGAACCATTTGAGTGTTTTTCCATTGAGTATATATATATATATATATATATATATATATATATATATATATATATATGCTAATATATGCTAATAAATATTACGTAATGTTAAGTTTCCGCTTGTTTTCGGAAAACTTCTGCAGGACAGATTCTTTGAATTGCTCTTGGTCTTCATTTGCAATGTTGCGATGAACGCTGAGCATGCTACCGAAAAAATATTCTTGGAGTACATGTATCAAAATATACATATAAGTGTACAAGAACAATAATATATCATAATTTCCAAGATATTTGCGAACAGAGAATTAATGCAAGAACCGCTATAGCGCCATCTATCGCTTAAAAGACAAACTATAGGTAAGCGGGTTGACATTTGCCAAACGAGACCAAACTCGAAACTCAACAAAATTAGACTAATCTAAAGTAATATTTAGCTATATGCACTTAAACTACAATAATTACATGATTACAGTGTTACGGATACAGTGATAACACTGTAATCACGTAATCCTATAACTGAAATACTCTTTAGGACCAGTAATCCTAATCACCCAATCATACAACGATATAACACTGGTTTCCAAATAATAATTAATACTTAGTAAAATAGTTTCTTATATCCATTGCAAAAAAAACATTGCTTTATTATCGCGTTCAATAACTACACATCACACAGACTCCAGTAATATACAAAGTTGATATGTGATTTTGGTTGCCAAACCGACAAGTAAATTGAAGATATAATTTTATATTTCTTTATTACAAATAACATTATATTATTACATAAGGTTATTTGTAATAAAGCAATCTGAAATTTTTACTTCAGCTTACTTGTCGGTTGCATAAACAATTCCTCTATTAATTCCCAATAAATCAACTTAACAATAAGTACCTCACCCTGTATAGAGATTTGGAGGTGTGTACTGGTATTTGAGTTGCATACTCGACGGTAATTTATTAAATTACATTTTCTCATGAAATAAGCACAACTGGCTTTAACAGTACATGTTATGTGTCTTTGTAAATTTATTATGTACCTAATACAATTTTGTGCATTTTTATTTTGAGCGCCTGCCCCCCCCCCCCGTGGCTACGCCCTTGTTAAGTGTGTGTGTGTGTGTGTGTGTGTGTGTACCCGTTTTTTTGTGGCGTCGATTCCGGAGAAACTACTAAAGGTATCGGGACGAAACTTCATATTTAGAAGTTTCATAACCAAACTTAGAGCTGAAAAGCTTTCTGTTGAAAAGGGTCCAAAGGAACTGGAGGTTTAGTCTTAGCATTTTTGAAAGATTTTGCAAATAAGCCACCATTTGTGGAATTTCATCAAAATAGTTAAATAATAAATTAAAGATGAGGAAATTCTGAATAATTTATGACTATGACATTTTTGGTACAATCAATAGTTTAGCTGCATGAGCAAATTCTATTTCATCGAGATCGGTCGTACTTTATTAAAACTAGTAGCCAGAATTTGTCAAGATTCTTTGATTCTAATGACAGTAGGTAGTGTCAAACGCTAATGTTTTGACAATAACTTCTGTCAATATAAGCTGCGTTCGGATATTGTACACCGTTACACTTTTTACACCCAATAACAAAGTGTCATTTGGACGGTGTACCCGGAGTACAATATCCGAACGCAGCTTTAATCGACATATCTGTCTAGTTCTAGTAGTTTTATTTTAATGCAGACATGGCCGATCTCGATCAAATTTAATCTCATGCAGCTAAACTATTAATTTTATATATAGTATGATAAAGTCATGTGCCTGGCCACATCAGCTTTTTTTTATTTTATCTTCCAGCTTGAATAGGGTATTACGGCGTTTTTCAAATAACATATTTTTAGAAAGAATATGGGTTACTGATAGTCGTTCTACAAATCAAAATGTCAAACTTTACTTTAATTTATTTAGTGATTTTAGTATGATTTCATTCAAATTTCCACATGCCCGTAATACCTTATCGCCTAGTTCGTCGATGCATTGTTTAATTTATATTTTATATTTCTCTCAAATCTGAATGTAGGCTGTGAGCCGGCTGACGTCCCGATGACCGTTCAAGAAGAGCTGACGGAGAATACCGCTCTGAACTGCTTGTGCGGTGTGAACTTTTCAGTCACTCACACTGACGAAATTGCTTGCACCGTCTGCACGACTTATCAGCACTCCGTCTGCGTCGGATACGTGTCAAGCCTTCAAATTCCAAAGCCTTACATCTGCGTCGAATGCGGCACCAGTGAACGGCCATCTACTGACAGCACAGTTTTCAAACAGAGCGATACCCGCAATCGCCCACTCGTTTGCGCCTTCAGGTTTGTACATAGAACCGATTTTTTGTTTGCAGTAGTGACTGTTGACTTACATCTTTGACTGATACTCCAAAGCAGCGGTCGCCAACCTTTTGGGCCCCATGGACCCCTAAACTTAATGCGGCTTGTACAGCGCTAAAAATTAGTGCATTTTTTCGACTCAAACGTGCCGGGAGCATATAAGCATTCTGTTAACCGCCACGGCACCAGGTAAATTGACTCCGCCTACATCGTGCAGCGGTTGGACTGTAAGCGGGCTGCCTTAAGGGTCGGCAACCGTTTAAGCACACAGAAATCAAGTAAAATCAATATTTATTTAACATTTTAATTTTTAATTTATTTTTTATAACACTAGTTTAAAAATCGTAAGTATATATAGAACTTTTTGATAATTAAAACGAATTAATTATTAAAATTAACCAAAACTAGTAAGAATTAATACGAGTCGCCAGGAAAGCACCGACGTCGACCACACCCGCGATATTCGGACCAACGCGAGAGCAGTTTTTACGCTTAAGAGTAAATGTTAGTCACCGGCCTCAAAAGTTCGACGAAACTGAGGCGCGAGAGGAGGGAACAAGCCGCGCCCACTGTACACTCCGCAGAAAATGCAAGCAACGCACGGATTAGATGAGGGGAACTGCGGTATCGTTCTTTGGCGGGGAAGATCATAGGGGCCGTGCGGTGTCGACTGGCGCCGAACCGTTTCCTAATAATTTTGTGTATGTGACTATCGCATGATCTGAAATGCGTTTCTTGTATATTTTAAATACAAATACAATTCCACAAAACAATACAGTGATACAAATTAATTGCTTTATTATAACATTCCTATTTTACTACTAACTATGGTTGAACATTTTACCTTTTGTATGTTGAAAAAAATTGTAGTTTTGGTAAAACAGACAGCTTTTCTTACATAAATCATTTATTGCTTTACATTTATTATTAGAATTAGTAACTAATTATCAGTTAGCTCCGAAGAAGCGAACAGCATGGTTCGAGAAGACAGTAATTATGAATTTTTACTCACGGCATAAACCGGTAACTATTTATCATCTAAATTTAAATGACTCTGGCCGTAAAAGCATTCGTACTCAGATACTTATTTAAATCCATTTAACGTTTTGTTTGTGCATCAATAATCTCGAATGTCTCGTTCGTACTTAGCAGAGATCGATACTTTCAGGTAAAACACACCTCATATAAAAATTCAAATTTTTATCGGGTGACGCAAGTAGGTGTTAGTAAATCTAATATTCCTATTTTAATTCTAGATACAGTTGGATACATACTGCATTTTGAAATTTTACTCAAAATTATTATTGCTATGTATAGACTTGGTAGTATACGTACTTCAATTTCAATTGTAGGTATGAGAAAAGATAGCGATTTCGATGAAACAGGCAGCTTTATGTATAAGTCATTTATTATATATTATATAGATACATGTTCAAATATTTTACACCTTTATAAAAGTTTTTTGCCATATATGGTAATCCGGCACGCTTACACCTATAAGAGAGTATTGCCCAAATTAACTAGCGAAGTTAATTAGCGAAGAATTACACTACACGTGTAATATCTACATATACACTTACCGCAGGTACTCTCGCAAGTTATTAGTTTTCTTAGAACGCGGGCCACATAAAGGCAGCTGATTTTTTAATTTGCCCATATTTCTAGCGTCTGTTCTACGTCTGTTGTACAACAAGTCGAACCAAAGCCAACCATCCTACATAGATTGCGATTGCCAAGCGACAAGTGTTTGGTATTAATATTATTTTCTAAATCTAAATACCAATATATTTGAAATTCTATGACGAAAAATAACTGACTGATTAAAAATTAAATTACTTGTATTTCCTTAGTAATAGTTTATTTAACTCCTATTAATTATTTAGTAGTTGTAACATTGTAAGTAGGTATTGCGGTTGTTGATTATTCTTCGTTCCGTGTGTCGTACGGGGACTGCACTATAAACCCTCGCGGGAACATGCGCTCCTAATTTAGAACTCGCTCTTTGCTGTCTGCGTAGAGTCCATCAGGACGGCAAAAAATTATTTCTCGTATTCGGTTTCTAGCCTATTTTGGTCGAAATTCAACAATTCATGTTGATCACATACACTTCCGCAAGAACATGCTGTCCTAATTTATAAGCGAGTGGCTGCTATCTACGTAGCACCAGCACGGTAAAATTTATTTTTCGTATGGCTTTCGTTTGCCGGGCGCGGCGCCCCTACACCTCCCGTGTCAACATGCGATCAATATTTTTGTTAGGCCGAAATTGCTCAATATTTGTGATTCCCTTGGCTGACGTATTCATGCTGCTGCTTCAGACTGTACCATTTGAATTTGATTGGTCGAAGAAAATGATGTGGTGTTTATCCAACAGATGGCTGCACCGTACGACGATAAAATATGTTTTTCTCGTCTCATTCACATGTTCAAAAAACCAAAGGTTAAATCATTACAACATTCATATTTTGTTGTCATTTTTTTACACAAGTTCATGAAGGCTCAATACAAAATGTTGTAATATTGCTTTTTTGATATTTGGTTCTGATTTGGAAAAAAAATAACAAAAATTACCAATAATTGGCTTCTTTAGCAAGGGTAAAAAAACAAAACAACAACGCAAATGAAAAAAAAGTGGCATTCGTACCCGGTGTAATACACTTTTATCTATAATTTAATGTATTACACGTGAGTATTAACACACAATTAAGCTCAGTATGTTTGGTTTTATGTAGTGTTGTTTTGTAGTACGCTACTACCTCTAGTGATTCCTCTTAAGTGCCGAAACAGTTTAGGGTCGGTGCAAAACAAAAAGATACGCGTTTTCAAGAAGTTGGTGATAAACTACACGATACTACCAACTGTACTATCCACGGTAACCTTGCAACGATTTTCATCACTTTTTACCGTTCATTGTAATCGTTTATTTTCAAATATTTCGCATTCACGTAATGAAACGAAAACGAACAAAGATCACAACAGAGCCTTTCTAAACTGTAAATACAGAACCAATTTGTAGTGATAGTTTGCACGACGAGATGGCACCAAGTGTCAACAAACACGATTACAGTACATTATTTAAGTGATTAATGTACAAGACGTGTTAATGACAATATATTTTAGTATGGTTGTATATACCATTCGGTTTACGAGAGCATGGATGTTAAAATCTCTATTTTATCAGTTGTATCTATTTTATGCGGTTATTAGATACTTAAAAAACATAAAAAGTAGAGGTAATTAAAATGACATGTTCATTAACAATCTTGCCAATTCAGATATTAATTTATTTGTCTCTAACCAACGCCTTACATATTGATTTTACTTGATTTCATATAATGAAAATTATATTGAATAATCCTTTGAAAATACTTTTTTTTGTCATAAATAATTCTATATAATGAAATTATCCGATAAATCCTAATAACTATCGTTACTCGCACCCGTTGAACGTAATGTTGCCTCAGCGCTCCCACATACAGCTGCCCTTCAATTTTGTCTGGCAAGATGTTAGAACTGTCGAAACTGTCTGGCTTCTCAGAAAACATCTTCTAATAGTTACCCAAGTAACATATATAAAATTCAGCCTCTATAAAATAACGAAAGTACAACTACAATTTATTAAAGTTTAAGGGTGTCTTGCGAAGGGTTACCACGATAGTAAGTGTCTGGCAATGGTTAATGAGATTTCTAATATTATTCCAAAGAAAATATAAAAAATTACGCTTTATACTTTGACGAAAGTAGGTAGCATTTTTCTACCCCTTTGCTACCCGTTACCTGACAAAGCCACTATGATCCAAACTTCATAGTAGCCAACCGTACTTTACCTGTGTCTGGGAAATGCACAGAGAAATTTGCAGGTTTTATACTATGAGGAAGGTCTGGCGGTCACGGGCTCTTGGTCTATTAAGTAGTATTTATGTTATTGAATAATTTGAATCTGTCAATTTAGGTTGGTCCTCTGGTACTGTTATAAAATGATGAAGTTTCCTGTCAACATCTTCGAGTGCTTTGACGATAGAGTGAAGAAGACCTTGCAGAGGCAATTACGTCAAGAGAAGTGCCTCAAGATTGCGGAGGATAACTCGTGAGTATCGATTTTTCATCTGAGGCAAAAAATAAAACAATAATAAAAAATGATAAAAAGGAAACTACTTATTTTTATTTTTGTAGGGTCACCTTCAATATGGTGTTGTTCGTCCAGAAGATGAATATCATCTTCTATGAGTATACTATTCCGGACAGTATGGCCTTGGGTGAAGATTCTCAACTTGTTCAACCATAAATAGGAGCTTCAACAAAGCTCCTTCAAGTTTGTTAAACTTTTGTTAATTTATTTTCTTTAGTTCGTAAGAATAATTTATGTTGTTCCTAAAGTTGTCCTAAATGTTTAAATAGAATTATTGTTTGTTTTCTTGTTGTTCCTAAATAAAAATATAATTAAAAAGGCTATTATTGAAGTTTTCATCAGAAAATACCCTTCGGTATACGTTCTTGTGAATTGTGTTCAGAAATTGGTGAAAAAGACATTTTTCCGAATTGGCGAATTGAACGATTTGGCACAGTAGGCTGGCCACCGCGTTCGCCCGAGATTACGCCACTAGCGTTTTTTTCTATGGGAATACTTGAAGCAAAAGGTGTGTCTGACGAATTTAATGACGATGTAGAAATTCTAAAATTTAAAATAAGGGACGCAATTATATGTTTTTGTCTTTTTGTATTATATGTTTATGTCAATCATATAGAAAGTTATCTGCAGCCATGCTGAAGTTAAAATACCCCCACCGTAAAATATTTAAAAAAAAAACAAGTGAACCGATTTTGCACATGCTCGAACTTGCCACTTAATATTATGGATAACATTTAATATAATGAGTCTTTTTTCCTTTAATTCTT